>VMOF01000388.1:53152991-53752991 GCA_011764245.1 Trialeurodes vaporariorum | reverse complement strand
CACGAAGTAAAACTCGCTTGTAACAGAGAAATCTTTAAAAACATTATCTCATTTTAAGTATGGTTCCCGCCTTTCAAATATTTGAATATCTACGAGCTCGAATCTCATTGGTTGTTAATCATTCGCCGAGCGGACCCGAGCGGACCCGACACCCAGAGTACAGATCATCGTTAATTCGTTTCCATCATTCCATCTGATCTGATTGTTTCTAAATTGTTTCTAAATGCAGACTAAATGCAAATGAAGTGAAACTGCCTAAAATTCTTCTGTTTGATTTATTCATTTTATTATTTATTCCCTACATCGATAGCAATTTTCAGAGCTGCTGTTCAGTTGTTTACTTAGTGAGTTTTATCCGTGAGTTTTCTTGAGTTTTGTCCAGTTCTCTGAGGGCATTCATAACAAAACCTACAACGACGGAGGATGTGATTTTAGTGATTACCAATTAGCTTCTTTCTACTTTTTCTCTTACTGTGTAAAACCCAAAAATTATTTTGATTTTCAAAAGTTCTTCATTCTTCCTAATTTGTCTCAATTCTGTAATCTATTTCTGCCATTATGAACCGTAGAATGAAATCATTTCAAGTGATTCTGGACAGGTGAAGCTGGCCTCGGAGGAAATGATTCTTCATTACCGTGTTGATACTTGACAAAAAAAATTTTAGCTTCACAGACAAATAAAAAGTTGTGTAATGAGAGCAGGTTTGTAATAATCTTTTCTCTCTTCTCTGGTAGGCACATAATTGAAGATCAGCATGGAAATAAGTTTGAGGCTCAGTTACATGCAGTCTTATGCTTAGAAGGAACTCCCAAAACGCAAAATTTTTGGCAGTCAATAATTCAGTATAGGTGACAAATCTGTGTGTAATCCAAGCAAACTTCTGTGATCCGCGTGCATTCTTTGACTGTCAATATTTTTGCGTTTGCTAGAACATACATTTTCACGAGATAGAAGTTCCACTCCTCATGATTTCCTCACATTTCCTCCCAAGCTAGAAGCTTTGTTAATCATATCGGATAGCTTTGATCTCGATATATTGTTTAATACTTACGTAATATTGACAATAATTGGCATAAAAACTAACGTAATCTTCAGGTATTCTCCAACATTCTTCTTTAAGGTAAGCTAAAAATGTTTTACTACTGGAAACCTGGATTGTTTGGGGCTCAGTTTTCTGTTGCAATGAAGTATGTGTCTCTGATTAAATAATATAGTACACTACTGGCTTTTTGATTATTGCGAGAAGAAATTGAGATGTATTTTAGGCGCGCTAATTTTAATCAAATCAACCAACTTCTTATGAGACTAGAGATATTTCGTTGATCTAATAATTACACTAGTCTTAGAAACCAGCATGCCTAATGATCACCAAAGAGCAGCTTGATTACTCTTGAAAAGTAATCGAACAAGCAGTGGAATTGCATGTTATTAGGGCACTCAACATTTTGTCCATTCAAACCAATGCAATATATCTACACATTTGAGGGAGTGCACTGCGCACCTCTAAAAGTTCAACCTTTTGCATGCGTTTAAATGGTCAAAATTCAGTGTTGCCAGACTACCGTCATCATCAGCGCCACTGCGAACAAGACTATATGTCCAACTTCTCGGTTTAATGTATACGGCTCCAGTGGTTTTCTTAAGCAATTCATGGGGCCTGATAGAGGTGAGTCTACGTGTCTGGTCTCCATCAAACGCAATGGGCTGATGTTTTAATCGGGTATGAGATGGTATGCATTACTTCCAAAATGTCAAAAGTAACTGCATCAATGGACCAACACTATTCAGAATAGTTGGCTTTTTTTCTGTTCAGGTGGAATGCTGGAACGACGTTGATTTTCAGCAATAGAGAAGTTCTGTGTTTCATCTCCTTCCGCTTAAAATATTAGACTAGCGTTTCTAAGTAGGTATCTTAATTGAACTCTTTTGATAATTAGTAATCAACCTTTTAGTCCTCACCAAAGTCAAAACAAAGCTACCAGCAACAGAGTTGGGAAAATAAGACTCCATTACCTAGGTTGAGCTGCCGATTACTTTTCATAGGTAATCAAGCTGACACTCTGTCTGCATTTTGTAATCAGGATTTAGAAATTTTCCAAACTGATATTATAGTGTGATCCGGAACCATTTTTACAAGTTACAAGTAACTGAACGCTATCTTATTTCCGTGATCATCTATGTGTGCTGTAGAATAAAATTATTTCTAGCGACTCGGGGGCAGGTAACGCTGGCTCAAAAAAAGTTATGATTCTTCATCGCTGTGTTGACATAAGCCAATGTTAGTTTTACTGACTAAAGGTTCATGCAGAAGGTCAGTCCAATAGTGACATAATCTTTTTCTCCATTCAGTGTATGCCGTTAGTGGGACCTGACCAAATAGAGAAATCGACGCCCATTAAAATAATATGATGGTTTCCCTTGTTAGTCTCAAAGACCACACGTACACTTACAGTGCTATCAGACTGACCTATTTAAATGGACTTTGGGTTGTCAGAAAAACCAAGATTTATTTATGTCAACACAGTGATGAAGAATCGCATCACTTTTTCTGAGCCAGCTTCACCTGCCCGCGGAAGTTGCTTGAAACAATTTCAAAATAATTTCAATTTTCAAAATAATTTCAGCACATCTAATCTAGATGATTGTGGAAATAAGGTTGTGTTCAGTTACATGTAACATGAATTGTGTTTATGTCAACACAGCAATGGGGAATCAATTCCTTCAAGCCAGTTTCGCTTGCCCGGAGTCGCTTGAGATAATTTCATTCTACGGTGCATTGAGGCATAAATAGACAGGGTGTAAGAAAGGTCCACCCCCCCCCCCCCATCGAAACTTTTGAACGGCTTAACATTGATGGACGAACCTCGGGGAACGTTTCTAACTGAAAGGAAACTAACTTTTCGCGTATTTAAAATTTCGGAGGGGGGGGAGGGAATTCGGGTTCGGCACTAACTCAAAATTTTCAAGTAGCAACTCCTATCTTGTGATACATCTTTAAAAAGGGCACACAATTCTAAGAATTTTGGTGGAAAGGGAAGGTCATTGTCGTTTTTTATTTTCGATACATCGAAGGTCAAGGTTCGATTAGGACCCATTTTCAAAAAAACATTTCTTCCATTTGAAAAGTCAGAATTTAAAAAAAAACTAGGAATCTAGAATATTCTAAAAAAAACAAGTACGTTTCAGATAAATGCTGCGAGCGCAAAAATTCAGCCCTCATTTGGTTATACAGCTCACCTACAGCTTTCAAAAAAATTACGCCTCATCAGGTGGGCTGCCTCGAAAATTCCGAGGCAGCGGAGGCACGACCTATCGAGTGATACATGTCTCGAAAAGGCACACAAAACTAAACATTTTGGTGCTAACTACTGGTTGATGTGTTTAGATTTCGACATAAGACAAAATTGGATTTCAACGGTTCTCAAATTTCGATGTATCAAAAACCAACAACTATATCGACCTCCAGTTTTCGCCAAAATTCTTAAAATTTTTATGATCTTTTTCACGATGTAATCACATAATAGGGGTTGCTGTTTAAAAATGTTGGGTTTGTAGGCAAACCCCCCCCCCCCCCCCCCCAAGGACGCCCCCGGATATTTTGGATACGCTAATAGATACTTCCCATTTAGTCGTTCAAAAGTTAAGATAGGGAGGGGGGACAGACTTTTTTTTTTTGGGTTAGCAAAATATGGAACAATTCAAAAAGAATTAAGAAATGTCGAAATTCAACAAATTATAGGTAAATACTAAAATCATATCCCAGTCGTTGCAGGTTAAGTTATTTCTTACTTTATGGCTCGGTCGCCTCTGGTCCGCCATACGATTCATACGAAGCTCCAAACATTTGCGCAGTAGACTAGTGCGCACGGGGGCACTCTGGTGATGTATGAGACCAGTGTTGCCAAACATGGACAGAAACGACCACGTTTGGACAAAAACTGTCCACGCTCCCCTCATGCTGGCAATGGCATGGACAGTTTTCGGTGGCTCGGACCTGACAACTCTGTATGATACCCCGCAAACGCGAAAACTTGAATGTAGCCAAAAAAAAAAAAAAAAAAAAAAAAAAAAAAAAAAAAAAAAATAAAAAAAAAAAAAAAAAAAAATTAAATAAAAAATCCAACCCCCCTTTTGAGAGATTTATAAAATACTAGATCTATCCAATCAAAAATTGGCTGATATCCGACCAAAAACCCTCTCGGGTGCAAAAAAGACGGCAAGTCAATAACTCTGTTCCATGCAAAAATTGTTCTAATGCATCATCTCAAAGGTGTGATATCATCGAAACGTCAACTCCAAAAGCTCTTCACTTTTTCTCCATTTATTTTTGACGAATCTTTGCTGACCAAAAACACCCCTTATTTCCAATTCATCCTCTAAAAGACATGATATCATTGAACGACAAGACAACCTCGTAAAATGCCTTTAAAAGAAGGAGTTTGAAATGGTAATTTTTATTGACGAATCCAAATGCAACCTTTAACATGGCTTCTTTGGAGTGAAGCAAAATGACAAGATGAGCGAAAATTTCAATTAAAAAACGGAAAAAACTTGCCGTGCTTGGCCGCTCAAGAGAGAATGCACTGTAGTGATCAATTTAGCATTTGGTGGGCAATCAGAGCTCACTCACGAGTAATGTGGTCTCACTGTTTTCACAAACTGAGTGTGAGTGTTCGGATCTTATGATCGGCATTTGCATTTTTTTAGAGTATCAAAATTTGTTTAAGTTCAATGAACTTTTGAAGTCTGAAAGCAAATTGGAGCTTTCGTTCGTTTAACGAAACGAATTTTTAGTGATACTTTCCATATCCATTAAATATTAGCAAGTCTTCAAAACTATAGGGACCGACTTTGTCCCCTTTAAACCGGGATTACTTTTGTTCTTCTCTCTTTTGTGTTGGAGTGCGAAAGAGAGCTAGGAGCGGCCAAGCACGGCAAGTTTTTTCCGTTTTTTAATTGAAATTTTCGCTCATCTTGTCATTTTGCTTCACTCCAAAGAAGCCATGTTAAAGGTTGCATTTGGATTCGTCAATAATAATTACCATTTCAAACTCCTTCATTTAAAGGCATTTTACGAGGTTGTCTTGTCGTTCAATGATATCATGTCTTTTAGAGGATGAATTGGAAATAAGGGGTGTTTTTGGTCAGCAAAGATTCGTCAAAAATAAATGGAGAAAAAGTGAAGAGCTTTTGGAGTTGACGTTTCGATGATATCACACCTTTGAGATGATGCATTAGAACAATTTTTGCATGGAACAGAGTTATTGACTTGCCGTCTTTTTTGCACCCGAGAGGGTTTTTGGTCGGATTACTTGGTCCCAGATCAAAACTTCAAGGTAATGCGGTAAATTATTTCGATCTTTTGATTTTTCTCTCAGCCTACAAATAAGTAGATCAATCAAGATAGGAATAGCGCCTACACTTTAAAAGGTATGCAAAAACGAGAGTAGGTACATACGAGTGTTGAATTTGTATACCTAAAAAATGAAGGAGTTTTACACTAGTAGAAGTTATGGCGCACTATGGTCCGCTGATGGCTATACACATAGACCTACATAGTGATGACGTCACGATCAAAATTGTTTTTGACGCCCCTGGGGCTCCGGCGCGGCGCACTATGGTCCAGAAGTCCGATTTAGGAAGACATTAGTTTCCATTAAAATCGCCCAATATCTTGAAAACGGCTCATCTGACACCAAAACTGGTTATTACAAAAAAGATAGAACGTAAACCGTTTTAACTTTTTTGTAATAACCATTTTTGATGTCAGATGAGCCGTTTTCAAGATATTGGGCGATTTTAATGGAAACTAATGTCTTCCTAAATCGGACTTCTGGACCATAGTGCGGCGGGGACCTTCAACTCCCGCAATTCAAGTTTTGCTATCGACATCACGCAGGATATATTTGCCCAAAAAACCTGTCATAATGAAAATTTCATGGGGGGGGGGGGGGCAAAAATATATGGTCTTTAAACGTCCCATTCCATATTGAATAAGCTGGAACCTCAACTTGAAACTATATATTGTCAAGTGGGCATCATGGAAGTGAGCGTTCATCCCTTATTGTTTTTCACCGATCGATGCTCTATTATTCATAAGTTAATATTTGCTACGGACAAGCGTTGGTGCATCCAATGATTTCGGCTATTTTGGGTGATGTTTTTGAGGGTATATACACTTCACTTTCATGCAAAAAAGCCCCCCCCTCCCCCTCATGTATTTCAGATCATTCTACAGAGTGTGTAAAAAATAAGGATCAGGGACGAATATTTCGTAAACAACTTCGATTTTCGAATAACGCTTAGAAACGTGTTCACTTATTTGGAATTGGACATATTTCCGCGGGATTCTCACCTTCTGCGCCCCCCAGGGAAGCGAAGGCGGGGAGCACCACCCCCTAAATTGCATACTTCAAAAGGGGACCCCAAATTTTTATTACAGATTCGGAAAGAACACACAATTCTGAGACTTTCAGCGCAAACCGCATGTTGATATCGACTTTTGTCTTTAATATGTCGAACCTCAAAGTTCAATATCGACCAATTTTAAAAAAGTCAACTTCTCCAAAAAAGGTCGGATTTTTAAAAAAGCTAAGGGCCTGAAAGACTCTCCAGAACGAGCACTTTTCAGATAAAAATACAAACTTCAAATAAAATTCACGCTGTTGCCATATTTGGGCCCCGAAATTTGTTTCAAAATTATCAACCATTTTTACTACACTCTTTTCTTGAAAAACGATCCAAATCCACAATTTTGGCTCCAAAGATGTCCGATGAGGGTATGAAACAGCTGAAATACGCTTAGAAGCTCTCCAAAGTCTCGCATCATTCATTGAAACCACACATTTTGGCTCAAAAAATATTATATTTTAGAATTTGATGATCTCAATTGTGTAGGCTTTTTTGAGCATGTTGATGGTTTCTGAGCATGTTTTAGTACATAATCACCCTCAAGAGACATCTTGGGAACCAAAATTGCGGATTTGGATCGTTTTTCAAGAAAATAGTGTAGTAAAAATGTTTGATAGTTTTGAAAAAAATTTAGGGGCCGAAAAATGGCAACAGTGTAAATTTTATTTGAAAGGTGTATTTTCCTCAGAAAAGTACTCGTTCTGGAGAGTACTTGAAGCACTTAGTTTTTTAAATCCGACCTTTTTTGGAGGACTGATTTTTTTAAAATTATTCGTTATCGAACTTTGAGGTTCGACGTATCAAAGACGAAAGTTGATATTGACATGCAGTTTGCGCTGAAAGACTTAGAATTTTGTGTTCCTTCCAAACCTGTAATAAAAATGTAGGATCCCCATTAGAAATATGCAATTTAGAGGGGTGGTGCCCCTGCCCCCCGGGATGCGCCGAAGGTGAGAACCCCCTTGAAAGATCTTCCCCTTCAAATAAGCAAACACTTGTCTGAGCGTTTTTCGGAAATCGAAGTCGTTTCTGAAACATTCACCTCTGATCCTTTTCTTTACACACCTTGTACAGTTCATTAAAAACTGACGTAGCAAAAATCCCTCCAGGAACTTGATAGTTATAAAAAGACAATTTTAAATATATTCCAAGCAAACCCCTGCAAAACCAAAGAGAAGCGAGTTGGAAAACAGAGTTTACAGAGTTTCTGTAATAAAAACTTGCACAACGCTGCACATTTTCATCCAGCAACTTTTTTAAGTCAGGCCTTTCTTAAAAAATGAGCTTCACTAACTCGGCAACAAAATACGATATTGACCTCTGGTTTGCACCAAATTTCCTCATTATTTACTACTTTTCCACCCATAAACCGCACAGTAGGAGTTTCAAATTGAACTTAAAAAATGAACCATAATCGATTTTTAACCATTCAAAAACACGAACAAATTTTCTAGCCAGGTGTTGGGGGGTAAATGAGTCCTAAGTGCAATATCAGCGGCGTAATCTTGGGGGGGGGGGAGGGCCTTTTTGCCACTCCAATATTTAAGATTGGGGGGGGGGAGACAAAAAGTATTGCCCCCAAAAATTAATCAAAGAAAGGAAAGAAAAGTTCGGAGAGAAAAAAGAAAGTTCTGAACATTTGTGTTATTTTTCTGCTTTGACTTGTCTGTTTAGGGAGTATTTCAGTCTCCCGACCTCCTTCTCTTTGTTGCAAGACTTGTTGTGTTTTCAGAGCGCTATCAGATAGTATTCGCTGTAAGCATAATGTTTTTCTTAATTTTTCCTTTCACTGTGCTTGCTAGAACTTGTTTCAGAAGTGTAGGCGCACCGAGACCATAATCTTTAACAAATTTTCAATTTTCATTCCATCACATCAAAACAAAATTTGCCTTCGACTTTAAACTTTTAATTTTAAAGCGTTCTTCAATGAAAAGCTCAAATTAATTTTCATTGATTTACAATATGTAACATGGGAAATAATGTTGAAAAATTCTGAAGATTATATAGATCTAGGTGTCCACACTTCTGAAACGACTCTACTAGCACTACTAGCAGGGTATTTCCTCTCATGCTTTGTCCCTGTCTTGTTACCAACAGCCTTATTGTATTATATTTATTTTCAATTTATAATCATTTCACAATGGGGCTGTTACACACTTTTGCTATAAGCGATTCAAACGTTGATTTTGGTATAAAAACAACAATGGCAGCACTAAAAACTTCCAAAATCCACACCTAAACTCAATAAACGCTTTGATTTGCGCTAGCGTAATGGTGGCTTAGGGCACTAAAAATGGGAGATTCCCATCTAGCAATACTGTAACTCTATCAAGAAGTAACCAATAAGAGACGACTTTCATTTGACACCGGCATCACTAGTTGTCAAGGTACCATTCATCGGATGTGGATCACTACTCTGATGATTAATTACTCTGTGAATCATTCATCCTTGTCAGTATAGAGAGAGTGACAAAATAAAGATAGCAAACTCCCATTATTAGCGCCCTATACCACTATTACACCCGCGCAAATAAAAGCGTTTATTGAGTTTAGGAGTGGATTATTTCAAGTTTTTAAAGCTGCCATTGTTATTTTTGGAGGTTTTTCCACCAGTAATGACTATTAAATCGCTTAAAGCAAAAGTGTGCAATAGCTTCATTCTTTTACTTTTTTCAAATTTGTGTACTGCTATCAATGATGCTTTCTTTATTTTGGGCTAGTTATCCCCTTTATACCATAAAAGAAATAGTAGCAGTAAATAGTAGTAGCAGTAAAAGTGGTGGTAAAAGTCCAGTCCCTCAAACCATGTGTGCTTCATGTTTATATTTCAAAAAATAAATAAAAAATTGAAAGGTGTTCCCTGCAATAAGCCATCATAAACAATGATTAAAGTTTCATTTGGAGACGACTATTGCAAGGTATACATATCCGATACAGTAGCAAAACTATAGGAGCACTTAGGCGAATGCTGTTTTTCAATGAAATCAAATGGGAAAATTGAGATGTAACCTTCCGACTACTTGGGGGTGCCACCCTTTCGTCCAATGCAAATCAAATGGAAGATGTTGGTTCAACCTTCCGACCACCAGGGGGGGTATTTGCCAGTTTTCTAACATTGAATTTCGCTACTGTAATGGATAAGTATACTGTGGACTATTGCAATCAGTTACAGCTATGATCTGTATCTCTAGTAGAAGATGCAGGAAATCAAATGAAAATATAAATATAGTAATTTTGTAAATACAAAAAAAAAAAAAATTGATTGTTTATTTTTTTTTTTTTAATAAAAATAAATAACCGAGTAACAACAATCTCAAAATTTTACACTCAACTATACATGAAAAGGTACCTCACTCAGTCCGAAAGCGTTGATTGGAGCTGAATAAATATCTAGCAATAATTCTGGCCTAACGTTTTAACAAATGAACCAATAATGCACAGTCAGGGACAAAAACAATGTCAGATGACTCACAAAGGTTGGATAACCGCAGCACTCATCTTATCTCAATGAATTTGAGCAGCAAAGGTGGTCTACCTCAGCCAGAATCTATGGAGTTATCTGACTAACATTATTTTTGTCCCCAGCTGTACCAAAGGCAGATCCATGAATTGTTCCTTCTCTGTCTCCATTCTCCGCCAATTTGAACACCCATGTAAGAAAACGATAGCAGGAAGGACCATCAGGTGGTTTTAACCCCTACTTTTGTCCTTTTCTGACAAATACCATAAAATGGGAGTCAAAAAGAAAGATATTTAAAGGAGAGAATTTTGTTCAGCCACTAGGATAGTACATAACCATATTTATTGACCGATTATAGTTGTTTATTTGATTTATTCAGTCACATCGTGCTCGAAATATCTTCTCTGTTTCGATATTTGCTTTTTTCTTTTCTTTTCTAGGTATTTTGGAAGTCTACCGGCCTTCTTCAGCTCCTCATATTGATCAACAAGAGCAGATAATTTCTTCTCACCTAAAACAAACGAAAAAGTATAAATTAGTTTGGCATTGGTGGACAGAGGAGTGAAATATTCCAAAATACTGGAAGTTTCGTGCAATCCAGGATTTTTTTCCTCACAAGATTGTAAAACAAATTTTCTCACAAATATTCGAAAATTGATGACCTTTTTTCAGGTTTTTTTTCTGTTGCTCATTTTGAAGTATTTGAACAGAAACTATTTAAAAAGGTCAATATTTTTTAAATTGTGTGGGGCTACTGCCTGAGGAATGTGTTAGCGTGGCAAATTTTCTGAAATTCCCAAAAATTGCTAGTTCTGGAATCTTTTGCATCCCTGTGGCTGGATTTTCCCTAGTATTAAGGTGATTCCACATGAAACTTTTCAAGATTCCAACCTGAACCTGATAGCTAGCACCACTAGAACAGGAACATTTTGACTACCAGGTTCTGACAAGTAGCAGTGCCTGCTTGCAAACTGCAGAAAGGCGCATCGGTGAGTGGTTGGTTAGCAAAGAGTTTCGACTCCTTCCTAATCAACCGTTCACCGTGCGCTTTGATGCGGTTTGGAAGTAGGCACCGCTACTAACTTTTAGAGAAAGACGGTTTTATGCCATTTTAAATTAAAAACAAAGAAAAAACACAAAATTCAAGAATGTCTGCACTAGTGTAATTTTCTTATGGATTTTTTTTAGCCCGGAATGAACAACATAGGTTGAAATCAAGGTCGTAATAATAGAAATGAATTTTGCCGTAAGCTTAGTGAGTGCAAGCAAGACCATCTGATCCATCTGTCTCACTTATACTCATTGGAGCTCATGGGAATTTTCTTATTTTCAATATCCTTGCTTTATTTTTGAGCGTTTCAACTTGAAAACTTCTGGGAATCTTTCTGAAGTATGCTTTCAAGTGCTGACATTCCTAGAATGTGTAGTTTTCGCATATGTATTAATCAATTTTGGCCAAAAATACTTGACTTTTTGAGCAGCACAACATGGTGCCTACAGTTGGAACTAATCAACCCTGGAATCACCTTAAGAGATTATTATTATACATGTGATGTTTTCCCTTCTGATTTGCTTTTTTAAGGCTTTGGATGTTGTTAGCTCCACTCCGTGACCAAACAATAAGATGGGTAGAGGCACCTTTTTTTCGCGGCCACAATTCGCGCGAAATTTTCAAAACACCGCAAATCGAGTCAGGATCCGCACAAAGTACCTCAGGGTGCTTCGCTGATTTAAAAAAAGCAGCGCGGCAAAACCCGAAATATCATCTCATGAAATCGGCTAATTTTTCCGCGATTTTGCGAATTGACAAAATTTTCGCAATTTCGCGAGTTTGCGAGTTGACAAAATTCGCGATTACGCTAATTTAAGAAAACTGGTAACACGTCTTTCAATCTTACGCGGACGCATCACACAGTGCATTGAACAGTTGAATTTAACAATAGAAAGCACGGGGTCAAAACTCTTGTCTTGGGGAGGGTTTTAACAAAAAAAATTGCGCTAGAAGAAATTTCAAGCCCAATTTTGCGTCTCTGTCCGCTGGAAACCTTTTTTTCTCCTCTACTACCTCTTCAGAACACATAAAACCTGTCGCTTGTTGTGCCACTGGTAAAAAAAACAGCCAAATTTTGTTGCATCGCTGAAAAATAGCTAAAACACCGAAGTTGAACTTGACGAAATCCCTATTTTTCATGACGAAATCTCCATTTCAACTTGCCGAAATTAGGGATTTGAATTTGACGATAAAAGGTGCCTCTAGGGATGGGTAGTAATGCTATCATAAATAATTTTTTCTCTTTTATGCATTGTGTTGCTGAGACAGTGTTGCCAGATCTTGCGGCTTTTCCCATAAGAACACATAAAGAAAGCCGCAGGGATCTGGCAACACTTTGCTGAGAGGAAGTTATAAAGCAGTGAATGAAAAGACACAGGGACTTTCTCTCATTTACAGTAAAATTTCAAATTCAATCAAAATGAGAAAATCAAGCAAAATTAATGTCACCCAGCTATTTACCAGGCATACAAGAGTTCTTCATGCTACAATGTATGCAATCAACTACTCTTGATAATATTTGCGTTTTTTCAAGTGTCCATAGTAATTTTAATTTCAAAGTGTAGATTTAAACACATAAAATTTAAATTCTTTGATGAGAAGTAGAAGTTTAAGAGGAAAGGGATGATTGAGAGCAATTAAAGAGCTAGCTGAGAGATGGACAGCTGTTGAAACATACAAAGTGGAAAAAGATAATTTCAAAGATGATGATTTCAAAAGTGATCTAGAAAACTGTCTCTGCAAGTTGAAAACTTTTAGAAACTTTAATTGACCTAAAGTCCAGGAGAGGCATATGACACAGGACACGTCTACTTCAAGAATAGCAGAGAAACGTTAAAAAAGGTGCTGGACATCCATCTCACAACTGAGAACATCGTAGATATGATGGTAGAGGGGAAAAGGAAGCTAGCATCTAATAAGGAACTACAAACATCAAAAGGCAGAACAGAGAGAAAAGGACATGAAGAACGGAAATGTAAACTGAGACGACGAATAATTTCTTGCAGGGAGTCTGCCAATGAGCCCGGGTCTGACACACCCGTAATCCTGAGTTACACCTCACTGCACCTTTTTACGCAAATTCAGGTATTTTTTTGACACCAGGTGGAGAGATGCCTTCATACCTGGTTTAGGGAGCACGAACACCAAGCCGCCTACCCCGAGGAATGCACCTTACTGCTTTCGGACGGAAAACCCAAGGTTTTTAGTGGGCATGTCCTCTATAATTAGAGGAGAGATCTGTTTCTCTCAGAAGGGGGACAGAGAACATGGCCAGATGTGGATGCATAGCGTCAGTAAATTAATTTTTTTCCTCTCGGGAACGGCCGAAGAAAGAAAGAAAGAAAAAGAAAAGTATGAACAGTGTGCAGATATTAGATCAGTTAAAGTTTTATACAGGGTGTTGAAAAACTGTTCCCGAATATTTCAGGGGCGGATTCTCCAGATCAAAATAAGACCTTTTTTTCCTATAAACATGTGTCCGAAAATGCCCCCCTTTTGAGCTACAGCCCCCCAAAGTTTTAAAAAATTTACGGTTTTTTTGGAATAGCGACCACTATTATGAACCAAATGTCTTAAAACTTGGTGTCCTCAGGTAATTTTACGTGTAGAATCCATTAATGACCTCGAAAAATTCATAAATTGAGTCTAACTGTATTTTTCACGCAATCTTGTACCTTTAACGGCACGAATTTTATGTTACGGATTAAAATTTTGAAGAATAATTACCAAAATCAGATGCGGAAAACCTTTAGAAAGATTTTTGGTCCTCCTTGTTTCTTTCGATACGACGCGTTTTAAGCGAGATAATCGCTGCACAGTGTGGAAAAGTCAGCGCTTTTACCATAGCAGCCGGCCCGTAGAAGCAGCGGAGAGGCGGGTTGCATACTCACTGCTGTTTTTCATGGTAAAAGCGCTGACTTTTCCACACTGTGCAGCGATTATCTCGCTTAAAACGCGTCGTATCGAAAGAAACAAGGAGGACCAAAAATCTTTCTAAGGGTTTTCCGCATCTGATTTTGGTAATTATTCTTCAAAATTTTAATCCGTAACATAAAATTTGTGCCGTTAAAGGTACAAGATTGCGTGAAAAGTACAGTTAGACTTAATTTATGAATTTTTCGAGGTCATTAATGGATTCTACTCGTAAAATTACCCGAGGACACTAAGTTTTAAGACATTTGGTTCATAATAGTGGTCGCTATTCCAAAAAAACCGTAAATTTTTTAAAACTTTGGGGGGCTGTAGCTCAAAAGGGGGGCATTTTCGGACACATGTTTATAGGTAAAAAAGGTCTTATTTTGATCTGTAGAATCCGCCCCTGAAATATTCGGGAACAGTTTTTCAACACCCTGTAGAGCCTCCTTGATGAGATAGTTTCGCAGATTATTTTTGAAATGGTATTTTTTACTATCCACCGGTTTTACAGCCAGCTCCTCAATGGAGCTCTTGCAAACTTTTGCTACAGGGGATTGAAGAGTTAGGACAACCTGTAAAAATGACTATGAGTACACTAAAAGATCACAAAATTCACTCAGAATCAGGCTTAATGGTGGTTCAACACAGTTATCATGGAAGATTCTTATATAAATTGAGACATATCTCTGTGTTTCTGTAGAGAATCTGACAAATCAGACAGGAATCTCCCATGATACCGCCGTTACGATCTTGCCATAATAGCAGTTTTATGAGTTTATTACTGAATTTTAAACATTTTCAGGGTGATTTTGCTGATTTTCGCTGCTGTCTACATTGGATAGCATTATTCAATTTCTCACAGCAAAAGTTTGCAAGAACCCCATTGCATTATACCAAATTTGACTTACTTTTACTCTTGAAGTGTGGCAATTTTCCTTCTTTCATCCTTTCAATGTTCTCTAGTTTCTCTTTCTTGTCTTGCTCCTTCTTTGCATTCACTTTCTGTTTCTCTCTAATTTGGTTTTCCTGTAAAATGGTCAAACAACATTAACAAAGAGCACAAAAACATCAAGAGACACAGTAGAGAAGAAAAATGTACTCAATGATGTCACAGGGGTGCAAAATGTTCCAAAACTTCGCACGATCCGGGAATTTTTCCTCATAGAATGCTCCAAGAATTTCTTCTCAAAAATTTGAAAAGTGACGATTTTTTTTCTTTTTTTTTCTTATTTTAACATTTCAACACTGTATACACGCATTGTGAGCAATACTTTTACAATTTTTAGGCCATTTTGCGAGGAAAGCTTGTTGCCAATGTAGAAAAAAAGAGGCAAATTTCCTCACTTTCACGCAATCCGCGGATCACTATGTCAGGCGCGTTCTGCACCCCAGTCAATGTCAGACCAAACAAATTGAAGCAACGATCACACCAATCGTGATCATGGCACAAATTTGACATTTTTTGACAAAGCAGTTGATGAAAGGTAGAACTAAAAAACATTTTTTGCCCCGCATAGAATTTCCACTCAAGAATTTCCAAACGAATTGAGAATTCGAACCTTGAAAACATAATTTTTTTTTTCATTACAAAAGAGGCCACGCTGTGCTTATAGGAACTGGCTCCCAGTGTTTGATGAAATTCAAATATGTTATGTAAAAGTGTCTTCTGAGAAAAAGCTCGCACGGGAAGAACAAATTTCAATGACAGGATTTCGAGATATTCATGTCTGAAGCAGGGAACTATTTACTCGATACTTCATATTCTCTTACATGCAGACGGCTCTCATTCTTAGCCAAGTTACTGGGCTCTGCGTGCATTGATAGAATTAACTCCTTTCACTATCCATCGCATCTGAAATTGGAATCTATTTGCTTCGTGCTTCGTATTTTCATAAACGTAAATTGTGCTACGCAGAATTGCAGCTACTTATTCTCAGTCAAGTCACTCGACTCTGCGCGCATAGATAAAACTACTTCCTTTTGTAATCCTTCCCATCTACTTAGTTGTTAACTGAGGGAGAGAAGAGAGCTAGCATAGAGGAGAAGATAATGTCAATGCAGGTACTTAATCAACTGAGGGAGGAATCAAGATGAAGAATGGATGACAGGGCAAAACAGAAGGTGTGGTCAACAAGTGAGCAGATGAGAAGGATTGTGAAAGGAAGTAGTTCTATCAATCCATGCAGAGTCCAGTGACTCAGCTAGGAATGAGAGGCGTCTGCATATACGAGCTTACAAAAAACCATGGAAACAGTTCCTAGCTTCAGATATGAATATCTGAAAATCCTGCCATTGAAATTTTTTCTGCCCAAAGAGCTTTTTCTCAGGAGATTCTTTTACACAACATATTTCAATTTCATCAAACACTGGCCTGGCACTGGCCTTATGGGAAATAGCCCCCAAAGGATTTTTGATTTTTTGGTTTCACATTAAAGCTTAGATGATGCTGAGCAAAAGTTCTCACAGCACAAATTCAACCGTATGATAAGTTCTGGAGATATTTGCAGTCGAAGCGCAGTAAAAAGGGCCCCTTTCAAAGCCCAAACGCACATCAACGTTGAGAAAAGTACTCGAAAGTGTTTACCTGCTTCTGATCATGTGTAAATAAGGAAGCAGGGGTGTAAATTATAATAATGTAATCGCAAATCGACCAAGCGGGGAAAGAAAAATTAGTTATGTACGGAATGCAAGTAATTGAATATGAGATGAACCCACGAAGGTGCATTATCAACAAACGAATATCGGAATATACATCTGTTTTTTTAAAAATGTCTCAAATAACATGGCCGTACGGAAAAAATATGTTCCTTAAAGTTATCTACAAAAACGACTATCATCAATCTGTTAGTCAGATCAGACCTTCACCCAAAATAATCCCAAAATGATTGGAGCCTTTACTGACTGTCCGCAGAACATGGTTCCAACCGCACTCACTGGCAACTATATTGCATGGTTTTTGGATTATTTTGCGTGGAGGTCTGCTCTGACTGAAATTTTTTGTTGATAATCGTTTCTATAGACAATGTTTCATGGAACATATTTGTTTAAAGGTATTTTTACCAAACCTGTCATATTATTGGCGATAGTTGCAAAAAACTGACTAATGAACCTTTCTTAAGGTCACCACAAAGAAAGCCCCACAGGTATCAATGGGAACTAATAGCATGTTAAACAACATACTCTAATAAGCATTTCTGCCAATTTTCAGAGCACTGTGCATTTCTTTGTCTATTTTTCCTATTATGTCTGGACTGTTCTTAAATTCTTCTGAACTCTTTTAGTTTTGATCAATTGCCTACACCCCCCCCCCCCCCCCCCCCCAAGGGCAAAACTACTTCATAAGTATTCATCTCCTTTTTGATTTCACATCAAACCTGCAAAATTGGAATAGACAGCACACTCACCATTCTAGTGATCAGAAATTTGATTTTTTCTTTGACCTCAGGATCAGTTTCTTCTTTAAATTGTCCTTTCAGTGTGGCTAGCTCTTTCTTTTTGATTTCTTTCAAAAAATCATAATTTTGCTTGAATGCCTGAAATAGATCAAGTATGGTTATTAGAATGATTAAATTAAATATATTTTGAAACATTACCAATATTCACTCCGTCAATGGAGGCTGAAAACCACAGACAAATATATTGAGTACTTGCAAGGTTTCTTGTCTTTTGAACTATTATACTTTTAGCTTGGCACTCAACAAAAAATTATACCATCTCAATCAGCGTGAGACTTATGATTCATTTCTGAGGCATACATTCATCTTAAATTGGTTGTCCAATTGATTTGGTCGCCTATTCCTTTGTCACCCGTTTTTCCCTAATTCGTTTTTCAGATTCAATTATTTCAAATGATGAGGTCAGAATCTTCCAAATCAAGTTTTTGCAAAAATGCAGCAGAAAGACCAAAACTTAGGTCAAATTCAATAGTCACATTGAACTGCTGGTGGAGTGTCAATTATTAACACCAAAATACTCAAAAACTGGAATAAGAGGACTTTCATTCATTTCTAGTAACGCAACATTTTTTGCAGAGCCCATACACGTGTTTACTTTTTTGGCATAGATACAAAGTACTCATTCTAGTATTTGCTGCTACATAGCTCGCAGGGCCTGGCTAGATTACAGAGGGTTTAGGCTGTTGCCTCTAACAATAGGTAGAATGCATTGAGATAGAATAGATACTTAATTTCTACACATTTAAAAAATAGTCCGCATTGATTTTCAAACCACAATATGACAGCACTAGGTGAGCTGATGACTTGTGAATGTTGCCACATTTTTTGAACACATACAGAAATCAATGCAAATATTGAAAAAATTAGCTTTGATACAGCACACAAATGGAGACAGTAATAAATTTTAGCTAAGCTAAGAGACTAAAATGAGCTGGAAGGTGATATCCCACGTAGGTAAGCAAAACCTAAAGAGGAATATCTGAAACATTAAAATTTAAAAGAATGGAAAAAACTAGGCCTTCTCGAATTTGCCTGAGCCGATAGCAAACTACTCATTCCATGATCACAAAAATTAAAGTTACTGTAACTGCACCTGAAATAATAACTATATGAAAATTAATTTAAGTTTAATCAAAAGCTAAAACATTGACAAAAGAGATCGTAATTGGATATCAAGTTTAATTTCACAGCATCTCTTGAGATGACGTTTCTAAAGAAGAATGAAACAAAGGGTCTGCTGCATACTTTTGCTACAGCGTTATGGAGGGTTGATTCTCGTGTAAAATTGCATGAAAATCACATTTAGAGCATCAAATAGTCTCAAAATTTACTCATAAACCCACAAAAGCCATTTTAAGGAAAGCCCAAGATGGCGGTCAAAAGGGCCCTGCATGCACGCACCACGAGCACCAAAAGATAGCCGACGACGGCAATTCATAATGTTAGTTAAAATGTAAAACAAACGTCTTACTTCCTCATAGTACTTACATTTTCTGTCATTCTGCATGTTATTATCCGGTAAATTTTACTTCCTCGTTACTGTTTGTGATTACTATGGTGAATAAATTACATTCTGTGTCGATTTGCTGGAATTCTGAAAAGAAAACGCCAGGCGAGTACCTCTACTTTGTCCAATGCCGTCGTCGGCCATCTTTGCTGCTTGTGGTGCATGCATGCAGGGTTAATTCACTCTTTTGACATCTAAGGCTTTCCTTATTAAGCCTTTTGTGGGTTTGAAAGTGGAATCTGAGACTATTTGATGCTCTCAATGAGATTTTAACACAATTTTACATTGGAATTAACCCTTCATAACGCTATAGCAAAAGTATGCAACAGACCCATTGGATGAAAGGGATTTTTTCTGATCCGACATAGAGAGAAGGCTTGAAGTTTGATCAATAAAATCATACTTCTTTTATTTTTCTTGTGGTCCGGAGCTACCAACCCTCCATATTGCTGTATCAAAAGTATGCAACAGACCCATTGCTTTAAATTAGTGATATCAAAGATGCGATGAGCAAAACTTAATTCATGAATACAGTTATCGTTGTCAGCTTTTAAGGTTTTGATTGACCTAAAATAAAATGTTGATACAATCAATTTATTAGATACAAATGCAGTAAGTTTAATTTTTGTGATAATGCAATGATCGGACTGATATTTACCAAGGTGAATCCCAACACACATGCTAAGCGGCACATGAACAAGTCCGTAGAGAAAAGGTTCCCTGAAATAACGATTATTTGTATAAATCAGTAGCACAAAATTAGTTTAACTTTATTGAACATGATTTGAATCTTAATAATATTTCAGTTAATACTGCACCTCTTCATTTAAAGGTCCATAAAGATTATCAAACCGCGGATCAAGATTCTTTTTCTTCTTGATGGGTATGATTTCTCGAAATTTAGAAACCGGCCGTTTAGACGACATTTCTTGAGGTCTGAAATAAATAAAAGACAACATTTCAGGACAAGTGATATGGGTATTCAAATAAATATGTCGGTAATGTCGCAGTGTTGCTGCTCCCCAGGGGCCACTCGTGAATTGCACCTAAAAATTTGGCGTTGGCGCCCAAAAAACAGTTGCTTCGGTCAAACGCGGCGCCTAATTGAATGTTCGCCCACATGCTCATGCCGGTAGAGCTTGGAAAATTTTGCGGCTGCGAAATGCGGAGTTTTTAAAACGGTTGTATTGCGACCTGATCCTCACAGGAGTATCAGTCGTGACCATGGGTTCAATTTTGTAAAGCAAATTTTTGCGAAATCGGCTTTTTCCAGCGAAATTCTGCGGGAATTGGCGAATTTCGCGAAAGTTGCCTCATACTCGACTTTCCGGCAAATATGACAAGGTAGCTCGTAATAAAAATTGCATCTTTTACCTAGGTGAAAGCCCCCCCCTTATGGAAGGGGGGGGGGGGTAGCTTGAGTTCACGTAAATAGACAGCTATAAAATTAGAATTGAACTGCACAATCTGCTGAAACATGCCGTAAAATAAAATAAAAAAGATCCAAAAAATTGCCGCAAAAAAACATGAAGTTGATGTTTTCCTTAAAAAACGCCAAAAGCGCTTGGAGAAATAAGAGAAAAGTTATTTAATTCTTAACTGTTATTCTACAACATCTTCCTTAAATATCTGGGCTTATTTATTAGCATTACATTACGCGTGTTTTCTTTTCAATGAAACATTATACGCCGTGATAAGTGTCCAAGAAAGCTACCTGCTCGGGCATGTAAATAAGCTGGTAGGAGTGTAAAGGTTAAAAGTTTGTAACTTTTGAGAAGTCACAAAACCCAACTCATAATTTTTCTTCCTCAATTTTTTAAAATACCAAGGGGACTTTGAAAATAGCTCTTCACCACTTTCAGAGTCAGCAAAGAGTTCCCAATTCCGGACTCATTGTTGAAAGGTAAGTAAAATACTTTTAGCGAAAATTCCAAGGTGGCAACTTAGGTAGATACAACCTTTATAAAAGGAGAGTTTAAAGAGTCATTTCAGTGCTAAGCATTGCTTTATTTGATCTTGAAATGAAAACGAGCATTAAAGCTTAAACATAAAAACACCAACAGGCCCAAAACCCATTCAAACCTATTCTTGAAAAACTGAGCTTTCTAAGAGGGTCAGAGGATTGGAGAGCTATTCTTGAAACATGAAATAATATTGATAGAGACTAATATCACAAAAAAAGAAAAATCAACTCTGCGTAGTCTTACCTATTTTTCTTCTTGTGCTGATATTCTCCGCTTTCTTCAGGTGCTGGTTTCTTCCGCTCAGGTTGTACGCCTAAAACTTTCTTGTTAAATGCTTTAGTGCCAATTTTTTCCCTAATTTTCAGAAGATCTTCAAACTTCATGTCTTGACATTCTTCCACAAGTGCCATCTACCAAATTCAAATTAGTAAGTTATAAAATAGAGAAATTAATCAAGCACCAAAATAATGACACAGTAAGTATTATTCTCTGTAAAAGATAAACTATAAAGTAAAAACTTGGAAATACTTATCAGTCAAAACCTCTAATTGAACCCAAAGATTACTTATACTCCAGATATGGCACTAGCTATCTTGCCAATGTTAAATTTCGTTGAGCGCCTTCATTTCTAAAACCGAGCTAAAACACATACACTGGCCCACGGTTTGTTTACGTTTCGGCAAGCGAGAGACGTGCGGGCAGGGTGGAGGTTGTGGGCCAGTCAACTGGCCCCACCCCGCCCGCGCGTCTCTCGCTCGCCGAAACGTAAACAAACCGTGGGCCAGTGTATGTGTTTTAGCAATGAAGGCGCTCAACAAGATTTTAACTAGTGCCATATCTGGAGTATAAGTAATCTTTGATTGAACCCCACTACAAGTGTGGGGTACATAAAAACCCCAAAATTGAATAAAAGACGCACCAGTCTTAACTTAGAAGGGCCCCTAAAAATGTCAGAACAGGACAAAATAAAGTACAACATCGGTGGATCCGCGTATCATGATCCACTAAATCATTTAATATGCCTATCGAGTCTTAGGAGGAAAAGTGGTTGCTCTTTTGGATGCTTTGATTCTCCAGTTTCACAGCTTGATATTCGGTCTATTTCTCCCTGACGTAAAGTTTGTTCATTCATCATTTTAATATTTATAGCTGTTTATCATTTGACCTCTAATTAAATCAATGTTCTTTTCTTGTAACCTTTGTATACGGTTATACTTTGGACTTGAGTAAAATGAGTTTTTATTTCCCTGGCTCCCCGCTCGACCATGATGACTGTTCCAAATCCGACCAAATAACCATGATCCATGGTCCGACAACTATGATTCGAAGTCAGACAACCACGAATGATGGTCTGACAACCATGAATCATGGTCACACGACCATGGTCCATGGTCATATGACCATAAAATAATCATGGTTGTACGACCAACATACCTGGTTGTCTGACCATGAATCATGGTCCAAACAAAAAGTACCTCCAAATCGCACCATTTCTTGATGCAATGCATGTCTGTTTAAATGGTAAAATCTCCAAGATTTTTCAGGCGAAGACCATCTCAAGGAGGTTTCTGAATTGTATCCTAAGTATATTTTGAAAACTGAAAATAAACAGTAGCTAAGTATCGCTAAGTCTCACCTTTGAAATAGAGGGCCCCAGAATCCAGATGAGGAAAAATATGAAATTGGTGCTGAGAGAACCAACAGGTGATCGTACAGATTATTTCCTTTTCTAGATTAATAAACCATAATTAATTTGACGAAAAAACTGTTACTTAGTTGAGATAGTAATATCAAGAAAAGTGTTTCCTGGTCAAATCGTGAAATGTGCCTCTGAAATCGAGAGATTGTTTACATGAATTTGAGCAAATTTGAGGTTAGGTTTGGTTTTGGTTTGGAAGTCAACAGTCCACCACGGTCAACGCTGGATTGTGCTAGTGCTAGAGTCCCTTGATGGAAATATTTGTATAGGGAGTACCGACACGACGCTTTATGCATTATAACAGGAGTCGATTTAGCCGACTGCCTGAACGAATTCGAAGAGGAAATTTTGAAAAAACGAAATTGAGGTATGATGCAAAATCTGTCAACAGTGAATGGCTCCTCCCCTTTTTTCGTAAAAATTTATAAATAAGCGCGCCCACACATCAAAATCTTTGGCGCGCATTTAAAAAGTAAACAAGCCTGAAACGGGTGATCAAGAGTAATATCGATAAGGAACACCTTCTAAAGAAGTTTTCGTGGGAAAATTTTTAATTATCCAAAGTAACAAAGTGTATTTGCATCTGTTTTTGAAGGTCGTTGTTGATCTGTAGATCTTCTGAAATGATCATCACATGATCGTCGAGTGACAGTGCAAAATGTCTTTGTTGTCTACTTCCTCTTATCAGAAATTCCCAAAAGTTTACTGTCTATTTTCTTAAATTAATTAAAGCATGAAATTCACGAAGTGTAACCTTATCAATTTTATTGGTTGTTTATTCGACATTCAAATGACAGGGGAGATTCAATCTTGAAATCTTTGTAAGTACTATTTGAAATTTACTTTGAGTTTGGTTAATCTTGACGATACCTCAAAATGTTCTACTTCTTTTAGATGACATGACACAATATATAGTGGATGTGGGCCCTACTCATCAGATCGAACGGCATCAGACCTTGTTAAGAAGATGTAAATTCATACAATCTAAAACAAAAGACTTGATGTTGTGTCTGTATGGTCATGTTATGCTGTTTAGACCAATTTGATTTATTGATTCCTGCTATCTTGCGTTGTATGGTTTGTAAGATCAAATTCAGCCTGCGCCTGCAGTTATTCTCTCATTAAACTTTGTCACTCCTTATGAGAATACTTTACCGAATCTGGTTACAACCTTGAGGGTTAGGGGGTTGGAATCAACAAGTTTGTATCTACTCTGCTTAAGAGTTTGCAATGTATGTGCCCAGTAGAGTTTGTTTTAGAAGTGTAGGCGAACCTAGACCGATAGTCTTTGGAATTTTTCAACATTATTCTTTTTGTCACACAGTGAAAATTATTGAAAATAAATCTAAGCGTTGGCTTCTTACTAAAGACAACTTTAAAATAGATAGTTTAAAGTTGGAGGCAAGTTTCGTTTTAATTTGAAAACTGAAAATGTGCAAAACATTATGGTTTAGGTGCGCCTACACTTCTGAGACAAGCTCTTATGATGATTCGTTGTTATTTAAGTCAGTCAGGGTCTTGACTAGCACTACAAGTACTACTACAGGAGTGGCTTGTAAGCCTTAGCTTAGCATACAGGTGAGGCAACCAAAAACAAGACTTTTGCCACGGGGGTCTAGGGGGTTATTTGAACACCCAAAAGAAAGAGAAGGGACTTAGGAGGCCTTCACCTGTGAGAATTTTTGGAAAATTGAAGCTCAAATCGTGCCATTCCATTGAGGCGGATATGGGGGGGAGAAGGGGGGGGAGAAGGGGGCGATCGCCCCTCCGTCCGACCAAAAATGGGGGAAGAAAGAGAGAAAAACATAAAAGGGGGTCGCCTTAGGGCGAAAATTCCAAGTTCGCCCCCCCCCCCCGTTCATAAGGGCTGGATCCGCCAATGTGCCATTCTTGAGAGTTTTCAATGTTAGTTTTATCACTAGATAGGGTTTGTCTTTAGTAATTTTTGAGATAGCCCCCCTGAGGGCGTAAAAACGTGAGACATATTTGGGGGCTCCAAAACCAAATTTTAACTATATTTGTGTCCTAGCCGTATTTTTTCTGAAAAATACTTGCTTTTTAGAGAATTTTTTTTGACGAAGTACTAGTTTTTTAAATTCTGACTTTTTAAATAGGAGTTATGATTTTTTGAAAATGGGTTCAAATCGAACTTTAACTGTCGATATATCGAAAACGAAAAAGGATATTGACCTCTGGTTTAAGCCAAAAGTCTTAAAATTGAGTGCCCTTTCAAACAAGGTATCACAAGATGGCGGTTGCAATTTGAAAATTTTGAGTTACGGTACAACCCCCCCCCCCCCTTAGAGCGCCCGGAAGTTTTTTGCGCTAAAATGAAGTTCCCATAAAATTAGAAACATCCCCCAAGTTTGGTTTTTTTTTTTTTTTTTTTACCTGCAATCGTTCAAAAGTTAGCTATAGGGAGGGGGGAGATTTTTGCCACACCCTGTACATCTTGTTTCACGTATCCTGCTTGCTATGGTTTTCTCAATTGAATGACCACAAATAAATCGAGAAAAGTCGGGTTGAGAGTGAGTAGGACTTGGGGGGTGATCATGGAGGATCGGATCGTTTTGGTATCGTTATCGTTATCGTTTACATGTAACCTTATGGGTGGCTCAACTGATCGAATCATTTTGAACCCCTCGTAACGATTGAAACGGACGAAAGGAAGCGATGAGTCGGGAGCTGTCGGAATCTCAATCGTTTGGAGTATAGGAAGAGGTGAGGAGGGGATCACCTGCGCGATCGAGTTGCGCAGAAGCAAGCCCATTTGATTTGATGCAAACGATAACGATAACGATACCAAAACGATCCGATCTTCCGTGATCACCCCCCTGAACTCTCATTCATTATTACCTATACTGTCAGACCCCAATCTTCAGTTTTTTGGGGGTTTTCAAGGGGTGAGCCTCTGGCACCCCCTGTTTTTAAAACTTTTCAAACAGCAACCCCATTCTTTTGATGCCTAATTCGAAAGGGCATTTAACTTCAAGCAGTTTGGCTTCAACCGGAAGCCAACATCTTTTTCGTGTCGAGTTATCGAAAGTTGAAGTTCGATATTGGACCAAATTTCAAAAATTCCTAACTTCTACAAAAAAGGGTCGTCAAACAAAAAATTGCACATGCAAAATGCTCTACTATAGACCAACACTTTCAAGAAGTGTATGAAAGAATAAAATAAACCGAAAGTTGGATTTTAGGCCCTTAAACATTTTTGCCAGAAAACCCCCTTCTCTCAAAATTTTCAAATGACAACCCCTATCTTCTTTAATATCTCATTCAAAAAGGCGTAAAAAGTTGTGCAGTTTGCCGCAATTCGATGCAGTTTTTTTTCTATTCGATGTATCAAAAATGGAAGTTTGGTTAGGACCACTTTTTGGCCCTCTGCGTAAATAATGAAGCCTATCTCGTGATAAGCTATTCAAAAGGGCATAAAAAACCAAGCATTTCAGCGCGAACTGGAAGTCAATAATTTTTTTCGCGGTCGAGATAGATATCGCAAGTGAAACTGTGAAATATTAAGTTGGGCCCTTGCCGGAAAAGAGGCTTTAACCTGTGATATCTCGACCGCAAAAAAAGGTATTGACTTCCGGTTTGCGCTGAAATATTTTTGTCGTTTCAAAAGATATTTCACACTATAGGCTTTATCATTTACTGGGTCAAAAAGTGATTCTAATCAAACTTCGATTTTCTAAATGTCGAATTACAAAAACGACATCGAACTTTCCATTGCGCCAAACTTCTCAACCTTTTTAGGTTTCAGGTCAGTAGGTCTACAGTAATATGGACTACAGACAAAATGTCTACGGAAGTATGTCTACAAAAATAATGTCTACTTTGGAAAATGACCATATTCTAAAACGTCTACATATTTTATGTCCACAAAATAAATGCCCCCAGTATATAAATGCCTCTTTTTAAAAATGTCCACCTTTTTTTACAAAATTGTCCACTAGACAAGAATGTCTACAATTTTGTAACAGAATTAGAAAATATAATATAAATTAGTTTACTCCCCTCGTTCATAGATCTTTGTAATGTTAAATTATAAATTTTGAAGACAGCGTCACAGAAATCTGATTAATTTAATGTAGATTTCGCAAAATTAACAACATTTAATTCACTCAGTATTTAAATTGAAAAGAGACTATTTTATCACAAGGAAGAAAGCTTAATCAAAAAATAAATAATTCGATGAGAAATGTTACCAAAGTGTAGCAAAAAGTTTGCACAAGTGATTTATATTGTCTGGCAACTTCGTCGCACGCCTAAAAACTATAAGAAACATTAAAATAACTATCATTCAAACTATCGATGATCAAATATTTATTTATTTCTTATAACCAGCCCGATGATTATTTCTTTTCCACGTGTCTATTTATATTACAAACTTGTAGACATTGTTGTCTTATAGACAATTTTGTAAAAAAGTGGACATATTTCAAAAGAGGAAATAATATACTGGGGACATTTTCTTTGTGGACATTAAATATGTAGACGTTTTTAGAATGTGGTCATTTTCCAAAGTGGACATTTTTTTCGTAGACACGTTTTCGTAGACATTTCGTCAGTAGACCAAAAAAAGTAGACATTTTGTCCGTAGTCCATATTACTGTAGACCTACTGACTGGAAACCCCTTTTTACGCCTTTTCAATTGAGGGTGTATTTGAAATGTTGACAAATGGTTGTCCCGCCAAAAATATAAGATGCCTGAAACAGAGGCGGACTGGTTCCAAAATTTGGACCGGGACACACACTATGAACCGGCCACGATGTGGGGGCTAACCCCCCCCCCCCTCCACCACCCGAGGAATATAAATGAGTCACCCCCTCTTATAAATACTATGATGAATTCACGGTCAAAAGTGCCGTCGTTCTTAACCACATTTCTTCGAAAGAGATAAACTTCATAAGTTGATGCTCTGAACTTTTGCATTTTCTCAGGATTCAGACTGCCTCTTTGCCATTGATTACACTATGCAACAGCCATTTTGTCCACGGGTTGAGACCTATTTTTTCTGACTCCTAGTGACCAAAGAAGTCAGAAAATGGCCATGAAAGTGCCGGGAAAATGTGTATGCGCCCAGGACGCCGCCATTTTGAAAAATCAGAAATTCAGCCGACTTGCCGACGGTTTTTTGAGACTAGCGCACTTAATTTTTACTCAATTAAAAAAAACGCGCATATAAAATGAAAGAACATAAAATTTCCTACAAGATGAGTTACCTTGATTTGTTTTTTGATCAGCAAAAATATACAAAAACTGAAGTTTTTTTAATTTTTTTTTTTTTAAAAATCAAAAATTTGACAATTTTTTGATGAATTTTAGCTCATGCCGTCAAAAATAGAAATCATAGAAAAAAACAGATTAATGCATTGAAAAGAGCGTTAAAGTGGCTACAAGATGGTGTATTACAAAAGTTTTTTGTGATTATTTTTTGCCACTTTTCAGCCATTAAAATGATTTTCCCCAAAATTCAGTTTTCTCCCTCTATGCTCCCTAATTTACTAACGGTATCGTTCAATAACGTCGATTTAGTTCCTCTCATGCACCCTCAGACCAAAATAATCCGTTTTTCCATCAAAAGTGACCTTGAATAATGGCGAAAATCGAGTTGAGAACGAGTTCTCTCCTTTATTCGTCATGAATTTCACCATGGGCGGCGCGTGGGGTCGAAAAAAGGGAGGGCTAAAAATTTTTTTTTGTTTTTTTTTTGTTTTTTTTTATGTGGTAGCCCCCATCCTCAAAAAAAAGGTGGGGGTGGAGGCTATAGCCCCATACACCCGTCGCCTTGCTCACACTTTGATGTAATGAAAAAAGACATATTTAATTTTTAGGATTTTCTTTACTTTTGCTCAATAGTAATTTCATTGTTCAGAAATTCTCAACTTCATTTAACTTTCATTTTTTTTTTTTTTTCATTTTGGTGGCCCTGAGGAAGGACCTTTGTGACAACACATATTTGAATTTTTATAAGATGCTTTAGTGAATTTGAAGCCTTGACTTGTACAGCAGTCTGAAGTCAAGCATCATTATGCGTGGCTTTTATACATGTAACTACCAAGTGCCAGGTCTAAATTTTAAGAAGGACAGGAACGGACACGGCGTGTGCATAAGTAACGACAGACAGTGCAACGGCTCGTTTCAGAGCCACCTAAAACGGCTAAAAATTGGCGCGCCACTTTTCAAAATTCACTTTACTCTCTCATTTCTAGCCCAGTATGGACTCAGGAATCTCATCACTCTCCCAAATATAACCGCACACTGGAATATACTGATACCCAACCCGATTAAAAACCGTTCTTCTCAGGGCCACCACTTATTTTATTGTTCTCAGCACATCATTGATCCCATCCGCTCTATCCAGAGCAACTAATAACATGCATTTTTTCTGAAACCAATATTGTTTTCCATTAATAACGGCTGAGTGTGAAATAAAACTTTAAAAAATATCTGAGTTTAGTAGATGATTTTTTTTTTTTTTTTTTTTTTTTTTTTTTTTAGCATGGGATATTTGAGAGGAACTGAATGCATGTAGGCAAATTTAATGTAAATATGGGAATCAAACGTTATGAGTCAAGCTTTTTCCACCATTATTCACGGTCGCTTTTGATGAAAAAACGGATTATTTTGGTCTGAGGGTGCATGAGAGGAACCAAATCGACGTTATTGAACGATACCGTTAGTAAATTAGGGAGCATAAAAGGGAGAAAACTGAATTTTGGGGAAAATCATTTTAATGGCTGAAAAGTGGCAAAAAATAATCACAAAAAACTTTTGTAGTACACCATCTTGTAGCCACTTTAACGCTCTTTTCAATGCATTAATCTGTTTTTTTCTATGATTTCTATTTTTGACGGCATGAGCTAAAATTCATCAAAAAATTGTCAAATTTTTGATTTTAAAAAAAAAAAAAAAATTAAAAAACTTCAGTTTTTGTATATTTTTGCTGATCAAAAAACAAATCAAGGTAACTCATCTTGTAGGAAATTTTATGCTCTTTCATTTTATATGTGCGTTTTTTTAATTTGAGTAAAAATTAAGTACGCTAGCCTCAAAAACCGTCGGCAAGTCGGCTGAATTTCTGATTTTTCAAAATGGCGGCGTCCTGGGCGCATACACATTTTCCCGGCACTTTCATGGCCATTTTCTGACTTCTTTGGTCACTAGGAGTCAGAAAAAATAGGTCTCAACCCGTGGACAAACCAAAAGTTAAATTTTGTTGCATAGTGTTATTGATGCGATATTAATTACTGGTGATTATCGCAGCTTCCCTGAGGTTTTCTGTTTTATTTGGTTTGTTTCGGTCTGATCTCATGATAGTGAGACACGGTTTCCATGAGGCGAACTGCGTGAGTTTTCAAGATGAGTAATTACATCAAATAGTGTTAGCTGGGTGTTGAAAATGGGGCTATTGCACACTTTTGCTACAAGCGATTGAATAGTCGATTATGGCGTAAAAACCTCAAGAAATAACGATGGCGGCACTAAAAACTTCCAAAATCCACTCCTAAACTCAATAAACGCAGTTATTTGCGCGAGCGTAATGGTGGCGGAAGGCACTAACAATGGGAGATTCCTATCTTAATTTCGTCACTCTTTCTATGCTGACAAGCATGATTCACAGAGTAATTAGTCATCAGAGTGATGATCCACATCCGATGAATTGTACCGCAACACCAAGTGACACCGGTGTCAAATGAAAGTAGTCTCTAATTGGTCACTTCTTGATGGAGTTTCAGAATTGTTAGATGGGAATCTCCCATTGTTAGTGCCTTCGGCCACCATTACGCTCCCGCAAATAACTGCGTTTATTGAGTTTAGTAGTGGATTTGGAAGTTTCTAGTGCCGCCATCGTTATTTTTTGAGGGTTTTACGCCATAATCGACTATTAAATCGCATATAGCAAAAGTGTGCAATAGCCCCATTAGATAACTATTAATACGCGATTGCACCGTTGAGTTGCAGACTGCCTTAGAAAATGAGGGCGCACCCATACTTAACAGTAGGGCATGATTTCCGTCAGTAGAAACTCGGGAAATTCCGGAATTAAGTATTAATATCGGATACCGTCAGCTGTATGTTGACAAGTAGTTAACTATTCGTGCGCGACCGTACTGTTTTAGCCTACCCTAAAAAATGAAGGCGCACCCTAAAAAGAAATTCAAAGTTTTCATTGCGTCGCGTCGGTCTTTGAATCTGATAGCATTACTTGTGCGTCGCGGGAAGTAGTTAACTATTCGTACGTAACTGTACCGTTTTAGTCTACCCACAGAATTGAAGGCGCGCGCATGAAAGAAAGACACGGTTTCAACTTTCACGATCGAATAGCGGGGACAGCGGGGTCTTCCGGGAGGAGCATATAACTAGAATAACTGGAACTGTGCGTCAACATTATTATGTGGCCATCGTATGTCCTCTCTCTATATTTTTCCTCTTTCTGATTACACAGAGAGAAAAAATGTTTTGGATGTAAAAAGAATATCTTTGAATTATAAGAAAAAAAGACGTATTTTAAAATTGAAACTAGTTGTAAGTTTTGTTAGATAAAAAAACTATTTATTAGATCAAAATACCGAATTTTTAATTCACAAACAATTGTTTTCCATTTAATTGCAGCTATTTTTAATTTAAAAACAACTATTTTTTCTTTAAAAACAGTTAAGTTTAATTTCAAAGTACGTCTTACTGTCAAATAATTTAAAGATATGTTTTTTTTAATTCAAAGCTTTCTTTTCTGTGCAGATCACATGACAGGCGACCTGGGATCTGATAAAGTATATGAGGTCTTTCATCTTTCTCTCAATGTCTCTATTTTTTATTATTAACTGTCTTTTTCATTTCTTTCCTCTTTTTCCTTCCTCCCTTTCTTTCCCTGTCATTTCTCTCGCGACCCGGCCGACTCAAATTGGGCCGCAGCCCATCGGGAAATTTCCCAGTTTCCCGGTGGGCCTGTCCGCCTCTGGCCTTAAAGCCGACTTCCGGTTTATTTGATTCTGAATTCGTATTTTTATCTTGAAAGTACTCATCAGGTAGAGTATTTTACATGTGCAGTTTTTCATTTTACGACTATTTTTGTATGAGTTACGAATTTTCGAAAATTGGTCTTATCGAACTCGTGCCCTCGATATCTCGAACGCGAAAAAAGATATTGACTTCTAGTTTAAGCCAAAATGCTTAGAATTTAATGCCCTTTCAAATAAGGTATTACAATATGTACGGGTTACTAATTGAACATTTAGAGATTCGGGGGGTTGCCCCCCCCCCCCCCCCCCCCCGAAAACCATCCAAAAACTAAATTTTGGGTTGTAACAGTATTTTTAAATAAAAATTCAGGCCCGAATTAATGGTAAACCGATTTTTCATGGTCACCCGTTTGAGAAAACCATAGTGAGCAGGTTACACCCTGTATACGACTTATATTTAGGAAGCTGAGGTAAAAAATTGAAAGCAGCTAAACTTCTTTCATCAAAACGTCTAATTTACTATTTCGAAATTGTCTTAGAAACAGTACTCATTATTTCTCCTCCTGTTATTTGTCGACAGTTTATTTTGATGAACCGAGCTAAACCTCGCACTCTCTCTCGAACGGAAACCAGCATCTGCGGCGAAAGATCTTCACGTAGGTAGGTACTCCAGTACCTCCGATGTCATATTGGCACCGGCATCGGCAATCGGCATGGCATCGGTGTATCGTGCATTTCCAGCGAGGATACTAGATACCGCGATCAGAGCAAACATGAATGCTTTGGTGAATCAAAGCATTAATGTTTGCTCTGATCGTGGTATCTAGTATCTTTGAAGAGCTGCGCATTTTCCGGATCCTTCAGCTTCTAGATGTAAGAGATGCAGAAGAACACACGATGATTTGAGAATATTAGACTCTGCCTAGATTTGTCCATGTTTAAATAAAGAGGCGCAATTCAAATTCAAATAAAGCCTTCATGTAAGCTCCCTTCAGACTTTATTTCCTCAGTGGTTTCCTCTGCCAATTTACTTGACATTATTGTGTGAGATTTTCCAAGTTGCGCCCCAACATTAGGGGAAAAATTAAGAATTCACTTTTGCTTTTCCTTTACAAATGAAACAGTATATAATGTGAGATTTTGAAACTTTGAACCACGCCTCTTTTCGTAAAAACACCGACAAATTGTGGTATACTGCTGTAAGACGGGGTAACTTGGGTCGATTCCCAGATGATATGTCCACAGCTTTCATGTCCAAAATTTTATTTGTCCAGTTATATTTTTGTCCAATGTCATTTCCTTCAAATGTTCTTATGTCCAGTGAACTACAATGTCCGCAAATAAAAAGTCCATGTCCAAAAAAATGTCCAAAGGTTCATATTGAAATGAACGGAAGTATTCCAGTACAATTTTAGTATTCTTGTTTTCTGTAGAAAGCTTAAAATAGATCTTCCTGTGAAATCCATTTGATGATTTGAAAAGTACCTACTTGTTGATCGAATTTGAGGACAAAAGGTTGCCAGGGTTATGATTCAATTAAAAAAAAAACATGATACACTTGCATACTGATCGCTTGCAAAATTCATCGGTCCCTTAGACTTTCCAAATTTTTGGACTTCATTTCATGGACTTATAATCTCTAGAAATTTTAATAGCGGCCTTTTCTTCTTTTGGACGTTTCCTATTTGTACCTTATTTTTTGGACTTTAATATTTCGGACATTAATTTTTGGACTTAAAAGTTTTGGACATAAAAAATTGAACTTATCATCTGTGTATCCTTGGGTCAGGGGTCAAACTTGGGACGCTGGAAGCACTGCTGTGATAACCTGAAACAACCACTACTTTGTCCCAAGTTTGACCCCTGTCCCAAGTTACCCCGTTTTACAGTATCGCTATCAGTAAATGACGAGTTTTCTTTTTAAAGAGCTGAAACACCAGGTTGTGCTCTCTATTAGATACCTCCACGCTGATGTGTTGTGTTCATTCTGAGTTTCAGGAAAAATCATATTTAATTCTACTCAATGATGAGCTTTTTGTGCATAATTAATGACTAAACTTCCTCTTTTTTATTCTGATTCCGCTGGGTTTTAAAAATTCTGTCATTCGTACGTAGCTCTGTATTTTTTCACGCAGATTATGAAGTTTGTTTTAGCTTTGATACACTGTTAAGAAAATGCTATACTTTTGCGATTTCTCATATTTTCTCCTATCTTCCTCATTCCTATATCAAAAGATTCGTTGCAAATTTTTCCTCTCCATTGACTTGGCGTATTGATTTCTAGTGTATCCCATGCCAAAGTGGCGGATTCACGAAGTGTTGGGAAGGCCATGTAATTTGAAATTTGAAACGTCGCGTCGTCGCAGGGAGCAATGGGTCATCTGTTGCGTAATTTTGATACCGGAATACAGAGCATTGAACTCTACGTAAAATTCCGTGAAAATAGTGATGTGCACTTAAAAAATATGTTTCAGAATTTACTCGTTGATGCAAGAAAGATTGCACTTTTATTTTGAACATTCTGTGCCACACTGCAGGCTACTTTTGCCGACATACTACTGTATAGACGGAACCACCGCATTTACGTCGTAACTTCAAAATGTTGCATTTTCGGTTTAATTGCGTGAAGTATAGGGTCTGGATGTGTAGCCTTGTTGTTTCTATGGTGCACTGAAGAATGCGCATAAAATAATTCAAAAATTCGATGTATCTGAACGAAACATATGCAACGTTTGGAAGCTATGTTGATTGTTGATGTTTACATAAAAACGCGGTGTTCCGTTCATACAGTAGTATGTCGGTGAATATACGTAAAGTGTAGAATGTGCCATGAGTTGCGGTCGAAATGGAGGTGATTTTCCGAGTTAATGGGTGAATTTTACAAGTTTTTAATGTCTGCATTGTTATTTTTGCGACATTTCACGTTAGAACCAACGGAGAAGATTGGGCGGTCCGTGTGTTCAAAAGTGGAGGGGGGGCAGGGCTTAAAATGGGATAATTATTACTTTCTTATTTTTATTTTGCTTCTCATCATTTCCGAGCCTTTTTCCATATTAAATGAGGGGGGGGGGCAGTGGCGTCGCGTGCCATCTAGCAACAATGCAACTGCTCCATTTAAACTCATTAAATATATCGAATTTTCCTAGTGCACTGTGCACCCCCTGAATTCGATATTTTACAAGAGTTTAAATGGATGGAATACATTGGTGCCAAATTGCACGCGACGCCACTGAGGGGGGGGGGGCTCGAGGAGTTCGACTATTGTTTTCCTTTTTTGAGCCCTTTTCCAAAAAATAGAAAAACAACCCACCCCCGGATCGCTATAGTGAACGTGCCATAATGCCGTGGAAAAAGTAGGTATGCATCTGTTCCATTAGGGGCTATTTTCTGTTGAAAGAAGGCAAAATTTGAGGCTCCTGAGGGCTAAAATCCCCACTTTCTGGACTTGCTTTCTATAAATAGTACACAACCGATCCATCGTGCACAAATTCAAAGAGACGTACATACGTATTAAAGAGAAATAGTTTCCTTGAAACTCTTGGAGAGATTTTGAGAGACATGAAAATGAAGTGATTTGTTAAAATTTGTTGGAAAATTAAAATTGAACTTTAAGTATGAACTAAAAACATCGGCACTCTACTAATAAAACTCATAAATCTGCTTCGAACAGCAATCCTCGATATTTGCCCCACACACTTCACTCAAAAATTAAGAGAAAAAAAATGAAAATTCTTTTTCAGTCACTTTTTGCTCTCACCTGAAGAGTTTGAGAAGTTGTCCTGCGCTATCCATTAGGGCTCCAGGCGAATGAGTTATAACGATTCGAATTGCATTTGTGATTTGACGAAAAGCCTAGACTCCATCATTCCACTAGTTGTTTTCTACTGACATTCAAGACCATTGGCACCTTCAGTTCGTGGACAGTTCTATCAGTTTCATTATTTTAATTTTGAAAAGAAAAAATACATATTTCCTTGAATGAACGTCAAGGACAAAATTGTACCTATCTTTGTTTGCGATTACATTGTTGAAAATGTTAATTAGAATACAATTCTTCTCCGATAGTTCATTTATGATTGTTTAGAAGAGGACATGGTGAGAGGGGGAGGGTTCAACGAGGAACTAGATGCATCAAGGGGCCATGCAGTAATTTAAATCACTTATCAGTTCAAGGTTTTTTGAATGCTCCGCTTGTGCCCGCTTGCGCCTCGCCGTTATTAGGCATGTTTGTTTGAGTTCCAGGCATACTGGGGGGTGATCACGGAGGATCGGATCGTTTCGTTATCGTTATCGTTATCGTTATCGTTTGCATTAAATCAAATTAGCTTGCTTCTGCGCAACTCGATCGCGCAGGTGATCCCCTCCTCACCTCTTCCTACTTCAAACGATTGACACAAGGACAGCTCCCGACTCATCGCTTCCTTTCGACCGTGTCAATCGTTACGAGGGGCTCAAAACGATTCGATCAGTTGAGCCACCCATAAGGTTACACGCAAACGATAACGATACCGAAACGATCCGATCCTCCGTGATCACCCCCCAGCATAGACTCAACAAAAAAGGAGGGGGGAACACTTTGTTAGCGCTGATTAAACCCTTGGTAGAAAAATAATCCAGCAAAAGATTTTAGTGGAGCCCACCAAAGGTTTTGTACGCCTAACTATACTCTGTTCAGGATACGATGAGACTTGGTGAGTCAGGTAGAAACGCACTACTTTGCAACGAGGCCCTTTGAGTTGTACAGCCATCGTGCTCACTCGGGTAGTTTTCGACCGGACCCTTCTTCGGGAAGAGGCAATACCGAGAATCGGCTGACAATGAATGTTATCTGTGCAAAAGTCAAATTAGAAACGGTCTCAGATACGACGAAATGGATGAAATTTATGCCCAAAGGGCCATAACTCGTCAAAATTAGTCGAATTTGACACCTCAGCGTCCTCAGCATCTTCGGAGATCTATTTATTGAGAATTCCATTTATGAGTGTACCTCAATTGAATTGTTTCAAAAAAAGTGTCTGAGAATAATTTAGGAGTCAAATTCGACTAGTTTTGACTAGTTATAACCCTTTGGACGTAAATTTCATCCATTTCGTCGTATCTGAGACCGTTTCTAATTTGACTTTTGTACAGATAACATTCATAGTCAGCCGATTCTCGGCATTGCCTCTTCCCGAAGAAGGGTCCGGTCGAAAACTGCCCGAGTGAGCACGATGGCTATACAACTCAAAGGGTTACGTTGCAAAGTAGTGCGTTTCTACTTGACTCGTCAAGTCTCATCGTATCCTGAACAGAGTATAAAATAATTTTGCCGGGTGAACCAAACATTTGGTTGGCTCAACTAAAGTCTTATGCTATGGGTCATTTTTCTACCGACGGTTTTGTCAGTGCTTCCAAAGTAGGTATTCTTGTTTCTTTTTTTTCTGGGTACCTATAATAATTAGATAACTTTAGAATGAAACAAACCATTTCACTTTAACAATTTAAAAATCGCAGGAGTAAAAAAAAGAGAACAAATAGTGAAAACCGTCGATGCAAATGAAGATCTGAAACATTTTGGACCAAACATATATGATTTTAAATCATTCTTAGTGTGCGAAAAATTCATTATTTTCAATACATGTGTTCGGAATTGCAACTGACTGCAATGCTTAAAACCACCTAGGAAATGTACAATCTTGCCATAAAGAAATAAGAAGGAAGGCCAGCAAGGGGCCACTCATGTGATTTGGCCCCCATATCTCTAATAACTTGTTTTAACTACATTTGGACAAATGGGGATGTAATAATCTATTACATGATGTAATAGATTATATGATTGCCGAGTACTTAACCCTAGTCTGTCAGACAAGTTTTCATACGAGTTTGCCATTACCAGATCTTTTAGACCCGAATTTAAAATACATGTATGTTTACCGCATTTGATAATTTTTTTTTTTATTTTATTTTTTTTTTATGTTAAATCAGGGTATAATTAATACATGGTAACCCACCATACATAGTCCCTCACCCCAGATAAAGTTCCTGCAAGAGTCGGGGTATGCAACCACCACAGGGCGTGGCCAAAGTCCCAAAAAGTCATCCCCCCCTAGCAAACTTTTGACCGATTGCAGATACAAATACCAAACTTGGGAGATGTTTCTAACTTCATCGGAGCTTCATTTTAGCGTACCCACAATGATTTCCGGGGGGCACCCCTAAGGGAGAAGGAAAGGAATGCCTCCTTATCTTGACATTTTCAAAGAGTAACCCTCATCTTGTGATATTTTGTTTGAATAGGCACAAAATTCTAAAACTTTTAGCGCAAACTGGAGGTCGATACCGTTTCTCGTCTTCAATATATCGAAAGTCAAAGTTTGATCTGGACCCATTTTCAAAAAATCATTCCTCCATTTTGGAAAGTCGGAATTTAATAAGCCTATATGCACGTCCAAAATACTCTTAAAAGCAAGTTATTTTCAGCAAAAAATACGGCTGTGACACAAATTTCATCAATATTTGGTTTTAGAGCCCCCATATATCGTGAATGTTTTTATCCCTCGGGAGGGGGAGCGAGGGGGGAGTTATCTCAAAAATTTCTGAAGACGAGCCCTATCGATTGATGCATCGATAGAAAGTGCAAAATAAACTGAAGGTTTCGGCGCAAACTGGAGGTCGATAAAGTTTTTCACATTCGAGATATCCAATTTTGTTGTTTTGTTAATCTACCTTCGACATTCAATATCTCGAACATGGGCGGATCCAGAGGGGGGCATGGTGGCATCCCCCCCCCCCGCGGGCCCAAAAGAAACAGTAAGAGGAAGAGAAAGATGGGGGAAAGCAAAAGAAAAAGAGAGTCTAAGACTAAAAGTGATTCATGTTAGTTTCTAATTACCTCTTATCTTGTTTGGGAATGGGGAAACAATAGCAAGGGCAATATCTTCCACTTTTAGGAACAAAAATTGAAAGGAGGTAGTATAAAAATGAGGAATAAACAGTTAAAAGATGCCTCAAATTGGCTGTAGGAGAAGTTCATATTTTCAAAATTTTCTGGGGGAGAGACCGGAGGGACCCCCAGCCCACATTGACTGGGGGTGTCCCCCCATACCCCCCACCCACGTTACAAAAATGCCCCCCCCCTTTGAGACTTTCCTGGATCCGCCCCTGATCTCGAATGCGAAAAACGATATAGATTTCCGGTTTGCGCTGGAATGCTCTGTTTATTAACTTGATGGGGGTAGTCCACCGGAATTTTTGAGACAACCTCCCTTGAGATGTAAAAACATTGAAAAGTGGAGGCTATAATCGCCTCCACCGATCTGAATTCATGAGCATTTTTTGACCCTCACTCGTTTTGTATGTAAAGAACGTATCGATCTGTAAGGGATGCCATTTTTCCACTGTTTTGTTTTGTCATCTCTTCGAGCGCTTAAAAAAAAAAAAAAAAAAAACAATAAAAAAAAAAAAAAAAAATATTGATTCAGTGCTTTAGTACAATATAATTTAGGTAGCAATAATTAAAATGTTAAGTCTCGTGCAAGTTTCATTTGGTTTTAAGGAATTCGAACTGTGGTATAAAGTTTGCAAAATACTACGTAGGGATCCCTTCTCTACATTATTAAAAGGAGCTTTAGTTGAACATGAGAAATCCAGGCAAGCAATAATAGATCTGTTTCGAACTTTTGCTGAAGCGGATTTGAGCATTCATGATTCTAGTGTTAAATGATTAAAACTAATGACTTAAGAGTAGATTTTAGTAATGTCTAGGGCACGACTCGTTCTTTTCACAAATATCTAGTGTAAAATTTGTAATTCAACGCTGTATCATGAGTTCGCAACAGACCCATCAAACCATCTCCAGCAGCAGCTTTTACCCGTTAGATCTCGCAGTTTTTCAGACACCTTGTCTCCATTCGAAGTGTTCTTTCATTCCAACATTTCTATCTGATTCAGGTTTACAAGACTTGCGTTTGTTTGAGCATCGAAGATTCTAAAGAGCGTGTCGTGCTGTATCTGCACGCCTAAATGAACGTATGTTATGTCTCAGGAAAAGACAAAGAAAAAAGACGTCAACAACTCAATGAAATTGTCTTCCTCAGAGGAAGACCTCGCAATTGTAAGCAATAAGAGTCGATCATTGACTCGATATAAACGCGAAGTAATGCTCGGCGATGCTCGTTTTTCGATACGTACCGTGACCGACAAGAAAAGCAAAACCAAAAGTTCAAAAGATCTCGAGTCGTTCGAGGATGCCGTAAAAAACTTCCGGGACAGGCGTTTCTCCAAATTATGTGAAAATGACGAAAAAATGGCGAAAAAAGTTGGCTATGCTAAAAATTTGAAGAAACTAATGGACTTTTCTAGCGAAGCCTACGATCGTAGCTTGAGAAACTGTCTGGCCCCTGGTGAGCTACATTCTGCTAAAAGGCGCCCTAAGTACACCATCGACGCTTCTCATCGTAGCTCAATGCACGAAAAGAAAAATTTTCCTGATCTTGAACGGCTCTACTCGGCTGAATCCATCCGGGCTTTTTCCGATGCGATTTCTGTTTTGTCTCAGCAGCGGGCTGAAATGAATCGGAAGTATCTGCAAAGTTTAGCCGAGCGGAATTCGGCCGAGAGAAGCGCAGATAAGGTGAAAACGTGCGTTAAAACCAAAAGACGGATCTGCCCAAAGATTCTGTGGACGACGAAATCGAAAAAACATTTGTCCAAACATTCCAGTGACGTGTTACTTGAACCGGAAACTTTTCCTCAATATTCTAGCGGGCTTAAGTCAGAACAGAGCTCCAAGTATTCTATTGGAAAAAAACCAGGATTCGGAGCGATGAATTTCAAACGTTTTGGCGGGAAGAAATTAGATGCAGGTGGTAGATTCAAACGTTATACTGGAAAAAGATCGGAAGTGGAAATTTTGAGCTCGTCAGATACCGATGACGATCTGAACAACCTAAAAAATGATCTCAAATTAAATGATCTGAACGAGTTGAATGACGAAGACCTGAAAGAACTTTACGACACTGCTTCAAATCACTCGAGAACTTCTAATGAGACCGCTCTAACGAAGACTAATTACTCGGACGAGGAAAACTCAGCAGAATCTTCTGGCTCTGAGAAGAATCTTAATATGTCCTCGAAGCGATCAGAAACTAATCTCTTTTTGAGGCGTGGCTCTAAAATCTGCAACGTCGTGAAAAACCCCAGGAAACACCATCATCACCTTACGCAAAGTGTTTCAAGCATTAAGATTCCTGAAAGTGATAGATTTCCAAAATGTCATGCTGCAGCAATTAATACAACGAAGAAAGAGCAGGAAGATAAAAGTAGCTCGAAATCTAATCACAAGCTCATTCAAGATTTTTCTGGATTAAAAAATGTAGAGAGCAACCGGATGCGCAACTTTCATTCCGCAAGGAACGGTGTCATTCGAGAGGAACGCGAAAATAGGATCGAGGACAAAATTACAGTCGGCGAAAATATTAGCTCGAAGTCGAGGTGTAAATTAAACCACGAGAATGGCAAATTTCTAGCCAGTAGCCTGGAAGTAATCAAAGAGGAACGGATAAATCGCGTCGGAGCATCGGGGAAAGAAATTAATTTTGGCAGTCGCCGGGAAGTCAAAAATGACACGATAAGAGAGGAACGAGTTCACCGAAGCGGGACTTCGGAAAATGGAAGATCTCAAAACAGTCGTGACAAAACAGTCCGAGATGAAAGATTGAATCTGACCAGAGGGAAATGTTCTAGAACTGACGTAACCGGTTTGAAGAGCGATAAGCTGACTGACGTAGCCGGTTGGCAGGTCGGTAAGCCGATTAGTGTAACCGGTTTGAAGTGCGGTAATCCACCAGCCGGGCTGCAACTTGGAAGCAAATCCAGCATCAATTTTTGTCACATGATCGCTAAAACATTACCTGACGCCAAAATCATCCCCTTTGAGAAACTAGCTGAAATCTTGCCGGAGGATGAGTTAGCGAAAGTCAACGAAAAAATTGACAAAAACATCGATGACAAGCAAGTATTTCTTCCGGGACTTTTTGAAGATACCCAATCTCATATTGATCGAATTAAGCAGCAAGTATTGAAAAAAGCTAAAGAGTGTCTGCCAACTACCACATTCTCGAAAATAAACCAGTTCCTGGTCAGCAACAAGAGTGAGACTTGTCTAGAGACTCAATCAAACGATGAGACTGGGTTCACTTCTTACTCGACGCCATCTTTGACCACGAAATATCAGCCAAAGAGCTCCAACAATGATTTAAAGCCGTTATCTCATCGAAGGTCAGGCCGGCCGTCTGTAGCGTCACACCACGGTGGAGATGGAAGTCACTATCGATATCGAAAGTTCGGAGGACGTAACGTCAGTAGCTCCTATTACGATCATTTATACTCTGTCTACAGCGATACCGGTGCCGGGAAACGTGGGCAGCAGAGATTGCGCGGGAAAACAAGACGGAAATATCCAAGTGAAAATAAGTTGGATATGGGTACCGCGAATCGGTTCAAGATAGACGAGATTGTAGACCAAAACAGAGCCAGTAGAGCCGAAAATGTCAGCACGAAATACGAGAGAAAATTGGAGCGTAGCAAATCCAACGAGTATTCTTCAAAGGTATGTCGGATTTTTAACACCTCAAATAACTGTAACGTAGAGGCAGATAATTTTAAGTTTCGTGATGGGCTGTTTATTTGTAAATGTAACGGACACTCAAGTAATTGTAGTTTGAACAAAGACAATTTGTTTTATAATTGCGTTGGCGACGAAAACAATTGTAATTGTTACCTGTATCAACTGGTGGGATTCAATGAATTTACCCCAAATGTCGAACCAGATATTCTTGTCTATAACTCAAATGTTGAGCCCAACTTGGAGCTGAAGAAGAAAGTTCGTCAAACCTGCAATAACCATGAAATCTTGTATGAAGCTGGAGATTGTAGTTTTGAAAAGTCTTGCAATTCACCGAAAAAACTCCCGCAAAAAGGGGTCTACAAAGAAAACATTGCTACAAGGTCTAATCATATAGGACCCGATAGGTGCCAAAATTGTAACTTAGACCCGTGTTGTTGCATTTTTGATCCACTATATCAAACAAATCAAAATTGCAAAATCTTACAATGCGACTCTAATATTGGTCAATACTGTGATCTAAACCATCAACATCACAATTTTGACTCCTCGCTTCAATCAGGAGGTCAAAACGTGGACTCATATTTTCATAGCCCCGATTTTGATAGAAATTGTACCTCATGCCCTTATGTTTATGATTACGAGCTGCATCATGAAACAAGCGATTTAAATGTGGTGCCTCATTTTCACGGCTCTGAAAACGTTCCACTATGTGAGCATTTCAAGTACCATAGTTTTAAATTCTTCAATGCCATGGACATTCACAGTTATAGCGCAGATAATCCCATTTTGGAAAAAGTTGAAAAAAGTTTTTATGCATCTGATAAAGAGTCTGAAAAGTGGCGCGGCTTGTATGAACCCACTGATGAGTGTGATGATTCCAACAATAAGATTTGCGCTTATTTAGCCAGTAAAATTCTGAATTTCGAAGTTTTAGAGTCACTCATTACAAAGGATAAATTAATTTATCCTAACTCAAGCAATTCTCCCAAAAGTTTCAATGTCGATGGTGTAATACTCACTGATCTCGAAAAATTGGAACCTGCTGACAGCTCTAATTCGGCAAAATTACTGAAAAGCAGAAATCAACTTCCTCCGCAGAATAATTTGGTGCCTAACCAAACGTGGATTCATTCTATCTCAGAATCCGGATTTTGGAGCTTAAAATTTAAAATCGATGCTGAAAGAAGCTTACACACTTTTGAAAAGGACAGTGGTCGAAAACTAAAATCGACCTTGAGTCCAAAAAAGAATAGATTGGCGGGAATGCTTGGTCATAAAAAAGTAAACCCTATTTTTAAGAAACGCAAAAGAAAGATCCCTCCATTCAATGGAAGGGGTTCCCTTTCAATTTTAAAATTTAATTTACCTTTGCGTCGAAGAAAACTTAATGAAAAAGGGACTATAGTTGCGAATCAAAATTTATTCTTGAAGTCGTTGATTTATCGTAATATTTTGGTTCATGTTACAGAAATGACGCTCCTTCAAACTGATTGTGTTCCCCTTATTTTGGAGCTTCTTGATTCCTACGGGCTGATTTGTAGCCACCGCTCGAAATCTTCTCTCCTTCAAAAAGCAATTGAGGCAAACTTGACTGACAACCTTTGCAAACTTTCGTCAAAATTTAACGATCAGTTATTATCGAAGTCTGTTTCCAACGATCCGTCAAAACCGTTCTCATATGAAATAAGTCGTTTCGTTCGAGACGCTTCTATTGAAAAATATCCAAGGTTCAAGGAGCAACAAATTTTAGTTCGTAATTCACTTACAATGGCGTGTTTCTTCAATGCCGGTGATTCGTCAAAAATGAATTATGATTTTTGCAAGTCAAACGGAAGTCAAACACTTCACAAAGCCCGATCAGCCTTGAGCTCCTTGAAAGGGTGCTGCTCGCCGAATAAAGTGACACGAAGTTCGCAATCATCAAAACAATTTTCAGATGAATGGAAGGCTCACAATTCTATCGAATTGATCTCAAAATTGCATCATAAGCTCACATTTCCAAAATACTTGAATTGTACCCAAAATCTCGAGCTACTTCTACAGGTTCAAAATGCATCCGATGCTCAAAAATTCGAGCCTATTTATCATTTAAAGGGAGCAATTGGTGACGTCGATTTAAGGATCAAACCAGTTTTTAGTTCAGCGTTAAATGTATCCTTTGTCTTAGGACAAGAACTGAACGTAGTTCCTCTTGTAGAGATGGAATTTTTATCGAATTCGGATTTTGAATTGAGCGCAGCCTCTCGCAACTTCTTTATTTATAGCTCTCCCTCAACTATTAAGGGAAATCTCTCAATGGAAATATGCTCGTCATTCAAAACAGCACGCCAAATTTATATCGATGAATACATTAATGGGAAGACAGATTTTGAACATCTCATTGACGGCTTTTCTCGACTGCCGACCGGTTTACCTGGAAACTTGAGAATGAGGGAACCCTTCAGTTTTCTGGACTTAGAATTGTTTAAACAGCCCTTAGTGAACTTGTCGTCTTATTTACTGCTTGCGGCTTTCTTGGCTTACTGGCAATTCAAATGTCTGTCCCAGTCTAGTCTGACGTCCAAAGTTTCTCCGAAAAAGTCAACAACTATCAGTCGTGTTATTCAGACAGACTTGACCTTAATAGATACTGAACTTTTCGATACGTTTTTGCTAAGTTACATTTTATCCTCCGATGATCATTGCGACCAATTGTGCCCGTGAATCTTGGAAGATGGGTTAATGCCTTTAAGAATAGGACTTGTATAATTTTCATACTGGTTTATCAGCACTGGAACTTAAAAAGTAACTGTAGATTATGTGTATGTAGAGGTAAACATTAAGTAGTACCGTTACTTTAGTCCAAATTAAATTAAATTAAATTAAAAAAAAATATTTTACACAGTAATTGTTTTTGTCTTTTTTCGTTATTTGACTCTACAGGACATGGACTCACTCTCGATTTTAAAATGTAAGGAAAAGGAACTGGTATCGACCTTATGGAGGAAATGACTTTGTTTTGATATTTTGGTCTCAAATGAAGTGATGCTGAGCTGAATTTTGCACCCACTTGATCGTATGATAAGTTTCGGAGTTATTGGCGGTTGAAGCGCGATCAAAATTGGTCACCCAAAGAGCCTTCGTTTGTTGATAACGCACCGCACCGTCTTGGGTTCATCACACATTCAAACACGCATTTCGTACATAACTAATTTCCCTTCCCCCGCCACGCCAGATCACCTTTTGATTAACGTGTTATTGTCTACGACCGTGCTTCTTACGTAGGTGAGCAGGCAGTTTTCGAGTACTTTTCTTGACGTTGGTAGGTGATCGGGATTTGAAAATGGTCCTTATTGACTACACATCGACCGCGAATATCTTCGAAACTTATCATACGATTGAGTTGGTGCTGTGAGTTTTTGCTCAGCATCATTGCAACTATAATTTGAGACCAAAAAATCAAAAATCCGTCGGGTGCCACTTGGCCAGTGCCAGGTCCTTTGCACGTTTTCAACAAAACAATTTTTTGAGCACCATTTCCAAGCCAGTAAAAGAACTTTTAAAAACCCCCGGAAATTTTCTCTCTCCTTTCTGTCATTCTCTTTTTTTCCCTTCTATTTTCAAAACTCTCAGTTATATTTTTTTTTCATTTTCTCGTGCTCATTGAAGAGGCTTTCCGAGAAAAATCTAAACGGCCTGGTGTTTCTGAATTTCCCTGCCTTTTAACAACACTACGGCTCTCTGCTCTCTCTAGTTCGGTCGTTTCGAGTATTAACAAGTTTGCCCAAAGAGACTCGTTAAAATGAGAAACTATAGCAATCGGAATGATAGAGCATCACAAGAAAGTTTCGCAAACTCAAGGCAATTATTACACGTTACAGCAGTTTATCACAACGCCCTTTTCTCTAATTAATTATACTTAGAACTGTAAAAATTGCAAGTTTGGGAGTTGCAAATGTTGCTGCACTTAATTTCTGTAACAAGAACTCCCGAACATTTGTTGGACTCTGGTTACTCCTCTCGTTCGTGTCACGTCGCACTAGAAAACTTCCGATCTTTGTTCACCAACCAACAATTATTACCCGTGAGTCCTGGAATGCACTGCCCCCGGGACACGTTTCAGTAGCACCAGTCTACTTGATGAGGACTCTTTCTTGGCGAGTCAGTCTTTGATGATAGGAGCCCCGAAATTATAGTTGATTGATCACACTCGGCGTAACAATTTAGAAGAGAGTTCTTGAACCGGTGCAAAGGCGTTAATGGAAAGTTATGTCCAGCGGAGCTGCTTCACAAGACCCATCCTGCTCACACCTAGCCTCCTGCATTTTGCTGTTTTCGAGTGAATATCGGGAGATCAATGTGTGGCTCCGTGGCGCCATGGCGGTCCAATCGCGTATTCAATTCAGGCATAAAGGCTGAAGTAGTGAATTACGGGGATACCGAATAGAACTCTCAAATGGGATTGATCGCATACATTCCTGTGGTGTACGACCGGACAAGTTGCGGTGACACAGTTCCTAGCGAAACACCATGGCACTTATGCAAAGTGGCGTCGTTTTGCTCGCCACGCTTCTTTACGCTAAAACCTTTGGCGGAGCATCTTGGTGCGGTTCACAAGAGAAGCGGAAAATTTTCGTGTAGTAAATGTGTCACCTCGCTCGCTTCATTGTGCAACTTGCAATTTGCAAACACACAAACACATAAAGCTTCGGTGGGAGAAGGTTTTGCCTAAAACTCGCTGTCCAGGCGACTGACTTTATAAACTTGTCTGAATATTTGTAGGCGTTTTTAAGGCACCGATTCTCTCTCTCAAAGCTTCCTCTATTACTCACGCTCTCTCACTAAAAAGTAACACGCTGTCCACACGCCTCCGCATGCGGACTTGAATTAATCGCCGTCAATTCCACCACAACAACGGAAAAAATTGTTTTAAAAAAGGATCACTATATCCAAACGACGCTGGAAAATGTTGATAGCAAATTCCAACTTTGTATTTTGTTCCTTTCGGAATGACGTCATAGTAGCGTCAGCCCTCATCGATGACCTTATGGCGACCCCTCTCTCTATCTCACGCACTCTCTTTGGTTACCCGGAGCTCTTCCCATATTCTGTGACGTTATTCCGCAATCAAGGTGATCATGCTTATTATTGATTTTACCAATTAATTGCTTTCTGTCCTGAGTCTGGGACTTTGGCCCTTTTGTAAAAGTGAGAAATTTGAATTTCACACATTTTACGTAAACAATTAGTTGGATCTAGACCGGGTTTTTTTCTCATAAAAATTAGAAAAAAGGGTTGTGTTTTATTCTAAGGGGTCTAATTCCTGAAATTCAAAATTGAAGAGTATTTTGGATAGATCCACTAATCATAATACAGAGGTTATATGGTCGCATCCAAAACCTCGGCAAAAAAAAGTTCGTGTCACGAAGTGTCGTTGAATAGGATTCTGATGAGTGAGACTGTTTTTCTCGTTCGACAAACAGAGATTGTGCCATCTGTCAGATTTTGTTAAAAATAAAAAAAAATAAAAAAAAAAAAAAAAATAAAAAAAAATCGTTACTACACTCATCATACTTAACCTAACATGAAGATGCCTTTGTTTATAATTTTTTCCCCAGATTCTGTGATACTATTCCGCAATCACGGTGACTACATATACTTATAATGAATTTTAATTACTTAAACCTTCAATCATATTAGTTGCAGAAAAATTAGTTCTAATCGAAAGGACCCTAAAGAAATTACAATTTATCTGTGAAAAATACATCTAATTAACACCCAAAGGTTTGACGATTACCGATTACCTAGTAATCGTGTAATCGATTACACTCCTATTTGCTCAACTCTGTTCTTCAGCGCCAGAATTAGATGATAATCACTGGGGGCAAGATCCGGATTTTAAAGGGGGTGGTCAATGAGTTCCCATCCAAATTTTGTGAAGAGATAGTTGGTCACGTGGCCTGCGTGAGGGCGGGCATTATTGTGAAGAAGCTTCACGCCTTTTGTCAGCGATCCTCTTTGGCGGTTTTGAATTGCGCGCCTCAGATTTTTTAGAGTTCCACGATAAGTTTCTTTGTTTATTGTATTGCCAGGCTCCATAAATTCAAGCAATATTACTCATTTGTAGTCCTAAAATACGAAAACCATGACCTTATGGCTTGACTGGGTTTTCTTGAACTTTTTCGGTTTTGGAGAAGATGTGTCACGAGGTGGTGGGAGAGCAATATGAGGAAGGCATGAAAAAACTTCTGGTGCGACTACAAAAATGCATCGAATATGTAAGTTTTCGAATCATGTATTTTTTATTAAAATAAAATGATCTTTGGGGGAATACAAACAAAGAAAATTATGATCCAGTAGTGCCAACATGGAAAAAAATCCGTGTTTTTTCCCACCGAAATCGGTGGGGAAAAAATTTAATTCATGCCATACAGGGTTAATTATTTTTAACTTTGATCTTATTCTCTAATGTTTCTTTGAGCTAAATTTTCGGGCTAATTTTCGTGTATTATTGTTAATGACTTTGCGTGTCTACCGCATACACCCATCATCTTCTTAGCGTGAGAAAGTACTTACCCTCCTTTTTTAATGAATCTGCAATCACTCAACAATTGAATTTTTAACGCGTGTTATTTGTTAGTGTATCATTCATAAACTGTACGGTAGTAATTTTTACACGGAATTTTCCGTTTTAGATGACAATGAGAGTAAACTTTTTAATTTTTTTCTCTACTAAACGAGCTGTTCTTGTGAATCCTTAATCGTTGGGACATCTGTTCTTGTCAGTGGCGCACCGAAGGGGGGTTTTAGGGTTAACCCCCCCCCCCCCCCCCAAGCCTTAAAAAAAAGGAGGGAGGGAGAGAGAGAGGGAGAGAGAGGGGAGAGAGAGAGAGAGAGAGAGAGAGAGAGAGAGAGAGAGAGGATGTGGTTCCTTCACAAATAGAAGGAAGAGAAGGAAAAAAAATCGTGATCAGCTAGGAAAGGGGGTTCACGGTGAACAAATTCCATACTATCCGCATTTGCTTAAGAGTTATTCACTATGGCGGGGAAGGGGGGGGATAAAATCTAACCACTCGGTGAACCCCCTCCGTGAATATCCCATGACTCCTTCATCCAAATTCCTTCTGACTCTTCTCCCTCCAATTACCATGTGTCTAGAGCAACGATTTTATGCTAGCAAAATCGACAATATATTTGATCATTTCAATTTTACTGTAATGAAAGTGCCGTAAAACTCAATTTGAAGGTCAGGAAAATTGAAAAAATTTTCCGGGGGAGAACCCCCGGACCTCTCTCTCGGTAGACCCCTCGGTGAATATTCCATGGCTCCTTCAACCATACATTCCACTTGACTCTTCTCCCTCCAATTATGAGTCGAGAGCAAAGATTTCATACAGCAAAATCGAAAATATATTTAAGCATTTCAATTTTACTGTACATGAAAGGACCGTAAAATTCAATTTGAAGGTCAGGAAAATTGAAAAAAATTTCCGGGGGAGGGCCCCCGGACCCCCCTTGTCCTGAGGGGTATTCCATACCCCCCAGACCCCCCGGAGTTTGAGTCGTACCAACCCCCCCCCCCCCTAGGGTGGTTCTTATTTTTCAAAAATGAGTATTTTTTGTGCGAACGGTCGATTTTTTGTTCTTTGTGGTCTAAAAAATCGACCCATAACAAGCATTTTGAAAAAAATTGACTCTAAGTGGCCCCTCATCGGCAAAAAGGGCGTAAGTACCAAATATGAATTTTGGGGTGTTTCAATAGTCAATTATGGTGTAAAATGGACACTTTTGGTTCTTACAGGGCTGAAATTTTCATTATTTTTGGCTTATCTGCAGTTCTAAATGCCACAAAAGTCCATTTTAAGATATGCGTAAAATGCTCTTGCCGCGCTTGAGTCCAGGCAATGGGTGATTATTGGAAGAACAAATTCTTATGAAAGGTTTTTTGGGCTTAATCGCTTCGTCTTGGTGTTTGTAATGACCACCTAATAGTCCCCATGCCTAGGTGCTGTGCTAAATTCAGGGGAGGGGGGGAAAGGGCCCCAAAATCGATTATTTCGATATATATCGAAAACGATGCAAGGTATCGAAAAAATCAATACATGATTTTGTTTCTGAGGTTATTTCCAACAAGAAAGGCTCTCTGTGTTCTTACGCTCTGACGACGTCTAAGCTCTCAAAAACACGATTTAAGTTTTCGGCGATTTTCAGGAAAATTGATACCCCGTGGCAACGCTCATTTAACGCAATGTTATTTTTAATGATTTCGATCGCCTTACCCTAGCATTTAGAGGGCTCCGATTTTTATAAACTTAGGTTCCCGGGGGTTTTATAGGTCGCTGATTTCATTTTTGGAGTCCAAATTACCTTAAAACGTGATTCAGACAAGCTTTTTGAGCTTCTATCTAAAAAGCTGTATTTTGTGATAAAAGCTCAAAAAGCTTGTCTGAATCACGTTTTAAGGTAATTTGGACTCCAAAAATGAAATCAGCGACCTATAAAACCCCCGGGAACCTAAGTTTATAAAAATCGGAGCCCTCTAAATGCTAGGGTAAGGCGATCGAAATCATTAAAAATAACATTGCGTTAAATGAGCGTTGCCACGGGGTATCAATTTTCCTGAAAATCGCCGAAAACTTAAATCGTGTTTTTGAGAGCTTAGACGTCGTCAGAGCGTAAGAACACAGAGAGCCTTTCTTGTTGGAAATAACCTCAGAAACAAAATCATGTATTGATTTTTTCGATACCTTGCATCGTTTTCGATATATATCGAAATAATCGATTTTGGGGCCCTTTCCCCCCTCCCCTGAATTTAGCACAGCACCTAGGCATGGGGACTATTAGGTGGTCATTACAAACACCAAGACGAAGCGATTAAGCCCAAAAAACCTTTCATAAGAATTTGTTCTTCCAATAATCACCCATTGCCTGGACTCAAGCGCGGCAAGAGCATTTTACGCATATCTTAAAATGGACTTTTGTGGCATTTAGAACTGCAGATAAGCCAAAAATAATGAAAATTTCAGCCCTGTAAGAACCAAAAGTGTCCATTTTACACCATAATTGACTATTGAAACACCCCAAAATTCATATTTGGTACTTACGCCCTTTTTGCCGATGAGGGGCCACTTAGAGTCAATTTTTTTCAAAATGCTTGTTATGGGTCGATTTTTTAGACCACAAAGAACAAAAAATCGACCGTTCGCACAAAAAATACTCATTTTTGAAAAATAAGAATCACCCCCCCCCCCCCCCCCCCCCCAAGGCAAATTTCTCGGTGCGCCACTGGTTCTTGTAAATCCTTAATCATAGGGACATTTGTTCTAGCACAAATGGCGCTTTCCCATAGTTGTCAGATTAGGCCAAACAATCACCAGGTTTTGTAACGTCAACGTCTAGGGTATCGCAAGGATTTTTTTTCTTACCGTGGTGGATATGCCGCAATTATCCTATAATGCCCTTGGTTCAATGTCAAGTTTGATCTAACAGGCAATAACGCATTTATCAGCTGACCTAAAATATGTTTTATTGAGTCCAACCTTTTGTCACAAATTGATCATCAGAACTACACTTCAGAGATATGGATAAAAGTTTACCCAAAGAGTAAACAAGATTCGATGAGGTGAATTGTAAATATACCTGATTTCCTGAGTTTATTAGCTAGTTAGACTATGGCCAAACGTTAGGAGAGCGTGGCAGGTCAGGTTAGGTTGGCGATATCGAAAAGTCAGCCTCTGATTGGCTGACGATATAAAGCCTGGGCCCTGTGAGATCGCTCTTATGGTGATTTAACATGGGGTTTTCGACTTTGCCTCATTTAAAGTCAAATTCCAAGAAAATTATTCCTCCTTACCTTCGGAAAATTCAAATTATATTTTTTTGGGGGATAAAACTAAGATATTGATGAGTCACACATATCACTTCACCAGAAACTTAATAGAAAAATATGAAATTGAAAATTAAATCACGAGGATTTTTTTCCGCCGTAACGTCCAATTGTTAGCCGCTTAAACGTTGTATTATTTCGAGTTTTTGGGGTTTAAATCTTCGGGTTTTTCTTCATGAAATCGGCATTTTTCCTTCTATCGATGAATTTTACCTGCATTTCAAACCATCTGCATTACACTAAAACAAGAAAACTGAAAAAAACAACTGCTACGTACCACACACTTGGCCCGACCGGTGCGAAGAGTGGGAAACACGGCAAAAAATTACCCGTAATTTTTTTTCAAATTCACATCCTTCTGTTACTTTTTCGATGAATTGATATGTATGACCCATCAATCTCTTCGTATTAGTCTCAAAAAAATATAATTTGAATTTTCCGAGGGTAAGGAAGAATAATTTTCTTGAAGTTTAACTTTAAATGAAGCTAAGTCGAAAATCCCATGTTAGATTTCCATAAGAGCGATATCCCGGGCCCAGGCTTTCGCCAGCCAATCAAAGGCCGTACAATCAATGGTGGCATTCGATAGTAATTCGACTATGCCACGCTCTCTTACCGTTTTGTTGGGAATCTTGTTTCCTCTTTGAATTCAGCTAGTTAAAAATTTTCTGTTTTTCTTTTTACAGACGTGACCACGCACGGGAAAATGGCCCTTAAATTTTCGCAGACAACAATTTTAGGAGGGCTATTTTTAGCGAGTTGAGTCGTTAAATGCGAAATTAAGGTTTTGGCATCGAGAGCTCTCTAGCGAAGCCTCGAGAGCAATTTTCCGAATTATAGATCCATTTTCCGGCCGCTAGGTGGCATAACAATGCATTTGAGCAAGAGCAGGTCGAAATGAGTTTTTGCATAAGTGGAACCAAGGTATCTTTCGTATTGTTGTTGAAGCTTTGAGATTCGTAGCATGCCACTTTAAATTTTGGAACCAATTCGTGAATTGTTTTAATGCTTACAATTAGTTTATGGTTGTCTTGGGATAATTTTAACTTGGGGTAGTTTTAACTTTAAACATGATTTTCTCAAAACTACGAATTTTGAACTGTAAAACTCAATTCACCATAACTTCGGTTTGGTTAGACATTTTTGACCGTTCTTGGCTTGAAAATGCTTAAAAAACACTCCTTCATGCAATGGGTACCAAGACCAACATCTCAATTTTGACTGTCTGGGCACTAAGATCCCTTTTTCCGTGCGCGGTCACAAATAAGCAGATACGAATGTTCCTATAAAAAAACATGTACCGCCCAGAAACAACAGAGACCACACACTACCTATCTCGCCCATGGTTTCAACTTTTTTTTTTTTTGGGGTCGCAACAAAACAACGTCCAACGGCTCCTATGCGGAATGTTGAGCAAAGATGTGGATGTCAGTAGCCAATCAGAACGAAGCATAAATGTTTCGGTCGTTTGTCAAAAATCCACATACAGGAGCCGTTGGATGTTGTTACCCATGTTATTTTGTTAGGTCCCCGGAAATAAATTTGTCCACCTTGCGATCGGCTAGTGCGTGATCCCTGTTGTCTATGGTAAAGGCTTATTTTCAGCAATTTTTTTCTTTTTTCTCGGAATGACCATGGGTGGCCTGTTTTGGGTTCAAAAATAGGAGGGCCTGAAAAGTGATGACCTTTTTCTCTCTCTCTTTTTTTTCTTTTTTGCTTCTTTCAGGTTGAGGAACGTAAGTTTATGAAATGGATCACTGTAGTACGACCCTCCATTTTTCCGACTACAAATCTGCTTTGTCACTTCGTACATAACTTTTATGCTTGTTTAGGATTTTGATTGCGACGTATGAAAAGATTTTTGGTTCCAGGACCGTAGATGTCCAATTTTTTACGTTCAATTCTTTTACAGTCCATCATGTTGGGTCCAAAGACAATTTGCCCCTGATTTTTAGTCCAGTCAGATTTGTAGATTATTTTATGTCCAGTAGAATGTTGTCCATTGCCATTCAGTAATTAGATCTCGTAAACCAATAGGTCCTCTGCTAATCAAGTCTGAGTCAAAGGATCAACTATTTTCGGCTGTTCTCCCGCCACTCCTTTATTAGAAGATATTTGTTTTTCTATTAAAAAATAGAGGAGAGTTCAAGTACTTGCATCACACTCGCATTTCTCTGACACAGAAAACGCGAGACGCCGTGGATCACGTGCCAACAACAGGGTGTTTTAGGTTTAACATCGGAAAATTCTGGAGCCAATTTTTCGAAAGTGATAATGCTGCCAGTTCTCGTTCGGTTGAGTGGTTTATTAATACAATCTGAGTGTGTTGAAATGAGTGATTTTTTGAGCTTTGGATTAATAGTTTTGCTTAAAAGAATACAGTCCAATTGAATAATATCCAGCGTATTTTTACTGTTAAATGTTTAGATAGTGTTCAATATGACGCCTTGCCGCATTTGGTCCTCAGTGATTTCGTTTATTTTTAAAATTAAAAGATTTTACCTGCTTCGTCGAAAATAATATATTCTTCGTCGCGAACCATTAATTTTTCAATCAGCTTAAAATATACGCAACAATAAAATTTATCAATAACCATAAGCAAATAAAAGGAGGGCAGGTATTTATGTATATGTATAGGTATTTATCATCAATTTCAAAAATTTTATTAAAACCTGGTGGTAGACAAACTGCAAACAGCAGGATGAACTAATCTGGTACACCAAATTCAAATGTAGATAGATAGAGCCACTTGTCGGACTCATTTTAGACGGAACAAGGAATACGAGACACTTCATAAAAACCATTAGTTCACGTTGGGATGAAAGTCTTCGGGAAAGTATGCATTAAGTTGAACTCCTCATATCATTGAAACCTATGCAGTTGGTGAGGTGACGACACTTTCAGACAATGGTGTTGTCCGACAATCGTTATTACGCAGGTTGCATATATTAGCAGTACAAATTGTCAGGTACCGAGAGGGATGGGTCAATCTTGGAACATCTCTACGTGTACATTAGATTATATAATGTTGTCATTTAATGTTAGTGGTGTAAATTTAACTTTCTCTTCGGGCCAGGGAGCTGTCGTACCCTGGTTCCAACTTGTACTTTAAATATAAAATATCTAGGTTGCATTTAAAAAAAAAAAAAAAAAAAAAAAAAGGTTGCATATCCATTATCTGACACATTTCTTAGCTAATCTCGGATCATCTCACCACTTGTTACTCTACAGATTTTTGTTTGAATTCTACGAGTTTACAGGGATTTATCATAAAAGCCATGCAATATTCACACAAAATCATCCGAAATTTTTTTGTGCTAAGTGCTAATAACGGAACGGTATTAACGAAAACTTTCAGCGTCGACAAACTACGAAAATGTAAGCAACGAAAGGCTCAGCAGTCTTCACGCCAAGCAGATTTCTATCTGCGCGCTATCAAGAGATGGCTTCCTATCACTCATATGAGCAAAACGATTTCAATAAGCGCACCGCTGGTACGGCTTGCCAGGGGCGTGCCATGGGGGAATGTGGGTACCCTTGCCCCGGGTGGCACTCTCCAAGGGCGGCAAGATCAGGGTGAACAAAAAAAAAAAAACAAAAAAAAAGTTCTCAAAAGTCAAAATGAATCACAGATGGCGGCAAAATCAGTGAGTAACAGGCAAAAAAAGGTTATCAAATTTATAATTTTGAGGGGCGGCAAGATTGTATTCTTACCCCCACCTCCCCTCTGGAAATCACGGCACGCCACTGCGGCTGGCTCAAAAAAATTTGCATCCCTCTTGAGGTTGACACCCGCGTCAACTGACGCGTGTGGTTGGCCGAGTGCGTATAAGGAAAAGTGTCCCAGCATGTTCCATTGAAATAAAATGGAATAAAAACGTACGTAAAAAAAAAAAAAAAGATTCCTGATGATGCAAGAAAACCAATCATAGTGATGCTTCAATTCGTTAACCTGTCTCAAATTTGTATAAATGTCAAACGCTGTACAAAATTCTCCAGTATAGCTGTCTGGTTGCTAGCGTGTCGTCGAATCTTGATATGATGTAACAAGTCTCGACCGATCTATTGAGTACACTTCAGATTCTTGTAGAAAGTATCAGCATTCCTCAGTGTTCAGAAATGGTTCTCATTTGAACTGGAATAGCGAATATCTTCTCTGTTTTTTCAAAAGAGAAGTTCGACCCAGAATGCAACACTTCACAGGGCGTCAGCTCAGAAGCAAAAATTCGCCAAATACTATCGGTAAGAAAAGGTTTTGGATTTTTCTCCTCTTGCCTGTTAATTTCTCGACCTTTTTAAGTACGCTATTATTATGATACCTAATTAATTTGTAAGGTGATTTCTCCCACCCGCACCCAATTCTTTTTCTTAATCACAAAAACTCTTTAGATTTACTTCAGTATTTTTCATCTTTAGAAAACCATATTTAGATGAAAATGCAGGATGTCCTACATAGTGCATAGATTTCCGGAATTTTAAATAAGTGATACTGTCGATTAAAAGAAAATGTATTTTCTCATTTGAAATATTCATCCAAAGTTCTCTCTTACCTAGGGAGTCACAGTGAGTCACACTCACAGTTCAAATCTTAAAATCGATGTTTCTTTCATCCTCCAGTATTTGACCCATGAAATGTTCTTTCATTTTTTGTCCTCTAAGTATTTGCCTTGTAATTTTCACGCCCGTTTTTCGTTATTATTATAATACAAAATCAGTTCCTATGCTTTTTTTTCTTTTTTTTGTTTTGTTTTGTTTTTTGTTTGCTGAAAATGGAGAATCCTTTTGAATGGAGAGTAATATTTCTGTACATACCTAACCTTTGATACATTTTTTCGAGCTGAAAAAGGTAGAAAGAGACAAGGGGGCTGATGGGACGCTTGTGGGGACAAACAAAAATAGCAAAAATGTCCCGTCTGTCCCGTCCTACAAAAGGGGACAAACAAGATAAATGGGGCAGGTTTCGTTTGGAGGTTACAGATGGGACGCGGGACAGACGGGACATATTTGCAGTTTTTGCGCCATAAAAAAGCGAGGATATGTTGTTTAGCAATGATGCTTAGAAAATCGCAATGAACGTAGTGTGAACAATATTAGCTAAATAAAACAGAATTTTATTGATTTCTTATTTGTTATCACCGAGGGACTGAACGGACGCTTAAAAGTGCTGAATGAATAATTTATGGGTTCTACGTCACTTAGAATGTATAAAACACTCAGAAACTTGCAGGCGCACTTATTCACCGACTGCTATGCTCGTGTGTTTTGGTCACATGTAAATAACAGCGAATGAAGAGTTCAAGTCTCCCAGCGGCAGATAGCGAACAGGGACATACGGAAACGTAAATGTGAGGGACAATGTTTTCTTCCGATTTTAAGTAGGAAAAGATCCATTACAACCCAGTAAGGTAGTAAAATAGGAAAAAATAAACCTTCACAGAAAAGAAAATGCCCGATATTTTTGCTTTCCTAAGAGTTGGCTATTTGTAATACACTAATACCTAAAAATTGAACGAATTTTAAGTGGGGGACACGGGACAGACGAGACATATCTACTTCTGCCACCCAGCACGCTTTCTGCTAAGTAGTTCTGCATGCAGCATCATACACGATTGCTTATACTTCTAAAATGCTATCTGCTTAGCAGAAAAAATATCACTGAGGGACATGAAAATCGAAAACAATAGAGAATTACCCAGATACGCCCCATATATTTTATTTATTCGCTCTTTCCCATGTAATATATGAAGTCAGTTCTACCATTATTTATTATTTGAGCTCATAAAAAAAGTATTTCCAGTAAATCTGATTTGGAAAAATGAAAATATCAACATACGGTCGCAAAAACCGTAAACTTACAATGATATAATACGAGGACATCGCCTCTTATTCATTGAAACATTGCAAAAAACAAGATGCACTGTATTAAGAGAAAAAATTATAAATTTATATAAAATGAAACTGAATTCATAATAAAATCCGATCTTGGAATTAAAAATTAAAAGGGCTCATATGAAAGCCAAAGGCCTTTCGATAAACATGATTATCATCCGTGGCACGGAATAAGCTATAACAAGTCAACGTTAAAAAAACGTACAGTCTAAACTGATAAAGAACATGATGCCAAGCAATATTTGTCAACAAATAACAAATAAAGCCAAATAAAAAGCTAAAGCAAAAGAAAAAGTAGAGGCAAAATAGAAAAGAGCTAAGGAGCAAGGTGAAAGGAGAGATGAACCAATTTAAAACAGTAACTTTTAATTTTTAAATTATTAGTTTACATTGTTTTTTATTAAAAGTGAAAAATTAAAATGGAACTAGGCCAACAACGAATAAAAACTTAAGCGATATTTGTTTGATTTCTTTCTCCGATATATGTACATATGTATATTTGTAATTTAACCAATGTTTGATGACGTTGCACGAGTGTTTGAGCACGAATCGCTTTAATGTGCTAATTCTTCCTCAAAACCCTTTGCGTTTCGACAATATCATGTTCCAGTGTTTCTTGTGAAAAAATTCTCACTGAAAACATTATTGGACCCAAAATCCACCCCAGCCTCCCCCCCCACACTTTTTTCTAACGTGGTTAGCAAGTACGGGCTGCTCATATTTAATTTTGATTCCCATTGTGGAAATAATACATTCAAGTGAAGCAGTTTTGAAAGTAGAAACGTCATTAGTTGTGTTGAAAAAAGGATTAGAAAACATAGGACCTAAACACAACCCTCGATTAACGAAAACAGGTAGTTGAATACTCGAAACGTTTTGTACCCGGTAATTTTTTTTTTTTTTTGGGGGGGGGGGGGTCAAAAACGGTTCAAAAGGTTGGTGGTACCTGCGGAAAGCGACTAGGTTAAGCGCCTGAAATTTTGACCAAGCCGTTTATTTATCGTTTCTTTGAGGTGAGCATTTCTCCTTGTCATGCTGATAAAAATCGGACAAAATGATAGACAGAAGTATGTTTTTCAGAGAACCAATACACGCATCTTAATTTTATTTCTTAAGTTTTGAGATAATACCTTATAGTCAAAAAAGGTGCGCCAAGAGTACCGGAACTGATGCTCTAACTTTGAAATTAAACAAGCTATCGATTTGATCCTGGTTGCGTTTGAACGATTGACTCATTTGTTTTCGATTGAGCTCCAGATAAGCATGTTTTGTCAAAACTAGCCAGAATCATAACAGTTTGAAAAGAAGACAAAATTGACCATCTACGGGTCTTTTAACAAATTTTTTCTCATATCGAAAAATGAGGCAATAGATTTTCCGATGTATGTTCTCTCTCAAGACACGACTTAGCATCACTAAAAATTCTACCTTTTAGGCATTCCTATCGTCGTCTAATTCAATACACATTTTCTCTACGAGGAAATATTTGTGGAAAACTCGGAGGGAGTCAAACTGTCACAACCTCGTCAATTTTTGACCAAAATTTGCTCATCTTGGGCTCAATCAAAAGTATCTACTTAAGTGAGTTGAAATTATATCTATGATCAGATCGCTAGCTTGTTTAGTTTAAAAGTTACAACATCAGTCCCGGTTCTTTTGTGACACCCAGGACACCCTACGTAAGTTACACATCTCAAGGTTTCAATTGTGTTGATGAGTAGGTCTCGGCAACTGTTTGTGTCCTTTGCCACTATAAAGTTATATTTGTTGATTTTAACGCAAGATTGGACTTTTCATTTGTGTTTATAGAAAGTAGCTTGCAGCGGTTCCATTAATAAGCTGTGAAATACTGTGTTTCAGCATTTCCAGTCATTTTACTCGTCGCATTCTTCTTCACAAGCGAATTTAGTCCTCTGAAGGCTCTTTCTTGTGTGAAAGATGGTGACAGTGCTTCTGCTTATATTGCAGACATCCAGTTTGAATCCGGAGACATCCTTAAGTTGTCCGGTAGAGACGAGTTTCTATTTGCTATCTCCGATATGCAACTCATCTACATCCGCCCAAGGTACATTCGGATTTTTGGGAGTGATTTGTTGGAGCTGTTTAGCCATAGCGCTCACATTCACGTAGTCTATTGTCCAAGCCCTTTTACGAAACAAAAAAAAGCTCGCATTTATCACAGAGGTCAGCAATCGGAGGAATGGTACCGTAAGAACGGAATTTACGTGGCAAGTCAGCTCAAGGGCATAGTAGTGCCGTACAATATCCATACGTGCAACTCGCAACATTATGTAAACTATCTCAAGGATGGTAAGCTTCAGAATGCCGAAGGATGTTTTCTTGCCCGAGATCTAAAAACAAACCCACCAAAGGAACGGGAACGGCTAACCAAATTTTATCTTGAAGACGTTGCTAAAAACAAGTTCTACCCGAACCAAGCACCGCACTTTCGCTCGAAACTTAGGCCCTCCGGTCAGTGCTTTTCTTTACTATTATCTATCGTGTAGGTGTTGAAAAGGTTCAAATGGTGTATTTTTTTAAAGAAGCACTCCTACAGCATTTCATGGGCTCCCATTCCTTAAAATCAGCTTGATGAATGGAGAACTGAAGTTATGAGCTTCCCAAAAGCTTGCCAAAAGGCATTGTTGAAAAATAAATTTGATGGCAGGATGGGATGGAGGCGGCTTGCAGCCGGCCCACCCTTGGGAGCTCGCAAAGTTGAATTCTTGACTTACTGTGCGGTACTGAGAGCAGTGGAGTGCTTACAACAGGTGAATGCGCCCAAAAATTTCCACTTTTTATGCATTTTGTAGAAGATGACTTGGTTTGATCATTAAAATTATCAACTGTCCCAAAATGTTTAAGTTTTGTTAAATTTCTGTTTGTTTCAACAAATCAAGAGCCTTAAATACTCTACAAACCAAGACCTCTTCCGATAAAAATACATTTTTAACTAAAATTTACTCTGTTGCCATTTTTGGGCCCATAATTTTTTTCAAAATTATCGAAAGTTTTGATCAGGCCATGTTCTCGGAAAAACGGTCCGAATCCACAAAGGCTCAGAAACTATCCACTAAGGGTAAGGAAGTACTGAATTACGCTCAGAAGTCTAGAAAAGTCTCAAATTTTTCTATAGAACCACAAATTTTGACGCAAATAATTGCCAATTTCAGAATTTTATAGTATCATTTATCCAGAATTTATTAAGACTTCCGAGGTTCCTTATTTGAAATATGCAATTTAGGGGAGGCTGTCCCCAGCCTCGCCTCCTCTGGAAGGAACCAAACATGAAATCCCCTCCAAAAGGTGCCCCCCTATAAACAAGCGAACACTTGTTTGAATATTCTTCAAAAATCGAAGCCGTTCGCGAGATATTCAGCCTGACTCCTTTTTTCATACACACTCTGTATTCATACGTTTGCTGAGGTTGTGGGCTATATTTTTTGAATCAAAATACCCGATTAAACTTGAAACGTCACGACGAACTCAAAATCAGCTGTTTTGGAATAGAATATTTAATTGAGGGTGTAACGCGATATTTTTACGAGCTGTACGTTCGAGCGGTCACTTGGAATTCAAATGGCTGAAAAACGCGAGTGTGACGCGGAAAGCGTATCTGTTCTCCCATCTTTCATACGTTGCAACCACATTCCTGAGTCTTAATAATAAATCAACGGTTCAACGTCTCATATACAGGGTGAGCCAGAGCACCCGTACCAGGCATTTTTCTCGAAAACTACTGAACCAAATGATTTGAAACAAAAAAAGTCAGATGGGGGATCGACCCCTAATTTTTCATTTTTGTTATTTTCAAAAGCCCCCTACAGCCCCTTGCGGCGTATTTGGGGGGTTCAAATACATTTTTCAAGTTTTCTTGAAAAAACCTCAAATAAAAGTATAAAAATTAGTTTATGGTCTTAAAGGAGAGGCAATTGCCGACATTTTTGCTCTATCAATATTTTCCAAAAAACCCCAATTTTTTGAGTTATGGGGGATTTTTGAAAAAAATTTAAATCGGCCTTTTTGGCCACCCTGTTGAGAATTTTTCAAAAATAATTACAGATTCTGAAAGAACAGATCTAGACCTTTCGATTGAAGTGCCACATGTTACCTTTAAATTGAAAAATAAGGTGTTTTTTGCCAAATCAAAACTTTGGGGCTTCAATTGGCTCAAACTATGGAATCGCGCCAATTCTGCAATTGAAGACCCAAAATTTTGATTTGGCAAAAAACACCTTATATTTCAATTTTAAGGTAACATGTGGCACATCAATCGAAAGGTCTTGATCTGTTCTTTCAGAATCTGTAATAGTTTTTGAAAAATTCTCAACAGGGTGGCTAAAAAGGCCGATTCAAAATGTTTTCAAAAATCCCCCATAACTCAAAAAAATTAGGTTTTTTTTGGAAAATATTGATAAGAGCAAAAATGTCGGCAATAGCCTCTCCTTTAAGATTATAAACTAATTTTTATACTTTTATTGGATGTTTTTTCGAGAAAACTTGACAAATGTGTTTGAACGCCCCCCCCCCCAAATACGCCTTAAGGGGCTGTAGGGGGTTTTTGAAAATATCAAAAATGAAAAATTAGGGGTCAATTCCCTATCTGACTTTTTTGTTTCAAATCATTTGGTTCAGTAGTTTTCGAGAAAAATGCCTGGTACGGGTGCTCTGGCTCACCCTGTATATTGAATGAAACTATTTCAGGATTCATAATTATTCGTCACAGCGGTTTTCTCCATATTTGTTTTATTTAAAATTTTATAAAATATTTACTTTATTTACTGATTGTTTTAGGTGGTAAACCGCCGCTGTTGAAGAAGGGATCAACAATTGAATCAGTTTATAGTCCAGGATCAATCTCTAGGTCATCGTCCTTCCATCCTGGATCGTTCTCTGAACAAAGATCGTTCTACCTACGATCACCCGCCAAAGGAGGATCCTCCCCCAAATCACATCCATTCTCCAAAGAAGTATCCTCCCCCAAATCACGCCCACTCTCCATTTCAGCGTCCTCCCCCAAATCAGAATCTCGCCACTAGTTCAAATTGCTAAAATTCACCAACATTTAAATAAGATTTACCACTCACCTACACTAAATCATTATCCGTCCGAGGGCACCATCTTTTGGAATAAGGTTGTTGCATACTTTTGCAATTGGCGAATTAAGGCCATTAAGGGTCGACTCAGAGGCAAAATTCACAAAAATAGCAATGGTAGCACTAAACTCTTACAAGCTCCGAATCTTTCATCATTGAATTTCATGAGCTCACCTTGTTGTACAAAATATTGTTTTGTCAGGATAGAGGGAGGCAGTGAATAGTATTCAATCATTCGTAACCAGGCTTTTGTATCTTACAATGGAGCTGTTGCAAACTTTTGCTACAGGCTTATTAGTAGTTGATTATGAGGTAATACCCCGTACCTAAAAATAACGATTCCCAGTTAGCAAAAACTGTCTTCAATCCGTCTTAAAGACGTCTTATAAGACAAGTAAAGTTGTCTTAAATCCGTCTTTAATCCGTCTTAAAGACGTTTTTAAGACAACTTTGAAAACGTCTTACGAATCCGTCTTAAAGACGTCTTATAAGACAACTTTGAAAACCGTCTTACGAATCCGTCTTAAAGACCTATGAAAGGCGTCGGTCACAATGCTCTATAGGTTACGTCTCGAGGAAGCCTAGCTTTCCAAGCTAACTTGAAAATAGTCAACATTTTCAAAATTTGTGAAAATTTCGTAATTTTCAAAATTTGAGCAAATCTTGGTAATTTTCAAAATTTATGAAAAGATTGGTAATTTTCAAATTTCGAACTGTGGACATTTTCGTAATTTCCGAAATTTTTAAAAAAAAACTTGTGATTTTTGCAAATTATCAATATTTAAGGACTTGAAAACGTTGGAGTCAATCTTCTAGCTATCTTGGCTGAAGACGGCTTTAAGACGGATTAAAGACGCTTTATAAGTATGGATTGAAAGACGTCTTAAAAACCACTTTGGAAGACGGTATTCAAGTCGTCTTGGAAAACGTCTTTGAAGACAGATTTAAGACGGATTAAAGACGCCTTGTAAGACTGGATCGAAAGACGTCTTAAAACCCACTTTGGAAGACGGATTTAAGACGGAATACAAGGTGTCTTCTAAAATCGACTTAAAGACGCATTTAAGACGGATTTAAGACAAGCTTAAAAGACGTCTTCGGATCCGCGACCATAAGACGGATTTAAGACGTCTTTAAGACGGAATGAAAAGACGTCTTACAAAAGCCCATTTTAAGCCAGATCGGCAAGCCTGATATTGTTGTCTGGGTTAGCGCACTAAAAAATCACAAAATCCACTCCTAAACTCACAAAATGCTTTTAAATGCGAGACCGTAATGGCGGCCGAGGCCTCGGTTTTCTTATGGCAATTGTATGCTTTTTCTTCTTCTTGTGTGGTGTTGCAAGAACACATCGTGCAGATGGCGCTGATTGAAGATAGGTAACCCCAATGAAAACCGCGGCCCCAGCCGCCATTACGGTCTCGCGTTTAAAAGCATTTTGTGAGTTTAGGAGTGGATTTCGTGATTTTTTAGTGCGCTAATCGTTATTTTTACAGGGTATTACCCCATGATCAACTATTAATAAGCCTGTAGCAAAAATTTGCAACAGCTCCATTAGTTACATTATGCTGGACGGATAAAATGAGTAGAAAAAGAATCGGAAAGCGTGGTTCTCTATAACATTCATTAATGAATTAACACAAGTAAAAAGAATGATCTTTTCAGTCTTAACAGTTATCACAGATATAAAAATAGGAGGATGTTATTGACACGATCCTTACGATATGCATCGATGACAAACATCAGTCATCGTTCATTCGAATCTGGCGCGATATTCAACTTAGGTATTTACATAGGCCATTCACTCTAAATCCATGGTCCATGATATCCCGAGGTAAAGAAAGCCCTCACCATCGGCTTTACACACAGCGTCATTTTCGAGGTCAATAATACTAAGACTGTAGAGGTATAAACTGTTTAGAAGTTGTCATAAGTTTCACTTGTGTTTTCTAATTGACCAGATAGATGCAAATGCTGACAGTTTCAGTTCTTATTTTATTCCTTTTTTGTTTTTTGTTTTCACGTTATTAATTTCGTTAAAAATTCTTTCACAATCAGCATTGGAATCAGGGATGGGAAGCCGATTGAATTTTCGAAAAGTTTCCGGTTCCGATTCCAGTAATCCTAAGATTTAGGTTCTGGTTCCGGCTCAAGTGGTCCAAAGATTCTGGTTCCAGTTCCGGTTCCAGATCATTCGCTAGGGACGCTTATTCGCTGAAAGTGAAAATGCAATTTTAAGATTTGATATAGTATTAAAACAAGTTTTCTTTAACTTCGCGTTTTAATGTTTAATTAGATAGGAACTTTTAATTGATAAGACTTAAGTAATAGGAGATAATAATTTTGAAAATGAATTTTAAGTTTTGAAAAATTAGTGATATTGTCTCTTTGAGTTTCGAAATTTAAGTTTAAATTGCTGGTGGAGTATGATGCATCATTAGACTCAGCTGATGTGGAACCGATTCGGAACCCGGTTCTGAGCAGCGTCGTTCTGCTTCCGGGTCCTCGAATTTCATCACTGGAGTTCCGGTGCCGAAAAAGAGCTTGATTCAAAATGGGGGATTTCTTTTCTCCCCCCCCCCCCCACCGATTTTTCTGAAACTTTGTATTTTGATAGTACTTGATATAAGTAGTCTTTTTTCTCAAATAAAGTTTTTCTAGAAATAATTAGGGGGGAGTTACAGTGTTGCAAAGTTGCACCTTTCAAAAATTCATAACTTTCGCGTAAATCATCCGATTGAGGCGCGGTTTTCACCAAAAGATGTGACTTGTAAAGCACTTTCATGTCATCTAAACGGAATTCAATTTTAATAATTTTTGACTTAGTTATAGTCATTTTTGTGATTTTTAGGCCACTCAAAATCTACTTAAAGTGAAATAAGAAAATTGTATTTTTTGATTTTGACCGGGTTAAAATATGTTATTCCTCTTTAAATTCTGCGTAAAATGAGCCCAATCAGAATGTGGGGCAATTTTTTGTTCCGGAGTTATGCATTTTTAGTAAGCGAAAAACGAGTTTTTTAGGGGACCCATGAGCGTTCGATAAAGAGGCTCAAGTCAAATAAATGGAAACAGTATTTTTTGATTTTGATCAAATTGAAATATGTTATTCCTACTTAAATTCTGCGTAAAATGAGCCGAAGCAGAATGTGAGGCGATTTTTTGTTGCGGAGTTATGCGCGTTTTAGTAAGTGAAAGTCGACCGTTCTATGGAGAGGCTCAAAGACGTGGGTAGCCCGGGTAGCCTCAACCACTCGACTTTCGCTTACTAAAACGCGCATAACTCCGCAACAAAAAATCGCCTCACATTCTGCTTGGGCTCATTTTACGCAGAATTTACGTAGGAATAACATATTTCAATTTGATCAAAATCAAAAAATACTGTTTCCATTTATTTGACTTGAGCCTCTTTATCGAACGCTCATGGGTCCCCTAAAAAACTCGTTTTTCGCTTACTAAAAATGCATAACTCCGGAACAAAAAATTGCCCCACATTCTGATTGGGCTCATTTTACGCAGAATTTAAAGAGGAATAACATATTTTAACCCGGTCAAAATCAAAAAATACAATTTTCTTATTTCACTTTAAGTAGATTTTGAGTGGCCTAAAAATCACAAAAATGACTATAACTAAGTCAAAAATTATTAAAATTGAATTCCGTTTAGATGACATGAAAGTGCTTTACAAGTCACATCTTTTGGTGAAAACCGCGCCTCAATCGGATGATTTACGCGAAAGTTATGAATTTTTGAAAGGTGCAACTTTGCAACACTGTAACTCCCCCCTAATTATTTCTAGAAAAACTTCATTTGAGAAAAAAGACTACTTATATCAAGCACTATCAAAATACAAAGTTTCAGGAAAATCGGTGGGGGGGGGGGAGAAAAGAAAACCCCCCCATTTTGAATCAAGCTCTTTACCTGTTCTGCGAGTTCCGGGTTCTGGGTTCCGGTTAGGTTCTCATCCCTGATTGAAATAAGGGTAGACTTACAGCAGCGAGAGTGGAAGAAGGGCGGCAGGCAAAATTTTCTCGTCAGAAACATTTTTGAAGCTGAAAAAAACTGTCAAAATCTTATCCACCTCACGGATGGTTGTAATGGCTGAAGGGAGTCCTTTAATTAGTTAAGTTTCTTCAATCATCATTTACTGTTTGTCGCTGATCTTTATGCGGTGGGCTGTAGAGTGTAGACCTGAGGCAAAATATCAACTATTATGGTATAGTAGAAGGTTTGCATATCCATAATAAGTCTGTTGCCTACTTTTGCTGCAGCGCTTCAGAGGATTGATTCGGGTGTGAAATCGCGTGAGAATCAAATTGAAATCATTAAAAAGTCTCAAAATCCTCTAATAAACCCACAAAAGGCGATTTAAGGAAACCTCAAGATGTCGGTCAAATAGTCGAATCAACCCTGCATACATGTGTTACGCACAATCAGTGATATGGCTTATTCCATGAAATAGGACGATTTTTGCACAGTTCGAGAATTTTACGGCGGCGCGTGCGGCGCTGTCCCAAATCGCGAAATACGAAAGAAATTCCCCAGTCCGTGAAATGGGGTAGGATAAATTTACCCAGTTTGCGAACTGGGCAAGTGATTTTTCTAAGCCTGGTGAGCTTTTACGTCAATAATACTTGTTTGAATCAAGTTATAAATCAGTGAAATGTTGAAAAAACAATGAGCAATATATTAAATATTGATATAAAATAAAGGAAATGAGGATAAGTGTATGAATATGGGCCTCGGATCTCGCAAATCATAGAATTGTACGCCGCTCGGGTTGCGTAGAGATGGTGAACTTTCACGAAGTTGATCACATCTCTGTCGCTACTTGTATACTCAGACCTGTGACAAAATAATCATTATTTTGATCATAAGATCATTTCCTGGGTCTTTAGGTCAGTCACCCACTCGTGTCTGAGAGATGTTGTTGTGAGTAATGCATGGCCTTTAATTTGAATATTCGTTTGTTATCGTCATATTTATTATTAGAGTTTTTTATATGAGTGATTTTGATCCTTTTGTCGGGAAACTTTTATTTGCATTTTTTTAAATAAGCACATGTAATATCGTATTTATTATTTTAGTCTTTTGTTTATAAAAGTGGTTTTAATCTAGTTTGCGTTACCTATGCTATAATTCGCGATCAATTTATACTCTCGGTTACTTTTTAGTTTAATACATGTCTTGCGAACGAAAAAACTTCATTTTTCGAAAACACAGAAGAAAACTGAAAAGTTGTTGGAGGTGTGGGTAGTTGGGGTGTTTCAGAACCACTTTTGGACGCTGGTTTGACATTGCGCTGAGTGCGAATCTATGAGTAATTAGTATTGTTTTATGATGATTTAGTTTCAAGTGTAATGCATTATTCAGAGGAAACATCTTGATTATCTATTTTGGTTGTCAAAATTTTGAATAAATAACTTTATATTTGGAATTAGCGACCCAAAAAATCCCTAAATGCACACTCTGGACAATGAAATCGCACCTCAAAACTTTAATACTGCTAAATTTGGATTCTGGAACACCGTGCGCAGGCGCCGCCGCCGCGCCGCACACTGAATCGACGTGTGTATTCTAGCTGGACAAAACTCAAGTCAAGAAAGCCACTTTTGGGCTTGATTTTCTTGTTAACGGATGTCTGGATAAGCCCTAATCAATGTCCGTTTGGCTCAAAACCTGACTATGGTGCCTGAGATATAGGTTCAAAGTTCATTTTGCAGGTAAAAAATCTTGTTTTTCTGTTGATTGATCTCGTCTGACTTATTACTTCGCCGTACCACTGTGCGTCAATAATTTTGATCGGTAAATTTTTTTTGTTCTCTTCCATCATTATGAGAAAGATTTCTTGCATTAAACTTGAATTTTAAGACCTTTAATGTATTAAAAACATTTAACATTCTCTCAAATTTTGGCCAATTTTTATGCTTTTCTAACTTTGATAGAGTTTTACTTTGGTGTACCCACGTGTACCCGCTATCGTTTTGGCCTTAAAAGATAGCAAATTTAATGTAGTTTAACGTTTACCATATATTTCGCCCAAACAATGCTCAACAATGCGTCAGTAAAAATTTTCGCTTTTTCTGAGGGAGGTTTAAACCCAAAAATAGAGGAATTGCAGGAATTCCCGACATTTTACCTAGCAGTACCACTGTGCGTCGAGAGTTTGGTCCAAAAATTTTTGTTCGCTCTCTTTCATCATTGTAGAAAGACGTTCTTGCATCAAAATCGAATTATTTTGTAAATCCTTTAATGTATCCTAAAAAATTCCCTTAAATTTTAGCCAATTTTCACATTTTTCAACTTTGATAGAGTTCTAATTTTATGTACCCACGCAAGTACCCGCTCTCAACTTGGCCCTTAAATATTGCAAATTTAATGCAGTTTAACATATCTTTTGTTCAAACGCTCCACAACGCTCCATCGTTAAGAATTTTCGATTTTTCCGAGGGAGGTTTGAACCCGGAAATTGAAGAATCGAAGAAACCTATAAAAAACGAGGGTAAAATAGCAGAGTTTGAGCTAAGATTCGAACCCGAGAACCCTAGTCGTATTTGAACGCGTTTAACGACACTCTAGCCGTTTATTAATCGACAGGGTGTTTTTTTTATCCCCCCCTGGTTTTTTGCCTGGATTTTTCTTGCCATTCTTCATCACTTCAGATGAATTTTATTGTTTGGGGCCAATCTCCCTCCCCCCCCCTCTGGGAGGTCCTCAGGGAAGTTATCTCAAAAATTTCATACAGTAACCCCAATCTTGTGATACATCGTTTGAAGGGCGTAAAATTCTAATCCCCAGAGAGGCTATCTTAAAAATGTCAAACATCAACTCCTATCTTGTGATACCTCGTTTTTAAGGGCATAAAATTCTAAGACTTTTGGCGCAAACCGGAGGTCGATATCGTTTTTCGCCTTCGATATATCGATAGTAAAAGTTCGATTTCGACCCATTTTCGAAAAATCAGAATTCCCATTTTAAAAGTCGGAATTTAAAAAACTAGGAGTCAAAAATACTCTAAAAAACAAGTCCTTTCCAGGAAAAAATACGGTTTTGACATCAGTTTAGTCGAAATTTGGTTTTAGAGCCCCCCAAAATTAGTTAAAAAAATGGCCCCTCAGGGTGGCTATCTCAAAAATTCCGAGCCTTGACCCCTATCGAGTGATACACCGATCGAAAAGACATAACAAACTGAGCATTTTGGCGCAATCGGGGGTTCGATATCGTTTTTCGTCTTCGAGATATCGAATTTTGAAGATGGGTGTAAATTGAACTTTTAATATTCGATATCTCGAATACGAAAAACGATATCGATCCCCGAATTGCGCCAAAATGCTTAGTTTGTTGTCTTTTTGATCGATGTATCACAAGATGGGGTTTGTCGACCGATTTTTGTTTTTTCAAATTGTGGCCCCCCTCCCCCCCCCTTACACACCTCCGAAGGATTTTTTTTCTTTTATTCTTTTTTAGCGGATCGATAGAGCATACAATGAAGGTAATATCCTGAAAGTTCCGTTACTTTATCTGCATTCGTTCAAAAGTTATGGGTTTTGTCTACCTAGCTCACGCGTTCGATTCAGTGTGCGCCGCCCGGTAGCGTACTATTCATAAAAACGCCTGCAATTATTTGCGTATGTAATTCCACATTCTACTAGTAGAAATAGTTGTTTACTTTTTTAATGGGGACAAGTATGTATCGCATCATAGCATTAACCTAGCGCCTTCACTAGAGACTCTCAAGAGCGCCGGAAATAAATGGAGTAGTTGCGAGATAACTGTTCCTACACGATGGTACGGTTTTTGCATAACCTGCGAATTTCAGGCGCAAGAATAGTTACACTCGCACCATAGCAAGTAACCTAGCCCCTGCTTTAGGGTGTTCCTTATTTTGGGAATTTTTGAATTTCAACCGTCTCACCCCCCAAAGTTGTTCCATTTGGTTAGAAAACACCCCTCAAAAAGTTTGAGCTCGATCGGGCAATTTTAAATAGTGCCGCATCGAGCTTAAAGTTGCGAAGCGGGACTTATAATTCATTAAAATTTATTCAAATCTCAACAATTTGAAAGCTCCGAAAACGCTGCAACGTTGTCAAATGCTCTCGCCAAACAGCTGAATTACGCGTCAATCCACCATTTCGAGCCGCGCGCAAACGTGATTTTCCACAATTTTGACGAATGCTCAAATTTTTTTATTTAAATTTCATGCCAAATTGAAAGTAACATTTTAGAAGTAAAGCCCAGGTAGCGTTCATTCTGAAAATGTCAAAGCTCTCAGAGCAATGCAACGTTGTCAAACGCTCCTGTCAACAGACGAGATCTTTCAATTCGAGCGACGCGAACGTGATTTTACACAATTTTGACGCGGCCGCCGTCAAAATTTGACGACGCTGTTCAAAAATTCGTCGCATCAAATGAAAGAACCCTAATAATTGTTTCTATCCTAAAAACGGCAAAGTCCTGTGAGCACTGCAACGTTGTCAAATATTCCAGTAAAATAGCGAAAAAACGAGATGATCCACCGCTTCGAGCTGCGCGAACGTGACTTTGCCCGATTTTGGAGGGAGCCCCAACAAAATTCTAAAGTGCAATGCTAAATTCAATTATATTAGCTGAAAATGTAGCTGCTAGTGTTTTGCTCACACACATTTTAACGCCCTAGGTTATAAGCGCGAAGGTGAACCGCCCCTCCAAAAAGGCGGCAAAACGCGATAATTCAAAATTTGAAAGTCCCGCTTCGCAACTTTAAGCTCAATACGGCACCATTTAAAACTGTCCGATCGAGCTCAAACTTTTTGAGGGGTGTTTTATAACCAAATGGAACAACTTTCGGGGATGAAACGGATGAAATTCAAAAATTCCCAAAATAAGGGACACCCTACCGTGCACCCAAGTGCCAGAAAGAAATGGAGCTGAAGCGAGATTACAGTTCCTACACGAAGGAACAGTTTTTACATAACTCGTGAAATGAAGGCGCGAGAAGATTTTTCCTCGTTGTTGCTTTCGATTACCATAGTGAATCCGCTTTACGTTTTGTGTCGATGTGCCCGAATTCTGAGAAGGAATGCCGTCGCCGGCCATCTTCGTTTCTCGTGGTGCATACATCCTGGGATGATTCGCCTATTTGACCGTCATCTTAGGCCTTCCTTAAACGCTTATTGCGGGTTTATGAGTAGATTTTGAGACTATTTGATGCTCTCAATGTGATTTTTACGCGATTTTACATCAGATTATATCGACATCATCCATGATTTTGTAGCAAAATGATGTTGTAGGTATTGTATTTTTTTCTGAATAAAACTTGCTTTTTGGAGTATTTTCGATTCCTAGTATTTAAATTCCGAATTTTCAAAGAGGAGTAATGATTTTTTTGGAAATGGGTCGAAATCGAACTTTGACATTCGATTTATCGAAAACGAAAAACGATATCGACCTTCGGTTTGCACCAAAAGTCTTAGAATTTTATGTTTTTTCAGACTATGTATCACAAGATAGGGGTTGCTATTTGAAATTATTGAGTTACGAGTCCCCTGGGGGGTAGGGGGAATCGCAACTCCCCTCTAAAGCCAGCCCCTCTAAATGATGGAGAATGGCGCAAACCGCATCTTTTATTTATCTTAAATAGGAAAAAGTTATGAGGGGTGTGCAGTTACTTCTGGCCACCCTGTATAAGTAATACACGTCGTGGTTTTAAAGAACGCATGGACAACTGGAGAAATTTCCAATTGTTTCCCCACATTTCAGAGGAAATTTTCCAACCGATCTTAATTCAATTAGAGGCCGTTTCAGTAGTGTAGGCGCACCTGCACTGGTAGTCTTTGGAATTTTTCAACATTATTTCTCATGTTACGAAATGAAAATTAATGAAAATAAATAAGAGCGTTGGCTTTTCATTGAAGAACGCTTTAAAATCCAATTTTTTTAAGTCGGAGGCAAGTTTTGTTTTGGTTTGAAGGAATAAAAATTCGCTAAAGGTTATAGTCTAGGTGTGCGTACACTTCTGAAACGAGCTCTAATTAATGAACGCTTCGAGGTATAGGTATAAATAACAATTCATAGATTATGTCAAATTATAGTGATATTTTAAGCGTGACATATGTCGCATGGCAAGCTTCTTACTCTCGTTTCGCTGCATACAATGTAAGAGGCGCTCTTTGTTTTCCGTGTATGTTAAATCGGAGTTAGGGTGAGTTGGAATTCATGATTTTCATCCAGACTACAATGCTTGGGTCATATTGTGTATTTTGGGGAGATTTTGGCGTTTATTCCAATCAGACACTCAGATTTGCTAAATTTTTATTTTGAATTCGTTTGATGCCTTTACTATTTTTATGTAGTCCTTTGAAACTTTGCCGTTGAAGTATCAGTGATGACTCCAGTTGTCTATGATGCACACACACAAAGAATCTGTGTCTAAATTTTTATATACCTAAAGATTCGACCTTAAGGCCAAGAGGTTGGCTGGCGCTCTGGTATGGGACTGGACCCCAGGGTGCGTCTGTCTTCTAATTCTTGCGATTATTTTTTTCCCAGTTTACGAAAATGCTTGGACGGCAACAATATTAATATTACACCTCCATAAATATCTAGGCAAGAAACTCAAGTTTTTCGCTAAAAATTGAGGTTCGGTGGGATTAGATGATCATTTGTTAATTCCGGGACTTGAATTGAACGATTACAACTAATATTTAAAAAGCTATAAATGTAAAAAAAAAAAAAAAAAAAAAAAAAAAAAAAATGTGTACAAAAGTACAATCCTATCGCGGCACGCTTTACCAATACAATGTTTCCCCGCTTGTTTTTTTTTTGTTTTTGTTTTTATCCTCGTGTAAAAAGTGAGAAGAAAAAAGAGTAACATGGATTTTTTAAAAGTCCGCCATACTTTCAATGGAAATGAAAAGCTTTCTGAGTATCCAGTGTTGCCAATTTAGCGTATAAATTCTTCTGCCGTAGTTCCGGTTTATCGGGAAGGTATTGGTTTTTTTCGAATGAGGTATTTATAAGGTAGCTTTTACTTCCGGATTAAAAATTATACCTCAAATAAGAGGTATTATTGATAAGTAAGTTCGCCCGATTTGACCTTTCTTTCCTCGGCAAATTTCTTTTTTGTGTGTGAAAGAGCTAGGACAGTCCGGCACCGACAAAACGAACGCGCGGTAGGTGGGCCTAGGATAGGAGGGTCACTGGTCAAGCTCGCAGAACTAAGCCAGCTCTTGGGAGTCTCGAGTAAAATTCTCGGACTCCGCAGCAAACAATCATATTCTGTATTAGGTTCCGCTATGCCGATAAAACGCGAACCTCAATCGCGAAAATCTCGATAACTTATCATACGATTGAGTTGGTGCCGTGAGAAATATTTCTCAGCTGATCTCCTGAATCTAATGATGTCAATTACACCAACAAATTTATCGGGAGCCATTTCCCATAAGGAGTGTGCAACCCCCCCCCCCCCCCCCCCAAGCTTCAATTTGCAATTTTGCCTCAGCTCCCCCTCCCTCATCACACTCGCTAGTCTCTACATAAGTATATATTTCACCCGAGTAACACTGCATAAGCTACATACATATGTATAGCGTAGAAAAATCCATTCTCTATTAACCTTTACATTGCAACAATCATCGACCACTAAATTCCTTTCTCTTGGATTGTTCTCTTCGGACTGAAAGCTCAATGCAACCACCAAAAGGAGAGAGGTCTTTTCGTTTCATACGAGGTGAGTACATGATAACTTAATAATTGTGTAAGTTACATGAGTATGGAGCACTGTGCTGGCAAAGAGGCGAAGGGACAGGGACAGCTTGAGAGACACGTATCACACGTTGATGGCGGTGGCATTGCATCGCGCGCCTGGTCACGAGCAATGAGCTATAACTTTAGAGTGACAGCGGGCTGGTCCACCTTGTGCCACACAGGGTAGAAGGAATCCCGGGAAAAAGCGGAATTTGGACGGCAGATTCCAAGGTTTGAGGTTAAATTTTGTAGGTCGTTCGGAATTTGGCGGGAATTTGGACGGCAGATTCTAAGGTTTGAGGTTAATTTTTGCAGGTCGTTTCCGGCGATGCCCGAGTTTGTTTACGAAACGACCGGAAACAACCTACAAAATTTAACCTCAAAATCGATTTTTACGGCAAGATGGCGGCGCCCTAGGTGACAACAATAAACCAGCGGAACGTTCCTTGATGTGCCACTCTAAAGTTATAGCTCATTGGTCACGAGTCGATGCGCTTGCACATAATCGGACTGACCTCTCACCACCATTTTGAGGTCAGAAGGTTACAATAGGATTTGGCCCGTTTTAGTAAGAACCGATATAAATACTGGGAAAAATAATTTCATTACCTCAAGTTTGACAACCGCGTTTTGTTAATTAACAAGTGTGTTTGAGTGAGAAAAATCCCCCATTCTTTTCACTTGAAATGAAATAAAATTTTAAGAAGAATAGGAAAATATAACACCTAACGAGGCAAAAAAACAATAATCGTGATTGGCCCGTTCATTGCCTTGCCTGAAAGTTTATCGAGAGTAAAATGTTTTTCCAGCTGCTTTCTCCTTGCCAGTTTATCCTCTAATTCTAGTATATGATGTTGTGTCAGATCTCGACCTACGAATGCAGTACGCTTCAGATTCTCGTTCAAAGTATCAAACGCTCCTCAATTCCTTAATTTGTACTCAGTTGAGTCGAAACAGCAGATGTATTCTTCGCTGTTTCTTCAATAGAGAGAAAGAAATACCTTCAGCGAGGAAAACTTAGATACTCGATACTTCAACCTAGAATGCAATACTTCTCAAAGCGTCAGCTGATCAGCAGAGGGTCGACAAATTGTATCGGTAAGAAAAGGTTTTGGTCTTTCCCCCCCTTTTTCTGTTGATATATTTGCACCACTTTTATATGGAAACCTTTTAAATCTTAATTTTTGAGGTGACACCCCCCCCCCCCTCCACCCTTTTCCTCTTCCAAGGAGCAAAAACTCTTTGGATTTCACCTCCATATTTTTTTATCTTTAGAAATGCGCATTCGGAACAGAGGCGTCGCGTAAAATGTGCATTATACTATTTCGTCTCTTTAAAGCGGTGAAAAAAGTTGAAACAAGTGGGGGTGCACACTGCACAGTGAATTATCAAGAATCGATCTTATGCATGGGTTTAAATGGAGAAATGTCAGCGTTGCCAAGTTACACGCGGCACCGCACTGATACGGATTAAGAATGCAGGATACCTTGCGTAAGTTTGGATTTGGAACTTACAATACGTGAACCAGTCGGTCAACATTTGATTTATTTTTCTTGTTTGAAGCATCTCTCAAAGTTCCCTTCTTGAGAGTTATGGACCTATCAAATTTATGAAAAACAGTGTTTTCATGTTTTGCCTTCTTAGTGCTTTTTGCTTTTGGTTTTTTCGCCCCGTTTTGAAAACAATATTTTACCAAATTAGTTGTTCCGTCCAATATTTTTCATCTTAAAAGTAGAGAACACACATTTTCGCTTTACGAAAACATTTTTGATCGCTATCTTTGCGCCCTGAAAAGGAAACTGCTCCTTTTTTTAACACACTGTATACACGTATAACAATAAAATAGGCACTTTCCTCAAACATGCGCACGGACGCTTTAATTTTAATGACATTTACATTACCGGAGCTACATTCATGAAACAGTGGGTCTGTTTCAAAATTTTGCTACAACGAGAAAGAGTGTTTCATCGTATGTCAAATCGCCCGAAAAGTCCATTGGTGGCATCAGGAAGTCATGAAATGCGATAATAAACTCACAAGAGACATTTAATGAAATCCAAGATGGCGGTAAAATATCGAGCAACCTGTATGCATGCACCTTTAACATCCAAGGATTGCCAACGCTGACAACCTCACAGCTTCAGAGGTTATGTGCTTATTTACGTTGTGATTGGGTGTGATCGATATTGTGAGGTTGGCTATCCTTGGATGTTCGTGGTGCATGCATACAGCTTGCTCAATATTTTACCGCCATCTTGGATTTCATTAAACGTCTCTCGTGAGTTTTATACTGCATTTTATGACTTTCTGATGCCACCAATGGACTTTTCGGGCGATTTTACATGAGATTGAACACTATATAGCGCAGTAGCAAAAGTTTGCAACAGACCCATTGTGATTTTATGATTGTCATGCATGCTTTTGTTTTCAAATCTGTCTTCCTACCAGACTTGAGCGACCAATTAATCCGGAATAATGAAATGAGTCCGGCAAAGCTGCGATGCCCGAGAAAACGTATATTTATCTGAATAAATCACACGGCAGATAATGTCAACTGATGGAATAAATCGATCAAATAATTTGATAAATCGGCGTTGCCAGACTGACAAAATAAATTTAAAATCATTTTCGCCGAACTCTACTTTTTTTTTTTTTTTTTTTTTTTTTTTTTTTTTTAGTTACTTTAAGTAGCGGCTGCTAATCCTCGTGTTATTATTATTTTTAAGTTACTTCGTACTCAAACGTTGCAAGCTTTGGAAGTTTAGAATGTAAAGATATTAACTGTCAGTTTCCTCGTGGAATCCAGCAAAAATAAACGACGGGGGCATTGACAAATTTCGGAATAATCCAAACCTACTGACCTATTTAAAGCTTTCGAACGTGCGACCACTAAGGCGTCTTTACATAGAAATCGAAATTCATATCTGAATGTAGTGTCAGGTTTTCTATGTTAGCTAGGGAGATTTATAGTGCAAGTAGCCGCTGGAGTAGTGAATCCAGAGACAATAGCTGTTTACATTTTATTCATGACATTTTTATGGAGGTCGGTACCATTAAGTAATCCTATCTACCCTGTCACTTTCTCCATCCATGGATATCCCTTTCCCAGTAATAGAGAAAATGACCAAACTGAGAATGCTGCGACCTCAAAACTACCTTTAAAGGCATCGTTCCATCATGTAAATTACCGAGATAAATTAAATATTATTGATTTTTCAATGCTTTTTTTAGGTTTAGATTCGCCGGAATGTAAATGTCATCGTTGCTGTGCAATCCGCGGGAAATCGGTCAAATCTAACATATAAATGCAATGTAGAATTTACGATATCTGATAGTGATAGATATCCACAATTTTCGTTTTGAAACTTATCATGCTCCAATTCGAAATTTCAAGGATGTAGGCTTCTCCATGGGAAAAAAGTCGCTGTGGTTCTTCAAGTTGATTCAGCCAAAATTAACGCTGACAGTTGCTCTGATTAGAATATTACTTTTAGCGTTTGAAGCTAGAGGCCTTGAACGCCAATATCGGTTTTCTAAAACAGTGTGTTGTCTCTGAATTTACTTCAGCTACTTTTTACTAACTCACCGCACGGTTTTGTAAACATTCATACTTCATAAATATTCATATGTTTCAGGAAAACTGACGATTTTAATCATTAATGTTCTCATCGTCTACGATTCGCACGCACTGCGGAATGTGCAGTTTAGGCTGCCATGGCGAAGGAAAGAGGTCAAACAATCCACCGGTTCATTCATCGCGGAAATAAATTACAATCGTGGAGACGTACTACAATTGTCTTCTACTGGCGAGCTTCTTTTTGCCACTACCAGAACCTCGCTGATCTATATTAAGCCTCAGATGTCATCAATTCTCTGCAATATATGTTCTTGGTGCACCGGTCTCGCCGAAATTCACAAGATCAAAGATCCCAGTGATTTCACCCGGAAAAGCCTAGCTGCATTGATTCACGATGCGAACAAAAATTGGACTCCTCACTTTGAAAAGGGGATCAACTTGGGGTTGTTGATAGGTGACAGAGTCGTCCCGTACGACATGAAATACTGCAACTCGAACCATTACATAGACTACTTGAAGACGGGAAAGATTCAAAAGGCTAGAGGGTGTTACCTCGCACGGGATATGACCAAGATAACGGCACTCGGAGTTTTGAATAAGGATTTCTATCTTGAAGACGTCAATGGTAAAAAGTTCCTCCCATATCATTCCCAGGTGGTGATTGCGACGAAACTCATTCCTTCCGGCCAGGTCGATTCGATCGGAGACGGAGGAGAAGCTCCACCCGGTCCGCCACCAGCAACCAGTTAGGGCTGATGAAAGCAAAAATCACTTTTCAGTCTTCAGGTGCGAACAACAAATCGGGAGTGTTGCAAACTATTTCTGCAGCAATGAAATGGTCAATTGATAGTTATGGTGTAAAGTGGTGTACCTGGAAATGACATTTGTAGCATCAAAAAGTTCCAAGAGGACATTATTCAAAATCGGCCTTTTTACTCCTGGGAGCGAAATGTGAAATACTTTTAGGGATGATAGAGGATTAAATCAGCGTTCTGAATCTGGCCTATTTTTTATTTTGGACGAAGGGAAAGGGAGGGAGGGGGGTCCAAAGTTAGACTCTTCAAACACCCATAACACAGAATGCTCTCCCATAACTTTTGAACGAATAAAGATACGATGATGTACATTGTGCGAAAAGATAGATCTTTTAAAGACCCTTCGATTGGTGTGTATGATATTTGTTTAATTATAATTTTTAATCGATTTATCGAAGTTTTTTTGATTTTTTGAAATCGGGTTTTCAGTTTCTTTAATCATGGAAGTTTGGCAACGCACGAATCATCACAAATTGTTTTCATGATAAAAGTAGACGCAATTTGCTAAAAAAATGGTTCAAATCGCATGCTGGGGAAATGCTTTGAAGCGGAGTTATGAGGGTTCTAAGTTATCGCTTTCGCGAAAAAGGCCGCCCCGAGGGGCGTAGATACTACAGGTGCGGTAGAAGTTGGCATTAACTGTTCTTCCCGTCCAAATGACTTGAAATTTGGTATTCTACGGTATTTTTTAATGCTGAATTCAAATTTTGCATCAGTTTTTCAAAATTCGAAAATCTGAGATGGCTGCCGACCAAATTTTTTGGCAAATTGGTCGGCAGCCATCTCGAACAACATTTGGTGTTAGTGCCCCCCAACGGTTTTGTTTTTCAAAAATTGCCCCTGAGGGGGGGGGGGGATCTCAAAAATTCCGAGGCACGAGGCACGACCCCTATTGAGTGATACATATACATCGCTATTTATTGAAAGGGGTCCATCCAGCAACCATTAGGAGTGGCCCCCCTCAGAAAATTTTGAAACTTTCAGAGATGATAGAGCTAAGCGTCAGCTTTCAGTATATCTGCAGTTTTTTAAATTTGGTCGACTGGGAGCGGGGGGCAGGGGGTGAAAGTCAAAACCTTCAATGCCCCATAACTTCTGAACAAAAAGAGATATCGACGCGAACTTAGCGCCAAAAGATGCGTCTTTTAAAGACCTTTCGATTGATGTCCTACAAAGTTTAGTTTAGTTAAGTTAATATTTGAGCCCATTTTTGCCATTTTTTTGATTTTTGAAATTTTTAAAAAACTGTATTTTGAGTTTGAAAAATATGCGCAATGTAGGAATCTGAACAAAAAACTGTTGCAAAGTAAGCTGATCCTATAAGCTTTAAGATGGTGCAAACCGCGATGCCTTGCGATTTTTGAAAAACAAAACCGTTGGGGGGCACTAACACCAAATCTTGTTTAAATTGTCAAAACCGTCTTTTTTCCGTATGAAACAATTTATTTGCTTCTTTCAAAATCCAGATCTCATGAAGACTCCTTGATACTATGTATAATACTATCAGCATTATTGCAGAAGAAAATTTCCGTATTCGCATATCAGCGCATGATTGTGGAAAATATAATTCCCTTGAGATTCTTAAATTTTTTTGAATACAAGTAGCCTAGTTTTGCGTCCAAGAAGACCTTTATTTTCAAAACTGGGGGGATCTAGGGGGAGTCCCCCTAGCCCCCCTCATGCGAAATGTCAACTCCCCCCCCCATACTAAAAGCACAGAATAATACAATCAGAACGGAAACTCCCATACGAGCCAATGGAAGCAAGTTTGAAATTTATCGGCATCAATAGGCAACGCTGTGGTCCTATATCCCAACATGGCGGACGAGTGTGATTTGTGTTGAAACTCGTTTATTTCTGTATATACTGGAAAGAAATCTTAAGTTTCCAGCCTCACTTTTATTTCAATGGCATTTCCGAATGAAAATTTCGCGGATTATGTCCTACATTTTTTTTTCCGCGCGCGAATCCAGATGTAAACATAATATATCCCAATATGGCGGACGCTAAATGAATTTGCTTCAAAATCCGACAGAGTTTCCGTTCTGATTGTATTATTCTGCTGTGCTAAAAGGGCGAGCAAGACTAATGACAACGTTAAACAGCTTATTTTAAAAAATGAGCAGTCTTCAAAATTTTACAGAAAATCAAATCGGGGACGGATATTGGCATATGTTAAAGAAAAGGTCCCAGCTCTAGCTCCCCTTCCTCATCACGGCCACCAATCTTTACCTATACATATAGGTAAGTAAATAAGTATATTCCACCCGAGTAACGCTGCCGGAGCTACACGAATAGCATATCAAAATCCAATATCAATTACACAACCTTTACATTGCAACAATCATCGCGATCAGTGATTTCTTTCAAATGAATTTTATTCAATGCAACCGCACCAAAAGAAATGAAGTCATTTCATTTCATACAAGGTGGGTACTATCAAACGTCAAAGTTTCAGCCGTCTTGAATTCGAGATAAGAGGTGAATCATTGTGTAATCAAGGCAACCCTCTGCGCTCTGCGTACATTCTTGACCGGCACACTTTTGCGTTTGCTAGTACATGATAACCTAAAAATTGACAAGTTACTTGATTATGGGCCAAGAACAAGGTACTTATATTTAACAGGTACGCGCGACTTGCCTCCCGCGTCATCTTCAGTGGCGCGCAGTTCAAAAAGCATTCCAAGATGGCCGACAAAAGAAGAAAACATTGTACATATACTCTTTCCAGAAGACATCGGGCTATTTTCTGCTTTTCTGGAGAGGGAAGCCCAATGTTTTCTAGAAAGAGTATACAACGACGCGGGAAGCAAGTCGAGCATACCTGTTAAATATAAGTACCTTGGGCCATGAAGCATTATATTGGCAAGGAGGTGGGCAAAGGGCAAATATTTCGTAAGTTATACGTCACAGGCCGAACTCAGGCGGCGCGTGGCCATGAGTCAATGCACTCGCGCGTAATACGACTGATCTTTGACCCCCATATTTTGAGTTCCGAGGGTTAAAGTGGGCTTTGGCCTTTTTCAGCGAGAAGCGTTGTAAATACGTGGGAAAATAATTTGATTCCATCTTGAATTTGATAACCGCCTTTTGCTAACTGACACGTGTTTCGGACTGAGTGCGTAAGAGAAAAAGACCCCACCCTATTCCAATTTGAAAGTAGGTAAAATTCTAGGAAAAACTAGGAGAAAATTCACCAGGCACCGAATGATGCACGAAAAAATATTCGTGATGCCCTCGTTCGTTGCCTTGGCTGAAGATTATATAGAAGTGTTGTGAGTTTGGCAGTGAACATCTTTTCAGCTGCCTCCTCGTTGCTAGTCTGTCCTTTGAGTCCTGATATGATGTAATATTGTACCAGGGCTCGACCTATCAATGGAGTACATTTCAGATTTTCGTTCAAAGTATCAAACATTCCTCAGTGTTGGTCTCATTTGAGCTGAAACAGCAAATATCTTCTCCGCTGTTTCTTCAATAGAGGGAAAGAAAAACTGTCTGAGGGGAAAACCTAGATGCTCGGTAATTCGACACAGAATGCAGTACTTTGCAAAGCGTCAGCCTATCAGTAGAAGGTCACCAAGTTTTATCAGTAAGAACAAATCTTAGTCTTTGTTTTTCTATTGTCTGTTGACCACTTTGACAAGGAAACTTTTTGATTCTTAATTTTTCAGGTGACGACCCCCCCCCTCCCCCGCTTCCTCTTTTCTGCGAGGTGGGAAAACTCTTTGGATTACACCTCGATTTTATTTTTAAAAATTCGCATTCGGAACGCAGGCGTCGCGAGAAATAGTATTTCGTCCATTTAAACCCTTTAAAACAGTCGGAACAATTGGGGGCTCATAATGCATTTCCTCGAAACGATATTTCACAAGGGTAAACCCTTAAAACACTAACTTTAAACTAACTTTAAACTTACAATAACAACAACTTACAAAACTTACAGTAACTTTAAATGGACAAAACGCAGCGTTGCCAGGTTACACGCGGCGCCGCTGATTCTGATTGAAATTGCAGGATGTCTTGCATAAGTTTCCGGAGTTTAAAATAAGTTTGTGAACGAGTCGGTCGAAATAAGTATGATTTATTTTTCTTGCTCGGAGCAGTCGGAGCATCTCTCAAAATTAAATTCTGGGGAATTGTAGCCTTGAAGGCGGAAATAGGGGGGCGGCTAAGCCCTCCCCAGAGGTCTGCCAAGCCCCCCTCCCAAATGTTGGAAACAAAAAAACGTTTAGCCATTTGGCCTCATCTTAAAATGTCGGCGCTCATGGAGAATTTGAGGAGCAAAAACTGTATTCGCCCCCAAAATTTGCCTTGATAGTAAGAGAAAAAAGGGCATGAAGGATTTTGATTGCCATAGTTATCCGGGATCAAACGCATTAGAAGCAAAAAAAAAGTCTCCAGATTTTTGCCTGCTGTGCCCCCCCCCCCCCCCCCCCCCCCCCCCCTTAGCTAAAGTTCCGCCTCTGGTTACAGCCACAGTTCAAGTTTAGGAATCGATTATTTTCTGTCAAATCGCGGTGTTGGACCCATAAAATCGAATAAAAACTAGGTATTTTCATTTTTTGCCCTCATAGACCATAGTACTTACCTTTCGGGTTTTACGCCTAGTTTCAATGACTATTTTCTACGAAATCAATTGCTCCGTCATTTTTTTCACTTTGAAAGTGGAGCTCCGCGGAATTATTTGTTAACACTATCTTTGCACTTCGGAAAGGAAGTTGCTCCATTTACACAGTGCATACACTACATGTAACTGTACAGACTGTAACTAAAGTCCCTTCCCCTCCCTTAAGTTTTGAAAGGTAAATTAAATGCATTACTTCGAAATCGTTCAATGTTGTTATCGTTTCTTTTGCTGGATTTCATATGGAAACCGACACTTAACCCTTTCATACACTCACTTTGGGATTCGAATTTTACTGAGATTTTTAAGACTATTCAAAACAGGATGATTTTCGAAGAATTTTGACGGGTCACACAACATTTTGCAAAATGTCTATTAAAATTCCTTTGAATCCAATGTTACGTAAAATAGTACAGTAAACATTTGTACCTCTTCCCGTGAAAGGGTTAAAAAATTTGTTTCCAAAAGCTTATACAAGCTTTGAAATAAAAATCTTGAAATCAGGATTGTTTGATAAATAGACCTCTGTTAACGTAACTGTCATTCAACGCAAAGCTTTTGTGCGTATGCTTGAGGAAATTGCAGGGTTTGTGATACATACATACTTGGAGCCCTTAAAGTTCCTTCCCCCTCTTAACTTTGGAACGGTCGATTTTTCCGAAAAACGCTGAAAAAAACATCTACCCTTATATTAGCCAAAATTTCCTTCAAAGCCCCAAAAAATGTTTGGGCCCCTCCTTATTGACTTCAATTTTGGGGCACCTTTGTTTTTTAGATAGAAATGGGGTGTTTTTATTTTAGGAATCAATTCCTTATGAAAAATAATGAAAAATGGCGCAAATTATGATTCTCAATTCCCACCCCGTTCAATAGTTTTGGAGGGGGTCACAGTTTGTAAAAGGAAGAAGGCCCTTGCCCCCTTTTTTTCTCCCGATGGAACCGTCTTAGAGAAACAAAATTGACAGAATGTGAAAGGTTTTATCAAGAGCTACAAACCCGAAACGTTTCAAATCTCTGCGCCAACGTTTAGTCACAAAAGGGGGGGGGGCGGCTTACTGTAAGTTAAACATTCGTGCCCCCCTATATTTCTCGAGCTAGAAAAGTAGGAAATGTATCTTGACGGCGAATGAAAGTTCTTTTCTACAGCTACAAGACCACCAAGTATCAGAGTCTAGTGACCCCAACCCCCTTCAAGCGCGAAGGAGGGGAGTGCTTCGCCTTGAAATAGGTACCTTGAACCCCTATTTTTCCTTGAGTGCCTTGAAGAGATTAGGAAGATCTATAGAATCTGATATTTAATTGTCTTGTAGCTCTAGAAAATACCTTTCATTCGCTGTCAAGATAAATTTCCAGCCACTTTTCTAGCTCGAAAAAACAATGAGGGTGGGGGGCACGAAAGTTTAACTTATAGCACCCCCCCCCTTGCGCCTAAACGGTGGGGCATAAAGATTTGAATCGTGGAGGGTTTGTAGCTCTTTATAAACCTTTCATTTTCTGTCACTTTCGTTTTTTTAGGACATTTCCATTGCGAGAAAAAAAGAGGGGGTTACCTGTCCATGCGTTACCTGTCGCTGTCTCCGAAAATAGCCGTTTTCCGAAAGTTTTCGGCTATTTTCTCTGAAAAGACGAATAGTGGACGAAAAATCATATCGTTAGCACTTGCGTAATTTTTTTGCTTGATTTTTTTTAAGTTAAAGACGGGTTAAATTTGTTCAGAAATAAAGACTTATTTACGGGAGGAAAAAAATAAAATGTAATTTGGAGTTGTATCAGCAAAGATTACAGGGGAAACCCTGTAATCTGTGTTGATACAACTCCAAAGAACATTTGATTTTTTCCTCCCATAAACTCATCTTTATTTCTGAACCAATGTGGCCCGTCTTCAGCTTAAAAAAAAAAAAAAAAAAACCAAGCAAAAATTACGCAGGTGCTGACGATCTGTTCTTCCGTCTATTATTCGCTTGTCCAGAGAATACAGCCGAAAACCGTCAAAAACCGGCTATTTTCGGAGCCAGCGACAAGTTACATCATCTGTCGGATTAAAATCTCCGAGAGTTTGCCATAGAATCACTTTAAGTTTAATTTAGACAAAATTAACTTTAAAAATCGCTATTATTACATGTAAAATATTAATTTTAGCGGGAGTTTGTTTGAAGCTAGAGGCCTTGAACTCCAATATGATTTAACGGTTTTTCTAAAACAGAATGTTGTCTCTGAGTTTACTGCAGCTACTCATATTTTTAACGAATCGCAAGCTCCTGTAATTCATACTTCATAAATATTAATATGTTTCAGTGAAACAGTTCATTTTATTCGTTATTGCTCTCATCATCTACGATTCGCACGCTGTGAAGAATGTGCGGTTGAGGCTGCCATCATGGCGAAAGAAGGAGGTCAAAGAATCCACCGATCCTTTCATCGCGGAAATAGATTACGGTCGAGGAGATGTCCTGAAATTGTCTTTTACTGGCGAGCTCCTTTTTGCCACTACCAGAACCTCGCTGATCTACATTAAGCCTCAGATTTCATCAATCCTATGCAATGCGTGTTCTTGGTGCAGCGGTTTCGCCAACGTTTACGAAATCAAAAATCCGAGTGATTTCACCCGGAAAACTCGTGCTGTATTGATGTACAAAGCGAGCGAGAATTGGACGCCTCAATTTGAAAAGGGGATCAACTTGGGGATATTGATCAGTGGCAAAGTCGTCCCATACGATATGAAAAATTGCAACGCAGTTCATTACATGAACTACTTGACAAAGGGATCCATTCAAAAGGCGAAAGGGTGTTACCTAGCTCGAGATTTGACCAAGATAACGGCACTAGCATTAAAGGATAAGGGATTCTATCTTAAAGACCCCAATAATAATAAGATCCAACCGTATTATGCGAAGGCAGTGATTGGGACACTCATTCCTTCCGGCCAGGTCGATTCGATCGGAGACAAAATTGAATATTCGTCCGGTCCGCCCCCAGCAACCGAACCGGTCACGGCTGATCATAGCAAATCAACGGCAGATTCAGCCTTAGCGAATGGGGAGGGTTAATCGGGGATCGGAGATTTCAGCTCCCCAGTAACCTCCTCAGTAACCTCCTCTATCTCTCTTTCTTTTATCTCTTTTCCCCGTGAACCACCTTGAACCAAATATTATTCATTAGATGCGATTAGCGCAGCGGTTGTGTTACAAACTATTGTTGCAGCAATGGAAAGGTTAATTTATAATTCTATTGTAAAGTCACTTGAACATTACATTGGGAGCATCAAAGAGTTCTAATATTTATTCGCAAAATCAAAAATGCTCATAATCAAAATAGATAAATGGCTGTCGCATACTTGGGTACTCCCAGGATTTGATGGACACTGGACATTGATGTAATACCGTTCAAGTTTCAACATTAACATTTGTAAACTTATCGGAATGTCTTTATACCGTTTTTCAAACATAGTGTCGAGTAATTTATGATCAGTTTTAGCATTGATTTCTTGAGCAAATAAATGCAGATGAAATTTGTTATATCTAAAATGAATATCCAGTAGCTCAATCTCAATTTGACCCCATAGTTGTTGAAAATTAGTTGAGGTAGTTGAGGCGTAAGCTATTGGCTTGCCATTTTGAGAGAGGTATTACTTTCCTTTAAACAGTTTTCAGAGATTAGTGGTATGAAATACATGCAAGAGAAGAACGAGCATAAGCTATTTATCATACGTAAAAATCTCTCTAACTGTGTGACATTGGTAGGTACATCAATCAAACCGATGGCTTCGACTCTTTCAGGATCAATAGAAATTTGATTTTGGGAAGAAATCACACCAAGAAATTTTAATTGGTTATTGAAAGCTCAAAATAGTGTGGAAATAATCCTTGGGATTTGATAATGAATTTAGATAATTTCAAAAAGTTACTCTTGCTCCCGCAAATGTCCGTCGGTGGTGGCAAAGCTATGGTATCATAGAGCGCGTGTCATTGGCGCGTTTCTAGCGGCTCTGAATATCACTGCAGGTCACTGAGCGTTTACCTTAATAAACATCTAATTGTAAGAGGGATCAAGTCCTCTCCACCCCCCCCCTACAATTATGGCTTGAAGAATAAATACTGAATTAATGAGTGCGAAAAATTCACACTTCATCCTCCTGAATTTCATGAGCAGCAGCGGTGGTGTGGTCGGCTATGCCATTATTCCTCTGTCGCTGAAATTGTTGTTGTTGAATCAGCGACAGCGACTGTGCTGGCATCGTAGATGCATCCTCAAACGTGAGTCGAAGTATCTCCTCAAGCTGAGGATCCAGTTTTCTTTCCCCCACGGCTGCGGCGGCCATCCCGTAGACTATTTCCACTTGATCTTTGGCCTCTTCCATCTCTCCCAAATGTTTTAGGAACAGAGCCAAATTGACTCGGATTTCGCTGGAGTCCGGGCTCAGTTTGATCGCCTGGTCAAACGCTTTTCTGGCTCCAGTCTCGTCGGAAAGATTATATAAAGCCAAAGCCAACAGGAGAAAAGTGGGACCATGAAGCGGGTTCGCTTTGACCGAAGCTGATGAGAAGTGGAATGCAGAGACCAACTGTTTCGTGTGCATGTGAACTAAACCTGAAAAATAAATTACAGCTTGCGTTACTTACTATAAGTGTGATTTCCAAGAACCCAGGTTTAACCATTTGAGAGACGCCGCGCCGGGAGTGAACATTTTTCGATTAAAATATTGAAGTCTGTGAAGTGTGTAGAAATTAAACTAAGAATTTTGAGGGGCCACAATTTTTTTTAAAAAAAATTGTGAAAGGACAGTATACACACAGGCAGTCGCAGATCCAGACAATTTTCTGGGGGAGCACGCCTATGAAATTTGAAATTCGAAGCGGAGCAAAGAAGCAGCTTTTGGCTATTTTCTGTTGAAAAAAAAGCAACATTTAAGGCTGGGGGGAGGGGTTCTGCATACCCTGTGTAACAGAATTAACACCCCCAAACTTTTGAACGAGTTGAGATAGAAAATTGGGTTTTGGACCAATCTTCAATATTTTGGATGAAGATTTTTTTTGTGAGGGGGGGGTATCTGAGCAAACTTCAAAATAAAGAAGCACATAATTAACTATTTAGCCGATAGGTCGTAGCACTTATTAATGAGGGCACTATCCGCTCCATTAATATCAAGATGGATGTTCAGTAATTTTAAATTTCTGCGACTGGTTTTGTTTATCTCAAAATCTCAAAATTCTCTAGAGCACTTAAAATCATTTTGTTGTTAGAATTATTGTGCTTAAAAACATTAGAGTTATTTTTGGTTAGGTGCTCTTTAATCCGGCAGTTTATGGAGATCTCTTATTTTACCAATGTAGGTGGCATCACAAGAACTGCAATTGACTTGGAAAATTCCAACCCAATCAAACTTGCTAATTTTATAAGAATTTTTACTAAAAACACCAGCAATGTCGCTGTTGGTTTTATATGCCGGAGCTACACCTGCCCTTTGCTTAGCCTCGTTTGAGAACGAGCATGTCTTGTGTGATAAAAATTCATATATCAGTAGAATTTTGAAATACCTACTATCGATTTGTTGATGACACGTTCTTAACGCTTAGTTGAGAAATTTCACTTAAACATAAATAATGTTCATCTGTCAATTAAGTTTACGAGTACAATCAAGTTTAGTGATAACAATGAAATTGATCTCACCGTTCACACTTTCTCCGACAGATTAAATTGAAGGATTTCTCGGGAGGCTACGTCCACGGGTAGCAATATTTCTTTTCATTAAAACCACCCAAGAGCACAGCATTTTTCAAGAATTCGTGCTTTACTAAAGAGGACATATTCTATTCCAAACTGTCCTGACCCAACCGATCGGTTAGTAAGTTTATTACAAAAACTCTTTGATTTATCATGAGCTTGTTTATTTTGAAGTTTGCTGATGAGTGCTGCCACCTGCTGCAGTTTATTTTATCACTTATTAGCTCATTTTCACTTGGTTCTATAACTTGTCACTCCTTGCTCCTTGCTCTTTGCCCCCCCCCCCCATTTTTTGTTTTCACTTTATATTAGTTTCACATGCTATTTTTATTAGTTTATACGTTGGTTTATTGCTTTTATATTATTATTGGAATTTTTAATTGCTTGTAACTCTTATCTCTTGCCACTGATGATGATCGAGTAGATCAAATAAGGCCTATGGCTTTAATGTTGGTATTAATTTTAATTCGAATAACAAGATTGCCTTTTTATGAATGTAATAGTTTCATTTTATTTCTCTTTTTTCTTACAATGAAATTCTGAGACTTTTGGCGCAAACCGGAGGTCGATGTTGTTTTTTTGTTTTTGAACCATCGATGGTCAAAGTTTGATTCCGGCCCATTTTCAAAATATCATTATTCCACTTTGAGATGTCGGAATTTAAAAGAACTAGGATTCTAAAATACTCCGAAAAGCAAGCCATTTTCATAAAAAATGTAAGCAGTATTATCTCAAATTTAGTCAAAACTTGGTTTTAGAGCCCTCGAACATTTTTAATGTCTCCTCCAGGGGAAGGAGATGCCATCGGAAAAATTCCGCGGAGCAACCCTTATCGAGTGATAATTCTGTACAAAGGGTTAAAAATACTGAGCATTTTGGCGCAAATTGGAGGTCGATATCGTTTTTCACATTCTAGTTATCGAATCCCATAAATCGCCATTTGATATCTGGAATTTGAAAAGCCATATTGACCTCCGGTTTGCGCCAAAGTCGCATTCCTGCTGGGGCCCTGTATCCACCTCTTCGAGTGACAGGGGGCTCCAGGAACTATCACATTAGAGCTCTTTGAACTAACATACCCCCGTCCATGTTTTTACCGTAGATTTTACGACAATTTTACACCGATTGCTTTTTTATGCTTGGATCTACTAGGAGGGGGGGGGGATTAGGAGCCCAAAATTGATTTTCAGTCGAGGAACCAAAAGTTATCTTGTGTCGGATTAGGAGTACCGCTTTGACTGAATGATTGAACTTCTTTCGCTTTTGAAGGGGGAACCCTCAGCTCTGAAAAGGGGGCGACCTCCTCTCAAATAGTCAGGAGGCCTTGAAACCCCAAAATTTGAATTTGTCTTGTCAAAATGCACACATACTCTAAAATTCAGTTTTTTATCTCGAATATCGGCCGAGAAATAGGTCTGGGACACTCTGTACATACATGCTTTAAGGTGGTTCAAGGGAGCGAAGAATTCACCCTCATATTTAAATTCGATTATTTAACAATTAACATTACCTAAATTGTAAAGCGCCTTCCAATCAAGTGGTGATAAATAAATAGCCCTCTTGAGGCAGCTAATCGCCGCCACGTATTTTCTTTTGCTGAAAAAACACATCCCAATATTATTCCAGAGAAACGAGGACTCTGGCAGACTTTGGGCTGATAGCTTGTACTTGGCGAGGGCTATATCGAAATCCTCGTTGCGCTGAAATTCAGCACCAATGGCGAGGAGAGCTCTCGGATTGGTCGGCTCGTGAGAAAGGGCCGTGCCCCAAGCGTCAAAGGCTTTTTGAAACTCGCCTGAAAAATGTCAAAATGCATAACTTAAACGATTTATCAGTTTCGATCATTTAATATGCAGCTGAATTATGAAAATTCTGTGTTGAATTACTATGTGAAAACAATCTCCGAAATTTTGCCTCTGCTCAAGACTGAGTGTGTTCTTGTTGATCGCATTGTTTGATATAGACAATTCGTATGGTTGGTACGACATTCATATCGACATTATATCTAATTTGAGCCTATCCAACTTTTTTTTCTGATTTTACAATTTTTCGGAACCTATACCGAAACCGTCCACTCTCTAAGATTGGGTCCACCAGGTGTAAGTGCGCTTCCATTCTAAAACCTAGATGACGGACTTTCTTAGTAAATCAATTACGAATCGTTGGACTATCTCTTGATTCGTTCAAAGTCGGAACATTATCACGAATCTTTCAAATCATCAGACAATTTTAAATGAGTCTGTTCTGTTTACACTTATGATACAACACGACGCGCGCGCGGCTGTAGTTTTTATCCCAAAACCATGAACAATGTTGTTTAATATTGTCTGCCTAAAGAAGCAATTTAGCAAAGCACTTTTAGTCCCACTGTCAAACAAAATACGTTAAAAAAAAAACAAAAAACAAAAAAAAAAACAACAACAACAAAAACAAAAAACAAAAAAATTGACAAATCCAGCAAATACACGGAAAAAAAAGATTAGTGAAATTAACCATACGATAGCTGATTTTGGCACCTGCTAGATGTTATGGTAAACTTGACCAGAAGTATGGTACATTTACCGATACTTTGAGTAAATTCGACATGCAATCAGGTAACATCACCTAGTACCTAGTCAAAACATAGTATACTTTTGGTTAACATTGCCATAACATCTAGCAGGTGCCAAAATCAGCTATCGTATGGTTAATTTCACCGTAGTTTTTTTTCCGTGTAACCACAACAAGTTTGTATAGATGCATGCGCATGAACGTAGACAGCTCCTGGAATTGCGATTACATAGCTCAGATACAACTTGCCTAGTTCCAGATAGAGAAGTCCCAGCTCGACAGCGGTCTCCGGGTTCGATGGAAACAACAGGAAGGCAGTTTTGTAGGCCGAAACGGCTTTTGCAGGATCCGACATCTTCATATAAAGTCGGGCCAGGGCAGTGTGAGACTCCTCAGTGTGCCCGAGCTCTACAGCTCTTATCAAATTTAGTTCAGCCTCCTCGAAACGGGTCATCTGCATGTAGCAAAGGCCCAGGCTGTGAAAAATATTCCAGTCTGAAGGACATAGTTTCATCGCCTCTGTGTACTTTTCAATGGCTTGTTGTGACTTTCCTGCGAATCAAAATGAAGAAGAAAAATAATTTATACTAGGTACCTTAACAGTGGCGAAGCGTGTAATTTGGCAACGCTTTATTTTATCCATTTAAACCCAATGGAAAGGTCGAGCGGATGAGTGAGCGGTGAACACCCTTAAATTTAACCTCAACCTGTCCTACATAGGTTTAAATAAAGAAAGTGCAACATTGCCAAATGGCATGCTTCGCCACTTATTTTATAATGAAGCTAACTTTTGAGATTAGAGCTCCTGGAAGGAAAGACTGTGTGGATTACAGACTGGTGCTCAGAAGAATCGAATTCCTTGCAAAGAATCGATTCATTTTATCTTTGACTTTCAAGAATTTCCGTTAGTATAAACTGTTCATTTAATTCACTCCGTCGAATAAAACTCGTGTTATGGAACGACTCAATTGATCAGGATCGAGATCCATCGAAATGATATTTTTTAAGATCATACAACCACATGTTAAGTCCTTTTGAAACAGATATTACAAGATGAGGGCTACCAGTTAAAAATGTTGAGTTCGGGGCAGAACCCTTCTTTAGGGGCACCCCCCGGAAATTTTGGATGTATCAAAATGAAGGTCCCATTGATGACTTAACTCCTCAGCTTATTGTGGCAGTATGTTTTAACGTCTTGCATTTATTATTTTTCAAGGCGCCTTGCAGTACAATATTTTATAGTTCAATCGAACTTACCGAGAAGGAATAGAGATCGCGCCACCTGCCTGATGTTCTCCACGTTGCTCGGATTCAGTTGAGAGCACTTGCTGAAATATTCCAACGATTTGTGGATTTGTCCCTCGATTCGAAATATGAGACCCATTACATAGTTGGCGTACTCGCTGTACCCTCTCGAGGTCTGCAGTTCGACGTCGGCGAGTCTTTTGCACATGTCGTGCTCACCTCGGACGTAGCGAAGGTGTAGAAGCCAGTTGTTTGTCTCGAGTGGAGCAAACTCGCTACGGACTTGTGGTCCTGCACCGACCGGATCAACACCTCCCCCATTATTCTGCCTCGCTCCTGTCGAACTTTGAGGGCCTATAGAATAGTGGTTGGCCACTAGCTGACCTCCGGACATATTTTTAATAAAATTCCATGCACCGTGGTTTCACCATCCCTGGAAATCAATTCGAAAACTAAAGTAGAGCCGAAATAAATAAATAAATAAATAAATAATAAAAAAAAAAAATCAAAATTTCTCTGTTCAGAATGTAGGGACCGAGTTTTAACACACTTCATGAAACCTCCTCGACTCGGAATAGGCTATTTGAAATGCCTATGAAAGGAGATTGAGAGGTTGTGGATGATTTTGAGGAAACATGAATAATGAAATGTTCTGAACTATCTAGGCCTTGAGGTGTGTAAAAACATTGACGGGTGGTTGAATTGATAAAATAGAATGTGCATTTGCGAGTGAGGTTTGAAAAGAGGAAGAAACATTTGAGTAATTTTGAGGAATTTTCAAGGTCGATAGGTTCCAGTCTTGAGATTTCCTCGAGGACGTGTTGACGAGCGACGCAACGGATCCTGTGCATTTCAAATGACTTTCTCGAATTACGGAAGTTTCGACTTCGAGGAACATGGTAAAATTCAGTCCGTAAGTTCCTTCATCGCGGCGACTCGATTTCGAAAGAATCCAGCAAGAAGATTAAGGACTTTTATACGACAAAATGACGACTCTATAAATAATGGTGTCACGTGAATCACAAAAAAACTGTTACACTTAGCCGTCGATCATGAACGATCGACTGAAAAGTGAAAACTTTCAGAAGTACGAATTGTGGACCTGCTGCGGCTGTTACAATATTACCAAGGTATATGGAGAACAGGTATGGACAACACTCTGAGGTTGGCTCTGATTGGTTGTGAAAAAAGCCGCCACCATTTTTCTGACCGCGCGATTCAAACTTAGATTGCACATCTTGAAAAGGAAAGTGAACGATGTAATTGATGATTTAATCCATTCTATAGTCACAACATTAACATTTAAAGATAAAAATTACATTTCACTGTTCAAATAAATAAAGTATTGCATCAGATAAACTTCCCCTTCAAATATAACCATAAACAACAATGCAAGATACACGGTGTAAATAGGAGACAAGATGGCGGCGAAGTCGCTTTTTCCCAAGTGGCCACGCCCCCTGAGTCGAGTGTTGTCCATACCTGGTCTCCATATACCTTGCAATATTACCAATTACTCAACGGCGGAAAACTGAACTTCAGCGGAATAGGAAGGGGTTAGGACGGAGGGAGTCACTTTCAACCATAGAGTGAAATGAAATCCGAGCTGAACGATGCCAAGGTAGATGAAAAATAGGTATGGACAACACTCGGCTCAGGGGGTGTGGCCACCCCTAAAAAGCGGCTTCGCCGCCATCTTGATTTTGCGACTTATTAAGTTGTCTAAAGTTATTGAGCTTTTAAAGGTGGTTATGTGTAGTTTTGAATTAAATAAGTGAGTCTTTCCATCTCTCAGTTAGGGATCATACTTCGAATAAGAGATTACTGATCAAAATTTTATAATGGAGGTTAGGTTTGGTGAAACAGTTTCGTATACGGGTCGCTGTATTTTCTAACCTATCATAGCCTAACCTGATCTAACCTAACCTCACAGGAATAATGGTTGAGTAGGGGATAGTGGCCCGTTAACTAAACTATATCCGGTTAAGTTTACCGCCACTTCCACTGCCGTGCAAACTCTCAGTTTGAATTGCGCAGTAAGGAAAATGGCGGTGCAGTCGCTTTTTTGGCGAACCAATCAGAGCCAGTCTCAGAGTGTTGTCCATACCTGTTCTCCACAAAGAGTAAATAAGAGTCGCAATTGAATGGAAGGCCTGCGTGGTCAACGTAGATTAGGGATCGGAACGTAGACTGTTCCAGTTGAAAAGTACTCACAATAGTGAGTTGCTCGAACACTGCTCAAACACACGCCAAGCATGTAATCACACTATTGTGCGTACTTTTAAACTGAAAAAGTCTTTTCGAATTTGCAATAAAGTGGCACTTATGACCTATCAAATCGTTCGGAAAAATCTGCTGAATCGACTCGTATAAATTGTTTAGATACTATTTTGCTTAGGTTTCGAGATAAACGCCCCGGAACGAAAATCCCGTGTTATTTTCCCTATACCCCGAGTCTCATTTTTGCTCCACCCGTTGCAGCCAATCAGAGGCCAGCCCGCGTTCCGATCCCTTATCTACGTTGACCACGCAGGCCTTCCATTCAATGGGGCTATTGCACACTTTTACTGTAAGCGATTTAACTGTCGATAATGGCGTAAAAACCTCAAAAAATAACGATGGTGGCACTAAAAACTTCCAAAATCCACTCCTAAACTCAAAAAACGCAGTTATTCGCGCGAGCGTAATGGTGGCCGAAGGCACTAACAATGGGAGATTCCCATCTAACAATACTGTAACTCCATCAAGAAGCGACCAATAAGAGACGACTTTCATTTGACACCGGTATCACTAGGTGTTGCGGTACCATTCATCGGATGTGGATCATCACTCTGATGACTAATTACTCTGTGAATCACCCTTTTCAGCATAGAAAGAGTGACGAAATTAAGATAGGAATCTCCAATTGTTAGTGCCTTCGGCCACCATTACGCTCGCGCAAATAACTGCGTTTATTGAGTTTAGGAGTGGATTTTGGAAGTTTTTGGTGCCGCCATCGTTATTTTTTGAGGTTTTTAAGCCATAATCGACTATTAAATCGCTTACAGCAAAAGTGTGCAATAGCCCCATTGCGACTCTTGTTTACTCTTTGGTTCTCCATCTACTTTGGAACGATGCTAAAGCGTGCGTGGTCACCTCAACTGTCGTGTGAAGCCGGCTTGTGACAAAGCAACACGTTCGCTCCATAAGACCCTGTGTTTATGAGACAGAATTTTTAATTTTAGAGTTAGTATTGAGTTCAGAAACAACCATTTTTGGGGCGTAATCGTTAAAATTGAAAAGGGAGTGGGTAGGGGGGTGTGGTTGGGGGTATGAGCGCAGATTTTGAAATCGCGAGGGGGCGCAAAATTCTTATTTACACCACTGGTCTGCAGTCTGCAAGCTTAATAATCCTATTAAATATATTAAAAATAGATTTCCATTAATCGGAAATTTTCTTACCTTGAATCTACTCCTTAGCTCTCGATCAGTTAGTCTTCAAAATGTTTTTGCTTTAAACGTTTAACGTCCAAAGGTCCATTTGGTTTTAGAGGATGTCATTTCACCTCTTTTTCTAGGAGTAAAATTTTTCTCCTCTTCACTTTTTTTTAACAAGTAATTTATTATTTTGTAAATATTGAACTTCAGAAAAATATAAATAGCTCGTAAAGAAGAAGCGAAAACAAGAATCACAACGTTTTCAAGGCAACCTGCCAATTATTGCTCAAGAATATCTAAACTCCATGTGACACTTAGTTTATAAGTTCGTCTGAGGTCACTGTTTAATTTTCGTCGTATTGCCTGCTGTTCAACCGTTATCACCAACAGACACACTACTTTGTTGTTGCACAAACAAAATGCACCCAGCGAACCGTTACCATGGCAACAGAACGTCAACTAATAGAGAGCAGTTCTGTAGTGTGCGCGATAGAGAACCAACTTGGTGATCAGTACACAGACTCGCTGTATGACTACATTTATACATATAATCTTATTCAAGCGTGTTTTGCAGGTCCAATAACGTTAATTGTAAGCATTTTACTCCACTTATTATTCGCGTAGATTAGCAGAATTTTTGTATAGGTCGGTAATTGATCACGAATTAAAATTTTGCCAACTGGAACTGCAGGGTTTCTGAACTGGGTTACTGTTCTTGTTACCATTCTCGAAAGGTATAGGTAATGAGATGCATAGAATGGTCAAGAAAACCGCAATTGGAAAAGTTTTAATAAATATTTTTATCACTATGTACATTCGTGCGTTCATGCATGAACTAATGTAGGTAAATTGTAAAATGCTTTCAATTTTCACTGTTTAAACGGTAAAACACGCCTGACAAAGCTCATAACAATTTATTTTAAGCATGATGTGAGCCTTTAATCAGTTTAACAAGTTGGAAACCAGACCATTAAATAAAATATGATTATAGTGAGTTGTTGATATTTGCGTCCTAACTTATTAGAAAGCATAGATAGGTCGTACCAAGTTGGAACCTCTTAGCTGTACGGAAACAGCGCTGACTATTCCACATTGGACAGCGATATTATCGCTTGAGACGCGCCGCATCGAAAATATGCATGGAACGACAAACGTTTTCAAAACTTGTTTCCCATCTGATGGTTATAATTACTTTTCAAAGTTTTTATCCGTAACCTAAAATATTTGGCATCAAAGGTACGACGTTACCCAAAAAGAACAGTCAGGCTCAATTTCTAGTGTCGAGGTAACCAATGAATTTTACACGTGGAAATACCACTGAAGTAGAATTTCTATTACATTTGGTCTATAGTAGAATTAATTGTGCACGCAATTCCAAAAAAAAAAAAAAAAAAAAAAAAAAAAAAGAATTGTCAAAACTTCGGGGGATCTGGCTCAAACTGGGAACATTTTCGGACCCCCATTTATTGGATAAGAAGTCTTTTTATGAGCGGGAGAATCGACCCGGAAAGTTTATTGATTTGACCCTGGAACGCCCTGTTTAGCTCATCGTTGGTGACTGATGTGCGGTGGAATCCAAATATGAAAATCTCACATCGTTTCATGAATAAAAATCAATATAATATAAAAACAGTGAATGGCAAGATGTAACTATGAAAATAATTTAAATTGTCAATTTTACAGCTTAGAATGAGTCAGATTAAATGGTTTTCGGCAGGAAAATACTTACTCGGGCTAAAAGATTATGAAACAAAACACTAAAGCATTCCATGTCCAGAAAAATCCATGTTACAATTCACTGTGTGGCGTCCTCATCCAAAACTAGACCCATAATAAAATTTATAGCTTTCATTCAAAATAAGTCTGAACTATGCAGTTAATACCTTAATTAAAACTGGGAAGTAGCTCAGTCTGTCAACAGGGCACACATCAGTAGTGCATGCTTCCTAACTTCCATGAGCTTACGCATGTATTGTCGAAGCAGTGGTTCGAGCTTTGTTTATGGTCAGGAGAAAGTGAATTGCGTCATTTTTTTATGTTCTTTCCTTAAGCAACACACTCGCTGGACCTCTCTCTAAGCTCACATGCATTTATGATTTGACCTTCACAATTTATTTAAAGAAGACGCGGTATTGAGACCATAGCCATAGTCAGGAACTCGTCTTTCTCTCCCTTTGTCCATTTGATCACAAGTGTTAGAAAAGGATGGAGAGTGATGCTTTCGAGTGATTCTTGCACTTATATCTATCCTTTTATAACGAATTTGATCGAATGGGCAAAAGAGAGAGGTATACGACCATGATTGAGACTATCGATTTAATTTTGACTCACAAGGATCCAATACCTAATTGAATAATGACGGTTCCTCTGTTTGAGGAACAGATTATATTGACACTCGTATTCTCTTAATGATGGCTGAACACATTAGCTGGTAAGTTGAAATGTAGTGTGTGTCCCGCTTAAACAACTGTGAATGTTGTATTCCCTTTGTCATTTAATAATTACTTGGTTTTTTTTTGTTTTTTAAATAGAGGAAGCATTCATTAATGCGTTCTATGAATCACCTCGATATCTTAATTGCACCTAACAAAGTAACATGACCTTAAAATCGGATCAATTGAAGAAAGGAGGTAATGAAATGAAGTCGCTCTTGGCCAGTTGCGCACTACCGACAGATTCGATTTTTGATGGTTAATTTATTTGTCAGATGCCGAGAAAGTTACAATGATAGTGCAACTACATTGCGATCCGTTCAGTATTATGACCGAGACAAATCCGTTCAAAAATCCTATTTCATGGTGTATTTCTTCGTCAAAATTTGAAGCAACCCTATATGTACGTATGTAAATTGTCATTGTATGACTGTCTCTGAATTTTGTAAATCGAACTTCGACCCTCGATATCTCGAAAGCGAAAAATGATATCGATCTCCGGTTTGCGCGATATTGCTCGTTTTTGGATCGATAAATCGCTCGATAAGAATTGGAAATTGGAATTTTTGAGGTGGGCCCCCTTGATGACAGGCTATGGGACAGTGGCCTGAACTATGATTTGGGGCTTTAAAACCAAATTTTGACTGAATTTTTGTCAAGGTCGTACTTTTCCTGATAAGTACTTGCTATTTACAATATTTTTGGTTCCGGTTTTTTTTTTTTTTTTTTTTTTTTTTTTTTAATTTCAACTTTGTAAGTAGAAGTCCTGAATTTTTGAAAAATGGTACAAATCAAAATTTGATCTTTGATGTATTGAAACCGAAAAGGATATTCTTCCAACGCGAAGTATGACAAGATAAGGGTCCACTGTTTACCCTCCGGATCGGAAGGGGGTAGTCGGAAATAGCCCCCTCAGATAGCGCCCTCAGTATAGTTTAGAATGGCGAAAACGACAGCATTTTATCTCAATTATTAGAAAAAAGCTAAGGAGGATGTGGTCGTTATTTTTGTATAATCCGTATACTTTGATCCAGAAAATAATAATTACCACTCAATGTCTTGGTTTTATGTAACTCGTCATTATATTTCAAGAAAAATGAGAAATTAAAAGTTAACAATTCAGTCTTCAGAGTGTCCATGCTTGGACACTCAAATCAAGTAAAATAAGCAACTATTTTGAAATGACAGCACGTAATTAGTAATTAAATTGCCTTATTAACATAATTTTCTTTAAGTCTATATAACCTATTATAAAGTATCACATAAAAACACTGAGGTAATGAACAATTTACTCGGTACCTATACCTACCCATCTAAAACTATACACAAAAATGAACTCATATTTAAAACTGAACTGTCTCACTTAAACACGCGAGGCTCCCTTTCAAGGGAATTTTCCCGAATTGTGTTTTAATCAATCGTATCGTAAAACTTCTACACATACAGTTGATTTATATAACGCAGCTTCAATTCTCGTATAATTTCGACTAATTTGGCTTTGCTTTTGAGATATTCTTAGAATTGAGGCCGTTGAATACAAGCTTTCCAAAGCTTAAAGTGACTTTCTTCTGAAGAGCCAGCCGGGACCTAATGAGTTAAACGGGGTTAATATGTATATTCACATTTGAAACGGCTCCGCAATGGGTCTGTTGCACACTTCGGCTGGAGCGTTTTAAAGAATAAATTCATTTGTAGAAAGCCGTTAAAATTACAATGGCCGCATCAGAAAACACCAAAATTCATTAAACTCACAAACTGCGAGTAAACACACAATCTTTACTCACTCATTAAAGATTGACTAATGACTATAAATTGAAATCTCATTGTTCATTGTGAAAATGATTGCGATTTAGCAGTATCAACTTATACATACACAAAAAATAATGAGCGGAAGCGCATCCAATTTCACTTGTTTTAACTCTCTGCATCCTAAAGGGGCGCTACGCCAACGGTCATATTAAATATTGAATGGATTTCATTTCGGAAAAGTAGCAGCAAAGCCTGATCGATATAAGCTTCGGAATTTTCCGTTGATTATTTCTCATATTGCATGATGAAAATGAAAGAAAATGAATTTGAGCTTTGCATTTAAGATAAAGAACACTTTCAACCCAATAAAAGAAAGTATCGGGCGAAAATTGTTTTGATTTAAAGGAATGAAAATTGAAAATCCGCCAAAGATTATCGGCGAGCTCTGTCTACACCTCTAAGATGAGAACTTACCGGCCTAGTCAACTATTCGTACAAGAAAGTGATCGTTTTGCATACCACTGAAATTGAAGGCGCACACTGAGACAAAATCGCCCTCTCTTAAGCGGCGCACTATGGTCCAGGCGCCAAAATTAACTAGACAAAAGTCCCCAAACTCACATAGGCGAACGAAACTAGGTTTCTGGGGGTTTTTTAGGTCGCTGAATTCATTTTTGATGTTATTTCTTCATAATTGTGACATATAATCTCATAAAATTCAATTTATATACATGATTAGTGTAAAGTGAGCACCAGAAAATAATCAAATAAAAACCTGTAAGTTTCTTCTGCTGTATGAGCCATAAATATCTTCTTTAATCGGTTAAAGTAAGTTTAAGTAAGAGTTAAATGTATTATATATTACCTCAAATGATGACAAACACAATTATAATGAAGAAACATGAAAACAAACAAAAAAAAAAAATGAAAATTCAATTATTCTTTAGTGAAATCCGCTTTGTCGTCTAAACTTCTATTAAAAACGGCAAAACTAATGTAAACAATCTTTTAATTCATTGATTACAAAAATAACAAAAGAGGATCGACAGAGAAAGAACAATATGCACTTTAAATGAGAATACAAAATATTGAGAGCAAAGTAAGCTATACAAAAAAAAAAAAAAAAAAAAAAAAAATGAGGAACTAATTGAGCCAATGTTATAAATCATTGACTTTGAACAACATTTGTCCGTAAAAAATGCGGAGCATAATTTTAAAAATTATGATAGCTGACGCAAAAAATAAAACAGTTGACTTATTTCCAGCTAGATTTGTGGGAAATGAAAGATTTTAGAATATGAAATGTTTATCCTATTTAATATTGTACACAAACCATGAACCATGAAGCCATGTATTAGGTAAAATAATAATTGAGCTAATTTATTTGAGATTTAGATGGGCCGAAAAAATAAAAATGGCTCAAGTGGAAAAAGTATAGTCTATTTTATTCAAATTCAGTGGCGGCTTATGCCCATTGGCGAATCCAGCAATCTGGCAACAGTGCACTCTTCCAATTTGATTTCATGAGAAACAATCGATAAGTCACGTGGCTATGGCTCCATTAAGAATCGATCGTTAATCATACATTCAAATGGGAGGAACGCGCGGTTGCCAGATAGGTTGCTAGATCCGTTTATGCTTCTGCCATTTGGCAACGCTGCATTTCGTCCATCTAGGCCCACATCAAATATAGGTTTCAAGGTAATTTCACGTAAACCTGAACATATTGACCTTTTCCAGGGCTCAAATATAGTTAAAAAGCTAAGACGACAAATTTCACGTGCGTCATTGCTCTTTAAATTACAAGCTCTGATTAACTTTGATTCACAATGATAACATTGGAACTATAACATCATGATATAAGTTATGAATACTATTCAAATGCATTAAATTGCCGTCAACGTGAATTTCCAAGGTGATAAAGTCAATAGGAATAACAGGATTTACGTAAAACAGCTCAAAAATCACCTACATGAATGTCAAAGGTGTAGCGTGCGTAATCTGGCAACGTTGCATTTAATCCATTTTAACCCAGGTGAAATAGCGATGCAAGGGAGAGCACTATGCACTTTCGATGCCTAAACCTATTTCATTGGTCTAAATTCAAGAAATACAATGATGCCAAATTTTACTCGACGTCACTGATAAACGGCATGAAAAAGAGCCCTACAGAAGTGTAAAAATAACACCCATTTTATCTCAAAAGAGGTGACAAAAAAAATTCATAACTTCTTTCGGCGACAATCGGCGACACTTATGAAGGCAAAGCGGTGAAGCCATGGGTCTTTAGAATGACTTCAGCTACATTTGGTGATGTTACTAAGTGTTACACAATTCGTAGCGTACTTTAAGTGCAAAAATTATGGCCAAATTCGTTTAAATTTAACTAATGTCTATTACTACCTGTACTGCACATAATTTCCATTTGAATTGACAAATATCTGGCTTGAACTACTGCATTTACCTTCAGAAAGAACGTCAAAATGCAAAAAAAATGAAAATCAACGGTGAACTCTCGAAAAAACACGGTTAACGTAGGCCACTGCAAGCTTCGACTATTACAACTGTAAACATCGTAAAGAAGACACCTCGCGCGGTCGCAGAAAAAAGCTCGCCAAAGCCTTATCAATGATAATCATGGCAAACCCATTTAGGAGGAGATACTCCATGATATGTAGTATCACTCAGTGAGGTCAGTTTTCATGTTTTCCAAACTTGGATTTTAGACTTTTGTCTAGCTAATTTCGTCGCCTGGACCATAGTGCGGCGCGGCGCCCTTTACTAGTACATTTGTGTATTCTATTTGTTTAAAGACAGGGGCGCCATTTGGGGGAGGGCAGGGGGGGCAATTGCCCCCCCAAGGATTTTCAATGTGCCCAAAAAATCATGTCAGAGAGATTTTTTGAAGATGCGCGGCAAAAAAAAAAGAAGAGGTCATCCAAATTTATGGAGCCCCCCCCCATTCAAGTCAGAGAGATTTTTTCAAGATGCACGGCCCAAAAAAAAAAAAAAAAAAAAAAAGTCATCCAAATTTTCTTGCCCCCCCCCCCCAAGGAAAATCTGAAATGGCGCCCCTGTTTAAAGAAGAGGTACAAATATGAAACGTACCCCTCATTTGTAATTTTTAAAATTCAGAGCATTAAACAGACTTATTTCCGATGCGTCGTTCTGAACTGGAATCTTTTTCGCCTCCGCGGCCGGTGAATGATTCTTGGCAACGGATCGTTCGGCCCGGTATCGGGTATCTGCGGTATCGATTTATCCGTGATCACGGGATTCGCGATGTCCACTTTCACGGCTCGATTGGAACTCCGGGAGCCGATGGGTCTATGGGCCAGGCGGACTCAGGTTGTTGCTGTTGCGGTCTGCAGCAGTGGGGACTTCCTCTTCCGCCCGGCTCTCTCTGGCAGTAAGGAGCCTCTGCGTCGGTTATACAGTAAGTGCCCGAGACGCTGAAAAAAATCATAATCAGATTAAAGCACGCGGTGCTTATGAGGGTTATCAGAGATTATGTCCGATGCAAAAACGTCATCCCCCCCCAATTTTTTTTCATTTTGTCTAATAAAGATACGTCCGAATATATATTATCGGTCCAAATTTGAAAAATGAAGCAGTTTACTTTTTCCAACATGAAAGTCGGCCAAAAAACGATGTCCAAAAATTAAATTATGTGCATCGAGCAATATCTATTAAAATATAGGAAAATATTTTCGGTTGTTGGTGCGGAAATCCATTCCTAACACGTGGTCACCTCGCTGATAAAAATTGGTCTTTTTATTTCATCATCAAGAAGGTTTGCTCTTTCTACAAACATCAATGGCTTTAAATTTGCCAGCAGGATACACTTGATGGACCTTTTTGTTGATAGAATAAATAAAGATTGCTTATAATTTTTCTTTTTCTTTTTTCCAGTAATGTGTGTAAGTACCTAAGTAAAATAAACGTAACAGTCGGTAAATAACCCAGATGTGTCTCGTGCGATTCGGCAACATCGTATTTGGTCAACTAACAATAAAACTTATGAAAATTGCTTTCGAATTATTGGTGGTGTTTAATGCACTCCCTCGAATCGATATTTCACATGGAGTTAAAATAATATGGATCAATTACTCCAAATGCAGGACCACGGCCGGCAATGCCGACGTTGTCGAATTGTGATGGGGGTAAAATTGGATTTTGTGTGGGCCGGGGGGTTCCTGCCGCTCTTCTTTGAAAACTGTTTGAATTTGATAACCCCCCCCCCCCCCGGCTTGTGGGAGGACGGGTGTCACAGCTCTCGACAGACCCGCCTGGAGCAGGGTTTGTGAGCTCTTATCTGCTCCCTTCTTCCCCTGTTTGACACATCTGTCCAAACGAATCGAAACCCACTCGTGGCGTCATCAATAAATTAGTGTTTGTGCTTGGCCTAGCTTAAATGGTGTGTTTCTCTGGTTTTTTTTTATTTATTTATTTATTTATTTATTTATTTATTTATTTATTTATTTATTTATTCATTTATTTATTCATTCATTCATTCATTCATTCATTCATTCATTCATTCATTCATTCATTCATTCATTCATTCATTCATTCATTCATTTATTTATTTATTTATTTATTTATTTATTTATTTATTTATTTATTTATTTATTTATTTATTTATTTATTTATTTATTTATTTATTTATTTATTTATTGTTAGAGAACAGTCGTAGACAATGTAATAATTTACCTGCACAAGCATGCGACTTCAATTGAAGTCGCATGGTTGTGCAGGTAATTTATTTATTTATATATCTATTTATTACTCTGCATAAATGTAAAAATTAATTGGACGTATAAATCTAGGATTACATACTTATCGGGAGTGTGTTGACCCAAGGGCACCGACAGAGGACCAGAAGCTCTCCTCGTCCAGTTTGGCCGCTTCCTACCAGTCACGTCGGCCAAACATCTTCTGGCGCACGGCACTCCCCATTTCGCGAAGTTCAAATCTAAGCTCTCGGCCATGTAACACACACTCCGTGCATGACTACACAGTGCTTGATCTGTCAATGAGAAAAATAAAAAACAAAGCAAATGTTATTTTCCAGATCGGGTGCAAGTTCAGACTTCAAAGATCGGAGAGGACCAGACATCGGTTGCTACACATTACTGATGAGATTGAATTCAAGTTCACCTTCCTATCTCTGATCCCTCCCGTTGGAGGATCCTCCACAGCTCACCTCGCGGGTTAACACTAGAACCGCTGGAACTACCTCACTACCTAGAACCGCTGGAACTACCTCACTACCTGGAACCGCTAAGTGGTTCAATTTGACCCACATGCGATTGATGCGTTATTTTTTAGTTATTATTTCACTCTAATTTATTATTCGATGTTGGCGCAGTCTATCATTCTCAGTCTTAGTAACACAACTTTTTTCGACTCAATAGTCATTCCGGGGGAGGGAGGGGGTGGTCCCCCCCCCTCCCTTAAGTGCGCATAAGGGCATGGATAAATGAAATATTTGGTACCTATCTACATAAAATTCCTTATTTTCTTTTGACTTTGAGCTTCTAATAAGGCTCTAAAATATTAAATTACTGTCAGACATAATTGAATTAAAAAATCAAGGGGGGGGGGGATTGTCACGTGAGGCCTTAGCAATGTTGCAAAGTAAAAAAAAAAAAAAAAATCGTTGAATTTTATGTCTTGCTCACGTTATATCATAAATATATTCCTTCTGACTTTTATCATGTTATCATTCTTCTCGTCGCCTTCCTCTCCCTTCGTTTTACCCTTACTCTCCTGTTTCAATCCCCCCCTTCACTTCCACCCGCCTCCCCCATTTACCATTCGTAGATAGTTTACTCCTCTTCTTTTATTCATTGTTTTGTTGAAAGTCATCAACATCAAAGGGCATACAAAATCGTGAATTATATGTAGATTATGATTGAAAAACTTGGATATAAAATCAAAGAAGAAGAAGAAAAAAAAGGAAACCGTTATAATAATAATTGAGTCAAGCTAGAAACACTTGGAATAGTTGGCAGTAATTTTATTCACCTTATGAGGTATGAACAAAAAAAGTTAATCACAGATGACATAATAAATTTTTGCCTTGGAGGCATGTTTCCCCACACTGGAAAAATAATTTCTAAATTCTAGTAATATCACCAGAAGCACAACAATATGTGAACCACAGAAAGGCCAGTACTTTGACAAGAAAATTCTAGTGTTAGTCCTAGAATATGGTTTTAGAACTAGAATTTCCTCCAAATTTTCAAGAACTATGGTAAACACTAGAATTCTGGTAATTATTGTACCATCCCTTATACATCGGTTAACATATCCCCATGCTTTTGGTAATCTTTTTTTCCGTGCACAAACGGGCTTCTTGCATCTTTCACAAAGCTGCAAGCGTCTCACAAGCGATGAATGACGCGAAAACGATTCCCATCAATTCAAAAAAACAAAAACCAAAACCAAACCCAAACAAAAAACAAAACAAAAAAAAGACCCCTCTTAGATCTAAAGAGTTAGGAAAAGTCATAAGATTTCAGTTGCCAAGATTGAAAATTGCGAGCGTGAGGGATGGTCGAAAATCAAAAGTGAGTCAAATTGACCCATCCGCGGTTCTATAGTGTTAAGATAGTTCTACACCGCTCTTTGTAACAAGAGTTGGGCAAGTGAGGAGTGTAATCTACTACACAATTACTGAGCAATCTTAATCATCGTTTTTTTTCTGAGGGTGATTTTACAGAAATCATGGCTGATTTTTGACCAATCACCTATCAAATTAATTCCGGAAGAATTACGTCTAATCGAAATAACCCTCGAGTTTTTTTTTTTAAAATATGAGAAGACTACATTTAATTACCATCCACAGATTTGACGATTACCATTCAGAAATTTTGTAATCGACTACATCTCCGTTTGCCCCACTCTGTTACACGTAAAGAGGTTCTGATCCGAATATCCGATAGCTACCACCGCGCCAGTCTCTAATCTATGGTGTTGACTTTGATGACTAATGATTATTTTCCGAGAGCATTAATCGAAAAACATCGAGTCTTTGATGGGACTCGTGATTGATGTTTTGAGCTTAAGCCCATTCTAAAATTGGTTGAAATTTAAGAAACTTCTGGTTGAACCGAAATTCTGCCAAATTTTAGGCAATAATAGTTGATGCGCAGTCTAAAGCACAAATTATCAAAATAAACCAGTCATCGTTTGCGGGTTTTCCGTATTTTTTTTCTCCATTTCGGGTAAGTGTATTTATGTTAGAAAAGGACCAAAAGATAGGGGCGAGACTCACCTGATAGTGCCTTCCTCTTACTAAATTATTTACTAAAGGTCAATGCTTGAAATAGACAGAGGGAGAGATTGCCAAATTCCTGAATTCGCTTCTAATCGCTTGATCTGAATTTTATGTATCTATCCATCCATCTTTTCGTTTATTTATACTTATTTCTTTTTTTTTTATTCTTTGATATTGTTGTATTTTTGCATCTTTGTTTGTCAAAACTTACTCGATGACTCCAAACAGAACGGCTGGATTCTGCCTCCGTTAACGCAGAAATCAATCGTTCCTAATTTTCTAGGATCTCCGTAATTGGCGGTTGTGTGGATGACTTGGACGATCTCAGCGTCACCAGGATCCAGTCTGTTTTTCAGGTTATTTCTGATGAGGGGCCGTGCTGGGTCTAATCCTGAAAAATGCACCATTATTGCTCTTGAAAGAAGTTCTTACCTGACTGAATATTATTTGAATGTCATGTATAGAAAGAAACCATTGCTACCGAAGGTAAAAAGAGGTTAGGAGGACTCCAGATATTATGACACAGACTCTGCATTATATGCGTGTCTTGGTATTTTTGAAAGCCAGACGCCTGAAAAAAAATGAACGCAACCCGCTGCCCACGGATCAAAGCACGTTTCTTGCTCTGTTACTTTGCAATCATTGCTTGTATGCTGTTAATCCTTCTACTACCAGGGGCCATATAATGTTTGGACTTTTCGGCACTTACAAGCTGTCATCAGTAGATGACTGGTGTTCCCTTTTATGAGGGGTTTTTAGTGGTAATAACTCCTCGTAAGTACACGCACCTAACGAGCCATACATTTATGAGGATAATCGTGAGGTCCAAACATTAATTGGCCCCAGGTTCAGGTGAACAGTAGGAATCAAGATCAACGCGAGTAAGCACGCTCACATGTATATCGAGTGGGTAGTTAACTATTCCTGCGCCGCGGTGTTCATTTTGCCTATCCAGATAATTGAAGGCGCTCGATGAAACATTGTTTTGCAAACGCCAGCAATTTGGAGTAGCTTTTACTATTCTATCAATGAGAGATCGAGTTACAAAAACGAATAATTCGGGCGTGGTATTGAAAGGGTTACAGCAAATCATTTGAATCGAAAGCTCAGAAAGATGGTTTTTGAATCAAATCATTAACATTTGTTGGGACTTTCCAGATTCTAATTACGGTTTTTTTGCCCCTATGAAATATATTTTTAGCACATATCGATGACATTTATCCGTGCTTTTCCGGAGGGTGTAATATTTTTTGGATCAAACGGATCGGTGTCCCGAAGTTCCGTCTTATGGCTCCTTCAACAGAGGATGAGTTGAAAATAAAAGATAAAAACTAAAAAAAAGTCGATGCTTTATCTTTTATTCTCAGGGGTCTCCACTTTGAAGATCTTGCCTACTGCTCTTAGCAATATATTTTGACGCTTCCTGCGACAGAACTGAATTCGCAGTGTTCTGTAGAGAGAAGTTTGGTGGAGCGTACCTCATTTTGCACATTTTAAAGTATAATTTCAGTGAGAGCCCGAAGGAGTCTAACTTTCCGATGAAAATATCAATGTACTCGTAGTGTCGCGTGAAGGGATCAAGTAGTATTTCAAGCTATAAATTGAGTTCGTTTACTCATTACTTTTTTGAATCCCTAATGATGTGATACCTTAAATTTCAAAACACTTCAAAGAAACTTGCAATATAGGACATAAATGCAGTCAAAGTAATGTAATTGAGTTTAAAAAATGTAATAAAAAAATATGCAACTTTAAACTCCTCATCAAAAATTGGCTGAGTGCTTTGGTCTCTTTACGCAAAACCACGTCGATATTTTGTCAGGCATATCGCTCAGGGAAGCATCATACTTGAATAATAACGATGGACTCCTTTGGGCTCATACATAATATGTATAGGCACAAAAAGAGTCTTGTGGACATTAGACATCCAGCCTTTGATTGAATTCATGAGTGTTTTACGTGGCAAAATAAAGCTAAATACTACGATCAAGACAACGAGAACGAATTTTTTGTTTTTTAATTCATAGGAATCTAATGTACGTACTATAACTTTCAAAAGAAAGTCCTCTCATCGAAATTGTTCTTGGTGGATTTTTCTTGTATTTTCCATCGTTTTAAATTTTTTGATGCATAATGTCACAAGTGGCAATACTGCGAGACTCTGAAATACCTGAAAACCGTAAAAATTCGCAAGTTGATCGAGAAATGAAATAACAAAAACTTCTATTAGGATACTTTCTTTTGACAGTCATAGTAACTTTTCGATGCACAGTTCTGATCTTCTGAGCACTCCAGTACTCATCAGAGTTGAGCAAATAAGACTCGATTGCCCAAATTGGACTGCCGATTACTTATTGTAATCGAGTTAAGTAATCTCTCCCGATTAAATTTTAAAATCGGAACTCGGAAAGTTTTCAAACCATTATAAAAGTGTGGTCCCGAACTAGTTGTCAAAAATCATGGGAGATATCGTTTCATAAAACTACAAGCCAACAGAAAATAATATTTGATTTTTGAAAATGAGCCTAGTGTTCACTTACATTGTAATTTGTAAAATGTCCTATTGCCGACGAAAGGTATAATCGGAGAGTCAGCTTGATGACAAAAAGTAACGGGCAGTTCAACCATGGTAATCGAGTCCCATTTCACCAAATCTGTTACCTACTCAATGGGGCTCTTGCAAACTTGTGCTTCCAGCAAATAAATAGTCTGATCTTATGTAAAGACCAGCAGAAATTACGAAAATCACACTAAGAAAGTCTAAAATTCAGTAATAAACTCACATAACTGCTATAACGGCAAGTTTGTAATGGCGGCTCAACGCAGGTATCATGGGAGATTCCTGTCTAATTTGTCACTTTCTCTACGGAAACACAGAGATATGTCTCAATTTAGATAGGAATCTCCCATGATACCTGCGTCTCTCCGCCATTACACCCGATTCTGAGAGTGAATTTCGTGATTTTTTAGTGTACTCAACGCCATTTTTACAGGTTTTTATGCAAGAATCAACTCTTCAATCCCCTGTAGCAAAAGTTTGCAAGAGCTCCATTCTACATTTTTTTTCACCCCTTCTTAACTTCTGGTTGAGAAAAATCCCTCGCGTGAAAAAACAAAAAAATTGCATACTTCTTTTTTTCTTTTTTCACGCTTCCCTGAATGTTAAAGGAAAGCGGATCTACCTACATCCAGATCCCAATGAGTGGCGGAGCGTGCAATCTAGCATCGTTGCATTTGGCTCATCAAAACTTATGAAAAATATCGAATTATCTAAATATCGCCGAAGACCATCGGATTAGACCTTTTTTACGGGTCAAATGGACAAATTGCCGTGTTGCCAAAAATCACGCTTTGCCACTGATTCCACTATACATATGTATCAGTTGCTTACCAACTATTCGGTGCATAAAAAAGTTGATGTAATTCGCAGTGAGGCCGCAGACATGGGCACCGAGACTGTGCCCAACACAGGTGGTTCTCGAGACGGGCACCCCTGAATTTCGAAGAAAGCTCAGGAATTGCCCCACGCACCGTCCAGCTGGTTTTAGGTTATGCACGGCTGCTGCATAGCATGGAATGGCTGCGAGTGGACTCCAGTCCACCACGAAAGTGTTGTATCTTGCCGACGCGATATACGCTAAAAAAAAAAAATTAAAATATAACTAAAGAAAAAAATTGAATATTTACTATGAACTATTGGGTTAGAAGTTATGACGGATTCTAGCCTTGGGGGGGGGGGGGCAAAAAAATGACGGAGTGGTTGATCTAAAAACTAGAGTCCCTTGATGGAAATATTGTATAGGGAGTACCGACACGACACTTCATGCATTTTGACAGGAGTCGATTTTGTCGACCGCGTGAACGCATTCGAAGGTTAAGTTCGACAGTGGACCAGTGGTGGACTGGCGGATTTGCCGGCATTCCGGTCCGCTCCCGTGTGTTCCTCAACGAATCGACTCCTTCGTGTGGAGCCTTCGATGTCGTCGACTCCTGCTCGACTCCGTGAGAGCCTAAAACCAACGACCAATCACAACTCGTTGAGCTCGTGTCGGTACTCCCTATACAATATTTCCATCAAGGGACTCTACTAAAAACATGGCTCTCATTTCCGTAACCCTTCAACGACCAGGTTAGTTCAAAAGAACGCAACTCTTTCGTTTATTTAGGGAAGGTAGTTAACTGTTCGTACTCGGGGGAGTTGGAATTGCCTACTTAAAGAATTGAAGGGGCGCATAACGAAACCTTGTCTTATAAGTGTTTTCATCATTAATTGCTTTTATTCGGAATGAAGACTAAAACAATGTGAAATAGACTTGATAAGAAGAAACGCGAATAATCGGGCTTGGCCCATATGAGGTTAAATAACAGGCGAGCGCGTGCGCTCGCATCGTCGCTTCCAGAATTCATCATTGTAAGTTTATAGCTATGTAATAGTTTTATCAGTTGAAAAATCTGTTAAAAAAATAAGGGTAATCAAGTAGACCTGCTGTGGATAGTCACGGCTGATTTATGCCAGGCTAGAATACTGAATCTGGCAACACTGAAAACCCTCAAGGTTGGAGGCCAGTAATTACGTTGCCGCCATAAGACTCCATGTAAATATAACCCTTAATATCTTCCTTAAAATTTGATGAAAAAATGTAAACTTCTACGAATTGTAGGCATCTACGAATTTTTAGGCCCTCAAATGTTGGACTGTATTCACTTTAACTTCATTTTCCGACCATTTGTGCGGTTTTAAACGACTCCAAAATCCTTATGGCGGATAACATGGGCGAAACATGTGCACTGTAAACCTGTGTTACGTAGATTTAAAAAAATCATTTTAAACTAAGTTTTAAGGAAAATAAAAGGAGGAAAGGCTAAAATTAATGCTCAAAATAATTTCAAATCATTACAGGCAGCTTAATAAACGAAATATATTAGTTGGCATTTAGCATGGAGTCTTATGGGAAAACAAGAAATCCGGCTTCCGAAGCGTTGCCACATCGGCCCAGTATTACGGCCTGGTATAACTTTTAAGTCGGCCGTGAGATTGTCACTGGGAATGGTATATTTGTTTTTCGTCCTGGGAAACAAAAAGGTTTCAACACTTGCGTGTAATTCTCATGTCAGTGGTGCGAGCTCTAGTGGTGACCTTCTCTGCTTTTAGAATGGTTGTTGATCGTTTTTCTTTTAGTTTTACGTATATTTTCGAGTTGATACAGACCACGAATAGCAGTTAAAAAATCCAAATTATTGTGACTTGCCAACTCAAGGAGGCTTTTTCTCACAGTCCCTGAATTGCACCCCCAAGAATTGCATCCTCTTTCTAATTATCTATTAAAAAATGAGCATCCCCATTCGAAATATTATAGATTTACAGGGTGGGTACCACGTTAGGTACCTTCGAGGGGCTTCAAAATCAGTGGCCCCCTGGAAACAATGAAACACGTGTTTCAGTGATTTTTGAAATTTGCTATCAGTAACCAAAAAAAAGTAGAGAGGAAAATATTTTAATGAATACCAGCTGTGCGTCACTGTTCACTAGCACTCTCGAAGTCAGGATGGGTTTAAATCGATACGATGTCACGTTACCAGATCGCACGCTACACCTAATACTGCATGTCATCGATTAATGGTTGCTCACCGTCTCTGAGGACGCCAATAGGTAGGTGATCGGCCATCCCTCCATAGCCATGAACAAGGACCACAGTATCCTTGCTGGGATCCCATCCGCTTGAGTGAAGCCACATAGGGGAGCTCAAGTCCACCCTATCCTCCCTTGGTGTCCCGTTCTCTCTTTAAAAAACAAAGAGTCAATGATTTGTTTTATTTACAGTATACTCATCCTATACAGTAGCAAAACTCTAGAGGAGCGCTTTGGCCAATGTCGTTTTTTAATTTAATCAAATGGGGAAAATCGAGTTGTTATCCCCCAACTACTTGGGGGCGCCACCGTCGCGTCTAATAAAAATCAAATGGAAGGTGTTGGTTCTACCTTCCAACCACCAGGGGCCGGAAAATGTCGGTCCGAAAAAGTACATGATAAGATACATGGTGAGGCCGTAAACTATCTACTAGCATGCTCAAATCCTCACCATCCACCAATGTAGTTTGATAATTTCGGGCCGACATTTTCCGGCCCCAGGGGCGCCATTTGCCGTTTTTCTAACATTAAGTTTCGCTACTGTGTAAGATAAGTACTAGCGGAGACAAAGATATCCAGCCAGGGTGTGCAATAAGCGATACACATCATCCCATTCAACAGTTAACACGTGTAGTAGGTGTGTTGCGTGTTGCATACCCTGGCCAGGTATCTTTGTCCCCGCTAGTAGGTACATACATATACCTACTGTGGTTTCCTTTCCTTTCTTTTCTTTCTTAGCAGCTGCGTTTCAGTCAAAAACACGAACTTTACAGAAAAAACAGAAGAAAAACTATGGCAGCGCTGACAAAACCTTTGGTAGAAAAATCACTCAGCAAAAGACTTTAGTTATGCCATTCAAATCTTTGGTACACGTAGCAAAATATCTTTATTTAGGCGTACAAAACCTTTAACTAGATCTAATCTATTGCTGGGTCATTTTTCTACCACAGGTTTTATCAGCTTTACCAAAGAGTTTTTTCTCTCCCCCCCCCCCCCCCCGAGAGATTCGTTATTGTACCGAATCATTAGCAACGTTATATGCAAGACTTCCAATCCGCATTGAATTCAATTTGTATTACTACTCGATTTAGCCTGAATCACGGTACATGTCGCATATGTTCAACTCGAGTTAAGATTTACTTTTTTTTTATTCTTTATTTTTTATCCCAGTTGAGCTCAAATAAGTACATATAGTTTCAAAAACCATTACATGTTTGATGTTACACCACTTACTTTTTCTTAAACTTATGTAATTGTTTGTACCTTGAGGTGTAGAGAAAGAAGTTGATATCCGGGTCGGGGCATCCTTCCTCAAAGTCTCGCCTCCATGAGCAATTGTCCCTGCTAGCATTCATCGGTCCTTGACCCAAAGTTAAAGCACCCAATATTGCCTGTCCTCCGATGCCTGAAACATGCGCACCATGTATCAAGTACGCTCCTTGAAAGAAATCTTCATACTCAGACATTTAATAGACTTGTTGCTCCTACCAATAAGAATGATATTTCAAACTTAAATATGGGTAGGATCAGGATGGGACCATTAATGAGTGTTCTTCATAAAACTGGATCGTTCAATGAAAGAATAGAGCTTGCTGATCTGAATTGCTGTGTTTCCTATTGAGAAAATGAAAGTTTTCGGTGAGTTTCGAACATTTTGAGTAATAATGTCATACTTCGAACAATTTTTTTGCAAAACCTTTTACGAGTAATGCGTCTTCGGAACTGGGAGGCTGAGTAGAAAAAACCACATACATCGTTCTCAGCTCATCGAGTGAATCTGCAGTTGTGTGTTGTTGTTGTTTTTGTTGTTGTTTTCTTTCTTCCACTTCTTTTTTTTTCAAAATAAAGAGTAACAAAATGTAAACCCATGCAATTGCCTTATTATTTATTCACGAAATTAATGAATGTGTCAATGTTAACCAATCTTTCAACGTAATTCAACTCATCTGGAGCATTAGGTAGGTATATTTTATGCTCATTTAATCATGCAGCTCGATTTAAACCAATAAAAACCGGTCGGAATTTGGAAAGAACTTGATAAATCACCTACCATACTCCACAAATTTTGCCTCTATTCCCTCATTCTTTTTCAACGGAAAAATTGAACAAAATTGAAAATTTTCACTGACAAAAAAAAATTTGTTGACAGTCCGACGAATATTTGCAATGAAAATTGAGGTCGGTGCTCTTTCCAGAGCTGCCGATTTGCGTAGATTTAATGACATTTTGAAATTCACCGAAGAATCCACCGGTTGAGAAAAGATTACAGAGTTTAGTTCAGCGTACGTATGACTGTAACGCACGAAAATACTCTGATCTGCAATCTTTTCTCAATAGGTGGAAACGCCGTTAATTAACTAAAATATACCGGTTGAGAAAAGATAAAATACGCTAGTATTTTCGAGCATTACAGACATACTCTGAACTAAACTCTGTGATCTTTTCTCAACCGGTGGAATCTTCGGTGAATTTCAAAATGTCACTAAATCTACGCAAATCGGCAGCTCTGGCTCTTTCCTACAATTTATTTCTTTTGAATAGTAGAAAAGTTGCAAAACTATATAGTGCAACATGGCGACTGGTATACTAACAAAAAACTATTCTGCTAAGCCCGAGTTTTGCCTTTAATTCTAGAACGGGGAAACCGTGGAAAATCAAGGAGTCTAAAACCTAAAAGTTGTCAAGTATTGAAGACATTTTCGATAAAAATTGCGTTAGATGTTACTCACGCATGTGAAAAATCTGTATCATTTTGACGAGCTCAGTTATCCACCAAGGAGACATTTTCCCCTTCCACCCACGTCACCGTCACTTGACATCACATGCACCTTAAAGTGAGCAAAATATACTGCCAGCAAAACCATATCGTTAATCGACTGGTGTCATTTTGTCTTGCTGACCATGAAATTAAAGTCACATGGTGAGTCTCAAAGCCCGGCCCTTGCCTGATCCATATGAGAGTTATCTAAAAGTCGCGGACATCGTTGCCAACTCGATGGTCAAAACTACATTTGTTCGTTGATCAAGAAGTTATTTACTATTGATGATTCCATAAAACTGGCAATACCTATGTGTATCGCTAAATGATGAAAGTTGCAAGCAGTCGCACTGGTACTGGGTCACGGTGACCCTGCCGACTGCTTGACTATGTGTTGGGATAAATCCAGGAGTAAAAAGAGTAGAAAAAGAAAATACGTGCGGAGAATATACGAGAATTAGTCATGCAAACAAGTTTTGTTTATTTGTTTACTTTTTTGGTGGTCAAAATAAATCAATAAAAATAAATGGATGCGAAGTTTTTACTTCCTCACTCTAACGAAGTTAGAAAAAATTGAGAAAGTATTGCGACGGCGCAGAGATGTCCAAGGTATTTTGTTTTGATACTTGGCCCGCTGCGACTAGGTAAATCATGATAATTATAAAATAATTGGCTCTCATCGTGCCTAACACTACCTTAAGAACATCCATCAATGACTTTTAATAATTCTCAATCATTTGTGGTATAGGGATGAGTAAATGCATACAATTTCTGTGGCGTCCGTTTGTCTGGCTGTCTGTCTGTCTGTGTGGTGAAACGTGAAATCCAGCATAACTTTTGTACCATTGATCCATATGCACCCAAATTTTGCAGAGATGCTGCTTTCAACATTCCCCAGAGAGACTTTTTTTTGTTTCTTTTGGAATTTTCATTTTTAGGTTAGATATGGATGAAAAATGGTTTTCATTAAAATCAATCGGGTCAAAAAAGGGAAAAATTTAAACATTTCAAAAATGGATCTTTGGATAAAAATATCAAAGGGGGTCTGAGGGTCTCCCCCAGATTATTAAAGGGGGTCTGATTAAAGTTGATGTGAGAAAATGTTCGTAGGGTTTTCCCTACAGTGCATTATTTTATTATTTTCTGCATTTTTCTTAATCCTTTTTTGTTGCGATTTGCATGTTAAACAATTTTTGTTTGTTTTTTAAATCAAAATGAGTATATTTTTTGGAGGCATTTGAACTCTCTCCCAACAAATCGACCTTAACATTTGGCAATATCTAGGTCGGCCACTGCCGCTCTTATGTATGGAGCGGGATGCAACAGGCTCGCGTCGAGGAGTTCTAACTAAAAGCATGAGGGAATAATAACTATGAAAAACCTCGGGCTAAACCCCTCCGTAAGGACCCGGGCCACTTTATTTGGCTAGGAGCCAGTAAATCGCTTTGTAGTCCAAGTCCGGAAGTATAAATCGATAAATCGATGCATCGCAATTCACGAGCCCCCCCCCCCCTCCGCTGTTGTATTCATTCTTCAATACCTTTGGGCCTGAAAAAAACTTAATTAAGAACATCAAATTGGATCCCAAAATATAGCCTCGAAATGAGCATCTGGTGATCATTGGTATCCCGGGAAAAAATGAATCGCCCAGTTTGGTCCTAAAAACGTTCTGGACGTTTTTAGGACCAAACTGGGCGATTCATTTTTTGCCGGGATGCGCACCGGCATATGACACCATCTACCATCAAAGTGTGGCGGTCCGTTGACGATCGAATAATCATGACGCGAGTTTATTTGCCGTCAAGATACATAATATTTCAAAAGTTTTGACATCAAATGTCTTTTTGTGCCTATGCATAGATTTTGAAAGTGATGTAATTATGTTATTTACCAATCACCAAATGCCCACTTGGAAGCTACAATGAGGACCCAATTTGATCGTCTGAAAAGGCCTTACTACCGAAAGTTTGTTATATGATCACTCCTGATTGAATTTCACCAAAATGAGTCGCATCCTGATTTTACCTGATGCCTCATTTCACAGGAATTTCCTGATTTAACTAATGTAAATCGATCAAGAACGAACAGATATTTGCCTGTCATACGGCAGCGCTTGTTCCGTCACGTGTCACTAACATATGGCACGCCGCACCGCACGATAGGACTCGAATCCAGCGTTGATCTATTAAAAATCATAACACGTATATGCCTCTGTTAGAAGAATTTACGGAGCGACCGAAGCACGCGCCAGACCCAGAATCCTCATTTCTCTTTTCATTTTAACCGTTTGTTGACTTATTTTCGTTGCTTCTTCTTCTTTTCCCTTTCTCGAGCGGTCATATACCTCTTAACAAAAGTGACCAAGTTCGTCTGTACTGCATCCGGAATATATTATTTAAAGGATCAACTGCTGAAGTTCCAACGTAGTAGTAAAATTCTAGGGCATTTATGTCCGAGAATTTCTGGTTAGTTGAAAATATCCCATAAAGTCTCCGCAAACATGGAGGGACTTAAGGAAGAACCTTCCTTTAGCAAAAAGCATCCACAAAAATACAAAATTAAAAATGCTTAAATTTTTAAAAAATCATGACCAGACTGGGCAGCCCTGTCATGTGAAATGTCAGCGTTTCAGAGGAGATGGGAAGTTTGACAATTTTGAGTAAACGCATATATTGCGCACCCCCGGACGCCCCGCTAACTAATAGGGTGTCCATCCCAGACCCCCACAGGAGATCTCACATCTCCCCCCCCCCATCCCCACAAGTCAAAGTTTAGTGAAGTCACTTAACGTTGTGGATTTTTCAATCCGCTGGATGGCACGGCGCACTATGTGGTATTTGACCAAAAAAGCTGGCATAAACTCAAAAAAAAAAAAGTCACTATTGGGGGAAACTGTTGTGATATTCGGAATCTACATAGATTTTTGCATTAGAAACTTGTATTTAGCGGGTCTAAACTAGATTAATTTAACTAGAATCCACCAGGGGAAAAATCAGTTTTACCACCATTAAATTTAGCCTCAGCACGAGACTATAATCAAAGTAAGAAAAAAGTGTTTCAAATGAAATCAGAACAAAATTTTTGTACATGGATCGTCTTCCTGAAGGTATTTACAATCAGTTTATGCCTATTTTATCCAATTTTAATTTGAATTTGATATTTTTTTGCTATTTCAAAGTTTTTAGCTAAAAACGTAAATTTTCCGACTTTCAAGAGAACTTAAGTTCAATTATCCTGCCACATCCCGCGGGTATATATATGAGAAATGGTAGTCCTTAGTGCGTACTAATAGGCCTTGAAGTCAGAAGTTGCGGAAAAATGCGGCTTTTCCGGGAAAATTAGTTCGAATTTTGCGTTTTTGCACGAAATTCTCGTTTTTACGTGTTGTAAGGGCTACATCGCTACAAGAGTGAAATTTGGCAACACCGTCCAAATGACTTGAAACTCAGTATCCAAGGGTACTTTTTAACGCTGAATTAATATTTTGCATCAGTTTTTCAAAATTCGAAAATCCAAGATGGCTGCCGACCGATTAGCCAAAAAATTTGTCGGCGGCCATCTTGGATTTTCAAATTTTGAAAAACTTATGTGAAATTTGAATTCAGCGTTAAAAAGTACCCCCGAATACCAAATTTCAAGTTATTTGGACAGTAGAAACAGTTTATGCCAACTTTTTCGGTCAAATACCACATAGTGCGGCGCCACCAGCCGCTTTCTGAAATCACGTCCGTTTTGGATATTTTGAATCAAATAACAGATGAAGGCGATACTAAAAAAAAAAAAAAAACGTAATAAAAGTCACGTGCCATGTTGCACTGAACCAACTATTTCTTCTCTATTTTTCACAGATAAATTGAACGAAATCGGAAGTGTTTATACCGAAAAAATTGTTACAATGCTGGGAATTGTTACAATGTTGAGAATATTTACAATGAAACATTTTTGAAAGAAATTAGGAAAATAAAGTACTTTGTAGTCATTTGTCTCGAACAGTGGACAAGTTGTAAAATGAGTGCAAAAGACGTGCATGGCAAAGGACGTTTCAAATCATATTCTTTCCATGTTGTCTCTAGATGATAATGCTAACTGGCGGAATGTCACGGTGCTCTTAACTTTTAAATTGATTTTTAAAGCCACCAACCATCATTAAAATTGGTAGAGAAATACAGTTATAATTTAAAGAACGGATTACGGATTATCTTTCCATTGCGGGTACGAGTGTCGAGATATACTCTGTCTCACTCGCACTTATTACAGAGATGCCATGCCGAAATCCGTCCTTCTTGTAACCTTGTTTCTCAAAATTAAATTTGATGGTTCTAAAGGATAAGATTTTGATACGCTCAAAAAATTTATAAAAAATTAAAGGACAAGCATAAAGTGTTAAGATTATTAGAGACCGCTATAATCAGCATGATCATCTGTTATCTCATTCAAATTACCTAAAGAAGACGAAGTTTTGGGAAGAGACAAATGCTGTCAGTTGGAGGATTAAAATAACATCAAATTTTGCCTGAAAGAACCTTAACACACTTTTTCGTAATGCTTTGTACCTAGGTAGGTACACAGTCCTGGAACCGCCGAACAAAGTTTCATCCGCAACGTCGGAAATTCTTATTCACTCAAGTAAACATTTATATCGGAACAGGAAATTTGAGTTCAGATAATATGTAAATGAAGAATCGTTGCGGTTGAATGCACATAAAGGCGTTTATCAGTTTTTGCAGTAAAAAGTACGTATTTCGTCGGGGGGGGGGGGGGGACACGTTTCCAGCAGACGCAAAGTATTATAAAAATATGATGCGTGATGAAAGATGCCAAAAAGTATGCCTTTTGCTAGGTCTTGGTGTGATCATTGACTCTTTTGTATGGTGATGAGCGGGAAATTAAAAACTGTCCTATCAGATGTCGGTTTCGCGTTTAAAAAAAAGCATGGAAGCCAATCAGATTTCACAGAAATTAGCAGATAACTGTTTCGTCTGGAAGGATTTGCACGATAAAGAAACTGATACATGATAGAAACAAGCAAAGTTTTCTAACCGCTGGATAGTTGTATTGGAAATGATGGTCACTTTAGAACACTTGAACTTTCGTTTAAAATCAATTTCCACTTAATTAATTAAGATTTTTGGTTTAAGGTTAAAAAAGTAAGGCAAACAAACCACAATCAGATCATCTACGCTGTCACGTTTCGGGATAGGACTTAAAACATGTATCATCCTCTCTCTCTTGCGGTATACCTCGTTGCCAGTGGCGAGGCGTGAAATTTGGCAACAATGTATTTTATCCATTTAAATTCACCAAAAAGGTCGAACGCTTCAGTCATCGGCGATAACCAGGCATTTCGACCTTTCTAATGTGTTTAAATGGGGGAAAAGGAACGTTGCCAAGTCGCACGCCTCGCCACTGCTCGTTGCCTTTGATACAATGCTACTTTAGCTTAGTTGCGAGTTTGCAGAGTACGTAGCTGGTAGGTGTAGGTAATATGGTCCATAGCCGTGAGCTGTTAGAATAGCTGCTCCTGACGAGTTGGTGCTGCGTCGTTTGAAATTGAAGGCGAATAAAGTCTCGATTAATACGAGGGGCGTTCAATAAGTAAGTATCCCCCCCTCTAAAATCCACGAAAATGGACCAAATTTAAAAAACTGTAGATGAAAATCTTCCTTAGGATATACTGAATCCAGCTATTCAAGAATCAACGCAATCGGATAAAATGCGGCCGCACACGGGCCGCGGATGCGCGTTGCGGCGTGAGCCGCTCCCGCCGCACACTGGACGAAAACGTCCTTGTGCCCGGACATAGCTGGTTTCGCGCTCCTATCTTTGTTTTTTCGAGTTGTTTTGGCTATTTTTCTTTAAAACCGACATCCTTTTAACTTATTTTCATTTTTTATTATTTTTTTTTTTTATTTATTTTTTTTATTTTTTTTTTTATTTTTTTTTATTTATTTATTTTTTTTTTTATTATTTTTTTCAAATTTTTTTGCGTGTTTTCCACAAGAATCACCCTATATAATGTGTTTTTCGACTGTAGAAACAATCGCATTTTTATTTTCAGTAGTGTATTTCGTGTCCGACCCTCACCCATTGACTCGCTCCAATGTGCGCCGCGTCGTGCTATTACACGATTATTTCTCGTATCCGCAGTTTATCGCAGCTAAAAATCATTGAGGTGGCTTTTCCAAGTTGTAATAAACACTACTAGCTCAAAGTTCACATTAAATAAGATTAAATAGCCTGTTAAAACTGTATTTTAATTTTTTTAAACCTTCAAATGTTAAATTTGAACAAAAACCATCACTACATACATCTATATTTGCATGATTTTAAAAAACTATAGGTCGAAAATTATCTCCATGCAATGGTGAAAATGACTATTGTATCGGCGTTTGTTGAAAAAAAGATTAACACATCTTTTTAAGGCAAAATAAAACACGAAATTTTAGCGTCAAAATTTCAAACCGCACCAAGAACCCGTTATTCGACAATGGTGAGGTATAGTGCTGGCTCGAGGAAAAAAAAACAATGTCAGGAAAGTTACAATTGGGTTCTAAAATACTACTTTTTGTCAAAAAGTTGAGGTTTTCTGCAGATTTACTTGACCCCCCATGTCCGAGCATAAGGGTATTTTCGTCCAGTGTGCGCCGGCTCGGCATCAAGCGCGCGACGAAATGTTTTGCTTATCACCTTTTCCAGCCAACGATAAGGCCTTTCCCTGCGAGTTGGGTGTACGCACCTGATTGATAGTAAGATAATAGTACACAGGTAGTACGATAACATGGAAAATCATTGATAATAACTTCTTACCACCATGGGATTCGAAAAAAAATTGGTCCCGTGGCAGTGTTTATCGTGTGTTCGCCATGGAGCTACCGCTTCAAGTCGTCCAGGATTGTGAACTTCGGGGAGTGATTCGATTTTTGACCGCGATTTTTGTGGAGAAATAAGGTAAGCCCAACTCATGTTTTTAACCGATGATTTTTTTACCTCCCCGGTTGTTGATTAAATGTATGAACGTTTGAAGAGAAGCCTCTCTAGCCGCGCGCTACTAAAAATTCGGCCGAGCCGGCGGGAGCGGCTCACGCCGCAACGCGCATCCGCGGCCCGTGTGCGGCCGCATTTAATCCGATTGCGTTGATTCTTGAATAGCTGGATTCAGTATATCCTAAGGAAGATTTTCATCTACAGTTTTTTAAATTTGGTCCATTTTCGTGGATTTTAGAGGGGGGGGGGGATACTTACTTATTGAACGCCCCTCGTAATACAGGGGCCTGACAGTTTTATAAAGTCATATGTATTTGTATTGATGTAAGTGTCTCGTACAAGGGCGTGCCGAGGGGGAGGGGGGCATGTGGGTACCCTTGCCCCGGGCGGCACTCTCCGACGGCGGCAAAATCAGAGTGAACAAAAAAAAAAAAAAAAAAAAAAAAGGGTTATCAAGTTTCAAAATGAATTACAGAGGGCCGCAAAATCAGTGTGTAACAAGCAAAAAAAGGTGACCAAATTTATAATTTTTAGGGGTATTCTTGCCCCCCCCCCCTCTTTGGAAACCACGGCACGCCCCTGGTCTCGTAAACATTGATGTTTCGTTTGGATTCCAAACATCTCTTTAACTTTTATTTTCAAGCTTATACTTATGAGGGACGAGGTAGTTTTTCTTCTCATATTTTCTGACTTATGAGAGTTGATTTCAGCTGACATACTTAATACATTTCATATCGAACTTTTTATCCGCATTCATTTATGTAACCAACTATGGAAATGACTTAATAGTATAGCTTACCTCTAATGACCAATAAGCTTGAGATTATAATCCGTAGCTGGAGCATTATGTAGATGTTTGTATTGTTACTTTCGGTTGTTTCCGGCAAAAGTTAAAATCACTCAAACAGTGTTTCGTAATATTTAACCTAAAATCCTATGCGCCTGAAAAATAAATTATTTAAAGAAATCAGCCGAAACGCAACTTTCCGTATGTTTGAGTTCGCACCTGCTCTAGCTTTGAACATAGAAATCTCGGACACTTCACGTGCGGCAATTTTAATTTCCACTAATCTGAAAGTGTTATTTTTCTATTGTTGTGTACCTACGACTCGGGAACAGTAAATGGTTTCCTTCTTCATTCGGGCGTTTAAGTCTTTCAAAAGAGCGGTTTAGTCTTGCAATGGCATCAAATATATGCTTCCAACCATCAGTAGAAGCTCGTGCAATGTAGCATCCGTGCTTTTTTGCCATTAAAACGTACGCAAAAAATCGATTGTAGGTAACTTCGTGCTTGATACATTCTGTTATTATAGTTATCTTGGTCAACAAAGCATGTTTAGCAAATCAAATGCCATATCATATTTGTAATGAAAGCATTTCACGTTATTTTTAGAGCCTCTAAAATTTAAAGTCGAAATGATCCATTCCGAGCAGAAGTCATGGTTTTAAAGTCCAACTTTTGAAAAAGTAGGTTACTGACGTTATTCAAATGTTTTTATACTTTACAAAACCCCGTAAAAATCAGGAATCAATCAACTTTGTTTACTTACTTTTATGAACGACTACATTCAAATGAGAGAATACAGTAATCCTCACGGAAAATTAGCAACTGAAAGTACTATTTTCTTAAAATTAGATTTTGGAACTTAACATCACTCTTGCACTGAACGTCACAAATGGAAAAGACGGGAATTTGAAATTATATCACTGGCCGTATTGGTGGTTTTGAAACTAAATCCTTTTTTTTTTGTAAATGAAATTTTGGTAAGTTGTTTATATAAATATATGTAATTTTTTTTTTTTTTTCATGAATAAAATTTTGATCAAGTGCTTAAAATTTTCATAAGAGTGCAAGATTGACTGCACGTACACGGTCCTTCAGGCATGGGCGGCGCGTGGGGTCAAAAAGTGGGGGGGGGGGCTAAAATTCAACAGCTTTTTTTTCTTTCTTTTGTTTCTTCTTCACCTTTTTCACAATAAACGTTTGACGCTGGCGGGGGGGATAACCTTTTTCCTTCTTTTACTCTTCTTCTTTCTTTTTCCTTTTTCTCTTTTTTTCTCGTTCAAAAATTTTTTTGGCCCCTCGTTCCCAAAAAAGTGGGGGGGGGGCTATAGCCCCAATAGCCCCTTATACGCGCCGCCTATGCCTTCAGGAACATATATAAAAAAATAACGCGCTTAACGCGTAAAAACGCTTTCAAGTAACACGATTCGACTTGCAAACTTGTTTGACAAATAATGCACAAATATTTCGAGCATAACGTTCACTGGAAGAAGAAGTATAATCAGTAAAATATTTGATTTCATGGGAAATGTGTGAAAAATGTCTAGCTCCCATCAAAAAGACTGTTGGTACAAGCAGGGACAAATATATCCAGCCAGCTAGGATAGGCAATGCACAACACTTGACAAAAAATAACATTCGTCACATGCATTTGATGCGTCGTGTGTTGCATATCCTCTGGCGAGAAATAATAATGTTACAGCTTGACGGTCCCCGAAAGATGTTGGATGGCGAGTGTTTCGTACGGAGTTTTAACCCCCCTGTAAGAGCTGATACCTATCATCTACGGAGAGGACCGTCAAGCGGCAACATTACTTGAACATAGATATCTTTGTCCCTCCTAGTATCTACTTCCGCTCAAGCATTCGACCGAAACTGGTGTTATTTAAATCTACTTTGTTTGCCCGTGTAATAATCGCGGCGGAGTAACATTCACTATACAGGCCTTCGCCCTTCACAGCCTTCACCTCACGATTTAATCCAGAGAATTGGTTACAAATTTACCATATCACTCACAAGCACATCGCGAGCACACATTTAAAGCACTTTCACAAGGAAGCGACATTACGCGATGGACTAACGCGCAGCCCCGCAGACACAACAAAACGCTAACGTGAAATCTGGACCCTTCTTTTTTTTCTCACTTTTTTAAGTCTAATCATCGAGCGGACACGATCCAACAGCACCTGTGAGCGCGTGAATATTAACTCGAGAATCGCCAGAGCTCTGACAGAGATGGCTCTGTAAGGGTACTCAATCGGAAGAGCCCCCCCCCCCTTCACAACTCCCTCCTTCACCAATAATAAGCGGCACTTGGCTCGGCACGTGGGTCAATGTTATTAAAAAAGCCTCGCCGCGCCGCGGCACACACGCCGCTATCACAGAAGAGGAACCAGAACGTCTACCTCATACTGATTTGACTGATTACTACTACTGATTGCCGGATGCCTCGAATTTGAAGATCAGTCCATTATGTGTAGGTATTTCTCTTGACCCAATGACTCTCTTTTCTTCGAGCATGCCCCGTCGCGACTCTTTTGTTTTCATTTTCATTGCTCGAGGTACAATAACGTGGTGATGGATCGGTGATAGTTTCTTTTCTACTTGACCCTCTCGCTCCATGGCATGGGTCCTATAGAGAGGCCATTATGTTAACATATAGTTTCTTACAAAATTTCAAAAAACATTGGCATGCACATAAACTTATTCGAGAAAAACTCGTTCAATTCACTCATAGAGGTCTAAGATTTGTGAAACTACTTTTTTATGATTCGGAACTGAAAGGGTTAATTTGTAACCATCATTCTTGCAGTAACAAATTACGGATTAGTTAGGGTGGGTGGTCCAAATCGAATTTCTCCAGGTCAGGCAAAATATATAGCGCTATTCCGCCAATATCACTACTAATGTGAACCACCACCGGTCGGTCTTTCTCATGGATTTCACATGGATTGCAGTATATTTCGATAGATTTTACGCGACACCACTGTACTTGACAACCTTATCGAAAAAATCGTAGTTATAAGAAATACAGCCAAGCTTTCACCTAGAACAATTCTTCGGAAAAAAGGGACCAAAAGTGTCTACCTCTACAATACTCTACATAGTCCGGCCATAAAAACTGCAAATCGGTTTATGCATTTAGTCGAATAGTTGTTGAAAAAAAAGAGTATACGGCTACATACATATATTCTAAAACTATTACAAATAAGCTTATTTAGAACAATATCAAAAAATTGAAAATCGATTAAAGCAGACGGCCACAGAAATACGGCAACCTCGAAACCCGGATGGGCGCACATAATTTCAAAAGTGCAGTTCTCGATTTCATGAGTTTTGGAGACGATTTGGTGAATTATTTTACTACTTGTGTAAAACAGTGAGTGATAACAGTATCAAGATATTTCAGACGAATAAATTTACTTTCATTCGATTAAGTCATATCCTTTTTTCTGGATACGAAGTCTCAGTCGCTGAGGCAAGTCATTTGATTCACTGATTTGGTTTACAAGCACGACAATAAGCGTTGCAATGTTGCCAGATCGAGGGTAAAAAGCCCTGTCGTCCCTATTTAAATCAATGTAAAGCGTGCGGCATCTTCACTCCAATCTGGCAACACTGGTTAGACGTATCAATATTGACGGATCAAAAATTGGTGAACCTGCACTTGATGCATTATTCTGTTAAGGCGATGCTTTGATAAAAATATCGTCGATAAGGCTACATGATATCTTGATATGCGATCATCCTAGGGTCGGATAATTCTAAAAGAACAGATCAAGACCTTTCGATTGATGTGCCACATGTTACCTTAATGTGAAAAAAATAAGGTGTTTTACGCCAAATCAAAATTTTGGGGCTTAACTGCGGCTCAAACCATGGAATCGCGCCAATTCTGGCATTGAAGCCCCAAAGTTTTGATTTAGCGTTAAACACCTTATTTTTTCACATAAAGGTAACATGTGGCACATCATTCAAAAGGTCTTGGTCTGTTCTTTCAGAATCTGTAAATATTTTTGAGAAATTTTGAACAGGGTGGTCACAAAAGCCGATTCAAAAAATTTCCAAAAAGCCCCTAGGACTCAAAAAATTTGGGGTTTTCGGAAACAGTTTATAAGAGCGAAAATATCGTAAATTGCTTCTACTTTATGAAAAAGAACTGATTCGCAGTATTTATGGCCAGACTATGTATACCTACTGGAAATTACACGATGCATTGCATTCAATTGGAGGTGAGAGATGGCTCATTAAATAATAATTTTCTATTATAAAAACTTGAAAACAGTTTTAGTTTTATTCAGAAAAAAAACTAAAGATATGAGAAGAACGAAAATTGACAAACATGTATGGAATGAAACAATGGAATGATCATTTACGGCACGTCTGCACTAGGAGAAAACATACCAATATGCCTAAACCTAAATAAAACAAACATGAACAAAAAATGGGCAGGAAACCCGTTAAAAACTACCTTTTACGACGATTCGAAAAACCCCAAATGGAGGTAACCGGTATAAAAGAGATCATATGACTATATGAGTGTCTCAAATCACTCAAAAACATACTTGGAAATCTTTGTCACGTGAGATTATATAATCACTGGAGAGAATTTCAAAATGAAAACAAACTTGTCATAATTAACTAAAAGAAGCTGACAATTTGTGAGAGACAGTCTATTGATTTTTCTGTTTTCTCTTCACTAAAAAATAAAAAAATAAAAAATGATTTTGTTTTTATTGAAAAACTTAAGATAAAGAGAATAAAAAAGTAAGTACTAGTTAACATGTACAGAAAGACAAACAAATACAGGCGCGGGTCATGTGAAAGTAACGCCCCACCTCCGCACCTCGCCCCTTCACTTTTCCCCTAATTGAGGAGTAGTCAAAATTTATGATGAGGTATACGATATCAGATATTGCAAAGATTGTGAAATTGTTTCTTTGTCAAAAGGAAAACCCAAGACGTCCGCAGACACAAAATGTGTCTCTAAATCAAGGCTTTTTTCTCGAAAATTTGTTTGCCACTTCGGTAAAACACGTTCAATTTTTTAGATCGTAAAGAAGTTGCACAAAGTTTGCAAAAACTGATGGCACACATCTCATTATCTATTTCAACTCATCCACTTAAAGAAAAAAATGTGGTTTGCGCCATATGTGTAATTATTCAGGAGGCACTGTCTGGGCAGAGTTGCCAGATCTTGCGGCTTTTTCTATGATTTTCTTATGAGAAAATCCGCGCAGCCAGATCCTATGGCTTTTTCTATGATTTTCTTATGGAAAAATCAGCACAATCTGGCGATACTCTATCTGGGGATGCTGTTTTCACCTCTGGCGGCTAAGGGGCTGGGGGGGGGGGGCGCAGATCGATGTAGTTTATCGTATTTCGTAATTAATTTATCGGCGGTGAACTTCGATTTCGATCTATTTATAAAAAATGATTTCGTCTCTTTTAGCTCGACGCTTCAGCTTTTGTCTAGCTCAAATTCTCACTCAAAGTTTTAAAAGCTCGGCCTTTTAAAGAGATGATCCGATTTTTTGCAAATGAGTCGAAATTGCACTATCACCTTCGATCACTTAATTACGAAAAACATCATCATCGATCTGCACTCTAAGCCAATATGCTAGGGTTTACACCCTTATCAATCGTATGTCTCGAGATAAGGGTTACAATTTGAAAAAGTTTATGTTTATCCCCAAGAGTTGACCCCTAACGCCCATCCCCACCCACGTGGCTGGAGGAGAATTGAAAATAGCATCCCCAAAAGGCGCCTGCTTGGTTAGGATCTATTAATACCAGGTCAGTCCAGTAGCAAGTAGGCAGGGCTAACGTGTTCCATTGCACAACGTCTCCCCGAGTTGCTGGGAATCTATTTTCTGGGTTTCGGGGCATCGCTGTCCACTTATGTGATTCACTTGGCGGAATCAACAGCCGTCATGCGGAATATGGCGGTGAATAATGCACTCTCAAAGCGGGTAAACGATGGTACGGAGTACGAACCGCTTTCTACTGGACTGACCTGCGCGCTGATTATGAACAATCGTATCGTAATGCTATCGAATCGATGATCGAGTACGTGTTATTCTTACGGGTGGTGTCATAACGATATGTTTCATTCCGATAGAAACCCTCCCATCTCTGCGGAAATTCTCCGATAGCACAGGAGTCATCCGCGAATTTCCGTAGGGTGGGAGGGTTACTATCGGAGTGGCACTGACCATGAGATAACACGTACTCAATCATCGACTCGATGGCATTACGATACGATCGTTCATAATCAGCTTGCAGGTAATAATAGATTTTGTGCATTGTAATAAAGAATGGCGCAAACAGAATATATTATTTTTATCGCAATTGCGGGCAAAGCCTGGGGGAGGGGGGCGGGGGATACTTTTGGACAACCCTTCGTACGACACGCTTATAACGAGAAAACATACATAATATATCTACGTAAACAAACATGAAAAAAAAAGTATGAAAATAAAAATAAAAAAAACGTTAGAATTGTCCTAACGAAACGAAGGATCAAAAACCCCTGAGGTGTGAGTATCTATCATTCGAGCGTCACTAATCACTTAAACTAATCATGAGATTGTAAATAAACATAATACAAACTGACAAACTGAAACTGTATTGATTCTTGTAAATCAAAGTCACGAAGGTTTTCACATTTAACGGATAGAGTTCCGGTTCCGAAACCGGGCATAAAAGATGTCAGTTTACTGTCAAGATTAAAAATGAAACAATAAAAAAAAATCATAAAAAACAAGGTTAGACAATGGTCAGTTGATGATTCGAGAACGCTTTTGCTGCGATAAGCATGAAGAAAATCGACCTCCGACCTACCCTCACGAAAAAAAGGGAGTTATAAGCGACATTGATGCAACAGTTTGCCTTATTTGTGCACTGACCTAATACAGGGTGTACCAGAAGTACTTACCGGGCCCAAGTCAAACTTCATTTATTTCATTTCAATAAAGAACAGGTATGCTTATTATTAGCTGCAGGTTGGAAGAATCGTACATTAATTTACTGAGAAACTCAGCGAACCACAAGCTAACGAGTAGGACCCTCCGTCATTTGTCAAAATGAAATACTTGTTGCTTGACTTCAGCCTCATAAAGATTTCTGAAACATACTGTATACTCAAGCACTTACGACACTTACGTTCTACTGTGCGTTTAGGCTTACAGGAGATCCCAGAGGATTCGGCCCTCAAAATTTGGAACCATCCTTCTGATAAATGTCAATGCTTTCTCTACAGGGGGCATTAAATTTTGTTGGTGAGTGTCGATTATATTTTGATTTACAAGAAATCGGATCCTTCTCTCATCCGATAACGGCCCAGTCTTGATTCTATGATTCATTATAATATGATGTGTGCGGAGGGGCACTGCTCTATGGAAACGATTCAGACAATAAAGATGTACGATTATAATTCCTTTCCTTACATCTTCTGGTAACTGTCCGACAGTAGGAATAAGACCAGAAAATTCTTGGTATTGCAACAAAACCGGTATCTCAAATACTTTCGACAATTTAAGAGGTAGATAATGATAAGAGAATAGAAAGTTCAGTCTAGCGGTGGTGATAGATTCAGGCGCATGACCGTCGGCGCAAACGTTGTATTTATTTACCAGATATTTTAGTTTTTTGAACCAACTGGTTAGCTTTAACGTATTGCGCTGCTTTCTAATTCTAAAGAAGGCAGGATAGGTATACAGGAGTGTAACCAAGTCTTTCATTTCTTGATGGAAACTGTCCGCATCTGTTTTCTCCGATGAGGCTTTAGCCATGAGCAGCGACAAAGTTTTGGCAGGGTCAAAGTTACGAAACTCCAATAGCGTGTGGTCGTCGGAACAGTCCAGATGGTCTATATTGCAATTGTTTGACGGACCTTTCAGATCAATTGAGTACGATTCAAAAGGAATTTCTTGCTTTTCCTGCTTGATCACGATCACGCACTGTACATCGCCCATCATTGGAGGCAACTATGTGAAATCTGCTGCCTGCAACAAAATAGGTTGAAAGGTTACATCAACGAGGTATGCCAATAGTGAGACTGATACCTACATGTTATAAGTCCTGTCCCAACGTGTGACAGCATGGACGATCTGATTCCGGCTTGTTTGCCTCATTTTGTTTAACCTGAAATCGAAAATTGTAATTAATTCAAAGGGTATTGGTTTTAAGTGAAAATGTTTTAGAGTGAACACAAAATTCCAATACAACTATCTAAGTGAGACAATTTTGCTTCTTTCTGTCAAGTGTCAGTTTCTTTATCGTGCAAATTCTTGCAGAAGAAACAGTTATAACAATTACTGCGTCCAGATAGCGTCTCTAAAACACTTGCAATTACGTTTAAAACCAATTTCCACTAAATCAATGACAATTTTTGATTTAATGTTAAAAAATGAGCAAACAAACCTAGCCTGTGTGCAAAGTCTATAAGAATTTCCATCATGGCAGCCTCCTTGGTGCTTCAAACTCAAGTCCATTGGCGGCTCGTGAAATGCGATTTATCGATGGCTAATCCATTTAAAGCTATAGGAAAGTATCGATCGTCTGGGGGTGCAATTGAACTCCCGAGAAATCGATACTTTTCCATAGTTTTAAATGGAGAGAACATCGATATATCGCATTTCACGAGCCGCCATTGCTCAAGTCCCAGTCCCATAAATCCTCTCTTTTGATATGCCTCGTTAGGACACAAGCGTTACATCAGAGATTCAGGACCGCAAGTTTGTGATGCGAGTGGCGAAGAGGTGAAACGTAAGTATTTTCAAAATAACAAAAGGTAGATACCTAAATTTCCAAAATCGGCGTACCTATATTCCTGAGAGCGAATCGTGAGATATTTGTAGGGTGGCTAAAGGACCATCTGAGGGGACTAAATGTTTGACTTAGGCCCCAAATGAAGTGACGCTGCCAATTTTCAAAGCCAAAATCGTTATCGTGCTAATAAAAAAGTTTATTTTTAAACCGATGTAATCGTTCTTTATCTCAATCGATGATGGAAATAAGAATTAATTGCATAGACAAACAATATTTTGTATTTTGGATCATTTTCATAGTGGTTACAACGATTTTCCTTTTATCAAGAGGTACACTAAATGGGTTAATAGAAAATTCGGCAGCTCTGAAACGTTCTTTGAGTGAAAATCTTTAGTTCATTTTAATTGCGGAACCAAAATCTGAAAGATTTTTTCGTTCAAAAGTTAAAGCCACTCAAAGTTTGAGCGAGAGTTAAAAAAGGGGTTTCCTGACACCGTGTTTGATAAGAACACCAATATCTCCAATAATAATGAATGTAGAAGAATGAGATACCGAGACGCTGGGGTTTTCTGAGTCCCTAAATCCCTCTTTGTCATTTAATTCCCCACATTTTGAGATCCAAGGCAAGTGACAATACACATGATATGGTGACCATCTTGGACTTGAAAATTATGACAAATATACGACAGAAATGGAGCCACGGTCCCAGAAAACCTCAGGGTGTTGCATTTTAATTTTTACTTTCTCACTCTAATGAAATTAGAAAAATTGAGGAAGTATTGCGATGGCGCAGAGATTTTTGATGCATTTTGTTTCGATACTTGGCCCGCTGCGACTAAGTAAATCATGATAATTATAAAATAACTGGCTCTTATCATGCCTAATACTATCCTAAAGAACATCCATCCATGATATTTCAATATTTCTGAACCATATGTGGTAGGGAGGAATAAATGCAAAAAATTTCTGTGGCGTCTGTCTGTCCGTCTGTCTGTCTGTCCGTCTGTCTGTCTGTCTGTCTGTAGTCAAGAACATGAAATCCAGCATAACTTTTGAACTATTGATCCATATGCATCCAAATTTTACAGAGATGTTGCTTTTAACATTCCCCAGAAGGACTTTTTTTGTTTTTTTAAAATTTTAATTTTTAGGTTAGTTATGGATGAAAAATGGTTTCCATTAAAATCAATGGGAAAATGGGTCAAAAAAGAGAAAAATTTAAATATTTCAATATTGGATCTTTGGATTTGGAAGAAAATTTGTAAAAACATTCTACAACCAGCCCACAGTAAAATTATCCCCTTATAGTTCAGTAAAATAACCCTTAAGACCGTTTAAAAAATCAATTTAGGGCGTTCGAGCCAAAAAATGGAATAAAAGTGAGAAATTAATCTTGTATATCAGTGCCAATTACTAAAAGCTGGATGAATTTTGATGAAACTTTGTATACACAATGTACTACCTCAGTGCTAAAATATTTTCTTCTCACTATCATCATAATAAATCCTTTGGACCGTTTCAAGGGACCATATAGGTGCGATTGAGAAAAAATAAGACCAATTAAGCAAATAAAAACATAATCCTACTTATTGAGATAATTCGGGTTAGGTCCAACTAATTTTAATTAAATCCGGCACAAACAATCTACCTACCTATATTTACTCTACTTTATATAGAATTTCATAGCATTACAATATACAGCCCTTAAGACTGTTTAAAAAATCAAAATCGGTGCGCTCGAGCCAAAAAATTGAATTATCGTGAGAAATTAATCTTTGAACTTGGAGTCAATCAATTATGGCTCGATGAATTTTGATAAAACTTCTGTGCACACAATCCACTATCAAAATACTAAGATATTTTCCTTTCTTAGTCACCATACACAACTGATAAAACCTTTTCAAGAGGCAATATAGGTGGGATTGAGAAAAAATATGGGAATATATGCAAATAAAAACATAATCCTATTAATTGGGATAATTCAGGTTTGGTCCAATGAATTTTGATAAAAACTGGCAAATACCATCTACAATTAGTCTATAAAAGAAAGTATTCTTTACAGGTACAATATACAACACTTAAGAGAGTTTAAAAATTAAAATAGGGTGATCGACCCAAAAACATGAATTAAAGCGGGGAATTGATGTTAAAACTTGGAGTCAATCATTCATGGGATGAATTTTAATGAAACTTTGCACAAACATATTATGTTACTGACCCACTAAAATATTCCTATCATACAGTCATCATCAAAAACCTTTAAGACCGTTTCAAGGGCCAATATAGTTGCGATCAAGCAAAAATCTTGGAAACCAAGCAAATAAAAAAACAATCGTAATACTTGGAATAAGAAATTCAATTATGACTCAATTATGTTTGATGAAAATTGCAACAAAAAGTTTGCAACCAACCTAGGCAGGGATTTCTTTTCAATGTAAAACTATAATTTACAACCCTTAAGTCAGAGACTGTTTAAAGGCAAAATAGCTGTTCCATCAATAAACCCAAAAATAGAATATCCAAAGAAAATTAAACTTATAAAGAAAATGGATGGATGAATTTTGTTGACATTTGGTGTACACAATCTAGAAACAAAGAACATCTTTAAAGGGGGGTTTAATCTACCAAACTAAAAAATTCTTTTGAAGATCCACAGTTCAAAACCCATCCTTCAAAGGATGAAGTAGGCAACTATTCGTACAGCTTCTCTGCAAAATCGCAAACACTTCGAATTGAAGGCGAAATTATGTCCAGAGGTGAAAATATTTTAAATTTGATGGGAGTCTAGGAGTCTCTCCCAGAATTCTAAAGGGGGTTGGGGTCTCCCCCAGATATCTAAAGGGGGGTCTGGGGGTCTCCCCCAGAATTCTAAAGGGGGGTCTTGGGGTCTCCCCCAGAATTATAAAGGGGGGTCTGGGGGTCTCCCCCAGAATACTAGAGGGGGTCTGGGGGTCTCCCCCAGAATACTAGTGGGGGTCTGGGGGTCTCCTCCAGAATACTAGAGGGGGGTCTGGGGGTCTCCCCCAGAATTCTTAAGGGGATCTGGGAGTCCTTCGACCCCCCCCCCCCCCAGGTAAAAATGGAGGGAGAAAGTGTTCGTAGGGTGTTCCCTACAGTTTATTTTCATTTATTATTATTATTAATGTCGGACTCCGTCCACCCGAAAGCGAGTAAAGCCCTTCCCACTAAAGTCTGGAAACAGCGAACGACCCGACTGAAGCCGTCTTGCTTGCACTCTTTCTCGAACCTTTGTAAGGGTCTTATGGGAAAATCACAACTTTCAAACCGCGATATCTCAACGCGGGATCGGACGATCAGAAAAAGCTCCCTTCTAATTCGACGCCTACGCCCCGGGAAAATGTCGACCCTCGAGGGCCGTTCTCGAGATTAACGGGAGTTAACGTATTTAGGCGTCTAATTAATAAATTAATAAAGAACCTTATTCAAAATGAGCCATTTTGGCCCTGAGGAATTTGTTTTGGATTATTCTTCCAATGGATAGAGCATCGTTTCGCGGTTCTAAAACTGGGGTTGTTTTTGTCTTAGCCCCTCTAGGAGCGGCGGGGGAGGGGGTCAAAGTTGAAACCTATTTTCGTCAATAACTTTTCACCAAATTAAGCTACGACTCTCAACTTTAAACCAAAATGTTCAACGTGAAAAGAGCTTTCTTTTGATGTATATGATAGTGTATTTATCTCAATTTTCAAGGTAAAAATTGCAATTTTTTGTTTTTTACAAACCCAATTTTTTTTAAAATTTGCAATTTTTAAAGATGAATACCATCTTCGATTTTTTTCAAAAACTATCTAAAAGAAAGCCCTTTCTTTGTTCTTTCAAATGGCGCTAAGTTCATTTGTCGGCAATGAACACTCTCGGAGATATAATCGGTCAAAGTTGGCAAGGTCGCAAAAATTCTTACTAAATACGAACCCTCCAAGGGTTCGTATTTTGCGCCTCCGTACGTACAGTCACGAAAGTTGAAAACGAGCTTATGCAAGTTGTCAGAATGACTTCTGCGCAAGGGGGGTGGGTACTTTGGGTGGCGTAGGGGCATAATTATCGACGGAAATCGGTATGCAGCGTTGCCAAATGTTGTCGAAACTAACATACGTTATGTGTAGGAATACATAAATAAAGTTGGATGGAATAGTCGGAATTTATGTTCTGAAATTTGGCAAACACAGCTAAAAATATGGTTAGTGGTAAACTGACGGATGAGAGATTTTGTAAGTACTATGTATCTCTTGCCTGATGACAGACGCCTTGCAAAAGCAGCTTCGAAATTCATCGGCTCCGCTTATCTCCGCTAACTCACCTACAAATGGGATGACATCTAAAAGTACTACCTTTATCACTCAAATAATGCACCGAATTGATACTATTTAATTCATCGACTCACTCCAAGCAATAAAGCAGGGGCGTGCCGGGGGGGGGGGGGATGCGGGTACCCTTGCTCAAAGAGTTGGAGGATAAGAAGAGGTGGGCATGATGTACTTTTCAAGCAAATAATCTAAATAATTCATGACTTTAATATCGTGAATGTTCGGTACTGCTCCCATTATATCTTCAATAAATGCTTCCTCGACTTCACTGATTGGTATAAACGGAAGCCCGAATGTGTGAACGAGAAATTTGCTTTCTAAAATTAAAAACACGTCATTTTCGGTTAATTCTCCTTCGGTTTCGCGTGTTCATGCACTTCCATTCGGATTGATTTTCGCGGCTCTGTATTCGTCGAAACTTTCCGTTTGATTTCATTTGAAATTGTTTTGCGAGATTTTTGTAATTTGGTTCATCGCAGACTGATAAGTTACGCAGTCGGTCAATCAGGTGAGGAGTGAATAGTTATGATAAGAAGAGCGGTGACAAATGGGGCTATTGCACACTTCCGCTATAAGCGATTTAATAGTCGATTATGGCGTAAAAACCTCAAAAAATAACGATGGCGGCACTAAAAACTTCCAAAATCAACTCCTAAACTCAATAAACGCAGTTATTTGCGGGAGCGTAATGGTGGCCGAAGGCACTAACAATGGGAGATTCCCATCTAACAATTCTGAAACTTCATCAAGAAGTGACCAATAAGGGACTACTTTCATTTGACACCGATGTCACTTGGTGTTGCGGTACCATTCATCGGATGTGGATCATCACTCTGATGACTAATTACTCTGTGAATCATCCTTGTCAGCATAGAAAGAATGGCGAAATTAAGATAGGAATCTCCCATTGTTAGTGCCTTCGGCCACCATTACGCTCGCGCAAATAACTGCGTTTATTGAGTTTAGGAGTGGATTTTGGATGTTTTTAGTGCCACCGTCGTTATTTTTTGAGGTTTTTACGCCATAATCGAGTATGAAATCGCTTATAGCAAAAGTGTGCAATAGCCCCATTGCACCGACACTGATAATGCAGGTGATGCTCATACTGAAACGCGGTTGCCCAAATTGGTAACAACTGCCGTCGTTCGGCACAAAATTCGATGTTTACATCCTCAGCTTTATCCCTCCGTCTATAGGAGTTTGTTTTCGATAATTTCAGCAGTCTCGGAATTTACGATTTAGCAATGACAGTTTAGGAATTTACACCTCCCCGCTCATACACATATAGGAGCGGAAATATGGGGGGGGGGGGGGGGGAGCTAAGTCCCTCCCAGGAAATTTTGGAAACAAAAACCACTAAGCCATTTAGCCATGTGATTTGGCACATCCCAAAATGTTCTAATGGCTCTCATGGAGAATGGGGCAGTTGCAAGGGTCTGAAATGTTGTGTCTTTTATACAGAAAATGATAGTACTTGATAAGCTGGGAACAATGGTGCCTTTGGTTTCTTCCTAAGTGTCTTTGTTTTGGAGATACACACGTGTAAAGTTACAAAAATCCGTGAGTGTAGTGACGTCACTACGCGGAATTCCCATTTAAAACAATGCATTTTGGGCCAAAATCTCATCTCTGGAAAAATGGGACTTAATTAGAAACCAAAGGCATCTTTGTTCTCAGCTCATCAAGTACTCCTATTTTTTTCATAAAAAACCACAACATTTCAGACCCTCGCAGCTGCCCCATTCAAAGAGCAAAGACAAAAAGGTTGTTAAATACAGAATGTGTTTTCCCCCAAAATTAGCCTGCATTGTAAGAATAAGGGTCATCAAGGAGGTCAATGGTCAGAGTTATCTAGGATCAACCGCAAGAGAAGCCAAAAACAAACAAACAAACAAACAAACAAACAAAAATAGTCATCAGTTTTTTGCCTGCTCAGCCCTCCCCCCCCCCCCCCGAATAAGTTCGTAATTCCGCCTATGCTTATCATTACAACATTTTTTAATTTTTATTTTTTTTCCCCCACGGAATAAATGGCCTGAGAAATCCTGAGGTACTTAACAAAATTTGCTGGGAAACTTAAATTTTAACAATTTTTAGCGTAAGACATTCAGGAAATGTGCAGGGGATCTGGAAGATTAAAAGGGGTCCAGAAAAAGCTCCAAAGCAACTCTAATTTTCAAAATTTTCTGATGACTCAATGCATTTTATAAATGGTATGGTAAGTACATCCAAAAGAACTAAAAATCAGCTTCAGAGAATCTTAAATTCTCAACACTTTCTGAGCAAGGCACTCCATAGAATGATAGATCTGGGAAAACAAAAAAAGCTCAAAAATAGCTCTGGAGGAAGTTAAGTTTTCAAAATTTCCTGAGGGGAGGACTCTCGAACTTTCCTCTTGCATTTCCAAACGCCTCCTCCCCTTGAAATGTTCCTAGATCTGCCCCTAAAGAGAGATAGGGTCTCTCTGGGTTTCTTTCCTACAGAGCACTTTCAATTAGAAACCACCAAACAGACAACAATTAGTACTGTATGTGAACATAGGTGCCTACTGCAAAAACTGATTCAAAGACTTTGACCTTGAACGTAACTTACTTACTTGATAGCACCAACTTCACACACAAAAAACCAATTAATTTATGGGGGAAAAAAAGATGTTACTAGTATTCCTCTACACAGAATAAGGCAGTCAATCCAGTCCTTTAACGTTCATCATCTACATTTGAGCTCAAATGAATGGTTTTTAACGTTAAGTTGATTTAGAGACAGTATAAAGGAAACTAAAAATATTTTTTACTAATTTGATGAGTTGTTTGTCCTTTCTCTCATTTTTCCAGTGGACCAAAACCAAAAGTTACATCTGAAAAATACTATTGCTCACCTCTTCAACTATGGGCTTCAATTAATTTCTATGTGTGCATAACTAGGACGCTTTTTCTAGATGGGGTAAAGGTCATTGGTTGCATCCGGAATATAGTGCAAACGAATCCTTAAAATGACAAATTTCCTTTAACACACCTTTCAGTTGCTTGTTCCTTCCTTTATTTTTCTCTCCCTTCTGTTGCTTTCCTTTCTTTTTCTTTATTTTTACTCCTTATTTTCTCAATATTTTTCTTCCATAGTTTTCAGGGGGAGGAGGGGATCTGGCTCCCCTGTGTAGTTACGCTCACGAGCAGAAAACTCTTACTAAGCTGTGTTGTGTTATATTGATCATTGATGTTTCAACTAAATCATACAAATTAAGCGCAGAGCAATGGAGAGATGGCAGGTAGATTTGGACCACAACAGAACAATCAATAAAGGCAGGAGGCTCGGTTATTTCCCAATTTATCTCAACAAAATAGATCTCACGAAAACAATCCAATGCAAGGGCGGAAGTGAAGAGGATTTTGGGAACATCAGGAAACTTTAAGATTTGCCTACAATTTGGAGCCCCCAGTAAATTGAGGGCTTGGGGCAGATTGTCCCCTTCTCAAAGCCCCTCGAACAATGTAGGTGGGAATACTAAGTAGATTGACGGATGGATCACTAAGTCTTGTTGAGCAGCAACAAAGAAAACAAATCCCTTTTCACTGAACAAGTCAAAGACCAACTACTCCCAATTAACTTGGAACAGATATTAAACAACTTGACCTCAAGTGGGGTTGGGTGGATGTAAAACTAAGGCTAGCAATACTTACAGCAGCGAGTATTGGGGGGAAAAGAAACTCTTTATAGTCTTTACTTCCTTATCGAAGAATTTGGATGAATAATCCAGACTCTTTCAGAGTAATTGGGTTTGATGCACAAACTTTAAAAATCTGAAAAATCTTAGGGCAGGCCACTGGACCTTACCAATTTTTAAATCAATTAGTGCGTCCATATACTATCCATTAAAATAACACCTCATTGTTAGTTTTTCAATTTCGCAAAGGACACAATATTCTGTATGTACATAGGCACATCCACATGCCAACCCAACCTTTTGAAAGAAAAAAAACTATGCAGTTACTGCAGATCAACAGCAATCTGAGGCCTAACCACAAACAGGGATCGGGAGCCGTGATCAGATCTGAATTTTATGTTCTCCTCGGCAGAAAACTGTGGGAATACTAAAATGAGTGACAATTGATCATTCGAATGCTGAATCCGAAGGCTCTTGCACCAACAGAACTTGATTTCAAAGATTCGGTTTCCAGTTATTGTGTTGGGAGCTTTTTAGGGAGCACTTTTTGGGAACCGTGCTCCCAAAGAGCTCCCAACGCAATAACTTGAAACTGAATCTTTGAAATCAAGTTCTGTTGGTGCAAGAACCTTCGGATTCAGTATTTGAATGATAGATTGTAACTCATTTTAGCATTCCCACAGTTTTCTGCCGAGGAGAACATAAAATTCAGATCCGACCGGCTCCCAATCCCTGACCGCAAGTTGTCTATAGAGCTTCCTTAAGGTGATTCGATACCTTGCCGTAGTAAGATTCTCGGATTAGAGATGGCAGCACCGTCGACGGCGATTTCGAGCAACACAGCAACAGAAAACCGTGACCTTGACCAGTTTTCGACGGAATTAAAAAAAAGGAACAAGTTTTTGCTTATTTTGCGATCGTAAACGTGTAGTCAGTAGGTTTATCTGTTCCTAAAATAAATTCCAGGTCTTGAAACTCAAAAGTAAAGTCAGGATTTCCTAAATGCCGAGCGCCATCAGCTAACTGCCACCGACGACAACAGTCACTATTTCGAGTGTCATTCAAAAATGAAAGGGCAAATTTCAATTTTCGGATCGTAAACGTGTAGTTTATATGTTCATAAAACTTTCTACCAAATTTGACTTCAAACAAACAAATTTTATAGCCGTGAGGACCTAAACGGCACGGCAAAGTCGGGATTTTCTAACAACGCCATGTTGCCAACTTTCACTTTCTACCGTGCACTGTTTTCTTTGCAGGGTTTGAGGTTAGGGGGGTTCGGATTTGTTTGTTTTTGTTTACCTCCGTACGCGTATCCTGATAAGTGCTGATAATACTGATGTTTTGTGCGCTTCTACCCACTGATTATCTTTCTTTTCTTCTGACTCTTTATCCTTTGGCATTTGCCTCTGATTTATTAGATGTCATATTTATTGCACTGAGCCCATTCTTTCGAGAAGTAGTTTTATATCTTGTAAAGGAAGTCTATAAGTTTATAAGTAGGTAATAAAGTTTCAGTGTTAGTGAAATGTCAGTTTATTTTGGAGTTTCTTTGAGGTATTGTCCTCCGAAGTATCTAGAGGCCATGATCTGGATCTATCCACAACCTCGTAAAATTTTATATTTTCATCAGCTTATCGTGAACTACGGCACAACTGTCAGACTACTTATGTGCGGACTATGAATCCTGTGAGGTCTTCAAGGTGATGCAGTTACATACAAAATGACATCTGTAATCCACCGCTGTTTTAGAGCAGCATTGTAAACAGTGCTTGCTGACAGAATGATTCCTACAATCATAGAACACGGAGGCAAGAAGATCGTCTCAGAACACCTTTTACAAGGGAAAGTACATCTCATCAAATGTGACCGAGCTAACTTGAAAATTGGATAATTTTTTGACGTAAGTATATTTCTGTTGTCTTTGTTTTTCCAGTCATCAATTCAAACGGCTTGATAAAGGAAGAATTTTATCGTATTCATTTGCATGTAGGTAACTCTGATCTAGGTTCAGCTTTACTCTGTTTGGAGTGTCCGTGAACTTGAATCCACCTCATGAATAGTCTTTTTGCGAAGAAATATCATAAATGTAGTAGATACAAGTAGTTCAGATAGCATACCATATAAAAGCCATCAATTTATAAGAGCTAGGATAGAACTATTTTGAGTATTGGGATCTAACAAGTAGCGGTGCCTGTGAAGTGCATCAAAGTGCGTTGGTGAGCGGTTGATTAGCAACGAGTCAAAACTCAGCGCTAACCAGCCACTCATCGATGCGTTTTGATGCAGTTTGAAAGCAGGCACCGCTATATGTCAGAACCCTATATTCAAATTGGTTCACCGCTAGAACAGTATTTACAGTGTTTATAGTATTTTTTGTAAATGTTCCTTGGGGATTATGACTGAAGCAAAGTGTCAGTCGCTAACTCATCATACGAAAATCATCTCTACATGGCTTTGGATGCAGAGAAAAAGAGGATTTAAACAAAGCTCTGCAACAAATATACTTTGGTTTCAACGTACTGTTTGTTGACATGCACAACAGTTAGTATTCAACTGATGCGTTAATTGTTTTTTTGTTTTTGTTTTTTTGGCGCTTTGAACATTCAAACGCAGACTTACTCATGGAACAAAACAAGCACTTTTCTGAACTTCACCTGTTCACTAATTGCTTCTTGCTATTCAAGCGAAAAGGCTATTTTTCTTTGAGTAATCCAGCTACCTCAAGAGCGCGCTTGATCTGCTTGGAGACTGATCCAGCTCGAGCGCTTGAATGTTCAAAGGGGGGAAAAAACTCATCCATAGGCCACTGTGTAAGAGTGAGTACACTTGTAATGGGTAAAATATTCTCTAAGCCATAGCGAGGCTTGATCTTTCGAGCCCTTTGAATCCATGGACTCATTTGGTTTGCCTCGGCTCCCCAGTTCTGTCTTAGTGGTAACTAACTATCATTCGACCTGAAAACTCCGAGTGTCTTTCGAGTGTTATTATGTCTACGGATCATTATATTTGCATTTTTAATTCATTTCCTCCATGACTAGTTTAAACCACGCTTCTTTTCATTTCGTTTCAGAGCTGCTGCTTGTTCCAATCTAACTGACTGACATTCTTTTAGAGATAAAAGACTTGTGGATTGTTTGTCCAGCAAATCGTACCGAGGCTCCATCAATCTGGTTGCTCTGCTTGGTGGAATGGATGGAAATAGTTCTGTTGTGATACTATGAATCACCAAGGCACCAACTAAGAGAAGCAATCCATTCAGGTGCTGTTGAAGGTGCTGCTAGCTCTAATGAGTAGAAGAAACCCGTGAAAGGGGCCCCTTAGCCTGATATCTTTGCATCATAAAAACCTCTGTTTACACCTCCGCGAGGGTAACGGAATCAACCTGTCATTCTCACCCTCAGATACTTTTCCCCACCCGAAGCCCTTTTAAAACTCATGTTCGGAAGTGCCCTTTCAGAACTCATTTCAGATGCAAAGGCTGGAGCAACCCTTCAATCCAGGTTGAATGATTATTTTTTTTGAAAAATAATAGAGGGAAAGCTGAGCAAGTCGCCGTGAAGTCCTTAATTTTGAAAGGAGTAACAAATTTAAGATGTATGATTGACTTGAAGATATTTTTACATGATCCCTGCAATCTGAATTAAAATCGGAGCATTTGGGCGTGCGTAAGATGAGTTTTTGGTGGAATCGCGTATTGCTGCTCCCCCCTTTTATTGCCCTCTCTCTTCTATGGATTTATTTGAGGATGAGGATGACCTGTGGGCAAACAAATTTAATTTTCAGATGGAAATAACTCGTATACATAGTCGGCACCCCTTTCGGAACTCTGTCTGGAGCAAGAAGCAAGTTTAGGCAGGCCGTATGCTAAAAAAGTCTTTCAGCTAACTATCAGAACATTACGCTCAGCTTCCTTCATTCTCTCCGTTGTTCCATGGTATCGTCTTTTCTTTGTGGAAGAAGAGTTGAAGATAATCTGATGGGGCTAAGTTGGAGAAACCTCTTTCCTCCCCTCGCTCGCTCTCTTTGGATGGAGCAAAGAAAGCTTCAAGCAATGTTTCGATAGTTAGCCAAGGTTTTATGTGAGTGGCCTGCCAAAGGTTGCCTCTTGCTCCAGAAACTGTTCTGATGGGGATGGTGACTATGTAGAGGTATAATTTCTAAAATTACACAAATTAGCCCATAGGTTGTCCTCATTTTCAAATAAATCCATGAAAGAGAGTAGGCGATAAGAGGGTTAGCGCTAACCATGTGCCCTATATTCATAAATCTGGTTGGAGCATCGCTGGAAGAGAAACTTATCTCGCACATGCGTGAAAGATCCAATTTGGAATCTGATCAAATATCCTCAAGTTTATCATATCTCTTTCATAAGTTATTCCTATCAATATCGTGGATTTGGTAGCAGGGGACACTTACTTGACTTACTCATTGAGCAACCCTTGCATCTCTTTTTCAAGGGGGAAAGAACTCTAAAATTGGGTGGTAGATTTCATTATTTCATTTATTTCATTAACGGTCTTCGTTTTTTTACAATATTTTGTCGCTTTTCAGAAAAAAATTTCAAATTATGGTGCTTGCCCTTAGTGTAGTGCTGCGATCTCAATATGCTATACTCTGTCCATTTGAATTCATGAAAAATATTGAATGTCTGAGAGTGCGGTGAACACTCTCAAATTTGATGTTCCAAGAGGGGTTCAGTGGAAAAAATACAAAGTTGTCAGATTGCATGCTTTACCACCGGTGCTCACAATTTATTTAATGATGTTTATTCCTGGAATTATTTATAAAAATGGCTGTAAAGGCTTGTGTACCTCATTCATCTCAAAATAAATTATTGAACTCAGTAATCAGTCTCTCTCAACTTTGATCTTGAATTTATGTAGAAAATTTTTTAACCGAAGCATGTGACGGATGCTATTTATCTGGTGATGTAAGTTATCTTTTGTTTCCTTACAAGTGAAAGGCACGAAGTGTTACCCTCTGATTTTGCTCATATTTTGAGGATAGGTAGTTTGTTCATAAGAATTCATTGGACAAGTAGTGTTTTGTTGTTTTTGTGAATACGCCCCGTAAAGGCCCTAACATCGTTTTTGAAAATTCAAAAAATAACATGTGTGTAATGCATGACACAATAGCCGCCACATATATAGTTGGTGAGTGCCACATTTTTGCCATATTTCGTTTGTGTTTTCTGTTTTTCTCCATCTTTGTCTATACCAAATGCAATCTTTATGTGTGTGTTGAAAATGTTTCATAAGGTATTTTAGCTACCAAAAGCAAAACATAATACAGGAACTGCTGTATTTTATGATGTGGTGTGAGGGACTCTTTCCATTGAAATTGCACTGTATCTATTATTGCTCTCCGTAAAATGAATATAAAAAAAAATATTCATGGTATGCACTAGTAACCTATATTATACGTAGAACAATCAATTATCCCGATCCAAATAATGAAGTTTAGTATCCATGGTATTATGCTATGAAGTTCACTGATTTCCTATTGGATTTGGTTAAAGTATGAATTTGTAAATTTGTTTTTATGGAGAGAAAAATAAAGAGAGCGGGTTCAGTTGAAAGAGTCCCTCGCACTGCTTAAAATGCAGCGGTCCCTGTTTGAAGTTTACCTTTTGGAGGTCAAAATACCTCATAAAAAATAAGACCTTGTTTCTGGACAAAGATTAGAAAACAGTAAAACACAAACAAAATGTGGCAAAAAGTGGACATCTCCGGTGGAGATCGATCCATTGATCCCCTGTTAGAAAGCGGGCACTCTCACTGACTGCTCCAGCGAGCTGCTGTTTCATAAGAGGCGTGAACTGTTGAGTCTAGCATTTGATTCTCCTCCCGGCAGATATGCGATTTTTGAAATTTTCAAAAACAATGTTCGGGCCTTTCCAGGGCCCATTCACGAACCTGGCTAAATATGTGTCCAATGAATTCTTATGAGCTACTTATCCTCAAAATTTGAACAAAATCTGTGGGTATAACACTTCCTGCCCTCTCAGTATCAATCATCCTTTGCTCTATCTACTCACAAATCATCTGCAAATGAGAAGAAATTGGAAACATCAAATTTTGATGAATCGATTTGCAACCTCGCATAAGTGTACCTAATCTTTTATGATGTATCAGATGTAAATCAATACATTGAATAAATAATGAAGAGGTATGTGTAACGATGTTTGATGTCAATGGATACTTTATTCCTTTGATGTTTCCATGTTACGCAACACCGATTCCAAAGTAGGCTTGTGAAATGGCAAAACTTTAGCATAGAATTTGATGGCCCGCTATATCGATATTATGATAATGAGTTGAAAACCGTATAATCAAGAAACTTCAAAAAACCATCTCATAAATTAGACGATTTCACCACCAAACTGTGTTGTCAAAAATCATGTGGAATATCTCTTGTTCCATTCAATCCTAAATCTGTTCAACCTCTTGCTAGCCAGATTTTTTATCGGAATGATAGTTAGTAACCGCGTTGGTCGATAGCAATCAATGCTGGTCTGATGGTACAAAAAATTGATTACCTATTGATTCATTGGACATGTTTCTTCAAGAGCATCAAACGATTTGATTCTGTAAAATATCAATTATCGGCAGTGGCGTAGTAAGGCTCAGTGGCACCCGGGGCGGAACACTTTGGTGTCACCCCCTATGAGGGGTCTGGAGGGGACACCCCCAGTATAGGGAGGGGGTCCGGGGGTCCTCCTCTGAAATTTATTTGAAAAGTTACGATCTCGAGAGCCCTCATGTTTGCCATCTCCGCGCTGAAATTAGGTTTGATTAACTAACTAACTGATATACATATTCTCGGACTTTTCACTCGGTTTCTTTCTAACTTTTAATTTTTTCTAACTCTATTTTGCGCAGGCTCTCTTCTCCGCCTCTTTCTCACCCATTTGTCCCTTCTTACTTCCCGTTTTTCATATTTTCTCTTCTTTACCCCCTTTCCCCCTTAATTTCTTATTCTTTCCCATTTTTCCTCCTTCCCCCCCCCCTTTTTTTTCGTTTTCCCCCTTTTCGTCTTCTCTTTTTCTTTTTCTTCTCTCTTTTCTTCCCTTTTTACTGCGGGTGTCACCCCTCCGATGGTGTCACCCGGGGCGGACCGCCCCTCCCCCCTACTAAGCCACTGATTATTGATCAATTCAATCAACATCGCGTGCACTCCTACTCAGAAGTTTTTGGAATATGATTCAATGGTTTGATACTATCTCAAGTTTTGATGTAAGTATTGACCTGATGCGAACACTTCTAGCATGGTTTTATGATTTGATGTTTCGATATGATCACTGTGCTGATACCACCGCTAACTCAAATAGAGGTCATTACTACTAGGAAAAGCTGCAGAAGGGGCATATTTTTCCAGAATTTGAGATAAGAATAGACGTCTTATCTACTGTTATTCTTTGAAAACATTAATGAATCAATTAAGGGGGGGGGGGGGGCATCGTTTTCAGAAGGAAAGTGGAACCAACATTAGTCCTAATTTCAAGAGAAATCGGTCGTTGCAAAATTGAACCTTTATCGAAGTAAAAAAGCAAAGGAGGGCATCAAAAGCTTTTGTACTTTCTTTTGTTTCTGCAGCAGCAATTGTTAGTCTTTTCTCCTCAAGTTGAAAAAAAAGAAGAAAAAAAAAGGATTTGTCAACCTCTTTTTCACGCCCCTCATTCTCTTTTTCCCTCTTTTCTATTTACCTGGCTTTTCATTTCAGAAAATAATAACTATATGCCGTGGTGGATCCAGACAATTTTTCTGAGGGGGGGGGGGGGGAGGCACGCCTGTGAAATTTTGAAATTTGAAGCGTCGGTGGAAGCAATTTCAGGCTATTTCTATATTGAAAAAAGCCAAAATTTTAGGCTTGTGGGGGAGGGGGGCTAGCCATGACATTTAGTCAGTGGCGGATCCACGGGGGGACACGTGCCCCCCCCCCCCCCCCCCCCTTGCTACTGGGCGTTTCTCTCCAGCTCCAAAAAAAAATGAAGAGTATATAGTATTAATAATCAGTTGAAAGAATAGAAATAGAAAAGGAAATATGTCTAAAAAAAAAAATTAAAAAATTAAACATCAATTAGGGGGGGGGGGAGAGAAAGCATATACAGTCGAAATGTATATATGTCTGAAAAAAAATATGAAAAATTTCATGGGGATTCTGAGTTACGATAAATCATACAGGGGCCCCGGCCGGCAGCAGTTCGCCCGTTGCGCCTCATCAAGAGAAAATAAAAATCATTCGCGTATACGGCGTATAGCGCCAGCGCCAACCGCGGCCGGCCGTCCCGTCGAGGTTTGCAAGAACTCGCGAGCGAATCGAGTCGGAATCAGAATCAGCGACCAGCGAGGAAAGAGCGAAACGAGAGAAAATTCGGAAGCAAGGAAGCGAAGCAACAGCACGGCTAGCAGCGGGAGAAGATAGAATAACGTCAACTGAATAACGTCAACTTGCTCATTTTGGAATAAGGTAAAACCGGTGACGCCTGTATTAAAGGAAATTTTTAAACAAAGACAGCGCAGCTGTGAAAAAAGCAAGTATCTGCAGAGATCGTACATTTTTTGAATGAGTGGTAAAATATAGTTTTTGTTTGTTTACTTGAATTGTTCCATTTGCAAGGTAGATTTTGCCTGTGTCGGAATTTTTTCGGGTACCTATGCAGGTTAAGCTCATTGTAGGAGTAGTGGAGATACCCTCAGTTGATTTTAGGAAGTTTCCCAAACATTGCTCCCCTCAAACCAAGCTAATTTTATTAATTTAAATTAATTTTTTTTTTTTAATTTTTTTTAAATTTTTTTTTTTTTTTTTTTAAATTGTTTAATTTTTTTTTAAATTTTTTTGCAATTAATTTTAAAAGCTGGAGAACGGAAATGATGACATGGGCGGTCTGTGAGTTCAAAAATGGAAGGATTTGAAGAAAGGTGATGACCTTTTTTTCCTTCGATTCTCACTGTTGTTCTTGAGCCCTTCTCCATGAATGTAAATGTTTGGGCTTGGAGAGCTATACAGGGTGTTTCTAAAACTTATGTCATCCTTTCTATCTCGTATTTTTGAGGTCAAAATAAGACTTTTTTTCCCTATAAACATGTGTCCGAAAATGCCCCCCTTTTGAGCTACAGCCCCCCAAAGTTTTAAAAAATTGTTGGTTTTCTTGGAATATCGACCATAATTATGTACCGAATGTCATGAAAATTGGTATCCCGAGGTACTTTCACGTGTAGAATCCATTGATGACCTCGAAAAATTCAGAAATGAGGTCTGACTGTTCTTTTCAGGCAATCTTATACCTTCAACAACACAAATTTTATGCGACAGAAAGGAAATTTGAAAAATAAATAATGAAATCAGATGGGAAAAACTCTTAGAAAGATATTTGGTCCTCTTTGTTTTGGTCGATAAGACGCGTATTAAGCGAGATAATCGCTGCACAAGGTGGAAAAGTCAGCGCTTTTATCACGAGGAGCGGCAGGAAGTATGCAACCCGCCACTCCTCTGCTTCTACGGGCCGTCCGCTATAGTAAAAGCGCTGACTTTTCCACCTTGTGCAGCGATTATCTCGCTTAATACGCGTCTTATCGACCAAAACAAAGAGGACCAAATATCTTTCTAAGAGTTTTTCCCATCTGATTTCATTATTTATTTTTCAAATTTCCTTTCTGTCGCATAAAATTTGTGTTGTTGAAGGTATAAGATTGCCTGAAAAGAACAGTCAGACCTCATTTCTGAATTTTTCGAGGTCATCAATGGATTCTACACGTGAAAGTACCTCGGGATACCAATTTTCATGACATTCGGTACATAATTATGGTCGATATTCCAAGAAAACCAACAATTTTTTAAAACTTTGGGGGGCTGTAGCTCAAAAGGGGGGCATTTTCGGACACATGTTTATAGGGAAAAAAAGTCTTATTTTGACCTCAAAAATACTAGGTAGAAAGGATGACATAAGTTCTAGAAACACCCCGTATATCTTTCTTTGCTTATTCCCTTGTTTTGAGCCCTTTCCCTAAAACGCCGGGGGCATGAAGAGTTGTGACCACTGTCTCCCTCATGTAGGAGCTCTTTTCCAAAAAAGAGCAGGAGGGTGGCTTGAGCCCCCAAAGCCCTCCCCCCCTCCCCATGGACATCTAGTGGGTGGTGGGTCTCAGGAACCAACTGTGGTTAATGGCACCCTCATAAGTTTTGATCATGAATCAATTCTTTTGTCATTCATTTTTGAAAAATTTTACTATAGGAGAAGATACTATAGTGAATAGAAGGCGTTCTCAATAAATTCAGTGACCTTATGCAGTTTGGTTTATGAAGAAAGAAAAATCCGGTTCAACTCCCATGATTTATGTCTGCTTAGAATATACAATGCGGATGCGGGATGAGTAATCTAAAGCAGTTATCAACAAATTTATTTACATTTTGAACTATTTTTGTCCAGAAACACTGCCTGAATGTAGTTGTGTTCACAAGGGAGGAGAGATACTATCATCTATTTGTGTCTGATACCCCATGTACTCCCTTGGATTGTTTTCCATGGCTCAGTCTCTGGTACCTATAGGAAGTCGCTTGGGTGGGCCTCAAAGCGTGAAGTTTAATAAGGAATATTCTTCTTCTTTTCTTCTCCTGCTAATTATATGTTTATCCATTCTTATCCCTTCACCTTACATTAACAATCTTCATTCAATACTTTAAAAACACTTTTCTTTTGTTTGTCTATAGGTGGCTGTAGATTCTCTCCTGTTTTAAACTGAGAATAAAGCCAAAAATTTTCTAAAAAATAAAAAAAATAAAAAAAAAAAATAAGGGAGGAGAGACTCAGGGGGCTTCAGCTCCCTCCAAAACATTAATTTTTAAGGGAAGAGGGGGAAGAAAGTTGGAGCCAATATTTCGTATCAGACACCACTGCCTGTATGCCCACATTTGTTGTATAAAAGAAAAGGAGCGAATAATTTTCAAAAAGCCTTGATGTACTTTTAAAATAATAAAATAATGATTTCTAACTGTTTTTTGAAAATTATTCGTCAACACTTTACATGTATAGATTTATCTTTCAAGATTCAGATTCTAGAAACAATAGTATGGTGACACAAGATCTTGAATGGTGGTAACTATTTTTGACTTCCTATATTTTCTCCTCTATTATATCTTTTACCGTCGTGAGAGCGCCATTTTCGGTTTCCTCGTCACATTAGCCACAAATTTCGTGGCCCGGTGGGCAGCAAATTTTCATCTACCCTTTCATTTAGGAGAAAATTCAACAAATTCGAAAAATTCTTTAGCCCGTCTTTTTGAAATTGGTTACCGAGAACATGGTCCATAGCAGCCAACCACAACTTAGAATGAGTGAAAACTTTCCCGACTATATTCCCTGACTGGGGGTCCCGCATTTCTTGCACGTTTGAATTTCCTCGTAAGATTCCAAATCCTAGGCAACCCTTCTCGAAAATATACTCAAAATTTGTTAAATGCCTTTAAATCTCGAAACTTCTCAAACTCAGTCCGCCAAATGGTTAACACGTCAAGTTGAAAGTTTCCCAGTTGTAGCGTGAAAACAATTTCGCGTTCCAGGATTACATCAATTTTCCTTGTGTTTACAAATTATTCGTGATTACTGATTCGCTTTCAGATCCGCCTTCACAATGTCAATCTCTCCGTGAAATTTAAAAAGAAAATATTCGGAAAGTCTTTAAACAGTAGTTTTCAGTTTTTAATGTTCATCAAGGTTCACTCTTGTGAGAAAAAATAATTTAAGATAGTTTACTGCCTAGAATTTTTACATTTTTCTGCAATCGCGGTGCGCCTCCCATGCTCAGGACGCCGGCACACGTCTCTTTTCTTACCAATTTCATATATAGCTTAATTTCAATTCATCACTGGATGTAATTAAGAGTTCAGGTTTTCATATTTTGGAAGATGACCGGGCAGAAGTAAAGCCTCCTTCTTGCCCATCAATTTGATTGCCTGCCTCAGTTTTGTAGTATAACCATCATTAACAACTTCCAATGTCTTATCATGGCCGGCAATGGTATTTTTCCCTTTAAACACTACTGATACTTTTCTCTTGTTTTTAAGTATTTCTAAAATTCAAACTGTTCTACTTGGCGTTTGATTATCCTGGGTAGAACTGGAGTTTGGCTTCAGAAAGTACTTTGACGCTCTTCCGATAACTTTTCGCTCTACCATTGGTAAGTATTTATCAGTAAGTTGTCCAGTCTAGCATCTCCGAACCATTCTGAGCTATCAATTTTACATGCATTATTGAACGTTTAGAAGAGGCTAGAGACAGTTCTCATGCATAAATATTAATAGCTTGAGAATATTAATTCCCTCAAACCAAATTGAATCTTTGGCAAGACTTTTCTACAAGACATTTTAGCATTCTTAATAAATGAATACGAGTATTTAACATTGCTTGCATTTTCGGCTTGGTTTGGGAGGAGCAGCGTTTGGAAACTTCCCTAAATTAACTGTGGTTAGAGGTTATTTCATGAAAGATGACAGATTACAGCTTGCCCGGTTTCCTGCGCCGTAGATTCATCAGCGTCTCTGCACTCAGAAACACAAACCTTACAAACTTGCTGCTCTATCATCTGCCAAATCTTTTGAAACAACCTCTCTCTCCTGCAAAGCCAAGAATCCTTGAGGTGACAAACCATGCCACCATTGTTCTCTCAGACTAAACCCTGGCGCCTGTGTTAGAAGCTCTACGAAGACTTTCCAACTCAATAACTGTTTTCCTTTGCGATTAGCCTCGTTTTAGTGCGTTCACATTTGCGGTACACCAAAAGGTAGCCTCAGGAAGGAAGAATAAGATTGCGTTTGATCCGTTGCATCATCCTCTTTGCCCGGGCAACACTCTCCAAGCCTGTTGCGGACAATTTCTTAGAGCTTCCTTTGGGAATTTAACCAGTGGTAGAAATGAGAACTTGCAGAGCAAGTCCTGGGAGAGGTGATTTATTAGGGGCAGCAGCCTGAATTACAGGCAAATGCCGGGTGGGGCTGGATAGACTGAGAAAAATTGGAAAAACCCATGGCAATTATTATAATCAGTTTTAATGTCAAATTCAACAGTTAAAGCCATAGGTACAGGCAAAGAGTATATTATTCTTTGGGTAGAGGAGAGCTAACAGAGAATTTTTGGTATGATCTAGGTCAGGATCATGAAGGAAAGTAAAGGCACCTACTAAAGGCACATAGCTTATTACTTGAATAATCCATGATAATAATAATAAGTAATTGATTATAAATCATCATAATATAATTCATCAATTGACGCCATAAGAAAGAGAAGAACAAGAGAATTCCGTTAAAATCACGGTCAGGATAGAAACAGTACATATAATAATAAGCCGTGGAGAAGAAGGCACATGATGGTCTATTACTTGCATAGGACATCTTTTCAAAAAACATTGGGTATTCAAACGTTAGATTTTCTCACATCAGTTGACGTTATTCTACCGCGGTTTTGGAGTTGACGTTAATCCGGTGAAATTAGGCATTGACTTTATTCCGAAGTGCCTACATTTACTATAATCCGGTTGACGTTATTCTGCCTCCCGAGCAGCGGCAGTCGGCAAGACGCAAGAGGAGAGGGGGCCGCCCGTTGTCATAGCAACCGCAATAAAGACGGCAACGCCGCACCACAAAACCGTTAGATAGCGACAATATGCTCCAAAATCGGTTTAGGTCCTCACATCTTTATTTTCCAACATTGGGAAACCGTTTTGGTACGAATTTGTTCAGAATATTGTCTTCTATGAGATTGCGATCGATTTTGCAAGAAAAAAATACGAAATCAATTGATAAACTACCATGCTCCTCACAAGAACTGATCTGAAATCGGTTTATGTCCTCACATCTTCATTTTTCCATTTTGAGAAATCGTTTTGGTATGGATTTGTTCAGAATTTTATCCTCTTGGCATTTGCGATGGATTTTCACCGAAAATGACAAACATTCAATCAAAAATAAGACATTTCTCAAATTGTATAAACTCTGGTGGCAGTTTTAGGAACTACGTCCAACTTTTCATTTTGAAGCGCAACGTGGTGGCAGCTTTTGGAACTACCGAGGTATCGAATCACCTTAAGATGGATTTCAAAACCAAATAATAAACTCACCGTAGTTGGCTCTGGAAAATTGGTAATCACAAAAGAACAAGAGGAGATAGAAAATCTGCACATTTATCGGTAAATTCACGTACCACTCTACTTCACTTCATTATGTATAATACAAGTCAAACTTCAACAAGTTTTGAACTACTTCATTGCAGATGAATGCCTTTGATGTCACGCCGCGCCGCCGCTGCACGCACGTTTCCGCTGCAATAGTGCTGGTTATGCGAGCATTTCAATCCGGATTGAACTAGGATCGAGGGATCGGACCGGACTGGATCGGGTCGCATAAACGCTGCGGATTCAACTCGATCCATGTTCGACTCGATCCCGCTAAACTGCGGGAATGTTTACATTTTTAACTTCGCTGATCCTCGCTCTTGCGTGTTGCGTCAGCCGTCAACTGTAGTTGGTCAGTGCTGCCCTCTACCTCATTCCTTATTCACAAATTCAACAAAAAAGCGCGCAATTCAATTTTTCGCGTGGTTATCCGAAAGATTTCATTGACAAATAACGTTCGTCAACGGCTTTGTTTTTTTGTGTGTAAACCTTCATGAGGCAGAAGAAGAAGCCAGAAGGGTCCGGATGGATCCAAATTTGAAGTATACATAGATTTCACCTATTCTGGTGTATCATGTCTGGTATCATGTGAGCGTGTTACGACATCCGTTAGTTAATGTAAGCACATAGATCATCATATTGTAATTGTTTTTTCTTTGTTTTGTAAATCAGAGAAAACACAAGGAGAATGCTCTCACAAGAGCATTCTCCTTCTCTACCCCAGTTTGTCTTCTTTTTAGATTTTCCAAGAGAAGGGGGGGGGCAGTAGCGCCCCCCTCCCGCTCATCGTTGTTATGCTTATGCCAATGCAGTGGCGTCAATTCGAGTCTGGCTTGGGGGGCGGGGGGGGGGGAATCCGATGACCATTCCCCCCCCCCTCATCAGTATAATTTTAGAGCCTTAGAGCCGGCTTGGGGGGAGGGGGGAATCTGATGAACTTTTCTCCCCCCCCCCTCATCACTATAATTTTAGAGCTTTAGAGCCGGCTTGGGGGGGCAAACATCTGATGACCTTCCCCCCCCCCCTCATCAGTATAATTTTAGAGCTTTAGAGCCGGCTTGGGGGGGGGGGGGAGGGGGCAAACATCTGATGACCTCTTTTTTTTTGCTCATCAGTATAATTTATTCCCGTTTTTTAACCTGACTTCAAATCCTTAGGGGGGGGGGTGCCCCCCTGCCCCCCCCCACTCAAATGACGCCACTGTGCCAATGGGCTAATCGCACAACTCTAACAAGTCACATCTGATCATATCAATATCTGACAGGAAAATGAATTATTACACGCGCCAATTTTCTAACTTCCTAGGAGACGAAAAAAAACTGATTTACAGCGGTTGTGTATCGTATTGACTCCTTGCGACACGAACTTCCAAACAAGTTCAATTCAATATAATGATTTCTTTCAATGCATAAGTAATAATATATGTCCCTAACCAAAGGAGCATACCTCTGCATATCCAAGGTCCATAAAAGCAGGTAAGTCCGATAGCGCTGTAGTCTTTGTAACCAACTCGGGAAACCAAGTTATTCATATGGGCGGGGTTGATTTCTAGAGTTTGCTAAAGTTTATTCAAACAGGCCAGTCCGATCGCGCTGTAATCTTTTGCTCTCTCCAGTATATGCCAGCAGTGGGACCTGCCCAAACCGAGAAAACAACCTCCATTTGAATAGCAAGATTTCCCGATTTGGTCACAAAGATTACAGAGATATCAAATTGATCTCTTCGGGTGGACCTTTATAATCCGAGCTTAACTCTGTAATTTTATCCAAAATGGAGCTTGTAACTCGTTTTCTGTCAGGGGTCGATATTCGTAAATAGAAAATAAACGGGCTAGTTTTGTTTCCTGTCTATTTCAAGACGTGTTACAAAAACAGCGAAGTACGTAAAGCTACTTTCAATAAACTTGAGTTATTCTGAACAAAACAAACGTATCGAAACTTTGTCCATGAAACATCTAATTTGTGCACACGTAAAGTGCATCCCTCTCAAATGTAAATAAGCGATTTTAGTCGTAAATTATACTTGTTGACTTCGAAGTTTCTTGTTTGCTCAAAATTCATTCCATGTTTGCGAAAGGTGCCCCCGTGTAATTAAAAACTAAGCAACGCCTAAGCACATGTCCGCAACGAGTAATTTCCTTTCCCCGATACGTGTTCTTGAAAATTACAAAATCCTTTATTTGATTCAGAGTTTTTTTTTTTTTTTTTTTTTTTTTTTTTTTTTTTTTTTTTTTTTTTTTTCAGTATACCATCTTCATCTTTTTCAATTTTTCTCAATCCTTCATTTCTGTTTTTTTCTTTCTCTCTCTTTGAGTATTATTAAGGTGAACATTAAAAAAAGGAAAAATAAAAATATTGAACGTAGCCTCCAGTTACAATGGATTTTGGCAACAATGAAGTAAGTCAGTGGCAATTTAATAGTCTCTTTAGAAACTTCTTATACGGTTATATTTATTGTTACAAAAAGTTAAAAAACCACGGAGGAGAAATTATTTAGCGCGACGCACATTATTAAAACGTGCTCACATCGTTACCCCTCAGTTTAAAAGCCCCTTCAATTCCTCGTGCAGCAACCATCCCAACTTATAAAAATTGCATGTTGAAAAAATAAAATTTTCATGACAACCAAAGACAAAATAATTATTTTGCTAACTTCTTTCTAAAAACGAAGTACAGTTTGAAACTTCATGTATCAGAATAAAGTCTGTTGGCCATTTTTTCGTTAGTTATGTATTTTTGAAAAAGAATCAACTTTTTACTTTGACAGCTTGGGATTCTCAAGAGAGAATGCGATTATCGAGGCCTACCTCCCTCTCTTCACTCGGGGCCCGGGCCTGGAAAAATGGTGACCCCCCAAAAAATATGTCCCTATAAAAATAAATTGACACATATTTCAGCGATTCGGCGTCCTCGAAAAAAGTCAAACTGTTTGGGACTCTAAAATCATGAACCCTAAGAAAATGCAAGTAAAAACTTTCAAGTCGACAACGCATCAAAACGCGCCAATCAGAGGCCGCGCCTACCAAGGACGCTGTTGTACGAGCGAAAATCTCGACTGGCGAAGACACCCGTGAATTCGCGCCAATCAGCGCTCTCCATTTCAGATCACACTGGACTCATTCAATCATCAACTTAATTCTTCTCATAATTCATATTCTAATCAAGCTAAAATTATTCCAATTATATCCACGCATTCAGAAAATTTCGTATGATTTTTTGATACATTCATCTTTATTTAATACTCAAAACTCATTTTTTATGTCAATCTTGACAAATTCAAGTTTCAACACTCAAGGTCACGTCTATTCACACCGCAAACAGCACCATTCATTTTTATCAGTTATATTTAATTCCAGAAATCATAAATTCTAACATAAATATATTCGTACTCTCCATAATTTTATAAATTTTTTCAAGTGAATAGTTTTGACTTATAAATTAATTTCAATTAATAATTCAAAGAAAACATTCGCATTCTCCAACACACGGCGCGGCATCCAGTCAACAACAGCCAATCACAGCGCTTCACTGCACATCTGCACTTTCCCGCGCTTTTCTGCGTTGCCAAATTTCGCCAACTAGTATAAATACCGCAGGTTGCTCGGTATTATTTACACTGTTGCCAGATCGAGAGTAAAAAGCCGTATCGTCCCCATTTAAATCAATGTAAAGCTTACGTCTTTTTCACCCCAATCTGGCAACACTGATTATTTGTCCTTCTTGGCGCCCACGCCGACCGAAGCAGCCATCGTCAATCAACTCTCTCTACTCTCTGGATCTCTGGACACGGATTCATTTTTACTTAGAATTAATTGCAAGTTCTTTCCAGAACTCTTAGTCAGTGCAGTTAATCACCAGTATCCAATCATCTCAATCTCAAGGCCGTGGACGAAGTAGGATTCTGCCGCCAATTCAAATCTCTTCGGCTTTGGCGCTATCTAGCAACATTTGCAAGAACTTACCCGAAATCTATCTCTCTCACTTGATCCCAAAGATTACTTATAAAGTAATCTTTGCTCGATCCATTCGAGATGGAGTCTTTCCATCGGGCGACAAGGTGACACCGGTTTTATTCGGTGGTTATCTCCGATTTTGCACCAACTGGTGCTCTTTCGGGATAACCGCCCGTCGAACCGATGCTGATTTAGAAAGCCGCGAAAATCATTTCGATTTGAAATGGTAAATAATTTACTTTACGCACTTTTCTCAATAATGATTCAATTTTATTCGAGCACCACTGAAAGGCTTCCTTAGGGCTTAAATAATGACAAGAAAATAATGATGGAAACAATTTCTGTAGTATTTACTTAGTTTAGTTATTATTTGATTATTTATTTAGAGGTTCTTTTGAGCAACCATTACAATCTATCAATAACCGAACCTTATCTAACCTAACCTCACAGGAGTATTGGTTAAGTAGGAGACACAAAATTGATGATAAATTCTGTTATTTTCACTATTATACTCATTAAATCGTTATTTATTACGTTTCCGCCGTTATTTTCTTGATATTTATGGCCGAAGGAAGCCCTTTAGTGGTGCTTGAATAATTGAATATAATTAAATCATAATTAAGAAAAGTGCGTAACGTTAATAATTACGGAATTATACCTAGATGTGCACCTAGAAATGTATATTCAGTCATTTTAAAAATTGATTTAATTTGGGAAAAAAAGAAAAGAAGTTACATTCTGGGCCGGAAATGAACCCGGGTCTGCAAGTTTCACGAGCGAGCACTATTCCACTGCGCCAATTGAGGCAATTGGAGATGATTGTCAATCTTAACGTAAATAAGCATACCGTTCTGGCGCTGAGCAACGATAGCCACCGATTGGTGAAAAGTCGGATATAACCGCCGAATATAACCCGATCTCACCTTGTCGCCCGATTGCAAAACTCTTCGAGATGTGTGGATGTGGCGCTATCTAACAACTAAGTAACTGTACTAACAAGAAACGAATCGTGCCACTCTTTTCATTGATCAACGTCAACGGCGTTTGTATTTAAATCAGCCGTTTACATGGCTTCACGTACGGAGCGTTTGCCGCTTCTCTGCAGTTGGATTTTTTAACAAACACCTAATTCTCGTCTTTTTTTATTATAGAGAGTTTTAGTAATAGCAACTGCCGGTGATGAGCGTTCCAAACAAAGCCGGTTTGTCTCTCTCGCTCTCACGTGACCCCCATGTACTGCCATCTCACTCTAATTTCAAAAATCGGATATAGAGACTTATTTTGTGAAATTTTATGGCTGAAATGAATTCCTCGAGGCATTTTAATGTGATTTTGATAATAATATGTCGTAAAACAAGGCCCTGTATACGAATTTCGGAACTAGAAAGAGATGGATATACATAGGGGTCACGGGAGAGCGAGTGAGATAGTTTGGAACGCTACGTGAGTTTTATCACAACCGATTGCGACCGATGAGTGCATTGTTGTGGTTGTTAGCTAACCGTTGACTTCCCACTAAAACCGTCTATTACTTATATTCTTATTCTTTTCGCCCACTTCCTGGTTTCCCGCAATATCCGCGGCAGCCGATGCACCTTGGCATTCGGATAACACTCTTTTTTTATATTGTTTATTGGCCCTTCTGGTCGCACGCTACAACGCGTAAGCCGGGTCAACTTTGACACCAGGACCCCTAAAATCTCTAATAATAAATCAAGTAAACTTTTTTACAAACTCGCGTCGCGTATTAATCATTTTTTTATATTTATTTAAATTCTTTCCTTCCTTTTCCTCTCAGGTTGATCTATACGACAAATCAGGGGGGATTTGAGTTAACAGAACCATTATGAATCCTTGAACCTTTGCTCTCTTTCCAAAACCTAATTCAATAATCGATTATTTAGTACACAATCAAATACACGTATTTTCAACTTCATTTTTTTAAAGATTCAAATCATTCAACGTTTTTATTCTGTCACTTTGTGACTGGTCCTTCGGAAAAATCAACATTCTCTTTTTTATATAGATTTTTTTTATTTTTATTATTTTTTTTTTATAATCTTCTATTCAAAGTCCGCACACAAACTAAAGAGGGGACCAGTGGCGAACTGGCAAACTTTGGGACTCATTGAAATAACAGCCAACAGTCGCCTCCTGTTAAATGATGAATATAGGTTTGGTAAGGTTTTTTTCGTGGTGTAAAGACGTTTTTTTGACTGAAAAACGGTTTCTGATTAATTATTTTCTCTTGGTGTACCTTAATTAATTGAAAGTTTGACTTGACAGCGACATTTCAGGTAGATTTCGACTGGTGTAATGTTCACCACTCAACAGTATACGACTTGTTAGCTGTTGTTTTGTTGGACCTCCGAACAGAAAATAAGCCCATTTTACTCGCCATACTTTCATAACACGGGAAGCATAGTAAGTACTGGGTCTCTATTTGTCTCTGATTTTACATCACGTTGCAGATTTCAAGAAAACCAATTACTGAACAGGAAATCAAAAGGACCGTCATTTATAAAAGTGGGAGAATGTACCAATGGTTGACGGGAATCTACGGGTACTTGCCCAATCGCATTATCGACTTCATCCTCTGCACTTTCTTTATATGTTGTCTCCTCTCGACGCTCTTCATAGTCACTGGTATCATAATCGGTGACCCAGCGTCTTCAACCAGCACCAACGTCGTAAGTTCGTTCGAGAAGGCAGCCATGAGCGGCGCTTACCTATTGATCTTGTGCTCAGCCGTTGTGACACTTTTGACCAACCCGAAGAAATTTGAAGCCACGTACTCGGCACTGGCCGCAAATTGGATCAGGATGAAACGAACGGCCCACTCGCCTCAAGAAAGGGAGATTATCATGAAATGCGAAAAAAAAAGTCAATTTATTTTCAACTTAATTGTACTTCCGTCGGGACTTTTCATTCTCCTCATTTCCATCTTCCCTTTCGTCATGCGTCGGTTTTCTACCCTGCCCAGGTATTCCTTCAACTTTCAGTGATACATTTTATCACTTTGTAAAATCAAATTCGAAAAATCAGCCCTATTTCTCAGCGGAAGTTCGCGCGCTCACGTGAACCTCATCGGGAGCACCAAAGTCGCTATCTACAGGGCGAATTTTTGTGTTTGGATCTAAACATCCCCGGGCGCACCAATCCCCCTGATGGTTGCATCAAGTCCCTTAAGGTATGCGTATACGCTCAGTTTGATCAAAAGGCCTCGACAGGCGAACAAATTGATAATTCAAAGTAATCTCCAAAGTGAACATTTGGTGACCGGCCCGCCACACTGTGTGTTATTTCACCGGAAAGTTGGACATAGGGCCCAAAATTGAGGCGGTAGCTCGAAGAAGGGCCCATAGGCGTATGGGCCCTTTTTGCGGAGAACGCTTAAATCGATTTGTCATACCCTCAAATCGCTATCCTGAAAATGTCGTGAAAAAATATTAAGTTTTCAGTGCAGGAGAGCAATTTGAAGATAGTGGGGTTAGGCCGATATTAGAAAAAACGTATTTTTTTTTTTATTTTCCGTGTTTTCGTCAAGAGTTTGAGAGTCAAAATGAAAATGTTGATGCAGCGTCGCTTGTTAACGTAATCTGAAGGAGCTGAGTAAGCATATTGACTAGTATTAAGATGTAGAAACACTAGGGGCGTAAGAGGGGGGAGGGGTGCCAGACACCCCCCCCCCCGTCGTCGGATCTCTTATTTTCGTTTCCTATTATTATAGTAAAAAAGTATACTAATACTATCTAATCTCACTTCTTTGTTGGCGTTTTTGTTCATTGGAATGTTGGTTTCATTGAATTTCACTCTAAAAAGTATGAACAGCTCTGATCCAGTGGCGTAGCGTGCAATTTGGCAACGTTGCAGTTCGTTCATTTAAACCCATGAAAAAGATCGAACCATTGGGTGTTCGTAACACCTTCGCATTCGACTTTTTGCATGGGTTTAAATGAACACAGTACAACGTTGCCAAATTGCACGCTGCACCGCTGCTCTGATCCAAAAACAAGGAGAGAAGTAACCGAAATTTAATCGAACGTTTTTCCACTATTTTTGCTTAAAATGTGCAAATATCTTCAAAAGGCATTGCCTTTTACATAAAATAGTTTATTCTAGGCAAATAGCTCCTAAATCCATGCCCTTCCTGTGAATAAGAAAGGAAAAAATATTACTTTATATTGGAAAAGTGTGTTCTCTAGAATAAGGGCCCATGACACACCCCTGGTTTTTCCCACTGTGCGACCAGTTTTTTGTAATTTGTTGAATCCTATGAGACTTAAGTTGCTCCCTAGGAAATGTACGACGAGGATCAGCTTCAGTTTTTGTCAAATTATTCTTTAAAATGGGTTTTTTTTACCAATGAAAACTTTAAAGCTGTTTTTCTCAAAACTTGCTTTTTGCCTATGGGCCCTTCTTCTAGCTACCGCCTCAATTGAAGAATGAATTTGTAGCTTTCTATGGCCAGAATTCATATCCTAGGGATGTTTTAGGAGGGTTAAAAGGGTTTTTTTGAAATTCTGGTCAATTACAGGGTTGCCAAACGCTTCTTTTGCACCACTTGAGGTTAAATGCTATTTTTACCTGTAATAAAGCGCGATATTAGAAAGCTTGCCGAGTGTCAGGAAGTTGCTCGACTTAAAAACTGACTTCATAGCCGGATTCACCACACTTTTTTCGATGAAATCAATGTGAGATTTATTTTTTTAGGAATATTTATTATATTTTAATATATTTTTTAAAAAATAGGGTTTAAAACGACGATTTTTTTTATTTGAGAAGAGCCGCAAATTTTTTGCTCGCTAGATCCCACGGATTTAATGCTGAAATCTTGTCGACAATACCCCAGGGAATAAGGGAAAAGCAACACTTTTTGCAAGTTTTTGCAAGTTCTCGAGAAAAACACATTTGACCTCCAAAATATCATCATGTTTTCATACCCGTGAAGGAGAGCCCATTCAGCTACCATAAGGAATTACGGAGTGTAGTATTCATAGAAATGGATAAAACTTTCAGGAATGATAGAACTATGTTTGAGACATCAGAAAATGGACACTTCGTTAATTTGGTCAACTGGAAGTAGAGGGGGCAGGGGGTCAAAGTCAAAACCTTCAATGCTCTATAACTTTTGAACGAAAAGAGTTATTGACGTCAACTTTGCACCAAAAGATGCGTCTTTCAAAGATCTTATCATTGATGTAGTACTATGTTCCGTAAAAAAAAGTTCTGAGACGGGTTTCGCCATTTTTTTGATTTTTGAAATTTCCAAAAACGGGTTTATGAGTTTAAAAAATGTGTGCACTATAGATATCTCAAAGAAATACTTTAAAAAAAAAGGAGCAAATTTCATAAGCTTTCAGATAGCGCAAACCGCGATACTAGGAAACTTTAAGTTTTAGAGTTATGACCGCTCAAAGTTTCAAATTGTGTCAAATTGGTTTTGCCGACTTTTAATTTTCCGAAAACATTAGTTGCTCGACCAATAATTCATGTAACTCATTGAAACTTGGTAAAAGGGGGTTTTTTGGGTCGCTTAGTTCATTTATGGCAATAGTTTTTCAAAATTTTCAAATCCAAGATGGCTGCCATGTTGGCGGCCATCTTAAATTGGTTTTTGCTGTTGAACCAAGCATCTAAATAAAAATCTGGAGCCGTTTTTGAATTCCTCGTAAAAAATTACCCTAGGAAACCCCTTTCATGTCAAGTTTTTCCTGGTTTGGAAAGGTGGACAGGCCTATGTCCAACTTTTTAGTGAAATAACACACAGTGCGCCAGTCTCTATTTTCGTGTGGGCGCGGCGCACTATGGTCCAGAAGTCCGGTTTAGGAAGACATTAGTTTGCAATTTGCATTAAAATCGCCCAATATCTTGAAAACGGCTCATCTGACACCAAAACTGGTTACTACTAAAAAGCTGGGCTGCCGTTTTGCGGATCTTTAATGACATTCTATAATCCATCGGTGATTCACCAGTTGAAGCAAAGATTACAATTATCAGTTAAGAAGTATGATAATGGATTGTAAAAATACTCAATTAGTAATCTTTTCTCCTACCGGTTAAATCACTGATGGATTGTAAAATGCCATTAAAGATCCGCAAAACGGTAGCCCTGCTAAAAAGATAGAACGTAAGCCGTTTTAACTTTTTTGTGATAACCATTTTTGATGTCAGATGAGCCGTTTTCAAGATATTGGGCGATTTTAATGCAAACTAATGACTTCCTAAATCGGACTTCTGGACCATAGTGCGGCGTCCAGTGCTGAGGGGCACGCAGGTACTTGTACTTTAAGGTTTTTTCAGGTCCAAGCACAAAAATTCGCTTATAAACAAAGTCTCTGAATCAAAACTGATACTGACAGCATTTGCCTGCAGAATACTGATTGCCCGCACGGCTATTACAACACTAGTCCTTTTCCATGTTTACATCATACTTAGGCTCAGCGGTCTTTTCCTGACACATTTTCAAAATTTTCGCCGCCATTTCAGATTCAATTTTGTGTAGATCCCTGATTAATTTGGTACCCAAAACTATGCTCAATAATACCGACTCACAAGAAAACTCACTCAGCATTTCAAATCATCTCAGTTTTTGAGAAATAATCAACGTAAATAACAGGGTACATTTCGAATTGGCTCCGGTTGAATGGGGCTGTTGCACACTTTTGCTACAAGCTATTTTATAGTTAATTCTGGTGTAAAAATCTCAAAAAATACCGATGGCAGCACTAAAAACTTCCGAAATCCACTTAAAAACTCAATAAACGCTTCTATTTGTGCGAGTGCAATGGTATATGGCTGAGGGCAGTAATAATGGGAGATTCCTATCTTAATTTCGTCACTCTCTCTATGCTGACAAGGATGATTCACAAAGTAATTTGTCATGAGAGTAGGTAATGATCCACATCCGATGAATAGTGACACTGGTGTCAAATGAAAGTCGTCTCTTTTTGGTCACTTCTTGATGGAGTTACAGTCTTGTTAGATGGGAATCTCTCATTATTACTGCCCTCAGCCACCACTACGCCCGCGCAAATAAAAGCGTCTGTTGAGTTTATGAGTGAATTTCGGAAGTTTCCAGTGCTGCCATCGTTATTTTCTGAGGTTTTTACACCAGAATCGACTATTAAATTGATTATAGCAAAAGTGTGCAACAGCCCCATTGGCTCTGATCGTCGAAGTATATTTTTCGATGGGGGTCGAATTGACTCCAAATAAAACATTTCCTTTCAACCAGCTCTCAAAGACGCGATTCAAATTTTTCGCTAAAGCATCACCCTCAAATTTTAAAAATGCGGTCACCGGCCAAAGTTTCAAGTAATTAATCTTAATTTAAAATGGTCAACAGTTGAAAGTTTCCTCCCCTCTTCACTGAACATACTCCGTCGCGTCGCGTGTAATTTAGCAACGCTGTGTTTCGTTCATTAAAAGCCACGCAAAATATCGATTTGAGGAAATGTACTGAAAGGACAACCCCAATACTTCGACCTTTTTCATGCGTTTTGATGGACAAAATTCAGCGTTATCAGAATGTGCGCGAGAGAGGTGGCCCTCTGCATGCAATCCTATAATTGTATTTGAGTACTATACAAATTATTGAAAAATAGAGAGCGAGGCATTAAAAACAATATACTAATTAGAATTAATTATTCGTTAAAAAGTATGAAACCAAGATACAGCAAGAACAGATCCAAAATTACCTTAGCATCTAAAATTTGTCGAAATCTCTGATTCAGCTACAAAAATGCACCGATTCGAATACCTTTGATCGTCTCTTTCCTCCTCGATCCTGACTTGTTCCCGATCGCCTACCCGGCCATCGTCATCTTCCAAATTTTTATGGCCGTGAACATCACGTCGTTTGTTGGTATGTTCATTTGCTTCTTCGTGCATGTCACCTCCATGATTCAGCTTAACCAAATCCACTTTGTAGAGGCTTTCAACAGGAGGAGATTTTTGAGCCAGAAATTTGGCCTTTCTCTCGTCCATCTCGACAGCGGATTCGTGTCATCAATACAAGAACAACAGCAACTGTACAGGTTTGATTTGATTTGATATTTTCGAGTGGCGTATAGAAGGTAGTTTTGGGCGGAACTCAACTTTTTATTATTATCCCCCCCCCCCCCCCCCAGCCAGGAGGAAAGGCAAAGAAAGCACCAATTTCCAAGTTATCAATTTTCACGTTGCATTGCGTGTAATGGGGCTGTTGCACAATTTTGCTATAAGCGATTTAATAGACGATCCTAGTGTAAATAAAACCTCCTAAAATAACGATGTCAGCACCAAACGAAAATCGAAAATCTCAATAAACGCTTTTATTTGCGCGAGCGTAATGATGACGTGGGGTAGAGATAATAGGAAATTCCTATCTTTTCATTTCGTCACTCTCTCTACACTGACAAGGAAGATTCACAGAATAATTTTACTAGCCACCAGAATTGTGATCCACATTCGATTAATGGTACCGTGAGACCTGATGACCAGTGGCGTACGCACGGGGCAGTAATAGTCCAATTTTGCAGTAATAGTCAAGTTGACCTCTGAGCCATTATGGCTAAAATCAAACCATATAAAGTACCTGGGACCAAATAATGTTCGGTCCCGAGCATTGAATTGCGTGCATCTTGCGTGCGGTTTCGACCAATCAGAGAGCTTACGCACGGTCATGGGTGCACCCAGGGGGGGGGGGGCGAGGGGGCCAAGGCCCCCCCCCCATAGGAAGAAAAAAGGAGGAAAGGAAAGGAAAAATGAGGAAAGGAAAGGAAAAAAGGAGAAAAGAGAAGGAAAAAAGAGGAAAAGAGAAAGAGAGAAGAGGAAAAGAGAAGGAGAGAAAAAGAAAAGATGAGAAAGGAAATGAGTTCAAAAAAAGTATCAATGTCATGAAACATATTTTTCCTTGGAGGAACACATCTTTCCCGACAGCAATGTCCTTAATTGTTAATTTCGCTCGATCTTCCTCTGAAATCTAGATTTCCTGAAGACTCCTTCTTTCTATCAGCATGCGATGTAGATATTTCCGTAACATCAGCATAGTCTCAGAAAATCTCATTTTTCTCGAGAATTAATTCAATATATGCAGTTTCCGAATAGAAGTAGCCTAATTTTGCGTCTAAGAAGAGCTAAATTTTCAAAATTTTCCGGGGGAGGACCCCCAGAACCCCCCCTATGAAATGACTACTTGGCCCCCCCCCCCCCATACAGAAATCCTGGGTGCGCCCATGCGCACGGTCATGTGACCAAGCGTAAGTTACGTTCGGGACCTAACATTATTTGGTCCCTGAGCTACATTTTCTCCGCTCATTCTTCCTCTCTTTATGCAAATTGAGAGGGGCTCCATTTGTTTACTTCTTTTTATCTTATGTACAGAGTGGTGGAAAGACTATATCAATTTGCAACCTCAGCGACAGTGTTTATCTTTCTTGGAGCGTCTCTAATCAGCACCTTCTCAATTCTACTGATCAACCTGGTAAATATGGACCTGCAGCGGTGGAAAAAATAGCATAACTGAGCCCCTCACCGATGAGTGCTGTAAGGAAGGCACCGGTTGGGCGAGTAAAAAGGGCAAAGAACCCCCCCCCCCATCGGAATTTGGAAAATACCAATTTTCTTGAATCCGGATGGTTCGGCGCAAAGCATTTTGGATCACATAGTCCTCGGCGTTCCCCGCCCTAGGGCCTCATTTTGTTTGGCACGCACGGATGTCCCTTTTCATTGACAGAGACACGATTAAAGCCCGTGCCACACCTAAGCGAACGCGAACGCTACTAAAAAAATCCGCGCCATGTATTTCAATGCAAGTGGCCACACCAGAGCGAACGCGAACGTTCGCAGCGCACGCGACGGATTCGCAGGCGAACGCGTTCGCGAACGTTTTGTCATTTCGCAAGGGACTCAAGGTGTTTCGTCATTGATAGGTGACTTCTAGAGTCCCTTGATGGAAATATTGTATAGGGAGTACCGACAAGACACTTTATGCAATTTGACAGGAGTCGATTTTGTCGACCGCGTGAACGCATTCGAAGGTTAAGTTCGACAGTGGACCAGTGGTGGACTGGCGGATGAAATGTTGCAATATGAAAGTTTCTCCATTTTTTTCGACAAGGGCTGTATGCACCCACAATATTTATTTATATTTTTAATTTTTATATATTTATTTGAGCGCATTTAAAAAAAAAAAAAAAAAAAAAAAAAAAAAAAAAAAAAAAAAAAACTTTTCCGAAAGGCCATTTACACATCTTAACCTGAACTCAATATTTATTACAGCACATTCTTTAAAGATTGACAAGGGGCCATTCACAACCATCACAAAATCTTTTAACACGCCCAAGAGTGTTTTTTTTCGGGGGAAGGGGGGGAGGGGTCCTCGAAAAAAATACTCTAGGCCAATCCGAAGCCTGGATCAGTGTGAAGGAAAAGTTAAAGATAGTTTCACGGAAGAAAAAGACCATCTCCCCATAATCGATCCATGTACTAACTCCGCTCGACGTTACATAACAAAAAAAATGTCAGGCGCCGAGTTCTCCGAGCATAACAAAAAAAATGTCAGGCGCCGAGTTCTCCGAGAGCCGCCGGAGACCTAATTTTCGCGCCTCACCATCTGGGCATCTGACATCCAATTTTCTCAACAAATTCTGGCTTATTCCGCATATTTTCTTGAATTTTGAATGTAACTAAAATCTTCGCCGTTCACCAGTTCCCCGGTTTTACCTGAAGGCTTTGATGTTTCCAGTTGTTTCACAGGAATGCAAGAAAAATATCGGAAACCAAGGCACGAGACAAGAGATAGTCCGTTTATTTTGCACTTTCAAACCTTAAAAAAAAAAAAAAAAAAAAAAAATATTTCATTGAACTCATGCATGCCTCTTTGCCAACTGTCTCCCTCTGGTAGGATAAAAAAAAAAAAAAAAACAAAAAACAAAAAAAAACAAAAAAAAAACAAAAAAAAAAACAAAAATAAAAAACAAAAGACAAAAAAACAAAAAAACGGGGGGGGGGACAAGAAAACAAGCAAGCAAACAAACAAACCCAAAAGGATCATTTTCGGCGGAAATTTAGTCTGGAGACACAAAACGCTACTGTCACTAAATAACACTTTGATAGACTTGTAGGACGTAGGTGCAAGCTCACCGATAATAATCTTTGGCGATTTTTCATCCCCCTTCCTTCATATCAAAGCAAAACTTGCCTGCGACTATAATCTTTTGGTTTTAAAGCGTTTATAAATTAAAGGTAGCAATGGAGATCATTTTTATTGCTTACTTTGAGGAAAAATGTCGAAATTCTAAAAATTATTGGTTTAGGTGCGCCTACACATTAACCTCAACTCTAGTACAGGGTCCCGCGTCCCTTCTCTGTGGAGGAGCCAGGAATATCCCTGATCATATTGAACCTTGAACCTCTATTTGAAACTATGGAAGGGGATCCGCTAGGCAATCTTATTTTGTACCATGGTCCATGGGACCCATGGACTGTGGAGTCGAAGAGGGGGGTATTTGCATTAGAAAATTAGCATATTAAGGAAAACTGAATCTTTGTTATTCCCTCACAAATATCGTTTGGAATGTGCAGGACCCAACTAACTCCTTCAAGTACGGATGCTTCATATTGTTTCCGACTTCTCAAATATGCGCGATGTTCATTGCAGCGGCAGATGTGACTAATTCGGTGAGTTTATGGCAAGCTAAGTGTACGCCGTGCTTTTTATAATAAACAAATATTCACTAAATAATAATTGTGTTTCCAACCATAATAGATTCTCGACCATCAGAGAGGAAGGGTAGAAAAGTGTTCTTCGGCCGGGAAAAAATAAAAAATAAAATAAATAAATAAATAAATAAATAAATAAATAAATAAATAAATAAATAAATAAATAAATAGATAAATAAATAATAGATACATTCATCTACATAATATAATTACATATATAATAAATAATAATTGTGTTTCCAATGAATAATAGATAAAGTCATCAGAGGAGCGTGGAAAACGTATGTGTAAATATGTTCAGTTTTCTTTATAGGTATCTATTACGATTTACGACAGGATGGTGTCCGGAATCGCAACCAATTTAACATTTAATTTAACATAGTTTTCTGTTAATTGTACGGGATTTCAAAATTGAGTTCCACGAATTTTTTACCAATAATAATTCCACCTGGACAAACCTTTAATTGGCGCCAATCAGACGCCGCTCTTCCCAAGGTCACGACTCTTTCTAAAAGCGACACTCCTTGTCAGTCAAAAGCCGCCAATCAAAATAGTTGGCGATGCTATTTCGTGAATTCCCGCCAATCACAGTTGGCTATTTCACTACATACTGAATCGTATTCAAGCATCCACTTCATTTAATTCGTATCTTAACAAGAAAAATATTAGGAATTTTTTTATTTATTCATGCAGCTACTATCATATTTTTATTCGCATCAATTCGTCGTATTTATTGATCATATCACAAAATTCAAGGTCGCAACGGTTCGTATCGCGACTCGTGCGTCATAGAGGTGGCGGCAACCCGGGAAAAGTCCCCAGTAAACGTTTTCGTATTATATTATTTAAAATTCTAACAAAAAATCTACTTTCTCTCCATAATTCATTGATATTTTACGAACAATCAGTTACACGTATCCATTCAAATCATTTCACTAATTAAAAGAAACAAGTTCGTTAATTTCCATCAAGGTTGTTCTATGCTATTCCAGAGACCTAAACAGCGCAATCCTTAATAAATGGGAATTCCGCGTAGTCACGTCACTACGCACTCGATTTTTTGCAACTTTACACGAGTGCATCTCAAAGACTTGGACTCTTAGGAAAAAACCAAAGGTACCGTTGTTCTCAGCTCATCAAGTACTACCATTTTCTTTATAAAAAATACGACATTTCAGACCCTTTGCAACTGCATGCACCCATTGTTTTGTTTGCAGAGTATAGAATCTTCAAATGTTTTTTATTTTCAACTGATGGCTTGTCTCGCGCCACACTGCCGACCTGACAGTTCCTTACTACTGATTTTAATGAGGATGCAAAAGCCTATACTTTTCAGAACGGCCAAAATATTTAAGCTGAACCTTCCTAATTTTATCTGGGTTTGTATCTTTTTCTATTCCCAATCATTGTGAATTTGTGGAACCAGAGACCAAAAATTGAGGCGCTGGGCGCAAGCCAAACACTTTCGTATTTCAGTCTCTTATTTTACCAATTCCGAAGAAAACGAATTTATGTATATTTTTGATAGTTTGACTCTTACTCTTTGATATTTTTATAATTCAAGGATACTTACTGTGGCCCGCCATGTATCTCTATCTCATTCTTATTCATTAAAGAGACAGCAGAAATTCGCTCTTTAAACAACCTACGACTTTATTCGTAGTCAAATTTTTTTTTTTTTTTTTTTGACCCAAGTATAGCATTAAAATCTATTATTTCATTCAAATGACGAAAAAAGAGGACATTTCGAAAAGTGACTTGTGCCGCAAAGTGAAACTACGAGTGGTAAATAGTTAGTGGCAGAGCGTAATTTGGGTCCTAAACCGTCTATATCATTCCGGATAATTTAAGATTGAAAAAATTCAATTGAATCATATGAGTAGTCAAGAATTCAATGTTTTAATTTTGTAATTATATTTTCCTCTCTCTTCCAGCTCCTAAAACAGATGTACTCCTGCTATGCTCTTTTGAACTCGATAAAGACTAAAACAGACAGAGATCAGATCAACCTTTAGCAGTTTTGAGTCCCCGCTTATGATATTGCTCACCGCTGATTGCTGACTTGCGAGGATGCGGAAAGGATGACGAAGGATCCAAAATAATCTGACGGTCTTTAATTATATCCGAGGAATAAAAACCCCCTCAGTATAAACCTCTCCTCAATTTTCCAATCAAGTCGAGTCGAGGAAAAAGATTCATACGGCCGTGCAAGGAATTTTGGTTTGTTTCTATAAGAAGCCGGAGCAGTAAAATGCAGTGTGCAGTGTCAATTAATTGAAATTATCGGTGTTTTGTGACCTCTTCCTTCAGAATTGAATGATTTATAAACTAGTAAACAAAGTTTAAGTACAACTCTCGCGGGTTTTTCGCTTTTCTTTCTTTTTTATCGAGAAAATTTCAATTGGCATACCTCTTGTATCTATCCCAGCTAATCATATCTGGGAAGCGGCTAAGCAATAGCCCCCTCAGCCCCCGCAATTGCGGGGGGGGGGGCGCAAGGCGTCGGTGGGCGCAAAGAGAGAGGAGGAAAATACGGGGCGAAGGAAGTAAAGGAAAAAAAGAGAAGAAAAAGGAGAGAAGAAAAAAATCTAAAGGGAAGAACAAAAAATAGGAAAAGAGGGACGAAGATTATAGCGAGAGGATTGGTAGAAAGATATAGATTTTGGATGACTGATTGACGAATTTGCAACATTTAAGGCACGAAAGAAAAAGTTTTGAAAGAACAGGTAGGCGATTTTTATTTAAAATTGACAAAAAAAAAAATTGATTCATACTTTTAGGCCGGTAAAGAGTGGAGTGTGAAGGAGAGGGGTGGGGAGGGATGGATTGTGATGGGATGGGGAAGGGAGGGAAGGTGACGGGGGGAGAGGGGGAGAGGGAGGCGCAGGTCTATTTTTTGCGTGGGGGCGCATGCATGCCTAGTTACGCCACTGCGGCTAAGTCTAGGTACTAATAAGAACTTTCTACCTTCCGAATAAAACTACTCCATATTCTTTAAGTTTTATTTCGAGTGAACGTACCAAACACCAAATACCAAAGACCACCATGACCAAAGAGTAAACAAGAGTCGCAATTGAATGAAAGGCCTGCGTAGTCAACGTAGATAAGGGATCGGAACGCGGGCTGGCCTCTGATTGGCTGCAACGCGTGGAGCTAAAATGTCTTTAGGGTATAGGGAAATGAACACGGGGTTTTCGTTCCGGGACGTTTATCTCGAAACCTGTGCAAAATCGTCTCTACACAATTTATGCGAGTCGATTTAGCAGGATTTTCCGAACAAATTGATAGGATCGTAAGTGCCACTTTATTGCAAATTCGAAAAGACTGTTTCAGTTGAAAAGTACTCACAATAGTGAGTTACTCAAACACTGCTCAAACACACGCCAAGCATGTAATCACACTATTGTGCGTACTTTTAAACTGAAACAGTCTTTTCGAATTTGCAATAAAGTGGCACTTATGACCTATCAATTTGTTCGAAAAATTCTGCTAGATCGACTCGCATAAATTGCGTAGAGACGATTTTGCACAGGTTTCGAGTTAAACGTCCCGGAACGAAAACCCCGTGTTAATTTCCCTATACCCTAAGACATTTTAGCTCCACGCGTTGCAGCCAAGCAGAGGCCATCGCAGCCCGCGTTCCGATCCCTTATCTACGTTGACCACGCAGACCTTCCATTCAATTGCGACTCTTCTTTGCTCTTTGGAACGTACCTATCCGTCTTCTTTTTTACAGTTTCATAGTCTTCGAGGTTATCGAATTCCAACCGTTGTGTCCACGGTTCACGTCGCACGTATTGGTCCAAAAGTCAGCAGGTATTGGCTAAAATTGACGAGAATGCGCAGAAACTATAAATTTCAGAAACATCGGTACTTGCGAGCCTACTCCAAGAAGATTCCCTGAAATGTCAAGCTGTAACCACAGTGTGCTCATCCTATACACCCCCTAAAATGTAGCGAAACTCAATAGGAGCGCTTTGGCGAATGTCGTTTTTCAATGTACATAATCAAACGGGAAAATTGAGTTCTTATCCTCCGACTACTTGGGGGCACCACCGCACCGCACTATGGTCCAGGCGCCAAAATTAACTAGACAAAAGTCCTCAAGCTAACATGCGCGGATAAAACTACGTCACCGGTGGTTTTTTAGGTCGCTGAATCCATTTTTGATGTCACTTTTTCAAAATTGTGACATATAACCTTATAAAAGTCAATTTACATACACAAATAGTGCAAAGTAAACGCCAGAAAAAGAAGCAAATAAGTCTCCTCTGCTGTATGATCTATAAACCTCTTCTTTAATCGGCGAAAATAAATCAAAGTAATAATAAGAGTTACATTAATTAAATATTTACTCAAATGGTAACAAGCACAATTACTTCTAATGAAGGGGGAGGGGAATAATGAAAATTCAATTTTTTTTAATTTCGTAAAATCAGCTTTATCGTTAAAACTTTTTATAAAAATGGAAAATTCAACTGCTGTAATGAATCATTTAATTCATTAATTACAAGAATACCAAAAAAAAAAAAAAAAAAAAAAAAAAAAAAAAAAAAAAAAAATCGACAGAGGAAGAAAATATACAATGTAAATGAGAATACAAAATATCTACAGCTAGAGATCAAAGTAAGCTACCCTCAAAAATTGGCGGATCCAGCAATCTGACAACAGTGTATTCTTACCATTTGATTTCATGAGAAACGATCGATTACAGGCACGTGGCTTTAGCTCCTTTAGGAATCGATCATTAATCATACATTCAAATGGGAGGAACGCGCAGTTGCCAGATTACTGGATCCACCTATATGCTTGTGCAATTTGGCAACGTTGCATTTCTTCCATTTAGACCAACATAAAATATCAGTTCCAAGGTAATTCAATAAGTCTACACATATCGGCTTTTTCCAGGGGCTCCAATGGTTGAAAAGCTAAGACGTCAAATTATCCACTCGTCATATCTCTTTAAAATACAAGCTCTGATTAACTTTAATTCACAATGATAACATTGGAACTAAAACATCATAATCTAAGTTAAATGAACGCTTTTTAAACGCATTTAACTGCCGTCAAAATAAATTTCCATAAAGTCAATAGGAATATCAGGAACTACGTAGAACACCTCAAAAATCACCTACATGAATGTCAGATGTGTAGCGTGTAATCTGGCAACGCTGTATTTAATCCATTCAAACCCATGTGAAATATTGATTTAGGGGAGAGCACTGTGCACTTACGATACCCAGACTTTTTTCATTGGTCTAAATTCACGAAATACAATGCTGCCAAATTGCCACGACGTCACTGCGATACACGGTATGAAAAAGAGCCCTATACAGAAATGTAAAAAAACACCGATTTTATCTCATTAAAGGTGACGAAAAAAATTCATAACTTCTTTCGGCGGCAATCGGCGGCAATTATGAAGGCAAGGTGGCAAAGCCATGGGTCTTCAGAATGACTTCAGCCACATTTGGTGAGGTTCCAATAGGTTCCACAATTCGTAGCGTACTTTAAGTGCAAAAATTATGGCAAAATTCGTTTAAAGAGGTTGATCCAGCTCCCATAAGGAATGGGCTATCGGCAAAAAAATTTCATATTTTCAGAGTCGATAGAACTCGTCAAGACGCGTTCAACGATGGTCAGTTTTTTAATTTTGGTCAACTGGTAAGGGGAGAGGGGGGTCCAAAGTCAAAACCTTCAAAGTCCCATAACTTTCGCTCAAATCAATATTTTCACTTGTACTTTGCGCCAAAAGATTCGTCTTAAAAAGAGCTTTCGATTGATGTGTATGAAAATTAAATTATACAAATTTTAAACCAATTTTTTTCAATTTTTACAATTTTTCCAACTTGAAAGTTTTGGTTTTTTGAGCCTGAAAAATACGCGCAACAGGTTGAGGAGAATAAAAAACTTTGGAAATAAAAGTCAAAGCTATGCTCTTTTGAATGGCCTAAACCGCGATCCGGGGAAATGCTCCGTTCAAAAGTTATAAGCGCCTAAAGTTGCGAACCTCCGAAATCACGGTGCGTTCAGTGCATGTTTTCAATGGCGCGCGTCACCCTCGCTCACCCGAGATCGGTACGCGCCATTGAAAACATGCACTGAACGCACCGTGATTTCGGAGGTGCGCAACTTTAGGCGCTTATAACTTTTGAACGGAGCATTTCCCCGGATCGCGGTTTAGGCCATTCAAAAGAGGATAGCTTTGACTTTTATTTCCATAGTTTTTTATTCTCCTCAACCCGTTGCGCGTATTTTTCAGGCTCAAAAAACCAAAACTTTTAAGTTGGAAAAATTGTAAAAATTGAAAAAAATTGGTTTAAAATTTGTATAATTTAATTTTCATACACATCAATCGAAAGCTCTTTTTAAGACAAATCTTTTGGCGCAAAGTACAAGTGAAAATATTGATTTGGGCGAAAGTTATGGGACTTTGAAGGTTTTGACTTTGGACCCCCCTCCCCCCCTTACCAGTTCACCAAAATTAAAAAACTGACCATCGTTGAACGCGTCTTGACGAGTTCTATCGACTCTGAAAATATGAAATTTTTTTGCCGATAGCCCATTCCTTATGGGAGCTGGATCAACCTCTTTGACTGTTGTCTGTTACCACTTGTACTGGACATAATTTTCATTGGAATTGACAAATATCTGGCTGAAACTACTCAATTTACCTTCAGGAAGAACGTCAAAATGCAAAAAATTGGGAAATAAACGGCCAACTCTGGAAAAAACACGGTCAACGTAGGCCACTTCACGCTTTGACAATCAGAACAGTAAACATCGTAAATAAACACACCGCGCGCGGTCGCAGAAAAAAGCTCGCCACGGCCATATCAGTGATAATCATGGCAAACCCGTTTATGAGGAGATACTCCATGATATGTAGTATCACATAGTGAGGTCAGTTTTCATGTTTGCCAACCTTGGAATTTTGACTTTTGTCTAGCTAATTTCGTCGCCTGGACCATAGTGCACCGTCGCGTCGCCTCTAATGCAAATCAAATGGAAGCTGTTAGTTCTATCCTCCGACCACCAGGGGGTATTTGCCGTTTTACTAACATTGAATTTCGCTTCTGTGTAAGATAAGTATATTGTGGCTGTGACACTCAAAAATAAAGGCGGGATATTGGGAATAAGAAAATTCCCATAATCCCTAATGATGAATGAGTGCCAGTGAGGAGGCCGATGGATATAGCCTCACTCGCACTCACTGGGCAATGGGCGAAGTTAATTTCAGCTATTACGGTCACATTTCGCAACAAATTGTGTTCATTTTGGGCTCAAAAATCCATGAAAAAATTACCCAAGTGCCGACGTTCTTGAATTTTACATTCTTTCCTTTGCTTCCAATTTGAAAATGCCATGAAAACGTGACTTTTTCCTACAGTGCAGTGGCTCGAGTGACGTGAAAAGGCGCTGTCCATCGGATTGAAATTTGGACAATTTTTATGGCAAATTTTGGGGACCTTTCAATCCGCTAGATGGCACTATGATTGTGTTTTCTGTGCATCTTAAGCTGTGCTTTTCCCCATATGCTGACCATTGAAACATATCATTGGAAGAGGTGTGTTTCGGAATTCAAATTGATGGGATCGCATCGGCTTTTAATACAAAAATCAGGATGGGAAACATCCATTAAACTGCTTTACACTTTTTTCCATTAAATTTTTGCAGCAAAATATTTTTTCAGAAAATAGCGGACACCTCCTTGCCATTAGAGCCCTTATATTCTGTAGTTAACAGAGGCGGACAGGCCCACCGGGAAACTGAGAAATTTCCCGGTGGGCTGCGGCCCAATTCAATTCGGCCGGGCCGCGAGAGGAATGACAGGGAAAGAAAGGGAGGAAGGAAAAAGAGGAAAGAACTGAAAAAGACAGTTAATTATAAAAAATAGAGACATTGAGAGAAAGATGAAAGACACCATATACTTTATCAGATCCCAGGTCACGTGTCATGTGATCTGCACAGAAAAAAAGCTTTGAATTGAAAAAAAAAATATTTTGAAATTAAATGACAGTAAGACAAGACGTCTTTTAAACTTAAATTAACTGTTTTCAAACGGAAAATAATTGTTTTTAAATTAAAAATTCGGTATTTTGATCTAATAAAAAGTTTTTTTTTTTTTTTTTAATCTAACAAAACTTATAACTAGTTTCAATTTTAAATACGTCTTTTTGTCTATAATTCAAAAATATTCCTTTTTAAATCTAAAATATTTTTTCTCTCTGTGTGATCAGAAAGGGGGAAAATATAGATGCAGGACGAAGGATGACTACGTAAATGTTGACGCACAGTTCCAGTTATTCATCAAGTTATATGCTCCTCCCGGAAGACCGCTGTTCGGTCGTGAAAGTTGGAACCGTGTCTTTCTTTCATGCGTGCGCCTTCAATTCTGTGGGTAGACTAAAACGGTACAGTTGCGTACGAATAGTTAACTACTTCCCTCGACGCACAAGTAATGCTATCAGGTTCAAAGACCGACGCGACGCGACGCAATGAAAACTTTGTCTTTCTTTTTTTGGTGCGCCTTCATTTTTTAGGGTAGGCTAAAACAGTACGGTCGCGCACGAATAGTTAACTACTTGTCAACATACAGCTGACGGTATCCGATATTAATACTTCATTCAGGTTTCCCGAGTTTCGACTGACGGAAATAATGTCCTACTGTTATGGGTGCGCCTTCATTTTCTAAGGCAGTCTGCAACGGTACAATCGCGTATTAATAGTTATCTAATTTTCAACACCCAGCTAACACTATCCGATTTAATTACTTATCTTGAAAACTCACGCAGTTCGCCTCATGGATACCGTGTCTTACTGTCATGAGATCAGACCGAAAGAAACCAAATAAAACAAAAAACCTTAGGGAAGCTGCGATAAACACCAGTAATTAATATCGCACCAATAATCAATGGCAAAGAGGCAGTCTGAACCTGAGAAAATGCAAAAGTGCAGAGCACCAACTTATAAAGTTTATCTCTTTCGAAGATATATGGTTAAGAACGACGGCACTTTTGACCGTGAATTCATCATAGTATTTCGGAGAGGGGGTGACTCATTTTTGCTCCTCAGGTAGTGGAGGGGGGAGGGGGTTAACCCCCACATCGCGGCCGGCTCATAGTGTGTGACCCGATCCAAATTGTGGAACCGGTCCACCTCTGGTAGTTAAGTAAGGAACTCTACTCGCCATAAGCGCCGCGTGAATACTTACTGCAATAGTGACGAGCGTGAATTTAAAGACGAGGAATCTGATTGGCTTACAATTAGATGCTTTTTTTAAACGTTCTTCGATCTTTGTTAGGTACCTACTAGAGGTCGTTTCAGAAGTGTAGGCGCACCTAGACCGATAATGTTTGGAATTTGTCTACACTATTTCTCATGTTTATAAAATGGAAACTAATGAAAATGAATTGGAGCGTTAGCTTTGCATTGAGGAACGCTATAAAATCAAAAGTTAAAAGTCAGAGGCAAGTTTTATTTTGATTTGAAGGAAGGAAACTTGAAAATTCGCCAAAGGTTATGGTCTAGGTGCCCCTACACTTCTGAAACGAGCTCTACTACAGTAGCGATAAGAACTGAACAATAGATATTTCGTGGACCCGGTGAACCAGGTGAGGAGCGACTGCGAGCTGCCGCGGGGCGCGGACCCCTCATGGGTACGAATCAGCTAGTCACCATGGCAACGCTTACAGTAAAATGTAAACAAAAATATTTTCCACCGGCCTTTCATCAATTCAATTTAAAGCCAAGTCCGTTTGATACCGGTTTGAACTCTACTCCTGCAAAGATAAGGAAACGTTTTTCGTCCATAAATACATCTGTTTGATCTTATTATATTGTGACAATATAGGAGTGAAAAAGTTCGGATGAACTTAGTGCGCGTGGATTATCATTTGGTTGGTCTGACAGACTCACACTGTACAAAACTTTTGCCAATCTCTGCTCCGAAAACAGCTCAAAAAGTAAGATTTATTTTATATGAGTTTTAATTTAAATCTTTTTGCATGTTAAAAAGTGAGGGCACATATAAACAGCGGCGGCTCACTTGTATTTGTTTTGTGTGTTTTTATTTTTTTGTTTGGTTGTAAAAGGGTCTGTTAATTGGCCCGAAACGTCCCAAATTTTATAATTTGTTCCAGCCTTTATCCCAATTTTAGTTGTTTTCTACAGGGAGTACTATACATTATTCTAATTAAAAATTAGCAGCGGTGAAAACCTTTGCGTATGTATAGTATGTTCGGCGGTCTTCACCTTTAAAACAGTCCCATTTATAATACATAATGTGTGTTGGGCCAAAATCGTATCTCTGGAACTACGAAACCAGGTTAGATACCAAAGGTATGCTTGTTTTCAGTTTATGTTTAATTGCTTTTTTATAAAACACCAAGATGGAGCAGTATAGCAAGGGTCAAGGAAATTGTGTTTTTTTATAAAAAAAAATGGAAGCACTCGATGAGATATGAACTAAAATATGTCTTTGGTTTTTCCCTATTTGTTCCGGTTTCAGAGATACAATTTATACAGGGTGTTTCACGTAACCTGCTCACTATGATTTTCTTGAACGCGGGACGGTAAAAAATCGGGGAAAATGGTTTTATGGACCTGAAGTTCCATTTAAAATACTGCCACAGCCCAAAATTTGGTTTTTGGGGGTTTTCAGGGGGGCAGGGGGGTGCCCCCCTGAAAACCCCCCAAAAACCAAATTCTCGAAAATTTCAAACGGCAACCCCTATCTTGTGATACCTCATTTGAAAGGGCGTAAAATTCTAAGCATTTTGGCTTAAACCGGAAGTCAATATCTTTTTTTGTGTTCGAGATATCGAAGGTCGAAGTTCGATTTTGGACCCATTTTCGAAAATTCGTAACTCCTACAAAAATAGTCGTAAAACAATAATCTGCACATGCAAAATACTCAACTCCATTATTGTTAAATATTGAATTCATAATCAATTTTTACCTAATTAAAAAGTCTCTTTTTCTCTCCGTTTCCTAGGTAGTCATTGGTGATCAAAATGGCGTGGTTCAAGCATTCTTTCTCAAAAAGGGTGAATTACATCAAGTATTCAAAACGCTTCCCGGACCACCAATCACTCGCGTAGTCCTTGGAGGCGCCATCGGTAAGCAGTTCTACAGCTCCAAACTTTTTTCAATCCGCCACGAATTCATTTTAATTTAATTTTTTCTCTTATTTTCAACTCCCCCTCCCCTCCTAAGAGATATACATAGAGAGAGGAAGTAGAATAGGTATTTTTCTCCTTCTTATCACGTGTGTTGTGTTTATGCACTTACTTACACACTGCAGTGCCATCCAGAGACAATATAAAATAGAGATCATCGCACTATCTATCTTATGCCCATGCTTGCGCGCAATGGCGACTTTTTCTTTCGGGGTCCCAACAGAACACCGCAAACATGGTCCATACGTTGACTGATGAGAAAAGACATCAAGATTTTTGCCTAGTGAAACCGAGACACCGAAATCGTATGTTCGGTGGAGCTCCTTCGTGCTCCCTGTGTTAATTCACGGAATTTCTCGGAATTTCGTGCGATATCGCAAATTTTTCCGGCAATTTCGTTGGCAAATCTCGCCGTAATAGCGGATTTCGTGGTTTCCCCCAAATTTTGCGTTTTTTCGCGTTTCAGTTCTGGAATCTGGCGATCGCCTAGTGAAGTTCTAGCCGGGTCCTGCCGCTGTAGCGTGCTCCAAAAAAATTTCGTGCGAATCGCGGGCGCGAAATTCAGGTGGTTCTACAGTCATTATTAACGGGTGTGTGTATATGTTTCAGGCTCAGCTCAAGATAAGATTTTCGCTTCTGCCAAAAATGAAGTGAGGGGCTACTCTAAGAAAGGCAAATTATTCCTCAATTTCGATACAAACCGCACTGAAGATATCAAATACATGTAATTATTTTGATTTTATCTTCAAATCATTCTTACTCCGGTATTGAGCCCTAAGAGTTTCTCCGATCTCGTTTATATTTCGGTTTTTATTTTTGTTTTTTTCCCTCTATCATTCCCGCAAAAATATCATGGTTAATCATGGATTTCCTTCAAAATCAGCACGAACAGACCTACGAGCCGATCTTTGAAATCATTAGATTAGGCTGGTAGATTAGATAAATGGAGGGGGGGCTGCTATTGGTCCCTTAAAAGCGGTTATCAAAAAGAAGAGCTATTTAACCAAGTATCCCTCCGCTCCATTCGATAAGCTATCGGCTGCTTGCTTGAAACAAGCCGATAAAAGCTGATAGCTTGTTGAATGGAGCGGAGGGATACTTGGTTAAATAACTCTTCTTTTTGATAAACGCTTTGAAGGGACAAACAGCAGTCCTTCGTTCATCCAGTCTACCAGTCTTATCTAATGCTTTCGGCATTTTATCTACTTTGTAATTCTAGCAGACCTTGAAGGTAATCCAAGCATGAAGGTGATCGAAGGCTCTTGTGAACTTTTACTACAGGTAATTGAAGAGATAATTCATGCTTAAAACCCTGTAAAAATGACGATGAGTAGGTATACATTAAAAAATCTGAAAATTCGCTCTCAGAATCGGGCTTAGTGGCGAAGCTACGCAGGTATCCTGGAAGATTCCTAACTAAGAGACATATCTCTGTTTTTTCGTAGAGAAAGTGACAAATTAGACAGAAATCTCGCATGATACCTGCGTAGCTCCGCCATTACGATCTTGCCGTCACATAAGTTTAAAACTCAATTTTAGACTTTTTTAGTGTGATTTTTTCACTGGTTCTTACTTAATTTGTAACTATTCATTTGCTTATGGCAAAACTTTGCAAGAGCCCCATTAGCACGGAAGAGTGGCCACCTAAATGAATCGATCCGATCGTTTTCGACCGTGTCTGCTGCTGTATTTTCAGATTTAAGATTATAAATCCGCATATTTTACAATAATTCTTACGAAAATTTGCTGTCCAAAGCTGTACATCCGTACATCTGGCAACACTGGCTTGTAGCTTAAGTTTAAGAAACAATCCCAAGTCTCAAGGAATTTCCAAAAAAGTCCAAGACTAATCTTTGGCAGAATTTTTAAGCTAGTGCAGGCTCCGTGATCTTTTTTCTTTACCGTTATTATCGATGTTGACTTTTTTTGTTTCAATGGATGTTGCACTCAGGTTTGTATCGGGCAATGATTTACTTGTGGCCGGGAACAATGTCCTGAATTATTACAATGATTGTAAAGAAGTCGGAGAGTACATGTGTCCCGATGGAATCATGGATATAATTGGTCTACATTTTGGAAAGGTGAGTGCGGTGAGTTCTAATTCAGAGGAAGGGTAAAGAATTACCAACGCGTCCTCTGTTATATTCCAATTTAAGGAGGTTTTTTTCTCGGAGAAACTCTACATAAGCCTTTTCAATTTCCAAACAGAAAACTACCAAAGAGTCCTCAGGGATTAAAATTCTAAATCCAAAAATTGATACAGATGAATCCGACGAAATCGTCAAAAATATCTGAGTCAGCTCAGAATAGGTAGTAGTAGGTATAAAGCAACACTGTGTGATTTGACTCAGGGGTTATAAAAAAGGGGATCAACCCTGCTATATGAAGGGTTTATAAAAAACAAACAAACAAACAAAACAAAAAATCGTTGCTTATTATCGGGGGGGGGGGGGGTTTTTATCCTTACGGGGGCAGATACCCTTACGATGACAGCCTTGATCGCAGTAAAAAATCCTCGGTAATAATAAATATATAATAAATATATAATAAATAATAATGTTCGAGATGGAATTTTAATATTTCGTACTATTTACTCGAATAGTGATATGATATTTCATAAATAGCACCTGAGGCACTCAAGGTCAGAAGATTTCTTGAATTCTTTGCGCGAAAATCATGCTGTCATTGTAAAAGTGAGTGAATAACTGAGGAGTGAGCACTGATGTGAGTTAAGTAGATGAATGATTGAATGCCAAGGTCCATAAATATAAGGTCTGGCCGGTAGCGCCGACTCGGGAAATCCAAAGTTTGGGAACCCAAACCCCCATTTACTTTAACATTCTTCCCGAGTTCGCCGCCATCTTGGATCAATGGTTTTATATGGAGAATTGGTTCCCAAACTGTGGACCAACGAGGGGAGCCAAAAGCTACCGGCCAGACCTTATATATATGGACCTTAGTGAATGCGGCTGAATTTTTGCCGCTATTGTATTTGATTCATTGCGTCATCGTCAGTTCAAGTAAATGCCGCTGTTGCGCGTGGCGCTACCATTGCAAGAGTGGCTCAAATTATAAATTTTGCTCCATGTTCGAAGGTCGAGGATGAATTACTCCGTGGAATAACAAAGAATGGAAGTTAAAGAAATTAGACAGGCAATTTTAGTGTTTAAATCCTTATTAAAAAAAAAAAAAAAAAAAAAAAAAAAAAAAAAAAAATTAAATTTCAGAAAAATTCAAAAGAGATAAAATACCCCAGAGGTATTTAAATAATCGCCTTGATCACCTAAGTCCATGCCAGTATCCGCCTTATTTTCACTTCACCTAAAATTAAGAAGATCTAAAATCCGCCTAAACTATGTGATGTTGTCTAATTTAGAGAGATTTTGGACCTTCTTAATTTTAGGAGATCTGCAGTTTTATCTGGGACCAATGAGTCCTGTTTTCAAAAAAATTTGTTGAAACATTTATTTCTTTAAGTAATCTTTATAAGGAAAGATTATGGATTTTATCATTGTATTATTTAAGGAGTTCGGCATTGCACATTTTTTAACAGTTACCAAAAAAACTGAAAAATATACAAAAACTTGATGATCAGACCACAGACAGGGCTTCGTTGTTTGACGATCATACATCAACTCTGCATAAAGCAAGCGTAATAAAGTAAGAAAACTTAATTCATTTTTTTTTTTCTTTCATATGGCAGAACATACCCCCAACGATTCTAGTTGGCAGCAAATCCTGTGAGTTACTGGTTCTTGACAAATCAGTATTGGAGTGCAAATATGCTTTGCCTAATCCACCGGCCGTGTTTCACCTTTTCAACAATGATGGTGGTCCAAATAGAGATCTCGTATTAATAGGATTTCAAGATGGTCGCATTGCTCTCTATCAGGTACCAAAGTAAGGTTCAATGCTTCATCCATTCCAGTGAGGTTTTCTAAGGATTGCTCCTTCGTAACTTTTTACTTGCAGCAATAGCAAGGTCTGAAAGTACAGTTATTATTTCTTCTCCTCAGAATTATAATTTGGTTTGAGCTCCAAGGAGTTAGAACAGCGGTTCCCAACCGGTGATCCGCGGACCGAGTTTTGGTGGTCCGCGAAGACCTTTCCAAATTTTTCCCGTTTTTTTTTTTGCCCGAAAGTGGGAACGTTAAATTTGTGACTAATATTTTTTTATGTAGCAGGAAAAATAAAATTTTGTCGTTGCTTGGGAAGTAAGTGATCATTTGAACGAGTCATAACCTAAATTTTTATAAGTTTATAAAATTCCTCCTTCGAAGTTTTCGTTTTTCGTTTTTTTAAATTCAAAATTAATTTCAAAATTGAAAGTTTTCAATTACTGTTTTTGTTTTTGTTAAATTATCTCAGCGATTCCCAACCGGTGGCTGTATTTAAAAAAAAAAAAAAAAATTGTTCTTTCAAATTTCAAAATGCTTCAGTGGCTAAAGCTGCCCCCTGCCTTAATTTCCCCCTCCATTGTCCAAAAAAAAAAAAAAAGTCATCGATTTTCTATTTTTTCTAGTGGTGGTCCGCGACCTCCACCGATTGTCCGATTGGTGGTCCGCGACCAAAAAAGGTTGGGAACCGCTGAGTTAGAATGAAAACTTTGCAAGGGAACTTATAGCTGAAGTTCCTTGAAGACAAAAATGCATGTACTAATGACTTTCAAAAGAAAGTTTTTGCATCAAAATTGTTCTCAATGAATTTTCTTTTATTTTCCATCGTTTTTAAGTTTTTGAGGAATAATGTCACAAGTGGCTATACTGTGAGACTCTGAAAGACCTGAAAACCGTAAAATTTCTCAAATTGGCAGAGAAACGAAATAATGAAAATTTCTATCAGGATACTTTCTTTTAAAAGCCATATTATGTATAGCAGTGGCAGCATCTGGGATCTGGCAACATTGCATTTCAATAATTTAATCCCATGTAAAATATTGTTTCGAGGTAGTTCACTGAGCAACCTCAATAGTCGTATCTTGCTTTGCCATTGCCAAGGGTTTCTTCTACCAATTCTACCGCTCAAAAAATTTACTTGAAATGACACCAGAAATGTTTCTTTGTCCTTTCTATTTAAATACGTATAAATTCTTTACCTTCTCAATTTTTGTTCATTTATTATATTTTTCTAGAGGTGGACCTCTTGTAACAAAATGGATTCTACCAAACGAGAAAGGAAGAGGAGAAGTATCGTGTCTTGACTGCTATAACATTACAAATGATGGATCTTCTGATTTGCTTGTGGGTCGCCAAGACGGTTCAGTGGAGGTGTACAATATTCCAGAGCAGGATGACCTAGTAAATGTTACGCCCTTCCCTATAGAAAAATTCTCTTACGTAAGTTTGAAAGAATCAATATTTTTTCCCTTTTCCTATTTTTATTATAAAAACTTAGAAAATTAAGCTACTGGAAGACACAGAAATAGTGAAGGAGGTTCAGTAAAAAGTCAGAAGCTGTCAAAATTTTTTAATACCTTCCCAGTATTTTATACATTATAATTAAACATCTAAAGAGTTGTACATTTTATCAAGGAAACAACAACATAAGTATGAAACAAAGAAGAGGACATTTGAAGGGAGAAAAAATGTGAAATAATTATTTAATTATTGCTGTTTTCTTCCAGACTTGTAATGAAAGCATTCTGTCAATTTGCGGAGGTGTTGTTGGAAATGCAGGGTTTGATGAAATTTTAATAACCACTCATACGGGTACGTATCACTTTTTTTTGGCTGTCAGTGAAAATATTTAAAATGAAAAATATGCCCCTGATTTCTTCTTTCATGAAAATATGCCCCAAAAAAAAAAAAAAAAAAAAAAAAAAAATGTCTGGGTCCAATGGTGGTCTGTTCATTTAAATTAATTTCCATCTATTGCTGCAACATTTGCAATGCATTACATTTTCATCTTCCTCCTTTTATCGTTTTTTTCACATTTTTTTGAAAATTAATATTGTTAATCATAACAGTAGGTAGGTAGGCACTCAGAATATGTTCCCTAAATCTACACAGAAAAATAAAAGATCTCAACAAAGTCAAAGTTCCTCAAAATACTGTGAAAATAAATTTTTTCTTTCTCTCTTATGTCTTAACTTAATAATTCATATTCTTCAGAAATCAATCCTAAATTAGGTAAGTACCTAAGTAAAGTAATCTTAGTCTTAAGCTTTGGAACTCATTCATTGTGTGTTTTGAATTCTGACTTTTGCTATAAGCAATTAAATAGTTAATGCTTGAGTAAAATCCATAAAAAATTACGATGAGTACATTATAAAATTAAAAAATTCACTCATAGGCTCACAAAACGACTTTAAAGTTTGAGGCATAATAGTGGAGCTACGCAGGTACAACGAGAGATTCCTATCTAATTTGAGACTCTCCTCTGAGTGTTTCTATAGAGCAAGAGACTTTGATAGGACTCTCCTATGATACCTGCTCCTGCATAGCATAGCAGTGCCATCTTTACTCTTAAATTGCGGAATTACGCAGGTGTCATGGGTGATTCTTGTCGAATTTTCCACTCTCTCTAAAGAAATACACAGAGGAAAGCTTCAAATTAGATAGGAATTTCTCATTTTATCTGAGTAGCTCTGCCATTACATCTTAAACTTTAAAATCATTTTGTGAGTCTGTGAGTAAATTTTGTAATTTTTAAATGTGCTAATTGTAATTGTGGCAGGATTTTACTCAAGAATTAACTATTCAAATGCTTCTAGCACAAATTAGCAAGAGTCTCATTGTACCAGCCAATATATTTCTATTTTATCTTCAGTGATTCTTTTCATGTTGTATTTATTATTTAGTATAATAGTTTTCCTTTTCCTGCTGTTTCAGGTTGGTTTTTTGGTTTAACAACTGAAGTGGTTGATAAACAAACAGTCGGTCAGAATGAAAATGCAAACTCTCACATTGGTGTTTCGCAGAAGGAGAAAATGAAAATTGCTCGTTTACGGTAATAATATTTTATTTTCTTTCAATTGATAATACTTTAACGAACTCCTTCAATTACAAAAGATGCTGCAAGTCTTGCGTACATCTTATTGCATTTTTCGTTTTTGAAGGCGCGTTTCTAGCGAAAGTGTCACCACAATTTACAAATATGATTGAAAATTTGTTTATTTTTCCATTATTGTTTAAATCATCACTAAAGGAGGGTTCACTAGATTTAAAGCAGTATTGACACTTTAAAAACCTGTCACAAAACGTTATTGTGAAATAAAGGCTGATACATCACAAGACTTACTTTCATTAAATAATTTTAAAGGGAAACAAGGGACTCTCTGAAATGACTCGAATATTGCAAAGCACAATTTCTTGTACATATTTTCCCAATTTTTTCTGAGGGCTGCACTTGGAATCTAAACTGAAGTTTTGAAAAAAAAAAAATATTTTGTTTTCTAAATGGCAACTGGGGTAGATTTATTTTTAGGACATTAACATCTACTGAAGATTTCATTTTCTTGATGAATTCAAAATCTTTCTGATAGAAATCATTTCAACTGTATCTTGTTTATTTTACCTCAGAACTGAAATAGATGAACTTGAAACCAAAGTAGGGAAAGAGCGCGAGAAGTATCAGAACTTAACGCAAGCAGATTCGACGGGACTCTCTACAATCCCGCTTCTATCGATTAGAGACAAGGTAATAACGGAAATTTCTGAGTTTCTACAAATATTTCATCAGGTGACAAGATTGCCTCTAGGGAAGGATCATAGAGTAAATAGATTGATTGAGCACTGACCATCCAGACTTATTATTTGATAAAACTTTATTGGTGAAACATAGAAATTTTACAAAATCAATTTGATTATCAAAATTCACAGAATAATATGATCTTTGTATGGATTAATTGAAATCTAATGCACATTTGTTTATTGACTTGATTGCCAACTTTCTAACATGAATGTTGGATGGTATAAGGATTTGTAAGAGGGGGTTTGAGTCCTGACAAGATCGAGAGCACAAAAGCAACGGTTAGTGTTGTGTTTGATGTAAATACTTTTTAATCAGTCATTTAATTGAGTCTTTTTGTATTACTATAGTTTGATAACCTGGAGAAGTTCACAATTACCCCCTCAAAGCTCAGAATAGTGGGGCCAACCGACCCAAAAAAAAATAAAAATAAAAATAAAAAATTCTTGATATTTTACCCTCAAAATGTTCACATTTTTTACCTTTTCCTCCAAATTTTCTCAGATGATTTTAAGTCAAACAGATGCCTCATACCAATTGACATTTGAGGTTGAGACTACAATCGACAATGTTCTTGTACAAGCCGACCTACCGATTGAATTGATGGACATAGATAAGAACTCGGCTGTTGTCAGTCACAGTGCCTGCGATTCAAAGGTATAGGTATTTTTATTTTCATCCAGTACTCAGCTTCAAAATTGGTTCTGAGAAACTTTATATTTCTGTGAAATATTTATCATTTATGTGAGTGTGCCCCAATAAGAGCCAACTTTTTCTTGTCTTTCAAACATGGAAATAAAACTAGCTCTGTTTAGTTAAAGGAAGAGAAATGCAGGAGAGTATTGAAAAATACAAAAGCTAAAAGTTCTGAAGGTCTCATTTAAGGATGCAGTGAAAAATACTTTTGTTTTACTAAAAGTTTAAGGCTTGGGCAGGTCTAGATTGCCAACTTTTGGGATTGATTCTCAGATAGAAGTGAATGCATCTTAAACCGCATTTCTCTCAAAATGTATGATCTATACGGGTGTCTTTTCATATTGTCAAACATATTGATACATTAGAAATAGAAGTTAGTTTTTTTTAGCTGTTTGTTTCAAAAGTTTATATTAATACTGTAAACCCTTTGTTTGCTCCTCTTTTTATTTAGAGTGGAAATTGTGTTCTAGCAACCTATCGATGTCAAATCAATACAACACGTTTAGAATTGAGGTTCAAAACTGTGGAAGGTCAAAATGGTTCATTAAGGGTATATATTACGCCTCTTGTTCATCCAAAGTGTTGCTTGGTTCGCAAATATCAGATTAAACCTCTTTCTCATCATTCAAGAACTCATAGTTGTAATACAGTTCGGTAAGTGAGAGTTATCTCCTTCTTTATTAACTCTTATTTACAAATTAGTAGAAAAATATGAAAAAAATTCCATCAGTTCAATTGATTCAAACAAAACAAAAAGGTTTCGACCTCTAAAAATTTGATAGGACTTTAAGAAGCCATTCTCAATAAAACAGACATTCATCAACATACAATACTTACCTACTTGTACTTACCCTTTTTGTGAGTAATATTTTAAGTGATGTAAGTAAATAGTGCGTCCAGGCAATACAAATTTAGACTGAGTAATTAAAAGTAATTTTGTCCATTCTTATTTTTCAGAGACTGTCATTCATTAATGCTCAAAGGTCCTTTTAGTCTACTGGAAATGCAATCTTGGATAAGTGAATGCCTTCCAGAGGTTCCTGATAAATTACCTGTTGATGATAAAATCTGTTATTCATTTCAGTCAATTTCTGTTGGAACAATCTTACTTTGTGAGTTCAGGTGAGGTGGAAAGCCTCTATTAAGTAAAGGCGTTCTTTACTCCTTGGAATTATAAATTCCCTTAGTTCATTTTCTTTATAATCTTGTACTCGAGTGAGGACTCAACTTTTTTAAAAACTTATTTGCGATAATTTCGCGCAGTCAAACGTAGATTAATGGCACTGAATTTAACAGAAAAGGCTGAACATCTTCTAATTCATAGTTTGATAAGACACAGTCGACAAATTATAGAATGTCAGATAACACCTTAGATTTTGGCTCAGGTAGATCATCTGCAATAATGTTTAATTTCATTGTGATAAGTATTGCAGTTAGCCTACTTCAATCAAAATCTAAGACATTGCCTGACATTTTTGTTGTTGTCTGTACATACATTAAGAGGACAACCAAGTATGTGTAGTTGCCGTCTCAATTTCTTTAGGAGTTCATGTGATGCAAGAATATCTATACAATCATTGTTTAGGCTGAAATAGAATTAATGTGTCACTGTGGCTATGTGTTCTATGTATGCTATACAGTTGTGCCCTCCCCCATTTTTTTTTGAACTGTCATTTTTCCAGGCGTAATGAGGCCGAATTCAAATCTGATAATGTTACCACTATTGCCATCCTGAAAGATGTTCTAACAAAAGAAGCCACAGACAAACGAATCAAGCTGGAAATATTATGCTGTAAGTATTTATGTTGAAAATGTATAACTAGTTCTTTACAGTTGAGGGTAGCCCATTCGAAAAACTGAAAATTCAGAATATATGTTTATTTTATCTTATTTTTCCAACAACAAAAATGGCTCAGGTCATACCATGGGGGGAGGGGATAAAAAAATATTAAGCAGCGGTAGCCGCACAGTAACAATACCATAATTGACAAACAATAGCTAAAAACATAAAAAAAAATATGATTGATTACCTCAGTATAAGCCCCCCCCCCATCAGAACAATTCTTGACTCTTTTTTTTTCTTTTCTGAATTTGTTGGCAGAGGTGGCCTCTCTCTTGAAAATTTTCATGGCTCATAAATTGTTTTCTTTTCCAATTCCATTTTCATTTCTTACGAAGATCCTATTGGTTAGCACGTGAAAGATTCATGATGAAACTGGGAGAAAAATATTGTTTTACACTTGTTCTTAAAATTTATGTGAGTACAGACTTACATGAAAATTTGTATGCAAGGTCTGAAGTGTGTATGGTTGATGTTTATCTTCATTGAAGACTTCGATGATCTGCGTTTCATTTTTTAATACATGCTCCCAGGTTTCTAATTAGGTACTGGTGAATTTTTATTTTGCAGCTGTGACTGAAAAATGTATGAGAGGCACCCTAAAATTGATTTTTCCACGGTTAGATGAGGCAGCCACTCTTACAAAGCAAATGGAACTTCTAGAAGCTTTGAAAGACATGGAAACCAGCAGTTCTGAATTTTCATCTGAATGTTTAACCAAAAAATACCGGGCCATTATAGATAATCAAAAAGAAATTACAGAGAAGTATAACAAAGATCCGCAACAACTTCAAAAACTTATTGGTAAATAATTATCATTCTAGTATACATAAAGTGGCGTAGCGCGGAGAGGTTGTAACCCCCCCCCCCTCCCCCCCAGTGCATCAAACTTTGATCCCCCGTGAGACTAAACTTTGTGCTCCCTTTTCCTCTACTACCCCTCCCCTCACTACTCCCAATCTTCACTCCCTTCTCCTGGCGTCCTCCATCTTTACTTCAATGCTCGTACAGAATAAAGGAGAGAATTTGTTTGATTGAAAGCCTCCAGAAATATGTTTAAGGACTGCCTTGTTGCGTCAGTCAATCAAATCAGAAAAAAAAAATACGTGTGTCCCATACCGAGCCTTGTCCTTTAATAACCGCAATGCAAACTACCCTAACATCTAAAAATTTGGCAAAAAAATCTGAAATTAGAACATCTCTGTGCCTAAATATTTGTCCGACCCTTTTCTCCAACAATACTGATTTTTTTTTGCTTGAGAATACTTTTATTAATTTTTTAATATAGTTTTTGTGATGTAAGTAATATGAGCCCCTATAAATAAAAGGAGATAGTATGCATTAATTTTGATAAGAATATAAAACTGCTGAGTCTCTTTGAGGGCCAATGACCAATGTATTCCTTCATGTAAATGTTATTCTTCAAAACATTTGGCTTTAAAATGTCCAACCATCTGAGACATGTCATTAATTTTACCCCCTATTTTTATCCGAACAGTTCAATTTAAGTGAAAAATATAACTCCTTATCATACATAGGTAATTTTGTAAAAAACATATCTAATCAAAAGTAGGAACAAACCAAGCAATCATGGATTTTGGTTTTTTAATATCTCGATAATGTTACTTAATGCTAAAAAATTGTGAAAGTGCTATCTCATATAACGAGTGCTGACTATCTCCTAATTCCTCATCAATCTTTCAAATTCAATTTCTATTAAGTTTCCTCCTTTTTTACAGATATTGTGCAATCTTTACGCAAAGACTGGATGAGACTGAAAGGTATTGACAGAAACCTAGAAAAAGCAAACATTGATGAAGCACTCGAGACAAACATAAATTTAGATTCCTTAAATGATTTATTTTTTGTCTAAATTATTGTGATACGCAACACAGTAAATATTTTTCTACATTCATGTTCGCCATTCATCTCTTTATTTTTGTCGAAGTTTTTCTATTATATTATTATACATTCAGCTGGACGCGTTTTAAAGTGCTTTGGAAGTGGGTATCAAAATGTCTTTGGTGGGTATTCACATGCATAGGCACCTATTAATTAATTTTAATCAGTCAGCCTATTGTTTATTTCTTTTGAGGAAAAGAATAGAAATTCATCGGTGATATTTTAGCCAAGGTAGGTTCTTTAAAATATTAAACGAAAACGTTACGCCACCGATATTTGGCCACAACTGCACTTACTCGGTGGAAAAATTCGACGGGGTTTTTTCGCGCTTTGGATTTGAATAGTACGAGAGTGCAGTACGGGTATCAGTGTGCGTGAAAAATATTTTTATTTTATTCAATATTGCCACGAGCCACAACACACTTAATTATTTGATTTATTCCTTTGTTTGAATGATGAATTTTTAAAATTTAATTTAATTTTGATTTTTTTATTCTTTCATTTTCAAATATCGTCAGTGCATCATCAACATTCCTTTCTTCTCTCGTCCATTGTAGGGTCATTTTTCCTCTATAGGTTGGCAAATTTGGATTTATTAGTATAGATAAAATCCGCCAGATGACGGGTCAAGCTTGTATTTGTTCTCTAATCAGCTGATAAAAATAACCTTAAAAAAGGACGAAAGTAATATCTGAGTAATCTCGACAAGACCTAACTTGTCCTTCTTACCTTCGTTGCTTTCGAATCCTGTTGAAATTTTTAATTTAAAGTTTTCTCTCGTCCCCAATTTCGGTCGGTGATTGTGGTGCGTCGTAGCGAAGTTTTCAGGGGTCTCTCGCGCAATCTATTTTACCTTTTGATTGCGATTGTTCGGACACAATTTACATGTCGGGTGTGATACCAAGTCACTCTGAATCCTTATAATCAGCACGTGGATTAAAACTTTTGTGAACTTTCGCGAAGCCCAGTGTGAACTTTTAACTCGCCTTCACTAGTATGTACCTAATTGCAGTTTCTCATAAATGTCTAAACTGTTCTCTCATCGGAACTACGAGGCTTATGAATTAGGTGATGAAATCATGTGATTACTTATCATCAAGGATCTAGTAAGTATGTATTTGTTATTGTGATAATTATTGTGAACATCCTTGATAATCAGTGTATCTTCTTTGCAGTTGCAGTTCTTATCTGGTCACTTACTAATGTTGTCTTGCTTTAAATCCATCCTTTAAAGCATCTACGTGTAGTTCCTATTTCAGGAACTTTTAGGCCCGGTATGCTTGTATAATTATGAATCAGACCCCTAATGATATCTGCAGACTATGAGTCACTAACCATTTTTATTTTCTTCGCAAGTCTTATTAACCGTTTAAAACTTTCTCTTAGTACCTACACCTCTCAATCATTCGCAGCTAAATGCTGCACAGATACTGGAAGAGCGCTCGGATTTTTGCATTTCTTCAGATCGCTTCAACGTCTTGATCGGATAATAGTTTAACGATGCCTAGCTGGACTCACTTGTTGTGAGACTACCGAAATGAAATGAAATCCACTCTTAACTGAACCATGTCTCAATAATCTCCTAAACTATCAGAAAACCATTCTCTCTCTCTCCCTCAATTGTCAGTTTTGTTCTTTAAAGCCAATTCAACATAATATTCCATATTTTTTATCTGCTGTTTTTTCACTGAATGGAGGGAAGCATTATTATTGATAGCTGAAAAACTGAGGAATGACTCCATGGCAATAGTTGTTGGCACCTTGCTTTTTTTCTTTCTCTCCTTTCTAATTAACATTTTCGGAAACTCCATGAATTTTTAAAATGGATGGCTCTCCAAGCTGTGCACAGTGGGATCGGACTGCAATCCATTTAGCTGAATTTGACGCTACTATGTTACCTGCATGATTGTCTGTTTTCTGCAATAGAATCTTTATGGCTGGACAATCTTGCAGGCCAATAGTGCTCTTTTGGACAACATGAGATGAGACAGCATGAATGAATTGATCCCATTAGTTTAAACAATGGTCATGTAACTTTGTAAATAAGATTTGAGTCACTCGTTTCAGACCAAATGACTCCCAGTCTTGTTTACATGGTCTCGTGACGCCATTTGAAACAATAGGACTGATCAATTCCCGCTATTTGGTCTCGCGTTGTCCAAAAGATTAGAGTCACCCAGCCGGTTTTCTAAAAAAAAAAAAAAAAAAAAAAAAAATTGAAAATACACATAAGTACTATCGCAGATATTAGCTGTAAAAGAATGAATATTACTTATTTAGTCAAGGATTGAGTGCCGAAGGATATTCAATATTCTTGATGGGGATGCTTTCCTTTCTTTAAAATTCAGTTGAAAGACACTTGGCTCAGACCATGTTGAAAATTGGATAGGCTGAGGTTCTACAAAATTAGCCAAATAAATTTGAAAACCTGGTTGTAATTGACCTGGCGTCCTCATGATTTTATGCTCTCTTTCAAAGTTAGGAGGTTATATGTTTCCTACATTTTTACTCTAAAAAAAAACCAGGAAAATCTTAAAAATTCAGGAATTCCCCGGAACTGGGGACAGTGAGACATTTTGATGAGGTGCCAGAATTTGGTTGATTTACAAAATGAAATGAGGCAATAATCCACGAAACTGGAGTCTATCACTGATTCTCTATGAAAGAGGTGACTAAATTAGAACACCCAAGTTTCAGCTATACTAATGCTGATAAGAGCTAGAAAGAATTCTGGTAGTCAAGGGACTCTAAAAATTGGTGAAAGTAGCTTCCCTATAATTTGGCAATCTCCTGTATAATGTGTATATTTTCATCGTTAGCTATTGCTTGTCTTAAATACATTCTCAAGATACATCACAAAAATTTTGACTGAATATCCCAAATTCACAACTAATCAATTCTGGACTCTGAGCCCTAGGAGATCCATATTAAGTGCAGGGGTGGAGCTAGGAATTTCTCCTTCTCTCTCCCCTTGCCCATTAGAACACATGAAGGATAGAGAAAGGGGCCATCAAGCCACTTTTCCCCCTATCAATTTTCTTTTTCTTTTTTTATTTCCAATACGCAATATTACAATTATTTGTGATACATCAATGGACAACATTTTTGCTCAAGCAAAGGCATACAACCTGGCCATTTGGAAAAAATAATGAATGAAGTTGTATACCTGCCTTAGTATTGAGAAAAAAACAAGGCCAAACAAACAAGGTAATTCATAGATATCTCCCGGTATAGAAAACAATTTAACCACAGTAAAACATTTTTCAAACTGAGAGCTAAATTGAAATATGAAATTAAAAATCATAAAAATTAGGTCCAAAGTAACTGAAAAGATGTCAAAGATTTAAAACGTCTTTCAATCTGATAGGAACAACGTTTTTGATAAGTCTACCAGGCTATTCTCTTTAAACCTCAATTTTTGATGGCAAATTGACATTTCATTCTCCTTGCCATCTTTCCAGCAGTGGCAGCTTGTCAGGTAAGTCAAGTGAGGCGATAGGGAGCTGCCGCCTCACATTTTATGATAGAAGAGAAAGAGAAAAAAATTGAAAAAATAACGTAAGGTTTGAAAAGTTTTTTTTGTCCTACTTTGTTTCAATTGTCACAAAATTGTGACTAAAATGAAGTATCTTCAAGAAAATTTATAGGAAGAATGTTAAAAAAAATCCAGTGCACCCCTAATTTTTGTCGCCTCACCTCCACGACGCCAGAGCTTTCCAGTCATGTCTCTTTATAACTGGACATTTCAGTTGAAGTGAGATTTAGGTAAGTAGATACGCAAGAGAATCTGCAGACAGAAGTTATTTTAGGTGACAGATTATACTATCCACTCTTTTCAACATAAAAACAAATTAACCGTCCAGATCGTTGGAAATTTTTAGGTAAACGTTTTCTTATTGCTAAAATCTAATTGTCTGTATACTTAAACTGACTGCAGGTATTTGTCTGTGTACACCTTCACTGTACAGGACACTTGCCATTGGTGTCTATCAGGTGTCAGAATTTAAGGGACGTGAAAGTGATAAACTTCTTTTTTTGTTTGGTCATAAGTTGAATAAGTGGCTTAAAACTTACGCACTTGTGTGCCAGCAAACATCTCAGTAGTACTTTGTAGTTTTTCTAATTTCTGTCATTTCATTAAAGTAAACAAGTTGGAATTTAAAGCCTTCATTAGCTGAATCCCCCCCCCGGCCCCCACCCACGAGGAGCGAATGAAACTTGCTCTCTATTCTAATGTTATCGTTTCGTTGTTCCGAAGCACGCAGTTCAATAGAAAATCCGATAGATAGCGTGGGCTGCCGCAATTGTAGATTTCGAATGCAGCGCTCCCCGTGCGGACTTTGGCTACGCAGTAGCGAACCAAACCAACCATTCGGGAAGCTTATGAAATCCTGACTCTTGCAGTTTCTGTTCGGCCGAGGTCAGGTGACCTACGACTCTGCGTGATCTGCGTGTCTCTTTATCTTGATTCAGTGCCATATTATTTAGAACCTGTAGGCTCGGGTTTTCCTTTTATCGCCGATTTTTCTTTTTCGGGTTATTTCAACCCTTGTTGAATCCGCCCCCTCCCTAAACAGAGCAGTAGAAGGTTTTAAATTTGTGGTTTTTCATGTTGAAGATATCCTGTTTCTTTTTCCTAAATTCGTAGCCTCTGAGCCCGAAGCTAAGTGTGTCAAGTATGGATACGCAATGGAGAACTTAATACAGAAGGTAAAGTTGATTGTTTTCACCTGTCCGTGCTTTTCCATGTCAGAATATTTGATTTCGCCTCAGGTTTTTTCTGTGTTTTCAGTCGTTTGTCCGAGGCTTCTTAGGATTCGACGAACACGGATGTTGTGAAATCGCCAGCCCGTTCACCAACTACATAATCAACGCGAAGTCACACTAAGTTTCTCGAGCGTCGATTTTCGTAAGAGAATCCAATTTGACCTTAGATACTTTCCAAATGTCATCGTGCATTGCCTTTGTTACCATCATTTTGCCCATTGAAGGATTAGATACGTGTCTTATCAATGGTGGTTTATCCGTAAGCAATCGAAGCCGTTCAAGGGATCTTATTTGTTTTGGCATGCTGTAAAGTGTTACATACAATGAAGGTCGCCTAACCTTAATGCACTTTTGTTGCCAAACTTTTGTTTTGTTTATTTTTTGGCATTGAGTGCTACACCAGCTCCTATCTGCGGCTACTTATCTTCAGCCTCCCTTATTACAAATCCACTGAAGTTGGTGCTTTTGTGCTGCAGAAAATTTCTATTCGACCTCCACAGTATAAATTTTTTAAGTTCGGGCCTGTTCGCTATCTGACGTACAATTATCACTAACGCAACCATAGTGTTGCTTGAAGCACAGAGACAGATCTAGCTCTGTAGTTTGCTTACCTCCTTGGGAACTGTAGTTTCATCTTCAGTAATCAGTTGGTTATGACAGAAGCCTAGAGCTTGTTTCAGAAGCGTTTGCTGCTCACAGCTCTTTATTTACTTGCGCAGAACAAAGTTCGGGAGCGGGTTCCCCGCCAACCCCCGAGCCAGCACCCTACCTGTGCGATAGGCACCGAACTAGCCCACTGTGCATGTAATTAAGAGCTGTCAGCGGCCAACACTTCTGAAATGACCCCTATTTACCTCTTTGTGAGTAGAGGAGCAGGATAAAGCAGAAGCATTTTGAGTATCAGGTTCTGACTTGTAACAGTGCCTGCTTCCTAATTGCATGAAAAGGCATCGGTAGAGCAGATTTGTAGAGCAGGACCATTTTGAGTATTGGGTCCTGATTAGTAGTGGTGCCTGCTTCTGAACCGCATCAAAGCAAATCGGTGAGCGGTTGAATAGCAACGAGTCGAAACTGTCTGCTAACCAACTGTTCACCGATGCATTTTGGAAGCAGAACCTGACACTCCAAATGGTCCCGCTCTAGGGCAGAGTTTTGATTCGTTGCTAATCAACCCTTCACCGATTGGCTTTGATGCAACTCAGAAGCAGGCACCATTACTTGACAGCATCTGATATTCAAAATGCTTCTGTGATAAGCCTCATTTTACTGTAGGTTGAGGTCGACTCAGGTGACTTCAGTTCTGACAGTTCTATGTCTACATGCGCTGAAGGACGATGTTGTGCAGGTTGGCTTCAGCGTTACCATCTGACACAGCGTTACCGACTCTACTCTTTATGTGAATAATTAGAGCAATAGCACTGTGCTGCAGAATAGACTGAGTTAAGTAACGTAAATTGCGCTGTCTAAAAGATTCCATATTTATGATAACAAACTAAGTCTATTCTGCGGCAGAAAGCTCTAATGATTTGTGGAGGGAGTAGAATCAATATTTTCATGTTGATGGTAGCGCTAGAGCAAACTTGCACCATAAACCAAGAACTGTTTGATCCGAAGTTATTTGAAATGACCCATGTCTATTAGTTGTTCAAGGGGACACAATGGCTATTCTTACGAGCTACCCATGAGCTCTAGCCATACGAACCTAAGTTTTTCTGCGTTTAACCCTTTTAATCCTTCACCTGGCTACAGTTGTCATGTATAATTGGCTCTTTAGGTCCTCTATCTGACTACACTTGTGTTGTGATATTTCTTCTAGTAACCAGCGTTAGAGGCTACAGATGGGCTCATATGAGTTTGAGAAGAGGCAGCTTTTATGCCCTTGTACAAATTCGACACATCACAGGCAGTACAGGCATGAGACACCAGTGGTGTAAAGCCTAAGAGATTCCAGGAAAATTATGCATGTTGATTGAAGTCTCGGCTTTTGTCTCATGATTCACGTCAGTTGACTGTGCATAATTTTGGTAGTCTTCAGTAAATTTCAACTACGTTTGAATGTTTGGGTTCTTATACTTCATCTGCAGTAATGCTCAGCACTGTGTGGAACAAAAAAGAATTGTCAATTTAATATTTTCAATTAATGTTTCAATGAAGACAGTGTCACATATTTTTGAAAATTTTCTGAATTTGTTTTAAGAAATTAAGTGATGACGAATTTCTCTTACCTGAAGTTTTTCATTCTCTTTGTCCTTGACCAAGACACCATGGAAGTGTCTTCTTCTTGAGAAGAAAAGAAGGAAGTGAATAAAGAAACACCGCAAATGCTTCTTTTTCTTTCCTAACTTTGTGTTAGGGTGCAAGTCAGTGATTTTCTTGCTCAGGACTGTAGGGTTGAGAGAGCTGAGTAATTGGTTGTCACAGAAAATATTGAACTTGACGTGGCTTTTATGAAAGCATCCACTTCATGTGGCCAATAGCTCAACCCCATTAAGAAAATTTTATTTGTTGGCTGGGTTTGGTCACTTTGTTATTGAACTATCTAACAGGTGTCCGCCATCTTTGGTTTCCAATTTTTGACCAAGTTAGGTACAGCTTTTGAAATCTTGCTCGTGAGATAGGTTTCAAACTTGTGACCTGGTTGTAAAAATCTGTGTCAAGAAAACTTTGAACTTGTATATTATTGAGTGTATGTATCTACTGTTAACATAATATGAAATGATGTCAAACAACGTTCTAATTAGTGATAAAGTAGAACTGACAAACATTATATAAGTAATCAAGCATATTGTTAAGTCTTCAAGTGGCCGAACCCGGTCACTATTTAAAATTTTCTTTTGTTAGACTGATTTCATTAATCCTGATTATCTGGTCGCTCAACTCTGGTGCAGTATAAAAATCGGCAACGGTGCATTTTGTGCATTGAACTCTATGCGAAAGGTCAAAGTTCAGAGTGATCACTGCGCACCTAACTGTCTGATCTTTTTGATGGATTTATTGGGTAAACGTGGAATGATGCCGCACGCTATAATTCTTCTTTTGCATGCTTTCATCTTTGGTTTATTTAGCACTTTCGTATTTTCCTTTCCCTGTTTGTGCTCTTATTTGTGCAACACTATGAGTTAACGCCACTGGATGTGGTCTACCTCATTTTGAAATTACTTCAGACTTTCTATTAAATCTGTAAAGGGCTCAGATTTGAATGGAACGCGTCATTGTATCATCAGTTTGCTCCTTCCATTGATCATGTTTGCTGTAGCAGATACAGAGGTTTATAGGAATTTATTACCATCAATTTAATTTGCAAGAAACAGACTTACTTTCCAGGGGGAACATAAACATTGCAAACCTTCGACGGCCAACACTGAAACAATCCCACTTTGTATGGGTGGATCATTCTATGAATTGATCCAGTTAATGCAATTGGGTGCAGGTTGGTTTCAAGATTTTCACTCTTTTTTTACACGTGGTAATCCCCCCCCCCCCCCTTCTAAATGTGGTTTCTATGATTCAAAGATCCTTGTTGAAGTTATTCCGCCTGTGTAGTTGAATTGAGAGCACTTGAAGACTTTTCCGGCAGAATGGCTCATGAAACATCAAGTGTCTTCATTGGACATTTTGAATAAAGAACACATCTGATGTTTCTTGTGATCTTTTTTGATTCCGTTGACTCCAATATTGGTCTCTAAACCATCAGGCGTGTTCTTTGTTAAAAAGCTCCTTTCCATTTATATGCTGATTTTAAGGAAAGAACAAGAACATACCTGCTCAACCTGCTGTTTAATGTGATCTTCTTCCGGTAAAGTCATCAATTGTGCTTTCGGCCGTAGCGTAGGTAGGCAACGTAACTCAAAGCGTGAATTAATAGCAAAGAAATCGCATGATATTAAAAATTGAAATCAAAACAATGTTGATGAGATAGTTTATGAAGTTGAGTCGATGGAGGGTGAGGGGGGGGGGAACTAAACCAGTTCAAATCCGTCCCTGAACCAAATAACTTCGTGGTCTTGTGTCTCAACTATACACAATGATTGAACTCTACGTATATCTCATAAAGTCGTGAAAAGACTAGCTACGTTTATACATTTAGAGAAGGGAGGAAAAAGAGAAAGAAAAAAAAAATTGAAACGAAAAGAATTCTAAACAGTTCAGATCTCATCGTCGAGTTGTTATTTATGTGAAGAAAGTTGCAAGGATTTCATTGCGAACAAATTTTATTGTTTGTGTACACATTACAGCGATCACAAAAAACAAACATTAAGCAACGAGTCACTCATAATAGACTGTTTTACCGAGAGTGATTATCTGGTTCACGTGATGTTTTCATGAAAGTACGTACATACGTTCTTGATTGCTTGGTTCAAACCCCCCCCCCCCCCCCCCCCCCACCTTCAATACATTTTGCTGAATTCGCATCTCTTCATAAATCCAACTTTCGCCTCTTTCCGGAGTAAATGAATTGACGACTGTTCTCATTTTTTTTTCCTCTCCTAGGGACTTAAATCTACACTCCAATGAAATTTGGCGTCCAAGTCCCGCTTTGACGCCCGTTAGCTTAGTTAATTAGTTTGAGTTGGTGATTAACGGTGATTATTTTCAGCTTGGAAATTGATAAGCCACTGAAGCGCTGCCCCGGGGCGACCGCGTGGCGCCTCTTATCAGTTTACAGGGTGATGGCGGGTTGGCCCCCGACTAGAGACTGAAGTTAAGTCAGCTTGAATCTGCATTCTGCATGACCCATTCGGCTCAACTGTGAAACTTTATACTTGGGGCTTTACAATAGTATTTGCTCTTGAAACGATTATTTTTGACGACTCAGCGAGTAAGTACTTAATTATTTCACCGCACCTGCACATAAAGCCCCCCCCCCCCATATACTTCGCAAGCGAAGACCTGTACTTTCTGCCGTACAATAAAATTTTAATGTAGAAATAAGTGCGTGTAAATTTATTCGAATGGAGCAGTTGCAACCGGGTCTGAATTTCAGCGTTTTTTAGTTAGCAAATAAAAGCACTCGGTGAGCTGAAAACAAGGATGCTTCTGGTTTCTGACTGTAGTTTTCATCCTTCAGTTATTCCGTAGATGCAACGAATCCCGCGTTGTGACGTCACAACACATACGATTCATTCCAACTTTACAACAGTGAATTTCTGAAACCGGGACACAGTGGCAGATCCAACCCTCGCGAACGGGGGGGGGGGAGAATTGTGGACTTTTGCCCCTAAATGACCCCCTTTTCTTGTTTTCGCTCTTGCTTTTCCCCTTCCTCTCCCCTCTTTTCCCACTTTTCGGGTCGAACGGGGGGGCGATCGCCCCCTTCGCCCCCCCCGATCCGCCAATGCCGGGACACTCACTAAAAAACCAAAGGCTCCTTTGTTATCACTTTATCAAGAACTTTCATTTTCTTTTTAAAGAAAAATCTTAACTTCGGACTCTTACAACTGCCATTTAAAGCCTTAGTTAACGGCCCAGTTATCCACAACGATAGAAACCAATGCCTTATGCCGATTCCAAATTTGACCGTTTGGAATTTGGCCCATCCATTATTTTGGCCCAAGTGAAAGTATTGAAGCTTTTAAGCCCACGGAGCCGTTGCGTCCGAGCTGTGGTTCGACTGTTGAAAATTTTAATCGATTTGGCAACAGCCCTTCTGCGGCGTGTGGAAATAATGGTAATGATAATGTACTGCGGTCAAGTCATACTCCTGGTGTATGGTAGAGGGAAAGGAGCCGGAGGTGGTGGGGAGGGGGGGGGGGTCAGCGGTCGTAGAAAGTGAAACCGCACAGAAAACTCCATCTCAATCTAGAATTTCTTTATCTACGACAATATTAGCGCTCTGAAAGTGAAATTCAAGCTGTGTTTTTAGATCGTCGGGCGCATAATGTTTTACTAATTCAAGGTAAACCAAAGGAAGTGAAATGAGACAAAGCCATCACAATCTCGTGATGTCTCCTATGCGTTTCCTCGTCTTTCCGGCTTTCTCGTAACGAAATATTTTAGCTCCTCGATCTGACTTCACAGCGTGAAGAACCTCGCCATTTTTTAGCCATAGACGCTCTAAAAGATTTTGAAAGCTGCTACTAACTGACGACCGAAATTGTTTTTCGATCAACTCGACTCTCCGGAAGTCGCAAGCGAATGGAAATCGCCCAATATTGAAACACAAATAAATAAATTAAAAAAAACAAGCGCGCTTTTTTACATATGGTCAGTAGCGACTCATATATATAAAAAAAGCTCGTAAAAATCCACCGCATGTAACAAGATTGATTCCAAGTGTTGTCGTAATTGATGTGCCAGTCGTGTTTATCCAATCAGTCCCGTATTTTGTGTGAATTCTCTTCTCTCTTGTTTTGGACTCGGCAAGGTGATCAAATTGAAGCAAGGCTGTCGTCATACTTTAGATCTCAAGCGAGCCTAGACAAAATCGAACTAGCTTGCTGCAAGTTTTTGTGATTTTTACCGAGAGTTATTAATACCATTATCTAGAGCAGCAGTCTAAATGGTTAAGCTGCGTAAAGGACGTGAATACTTTTTAGGTTAGGGTTTAGTTGCATAATCTTCAGTCACATAAGGCAAACAAATGGAGCCCTTGTAAAATATCCTTGAGAAATTCCATCTATAGGTTGCCTCCGTGCTGTCTTCAAAATTGAGGACTTAGTGTTAGGAAGGGGACATGAAACAGGAGGTGTTCTTTCCTTAAAATCAGCATACACATAGGAAGGATATTTTTAACAAAGGACACATGCACCTGATGGTTTATTGGCCATTATTGGGATTCAGTATAGGATCAAATATAATCACATGAAACATCGGGTGTTTTCTTTATTGAAAATCTCCAATCTATTTATATGCTGATTTTAAGGTAAGAACACACCCCATCTCTTACGTGCCCTTCTTCCGGTAAAGTTCTCAATTCTGTCTCAGAAAGCTCCTCTGTTGTTAAAGGTCGTTCGGTCAAGAAGAAGAGCCGGTCAGCCGGCCGTACCGCAACGATTTGTTTGGTCCATCAGGACTACAGTTTTCGAAGGACGAAGAAAAGACGGATCGCGTGCAATAAGGCAACAACATATTTTCTCCTTTTAGACCTTTGTAATTTAATTTATCCTTGGGAATCGTACTATGTAACAGTTTTTAATGACAAAAAGCGTGGTTGCCAAATCGCACGAGTAGCCTCTGCGGCTGAGAGACCTCTCGAAGAAATCATGACTGAAACCGCAGATATCATGGCTGAAACCGGCTTTAGTTTGTCGTCGCTGAAAGTCTGAACTACCGCACGCAGTCAAACCTCGGCTAATTAACCGATCCCACTTCTGATCGGTGGATAGATCTCTCTGATACCGATGCGACGTTCTCATCGAAACCGCACCTTCGGGTCTTGCACGCGTGATCTTTCCGTATGTCGGATCTTCGAAGCCAACCATGCGAAGATTCGTTAATCCAGGGCTGCCAGGTCTGGGGATTTTACCGAATTTCTGGGATTTTCTTGGGACAAGGGTTTTTTTTTATCAATAGCTGGGGTTTTCTGGCGATTGCGGTGGAAATTTTGGTTTTATTGTGATTGTAAGTTCAATTGTACGTGTATGCATGACTGATGGAATTTTATGTTTTCATGACTTTTCCACATCAAGTTGTTAGGTGATTTTCATAAAAATTGGAGTATTTCAATGATTCTCTCCACATCTGGGATTTTCTGCGGTGATCAACGGGTCAGTTATATGTATTTTCATCATATTTCAACATTTCGTCTTTTGAAGATTTTTCATAGAAACTGGAATATGGTGATTTTCCACAAAATCTGGAATTTTCTGGTGATTTTTAATCGACGCGTCACCTGGCAGCTCTGCGTGAATCGTATCATTTGTAGTCCATCGCGTTGAGTGCATCTGGCAACGCTGCACTTATAAATCCATGTAAAATATCGATTTAAAGGAGTGCATTGTGCACCCTCGATAGTTCGGCCTTTTCCGAGGGTTTAAATGGACAAATTACGATGTTGCCAAATTGCATGCGACGCCTCTGCATACACTACAGTGGCATCACCTCGGAACTGTGTGCCAAGTGGAAACAAAAGGAGAGAGTAAAGGAACATTTTCAGACTGCTCGTTCTCAAGTTCGTAAGCTCTTTGATGCAATATGCTTGTGAGTTAGTTGTGACGTTACACATTTGGTCGTGATAGCTCCGTTTTTTTTTATTTTTTTTTATTAGTTTTTTACTTTTTCTCTCTTCCCCAACCACCTCCTTGTTCCTCCTATCGCAAAGCACTACGGTTTATCGAAGCGAATTGTGCGCTGCTGCGTCAAGTAGCCGCTAGCTTGCGGGAGTTATGACTGGGAGGGGGGGGGGGGTGTGAAGCGCCGGTCTCGTTAAGCAACTTGACTACCGAAGCGCAGACGGAGGAGTGTTTTGTTACGAAACTACCCCCCCCCCCCCCCCCCCCCCAATGTTCGCGGACTCCCTCCACCTCCACCGTTGCCCCGTAAGCTTTGGAAAGCCGCATGTCCCGCGCACGCATGAAAGTACTGAAGCACAAGGCGCACTATGGTCTGAGATCGATTTAAGGTGGCAAAAGTTCAGTGATAAAAAGTAATCAAACATCTTAATTTTCAACCTTCATAATTGAGTGTAAATCTTTCCAGTGATATTTTTAAATTTAAATTACTTGTTTAAAGCAGAGTTGGGTAAAAAATTATGCGGAAAGTATTTGGTGAGTCAGGCAACACCGATTCAATCGAATTATTTTATTCAATCGAATTATTCTACGAATAATGCCAAAGACTTCTAATACTATCTAGACTGGACATCAGGCCGATTTTAGGGCGGGGAAACTGAAGGGGAAGAGTGGGACAAAAGTTGCATGTTGCTCCTGGCGACGCCGCGCAATAGCCTGATTGACAGTATGTGCTAAGATTTTCGGAAATACATTGAATTAAATGGGAAAATGACCATAAAATTTGGTTGAAAGCTCTTGTTTTGTAGATTCCGGTTAGGGCCGGTTTTTATACCGATTTTTCAATCGTAAACATTCTACAGAGCCTCAAAGTTGGGTCTCGATTTTCTACGGGGTGTTTCATAAAATTGTTTTCTTTGTACCTACTGTTTTAACCATAATAGAGATTACATAAAATTGAGAACTTATATACACCTGTGTAGGTTGTCTCAGTGGGGTACCGAAACGGTGGAACATCCCGTAGAATTGTGGAAAATTGACCCAACTTTGAGCCCCTGTAGAATGTTTACGAACAAAAAATCAGCTTAAAAACCGGCCCGAACCGGAATCTACTTATTATGAGCTTTCAAATGATACCAATTTTTATGAAAAAGAATTTTTTTTTAGTATTTTTAATTAATTTTTTAAAAAAGTCATTTTCCCATTTACTTAAATGTATTTCCGAAAATTTTAGCACATACTGTAATCGTGGTTGCATCGTCTTCAATGGGCTGACGTAATGTCCAGTCTAGATAGTATTAGAAGTCTTTGAATAATTCTACAACTGACCTATACCTTCCGTGTGCTTTCCTTTCCTCAGCTCATGTAGCAAACCCAGTTTTCAGTGTTGCCGGATTCATTTCATTATTTCTCATTAGTTGGTCGCCCAACTCAGGTTTAGAATGTTCTCTGTGCTTAAACTCAGTCTGAAAAGTTGCTAAAGTATATAATGATGTGAAATTTACTCTCGGATTTTTTTGCCACTTTTTGAAGATCTCAGACCATTGTGTGGCGTCCGGAATCGCACTCGCGCTAACACAGCAGGGAGCATTATCAAAAACAGGCTTCGCGAATGTAGGAGGAGTTGTGGAGAAGCCCCCGTTTCCCCTACATCCCTGTACGCATGTGTTCGAAGGAAATCTCTGACTGCCCTTTATGGTAGATTAAGACAGGTGAATGCATTAGATTGTGAAGGATAAATTCAACGATGACATATTACTTGCGTCACTAACTCTAAGGCAGCTACGATAGGCTGATTTAGTGTGACGTCACGAAAAAAATTGGATCTAAAAAGAGGGCTCAAAAACAGTTCAGGTAGATCGATGGCCTAAACATGGTCGATGTAACCTCACATTACTTTTAACAGAACTTAAGAATGTTGGGAGCGCTCCAAACTCTAGTTATTACGAAGGTCAGGGGCCGAAAAATGTTGGTCCGAAATACTACTCCTCCTAGATGCATGGTGAGGCCGTAAACTATCTACTAGCATGCTCGAATCCTCACCATCCACCAATGTAGTTTGACCATTTCGGACCAACATTTTTCGGCCCCAGGTGGCGAGTGTACTCGACTCCCCAAAATTCCATTATATTCGTTAGTTTACGTGATACTTATTTTGAGGTTAATTTGTGGTGCCGCCGTTTTGAGGTGGTCCGTCGACTGGTGTTCGATGCTTGTAGAGGTTTCTGGGACGGTCATAGTTCTTCAACCGTAGGTGGAGTCTCGACCTATAAGACGCGCGAGGATTCGCAACTTGAGGTCGAGAACAAGGGTTTGGTCGCTTCCGTACCGAACATTTTTTGGGCCCTGGTGTCTAAGATGTGTTTCTGAATAAAATTGCAAATTCAATCCACACAGAAAAAAGAAAACAGAAAAAACGCTTTGGTAGAAAAATGACCCAGTAAAACACATTAGTAGAGGTAACCGAAGGTTTTCACGCCTAACTAATGCTAGGTCACTTTTCTAACAAAGGTTTTGTCAGCGCTACCAAAAAAAGTTTTTTTTTTTCTTAGAGGTTTTTCATGGTTCTTTCAAGTTCGAGTCAAGTCATTTAGATCTCAAATATAAAGAGTCTCTGAGTTGGACCTTCTCCTCCCTACTTAGTTGATAATACACTGTATTCCAAAGTGCCAGAAATGGCGAAAGTGGAATATCCGGTGTTTGATGAGTGTCCGCGGACGCAACCTCTCTTGCTGTGTTTTTGGACTTTGGTGGCTACCGCTACTTACGACACAGGGACTATTCAATCGGTTAAATGAATAGAGGTACTTTGCTTGAACCATTTCTGTGAAGCTATACTCGAGTTACCAACCTTTCCTCTCGAGAAAAGTAGTAACTTGAGTCGGTCAAAAAGCCCCCGCCCCCCACCGGCTGACCCTCCTCCCTTTCCGAGTTTTCCAACCCCCAGGGGCTCATATACTGGATATTGAAACCGGTCGAATGTCGACGATGGATGCGCTTTTTTCGGACTTGAGATTATTCTCAAGATGCGCAATCAATTTGATGGAGGAATAGGTCGGCAATGATTCGGCATTCGATGATTTGTGACTCACAAGGCACAATCAGCTCAGGTGCAGTTGCTTTCAACGCTTCGGGAGGGGAGGGGGCAGAGAGAGAAAAAAAACTCGTCTAATTTGAAAAAGAGAAAGAGTCTCGACCTACTTTTTACTTCACATGCACGAAACGAGTAGAGCATCAAATGTTGTTCTTTATACACTTTTTTTTTTATTTTTTATTTTTTTTTTTTACCGCAAGCATGACATCACGCGGTCACGCGTGCACAGTTCGAAAAACGCTCGATTCACGACCTGGGCATAAAACAATACAATTCCTTTGCGCATGCGCGTTCCGATCCGTAAGTCGGAAAAACGCAAGAACCGCGCACGAAGCGACCGAAGAATCGGAGACGGCGGCCGTGCAAGACGGTACCGGGATTCCCCAAGGGCACGAATGAAAGGTGGCGGGGGAGACCGTTGTCGGGAGAGAGGGCTTCCTTTGTCAATCCGTAAAAAATTGTAAAAGGGAGTCAGGAGCAGCGCTTTTAAACTCTTGTTAAATCTCGAGTAAAATCATAATTCTAATGAAAGTGAGTTTACTAAGGGGCGCCTCTTTTTTGTCGGGGGGAGGAGCAGAGAGGGCAAGCACTCCCCCTATCTATTGACTTCGGGTCATCTCGAGAAGCCCCCCAAAGAAAATAAAAAAGTTCCGGGTCTGATTCAAAATTGAAGAAAGTCGGGCTGTAAGCTGGAGCTTAGCCGAAACTTTCTCATGAAGTGGGAGGGGGAGGGACTTTCTTAAGTCCCCTTAGCCCATATGATGCACTGCCAGTGAACTGGGGAGAAGCGAAATCTTTACTCATCTACTCTCGCTTCTATTCAAAATTACCTTCCAATGATATTAACCTGAGCTTTTCAGGCTTTTTCTGGAAGCCTTTGTGCATTAGACTTCAAACAGAACGATACCTGGAATTTAAGTAAATACCTCATCGGTGGTTTATGTAATTTGCCGTCTCGTCCCCTGTTAAACGCAAGCTACTCGGCAACACGTTACGCGTAAATGTGTAACGGATCGTGAATGGGTCTGTTTCATACTTTCGTGTAACGTGTCACGTATATTGGTTCTAACGTAAATGCCGCGGAATTAACGACGCATACCGTAAAGTTAACTCAGGGAACCTTTTGAAAAAATCATCCCTTCTGAGCATAAACTGCGCGAAATTATACATTATTTACACCGACTATAAGGCTAACCTCTACGTAGACGGAACCACCGCGTGTATGCAAACATCGAGGTAGTTTTGAAACGTATGTTTCGTTCGGATACCTTCAATTTAATACAGCAATTTATGATCCTCTCATGGAATCTCAAATGAGTGAAATGGAAGAAGAGCGAGAAAGCAGAGGTGACAAGCTCGCTCTTTGGTAACAATGGATGCCCTCCATTTAAACCTATATGTATGACAATCGATTCTTTAGTGTTTTACCTAGGATCAATATTCTTGCTTTGGTTTGAAATGGCAAAAAAAGCACGGTTGTCAGATCGGGCAAAAAATCAGTAAAAATTAGTCTTAAAAAACCATCGTTTCCGGCCTTTAACCCTTTCAATACCACGCCCGAGCACATTTGTTTCCGTGAATACTGATCCACCTCACGCGATGTCAGTTTTTATTCACATTAAGTGCAACTTTAAATTATGAAAATTTGAATTATAAGGTCTCTACAAGCGCCTGCAATTAATTGTGTATGCAAAATCAGCTCCGTGACTTCGGAATTTTAACCACCCTGCACCCAATTTGTGCTAGCGAACACTGACTAGTGTTCGTAACCTGGCAGTCGGAGTTTGCCCTGGTAAAAACGTTCCATGACCAATTTTTTCCTCAAGTATTTTTCCAAGGAAACTACATCGATTTCCATGGAAAACGCACCGATTTCCATGGCGAAAATACTCGGTTTCCGTGGAAATTTGAGCAATCGATTTCCATGTCAAATTGGCCATGGAACATTTTTACCAGTTGGAGCTTAATTTATAGCTTTACGGTGACATTTATGCTAGAACACTGTTTCAAAGTGTGCTCTGTAGTTATAGAATCAGTCTTAAATTGATGAGAAATTTACTTTCTGATTTTTGGCAACTTATTTACAATCACAGACCATAGTGTGCTGCTGCGAGAAATCAGGCTTTCCATTTTGGAAGGACTGCAGCATTGGTGGCATATGGTATGTCGTTCTTAGTTGGATCATTCGATATCTTTCCCACATTATAAAGTAAATTAAAAATAAAAGTCAAAGAACTAATACGTGAGGAGGCCAGTGGTTTCCATTTGGTGTCGATTGTTTTCATAAAGCATACCTTCATGTGAGGAAAAAAATATCGATTTATCGACCTGCATGCACCGAGCGTGCGCGCGCGCCTGGTAAAAATGTTCCACGGCCAATTTTCCATGGAAACTACATCAATTTCCATGGAAATCACACCAATATCCATGTAAAAGTCTACGGTTTCTAAGGAAAAATACTCGGTTTCCATGGAAAATTGGTCATGGAAAATTTTTACCAGGTAGCCGCCTCGTAAGTCCGGGATTCAAAACTCAGTCGTTTTCAAAACCAAAATGGCATCTCCTAAGACAACTAAACGAAGTAGTACCTACCATTAGATCGTCTTCTATTACAAGTTTTTTTCCCGGTTTGGCTTTATCTCTACTGCCCCTATTTTTTCCCTCTTGTTTATTTACTTTTTTTTCTCCTTCCTCGGTAAGTACTGTCAGACTGGTTTTCTTGTCACTCCGCCTTTCCGGTAAATCACACAAGAGGGCTAAATCGGAATGTAGGGCTGTAGAGCGAGCGCAAATACTTACCTCCAGCTCATGGCCCGAGTTCGAATGCTCCTGCTCCACCTCCACTGCTGGAGCCTGCTCTCTGGAATATAAATGAACTAACCTCTCTATAGATCACTGCAGTGTTGCCGAAAGCAAAGCATTTGAAGAGGAATACGGATGTTTACCTTTGAGATCTGATGTACTATCCAACGCAAAAGTTTTGGCTGTCAAGAATATTTTCACCGAACGCAGTAGAGTCCCTATATGTAGAGAGTTAAGACAAGAGGATAGTCAACTTGTGATCGGTCGATGAGTTTTAGGCTCTACGGACATTGGATGCGATTTTGCACTTTTGTTTACAATCGCAGCTGTTTATCAACGGTATTTTGCGGATACAGAGTTGATTTTCGACGAATCTGTTAATTTCAATCATGATACGCATCTAGAATGTCTATAAATCTCAAAAAAATCTTTCAAAGCGTAAATAGATGTCGAACCACAAAAGCAGTAAAAGATTACATCGTTAGAAACTCAGCAGCACTGTAATCTTTGCAGTGGACGAAAACTCAACAACGGCCCTCAGAATGTACACAAATGTGCAAAATCGCATCCAATGGCGGTGCCCATGGGTTCACTTGTCTTAACTCTCTACATATAGGGACTCAGGAAGGAGGCATGGAAAGTTGTCATGCGGTTGAAAAGGGGTCCATCCAGCTACCATTAGGAGAGGCCCTCTGCAGAAATGAATGAAACTTTCAGGAATGATAGAACTATGCACCAGTTTTCAGGATATGTGTAGTTTTTTTGGATGTGGTCTACTGTGAGCGGGGGAGCAGGGGGGATCAAAGTTAAAACCTGCTGTGCTCCATAAATTTTGAACAAAAAGAGATATTGGCGTGAAATTGTCGCCAAAAAATGCGTTTCTTGAAGATCTTTCGATCGATGTGTTACCATGTATAGTTTGAAAAATTTTTGAGCCCGTTTTTACAATTTTTTTGATTTTTGAAATTTAAAAAAAAAAAAAAAAACTGTTTTTCGAGTTTGAAAAATGTGCGCCGTGTAGGGATCTGAACAAAAAACTTTCGGGGGAAAGCTAATTTTATAAGCTTTCAAATGGCGCAAACCACGTTGCCGGGACACGTTTCGTTAAAGAGAAATGACCGCGCAAAGTTTCAAATCTAGCCAAAAATAGGGTTTTGCCGACTTTCGCGATTCTACGAAACAATTAGTTGTTCCACCAATAATAATTGCTGAAATTCATTCAAACTTGGCTGGTGGAAGTTTTTGCGTTGCTAAATTCATTTTTGACACTAGTTTTTGAAAATTTTTAAATCCAAGATGATCGCCATGGTAGTGCACGTCAATACCTCTTTTTGTTCAAAAGTTAAGGAGCACAGTAGGTTTTAACTTTGACCCCCTGCTCTCCCGCTCTCCGTATAAAAAATTAAAAAAACTGCACTTATTCTGAAAGACGCTTAGTTCTATCATTCCTGAAAGTTTCATTCATTTCTACAGGGGGGCTACTCCTAATGGTAGCTGAATGGACCTTTTTGTTCTAATATTTTGATTTGCTTCTCGGATTAAGAGTATAGAAATCTCCCGTCGCAATAATTCGACTATCTGCGGTTTTTTTTGCGATCTTAATTTCCCCTTTCCTACGCTCGGTGAAATTCTTGATAAAATTCTTCTCTATCTCATTTATCGAGCTTTTAAGTGGATTTTGAGTCTTTTCGATGCTTTCCATGTGGTTGTTACGTAATTTTTCTTTTGAATCGACCTTCAATATTGCTGAAGCAAAAGTTTGCAACAAACCCATTGGATTCTATTAAGAGGTATTCACTTCCGTAAGTTTATTTGAGGGTGAATTTTGATACATTGCAATTCGCGATCCACCGCAACCGCCGGCAACCGTGCTCTATTGCAAGCCGCAGCATGAGCAATCAGCTCTCCGTGGATCGTGGTCTTTGTATCGCTCTCTGCTTGCAGCTCGCGTGACGTCACGGTTGGTTCCTCCTCCCCCCCCTCCCTGGCGTTTTGGAGGAGGGAGGAGGGGAAGCCGACAAGTTGCTGCCATTCGGGCTCGCTTCGTCTCGTTTTTTTTTCTGGCCGGCGGCTCAGAGTTGCCAAATTAACTAACGTAATCTCAGGTAGCCAGGTCGCTTATCTCTCAGGCGAGGCATTAAAAGCTGCGGCTGTGCTGTGATGATTAATTCACTTTTGATTTAATCCTCGAAGTGTGGCAACCTAGCCGGCAGGCAATCTCTCTCCAGAGCAGACAGTCCAGTTAACCCGTTCGCTGATTATCTGTAGCTGTTCGGGCTAGCTATGGCTGTTCCTGTTCGCTGTTTTTTGCGGCTCTCCTGATCTCCGGCTCTGTTGCCAGTCGGGTTGCCGTTTTGCGGAACGAAATTCCCAAACTCAGCCGTGCGGTGATCTAACAATAAGTGGTGGACAGAAAGATTGTAGATCCTAGTGTTTTCCTGCAATTTAGTGTTACTGCTTGACTGAACTCGGATTATGGGGGTCAAAGTTGCGGGAAGGGGGGGGGGGCTGAAAAGGGATGATTTTTTTCGGTTCATTAGTCCACCAAGGGCTTTAAACCTATACATATGCACATCATGTTTGTGTGGATGTATATTGTATGTGTGTTTAAATTCGTTGTTCGTATCAGAAGTATGGTAGGGGAAATACTGCTTTATTGCTTTTCTCTTAAATAAAAAAGAAAATTTCAAGCATCTTCCTCGGATTTGGGAGGGGGCCTTTGACTCTTCAAAGCCCCCCCTCCTCCCCCCCCCCCCCCCCCCCCCCCCCCCCCCAGAAGCCGCATATGATTGAACTCTTACGTTTAAATGTCCACCTGTGGAGTGTGGAGTCCCCGTTGAACTTGAGGCGGTAGCGGCGCGTGAAATCTGGCAACGTTTCATTAAGTCTATTTAAAGTCATGAAATAGTTCAAAACATTGGGAGTACTAGCAGTGCACTTTCTCGAATCGATATTTTTCATGAGTTTAAATGAACGAAATGCTACGTTGCCAAATTGCAGGTGCCGCCACTGATTTTATTAAGTTCCACCAATATGGCAACCCAGGTTGTCCAATCCTCATCGTTTAGATCGAAATCAGCTGTTTCCGCATCGAATAATGATTGGTGAAGCCTCTCGATACTCAAATACTTTACTGAATTTTTAAAGAAAGAAAGAAAAATAGGTAAATAAATAAATACATTTATGAATAAATAAAATAAAAGGCGCAGCGCTTTGTTTAAGAAGTGGACCAGGCCCAGGCCCATATACCTATACATATACAATATTTCCCCTTTCATTGGCTTTTTGATTTAGCTCGAAAAAAAGGGGGGATGAGAATGATTGATTAACAGTGTAGATAACGTTGTCTCCAACGTGTCATCTCCCCCCTTCTAGTGACATAATAGAGTGATTTCTTTCGGTCTTTCATTTTTTTATGATTCATCTGTACCACTTTCATGATTATGCCAACTGAAAATGAGCGTAATCGATTACGATAAGCTATATTTTTTCTCGGTCCTGTATAATCTCATTCGAAAAGTTGCGTTTCTGTTCAAGTTTTATTGCTTACGCGACCAACAAGCGCATACTTCATGGCCTTGGTGGAAAGAAACATTTCCTTACACAAACAACAGCCCTGCTCGCAAGTCAGCGGTCCCCCAAATTTCTCATAAATCAATTGTAGTTCCGCCAACCAAGAATTAACGAGCAAATCTGTTGTTTGTAGAAATACTTGCTCTTTGCTCTAGGCCGTCGATAACGTCTCCAAAATCAAATCATTCAGCCCCGATAACATGTAACTTTGCCTCTTTTTATTGACCGTCTGTCAAAAAAATTATGATTTATGAATTATGAATACTACAGAATACTGCATTAAGAATGGAAACTTCGGGTCATTTTGAAGCACTATTTTCTGGTCTGCCTTTTAGAGAAGTCCGAATTGTTTTCCCTCTGCAGAGCTATGCGAGAGATAGAGACAAAGGTATGTTCGCCAATTTGAATTGACACCCGAAATTGGTTGAATTTTTTTTTCCGATTTGCTCCTGCAGGATTTGAGTTCAGATTCTGATTGTCGTTTGCAAGAATGATGTCTGGTCTGGAGGATGGGTCTTAAACTTCTGCTACTGCGTATAATATGGAGAATGAGATTCAGTCTGTGTGTTTCATTAATTTTTAGCAAAAGTTGGCTACTGGCCCATTTCCCATTTTCAAATTTTGTACTGCCTTAAAATTGCATTTTATTGGTTGATTCCTCAAATTTCGTACGGAAGTTGGTTTTTCTCGCTTTTTTTTTTTTTTTTTTTTTTTTTTTTTTTTTTAAGATCTTCTTACATTGCAACTTGCCGTTTTAAGTTATGAAAATGTTTGTATTACAATTGTGTCACTTTCTCTTCAACGTTTCACGAGGTTCGAAATCCTTGAAACGGAGGTTTACATTGAAAGCAAACAAAATCTTCTCCATTATCATGAAATCACATGTTTCCCTTTTCTTCTCTCGTACTATTTCTCGCTCCAACTCCGCCTCTCTTTTGAAGTGAAACCGTGTCTCTCTCGGTCTCTCTCCCGCCCCGAGGGCACGAGTTTTTGCATGTGCAAGGACTTATGTCTCCTCTCTTTCTCTCTCTCTCTCTGTTTTGTCAACGACCGCACCAAGGACTGTACTCTACTCTAAACTGTTTATGCCCCGTACACTTTACCCATGCACTCGTCACGAAACAATTGACAATTGCTCGGTGCTGTTTTGACAATAGATTTCGATTTTGCGCGCCAGTATGTCGGTTGACATCGGGACATCGGAACATTGGCTTCGCTAACAATTATTAATTGGAAAACACAGGGTGTTACTGAAGTCGTAGCGTAGAAATGTTAACCAAGTATTTTACAGGTCAAAATAACGTAATCCCCTCCGATATACGTTGGTCTGGCGAGTAACCCCCCCCCCCCTCTTTTTGTGAGAACCTTTGATGAAGCTTTATATAAAGTTAATGCATGTTTTGCCTCATAAGTTCCCATAGTGGTTGAACTAGATATCGTGAAAATCTGATCGCTGGGGTATTTCACCCACGACTTGAAAAAAAATGTGAGTAAGTTGAAGAAAAAAAAAGTAATAGTTAAGTAAGTAAGTAAGTAAGTACGTAATTAAGTAAGTAAGTAAGTAAGTAAGTAAGTAAGTTCAGTAAATAAAATAAAAAAGTAAGTAAAAAAAAAAATAAGTAAGTTCAAGTGTGCCGTTCTGGTTCTGGCAATCTAGTATATTTAACGGCCAAAAAAATTGAAACGTTTTGTTATGCATTGAAATTTTGAACAAAGCGCCACAGAAATAGGTAGTTAAAGCTTTAGAAAGAGTTTTGTGATCTTACATTTTTTTTATACAAAGCGATTGTAGCGACATAATGATCGTGGAAGGTGAAAAAATGCTAACAGTGCTAGACTGTTAGCTGCCGGACTGTTTTTCGGCAAGCATTTCACTTACAGTTTATATCCTACCCATACCCTGACCTTGTGGCCACCGTATAGATTATCTCACTGAAAACGTATTGTTTGTGGATTTAAAAAAAAAAAAAAAAAAAAAAAAAAAAAATTATAATAATAATAATAATTATTATTAAGAGACCTTAAAGTTTTCTTACAAGAGTTTGCCTCATCTGAGTTTCTAGTTAAATTTTGATCTTTTATTTACAAATAGCGTATGGCCTCTTAAAGCCGTAAAATCTACCACATAATCCATACAAATACACAAAGGCCTCTTATCTCGTTTTTTCTTGGTTAGCGGGTGAATGTTGCACTCTAAATACCCTTGCATTTTAATTTTCACAACATTTGGCTCATAGCTGTGGACGGTCTAGTTGAAAAATCGTTGATTTTTGGGTTGTAGCTTACAAGGGGTCATTTTCAGACATAGATTCGAGAGAAATGTCTCATTTCGACCTCTTAAATGTGCGGTTAGGGTTCATCATGACTTCTTGGACGCCCTGTACCCACCGATTCATCAGTGCCATCGAGCATCGTATCAGTCCGAATATTACCGATCACCGCTCGGTCACATTCAAGCCTCGGCAAGCTTTTGCAATCAAGATCGGCGTGATCCGATCGCTCACCATTCCAATGTAGATTCATTTAATTTTAACTGCTCCATCCGCAACATATGAAAGTGCGTTTTCGTTGTAAAATTTGATTTATTTTAATTTTTTAGCGATGAGAGTTGTAAGACGTCTTACAATCCTACATTCCTTACCCATCTCTTGCATCGCTAGAAAGTAAAAAATTCCCCATTCGTGTAATCTCGTTCGAAAAATGTTTCCAAAGTGTACAAAAAAATTTGAATTTGAATTTAAAGAAAAGAAAAAAAGATGTGACTAATCGTTTTTCTTCTTTAATTTCCATATGATTGAGGCATATCGCCAGTTTTTCTCTCTATCTCTTTGTTTCCTGGGCGGTATCTGTTGGGCGTTTTTAAAGGTTTTATCACTTAACGATCGTGCTTTAAAAGTCGGATCGCTTCTGCGTCCTGTGTCAGCTTCTATATCGCGTTAATCCGTCCAAAAAAAACAAAAAAAAAAAAACAACAACAACAACAACAAAACAAGAACAACATCAGTCACATCGATATCTGTGTCCAGATAACCCCTCTAAAACACTTTCACCTTCATTTCAAACCCAATTTCTATGGGATTCGGCTGGAAACGTTTAATCCATTTGGTTCAAATTAAGAAGGCAAACAAACTGAGCCCGTGTTAATAATGTCCAATTCCCGTGAGAGATTTTTATCGTGACGGCCTCCTTCGTGGTGTCTTTAAAATTACGTTCCAGAAAGACCCTTTATGAGGTTATTGCTTGTTGAACTAACAAGAAGTATGCATTGTTCCTTTCAGCAGAATACTGCTCGTTCTAGTAGCCTTACTTGGACTGGACGTACGGTCGTATGGTAAAGCATGACAAGCGCAAGGGGCGATGCGCGATGAGAAGTTGGCGGGTGGCATGCGGCGGCGACCGCCCGACCGGTCAAGCAGATGCTGCTATAATGCTATAAATAGTGTGACCAAGATACAAATTTCGGGCATTTAACGACACGACGCGACGCACTATGGGTCGGAAATCGTCAAAAAGAGATAAAAAATCAGAAATGAAATTGATTTTAAATTTATCATTTAATAAACTTTAAAGATCAATTTTAAACACAGAGATCACTTTAAACAATTCAGTTAAACCTAAAAATGCCACTTAAACAATTTAAATTAAGCTTTTGAGGTCGAAAATGATGATTTTTTATGCATTTTTCCCCCACTGATTTTTGACCAATTTTTTTTTTTTTTTTTTTTTTTTTTTTTTTTTTTTTTTTTTTTTACGATTATAGACTGTTGTGCGACGAATGGAGGGACAGTCCTCCGGCCGACTGGTTGACAAATCTAATACGCAGGCGCCTCGACCAGTGACAAACTGTACCAGAGACCACGCAATAGCCGCTCGCTTGGAAGCAAACTTTTTTTTGATGACTCAAGGGAATAACGTAGGGTGCAAAAACTCCAACTGCGCCTTACGTTGAGTGATGACCCACGACAAAAATTCTGATGATTCACACTGATTGGCTATTGATATACCTAACGCTTTGCTCATCGGCCCTGCTTATGGTCCAGAAGCGAATTTTATTATTCGGTTCGAATGAAGGTTCGAGGTTCAAAATTCTTCGAGGGACGCCAAAATAAACACAACCATTTCTAGCCAATCTGGAGCGTGGTTAATTATTGTCTTTTGCCGTTTAGTTACAGGTTACCGTGCCGTAGAGTTTCTAACGGTTTGGTCTTTCACTGTCTTTGCCAATCGACTGCTATTTGCCTTTTTAAAGATTTTCTTTGGCATTGTAGACATTCTATGAGGTGTGTCATAATGATTAAAATTAACATGTACTACATCGTCAAACAACTCTTTTATCCGTAAAACACCGTGGGACATCTTTGTTTGTAAACAAATACGTGCAAAAATGCATCTATGGCATGGCGGCGTCCGGAGAGCCTAAAACACGTTAACCAATCGGAGGTTGACTGCCCTCTTTTCTGAACTCTTTACATAATATAGGGACTATAGTTTCTATTGTACTAGCAAACGCAAAAATTTTTACAGTCAAATGCAATCGGAGCCCGAAAAAATGCTTTGATTGCACGAGGATTCGCCACTTATCACGAATTATCGACTTCCAACTTTTTTGCGTTTGATAGTAAATACTGTCTCTATGGCCTCGTCGCAATTTGCGCAGCGCCATGCCACTCGGCAAGTGTTGTAAAATTGCGCGCTTGTCTTCTCTACACCTTTTTTTTCCGCTAATATATTTACCGTCCTAAAAAAGTGATTTTATCTTCAAAAATTCTGCTGACGGCTATGCAGACCCCTTAGTTGAGCCCGTGTGTATTATGAATGGGTCTGTTGCAAACTTTTTCTACAACGATTAAGAGTGTATAATCTAACGTAAAATCACCTGAAAAGTCCATTGGTGGCATCAGAAAGTCATAAAATGCAGTAATAAACTCACAAGAGGCGTTTAATGAAATCCAAGATGGCGGAGAAATATCGAACAATCTGTGCATGCACCGTGAACATCCAAGGATGGCCAACTTTGACAACCTCACTGGAGGTAAAGGTTACCTATGTGTTTGTTTACGTTGTGATTGGTTGTGATCGATATTGTGAGGTTGGCTATCCTTGGATGTTCGTGGTGCATGCATACAAATCACTCGATATTTCTCCGCCATCTTGGATTTCAGTAAACGCTTCTTGTAAGTTTATTATTGCATTTTATGACTTTCTGATGCCACCAATGGACTTTTCAGGCGATTTTACATTATATTAAACACTCTTAATTGTTGTTGTAAAAGTTTGCAACAGACCCATTCAAGCTTTTGATGTTTTGAAATGTAGATTTGATCAGCCGGGTTATCATCAGCACAATCAGCTGTGAAATTCCTGACTCAGGTTAGGTCTGAGCTTGCTCTCAAAGCTTCGTGTCCGCAGTACTTTAGCACCTTTCAGATCTCGTGGACCGGTTGATTATGTCATAGCCAGCCTCATAGCGATATAGGAAGTGATTAGATTAATGTTGCGTTGCGTCGCGTCTCAGTGGTGGTCGATTTGGCATCAGCTGTAAGTTCATTGACAGCCGCCACCTTTTTTCTCTTGTCCTATGGGTGGGGGTGATGAGTAGGAAACAGTTTTGCAAATTCGTCCATCGTCCGTGGAATGCCATCACAGACTATGTTTCCTCATGATACAGTAACCTTTCTCTTCTCCCGCTCTCTCTCTCCCCCCTCTCTCTCCCTCTCTCTGTGACTCACGACCTTGGAAATTGTATTTGACTCTTCGACTCTCGGGTAGCTCTATTTTCATATCGAATAGGGATTTTCTTCTCCGATGAGGCATAGAACTTTTGACAAGCTTCCAAAAAGGAATGGAAATAATATCGCGTCTCACACAGGACCAGTCAAGTCAATTTGGCGATGGCTACAAGTCATTGAAACACAGTTGCCGAATTTATCATCGTTGAGAATCTCACCCAGCTCTGCATGGCGGCCGATGTGAGATGACGAATTTTGGTTGTATTCTGACATCGATGCTTTCCACCAATTTGGCAGCTGTAACATGTCACTGTCCCGGAGCTGCCAAATTTCTGAGAATGACGAAGTTTGTCGGATTTTGTCTCTATGATTGTGGGTTCAGTAGCCGAGCTCCTCTAGCTTATTGTTGAACACAATACAGATTGACTGTGTCGACGGAGACCTTGAGAATTTAGGAAAATTGTCTTCGTTCGGGAGAGTCGAAGAGAATTTTGAAGTTTTCATTTCCATCCGAGTAATCTGAAACTTGCCTGAAGTTTTGAAGTTAGTTATAAATCAAGGTATAGTAGGAATTTTCAAACGTCTTGGCAACTCCGAGCAGTGTCTACTACGCAGTACAAAAAGTTTTCCTAGCCCTGAGAAGCAGGAGAAAAAATTGCCTGTCGCTATTAACAAAGGAGTATTCTGCTAAAGTAGTGTGGGGGCGAGAAGAGTCACTCACTGCGGTGATAAATTGAGGCAAATTTATCCCGCAGTTTTAAGTTCATGGTCCATGTCGGATTATGAATATGGATTTTATTTCACTTGTTCGTGTCCGGTGTCTATTTTGATAGTTTTTCTTTTCTTTTTCTTGTTTTCTTACAAGTTGAGTCAACGTCTTGTCTCAAATCGAGTCCTCATTCTTAAGTATTTTTGCGCTGCATGAAAGCTTTCCGATGACAGCTTTTGATGGCTCTCGCGTACTTTTTTTTTTTTTTCCCCCACGTCTGAATTTCGGCAAATTATCGTGAATTTAACTTGTTTAATAGTTTGTCTGTAGAGCAGTGACGGAGCTACAGCGTTTTGCTCGCCGCGCGCGCCGCTCATCGAAATCTGTATTTGTGCCCTCTTATTCGGCTGTTGGCAAGGGATCCTCGAGGCGACGACCACCCCCCCCCCCTTTCCAACCCCTTCGTAAAACAGTCTAAGTATCGAGGTTTGATAAACGTTTTTTTTAATTGCTACCTAAGGGCTGAAATCATCCAGGTTCTCACAACTCATATTGTCAGTATGCTCGTATATGCGTCATTATTTCTTCAGAAAAGACATCACATCAAACAGTGGCGTAGCTTGCAATTTGGCAATGTAGTACAGTGTCCATTAAAACCCCTGTAAAAGGTTGAATGCGAAGGTGTTCACCGAACACTCAATAGTTCGATAGTTTTCTTGGGTTTAAATGGACGAACTGAAGCGTTGCCAAATTGCACGCTACGCCACTGATATCTAAGTTGATGATCGTACTATTTGCATTAAGTGAAAAGGACATAGTATATTACGATGCCAAATTGAAACTATGTTTATCCTATCTAATCCTTTCTGAGGCTCCCAACGGAGCTATTTTCAAGTCCCACGAACCCAAACGCAAAGCCGATCCTTTGTATTTTTCTTTATTTTGATTTGTTTCCTTCTATTAACTCTTAAGTTTTGCTTTTCACTGACTCGCATACTATAAGTTTATTGTTTTTTCTTTTGTTTGCAGATCTAATAAATTCTTGTGGCAGCGTGTTTAAGGCTCCCGGAAATCTAGACTTTTAGTCAGGTAATTATTGAAATAAGTTAAAATATAGTTGCGTGCAATTTGTATACCTATCTCCGCAAACCACCAAGGAGCTTTCAACGATTTGCGATCTTGTATCACATGTGGATGCTAGAAGGTGGTCTCATCGTTGGCACCCAACGAACGTTTTCTCTCCTTACCATACAACAGAACTTGAAAGATAAGAACCTACTCTCAGAGATGGAAGGGAGACGGTGCGAGAGAGAGAGAGAGAGAGAGAGAGAGAGAGAGAGAGAGAGAGAGAGAGAGAGAGAGAGAGAGAGAGAGAGAGAGAGAGAGAGAGAGAGAGAGAGAGAGAGAGAGAGAGAGAGAGAGAGAGAGAGAAATTCTAATCGTCTATGAAGAGAAGTTATCAAGCCATTTTCGTTATTGCGTTGTTTTGACGCGTTTTGCGGAAGTTTTTCAACTTATTCAAACGCCCAAGGAAAAGTTCTACTTAAATCAGCCAGATTTCTCTGTTGAAAAGTTCCGGAAAGAAATTTTGGCGTTGTTTAGAAGAAATCTGGTCTCTTTTTAAGTAACAATCAGATACTTTTCACTAGATTATGATGGACGAAAATGCCAGAATTCTACCTTCAAAGGACCAGAATTTTTTTGAACACTGCCAGTTCACTGGCATAGTGAAACATTACTGTTTTGCTCGTTCAGCATCCCGTTTCATTAACCGTAAATTTGACTATTTCGCGGTCACCACTTTTAACATTAGAATAATTAATTGTAAAAAATCAATTATTTTTTTGTTCGTTCCTTTCTGCTGGGATGATTTTCTAGTACCGAATGCTTCAAATCTTAAAATGATTTAATCTCTCCTGGAAGTACGAATTTCATTGAGCGATAGCGCTGTGATGATTAAAAATTGCACCAAATGCTGAGGATTCTCTCTAAGTCAGCTCTACCCTTGTTTATTCATGTTTGGACCTCTGAAATGTACTGATCACTCTCAACAAATTCTGATTGCGGTTTTCATTCGAATCTTGCGCGAATATGTTCGAAAGTGATCACCTCATGCTCAGGCTCCCCAAGATGGACCGATGCGGTCTATGAAAGGGAGATCTCCGGGGGAGGGCGTTTTCTGGTCGATATAACATAAGTGAAAGTGTAGTACTACAGCTCGTCTCGTCGGTCAATTTCAATCACTTCAATATTATAGGCCTTACGTTTCTGTCCAGTTTTACTTCGATCGGGCTCGCCCATTGACGCGATGTAACGCGTTTTCTTTCGTATCATCATTTCTTGCCACAGCTCGGTTCTTGTATCATGAGCCCCCCCTCCCCCTCCCCACCCATTCATTACCTTCCCTCTCCCTCTACCACCTCTTTTTAATTCTATAGATAAATTGTTTGAAACTTATTTTCTAAGCGTATGGGGTGTGGCTGTGCGATCACCTGAAAAACTTTGACTTTTTAGGCGGGGGGGGGGGGGTATTAGCAGACTCATGTGGGTATCATTGAAAACCAGCTAGCTTGGGGCCCGACCAAGTTGGAAGTTTGGAACTCGACTTAAAGTTCACGCGATGAGCATCAATCAACCTCAAGTGAAGCCTGAGCCGCCCTAGAGCTTGACTTGAAGGTCATCGATGCCGTTTGGTGAGCAAAGAGTGAGGTTAAGCTGGTTCAAGTCTAGTCCGACTTTCGCCCACTTGATTGGGCCTCTGCTGTTTAGCCGTAAGTTTGGCTCTTGTTGAAAATTAAACCGGAAAAACTTGATTTTAGAGGGAAGGATCCTTGAGCTCTTCGGGATTATACTGACCAAACATTTCTCTTTTTCGCGCGAAAGTTGCTCAATCCATGCCTATTTCGAAGCATATTTCCGATTTCGTGAATCTTAAGAATCATATAGCCTAAGGTGCCGGCAGTAAAATTTTGAAAACTGAGAGGGGGCGGGGGAGGGGCAAAACCTCGATTTTCCTATAAAAATTAAATGTTTTCAGCGCATTTTAGCGAACATTGGCACGGAAATCCGGATTTTGAAGGGGCAAGCCACAGTGGTGGACGGACTATTGGGCGAGGAGGGGCAAAAACCAACCCTCTTGGGCGAGGGAGATGGGGTCTTTTGGTCGAGCGAAAAAAAAGGGCGTCGGAAGGGAACCAGCGAAAACAAAGGGCTTGTTGGGCGAGTAAAAAATGCAGAAAAATACGATTTTATATTGACTCGCGATTGATGCTAGATAGTCGAGTGTAAGAGACAGGTCCGAAAAATTGGAGGTCACTTAAACTTATTATCACAGAAAAATGTTAAAATATTGGAAAAATCACTAAGATTTAGTATCGCTACCGACCGTAATTGATCGAGGAGGAATTTAAAAAAAGAAATATAGAAAAAAGCACTTGAACCTATTATCACAGCCAAACATCACAGCTGATCGTTATTGAAAAAAGAAATTGATTTTTTTTTTAAATTTTTTTGTCTTGATAATAGCTAAGCTCTTTCACGTCTTTAAGGCGTCTGCCTGTCTTTCTGATGTTTTTGGGCCTGCCGCGAACTGATGCCATGATGTCTTTGCCGCAGCATCGTGCCGGATCGAGTAAATTTTTGTAAAAGTTTCCGCCAGAATTTCTTTTACAGATTTTACTAGCAGCGATGCGTGAGTTCTCTGCCGCGTTGTTCGGCACTCGGCAGTTCACCTCGCAATCTTCGATATTATGCGTTTGATCAAGATTGAAGTCGCTTTGCGAAAAAATTCGAGGTTGTCAAGCCTACAACTTGACCTCGCCCAAAAGACTTCCCTTTTTTGTACCTGATTTAACCTCTTCGCCCAAAAGGGTTGCGCATGCCACAATTGCTCCATTTGCACCCCCCCCCCCTTACCAGCACCCACGATAGCTACTTTAACTTTCCTCTCCATAATTTGACCAAAACCGACATTTTTGCGTCGCGCGAAAGTTTTGTCTTTCTCAATTTCTCAGCGTTACAGTGTTGTTCTCACCTCACGTTTCACGCCCGCGTAGCCCCTCTTTATAGTCGCGCCAGTCGTTAGGGCAAAGTCGCGTCAGTCGTTAGGGCAATTTCAATGAATCGGACATTGTTATAGCCGCACTTACGTCGTCGTCATAACAATATTTTGATTTCACTTGTTTATTCGGGTCAAGCTCATTTTCATCTTTCCTTTCGTGACTCGACTATTCTCGAAAGGTCTCTTTATCAGCGACTTGTCGCTTGACCTTTGTTTGCATCTCGTCTCCTGTTATCTGGCTGCAGTTTCTCCCAGAGAAAAATAGAGACCCAGCACAAAGCTTGCGACAGGTGTCCACTTTCTGGGGTTCAATTTTGGTCGGAGCTCATCGGAACAACAGCCAACTATTGCCTAATGTTGACTGATGAGCGTGTGTTTTGCATTCGACAAGTAAAACGTGTTTCCGTTTCCGGGACTGCGAACCAATCACAGCCTTTTGTTGAGCTTCACCGTTCAACATTAGACAATGTTTATCGTTGCAGCCGGTGACTCCCGAACAAAACTGTGACCGCTAAACTTGCCTCACTTTTCTAACAAGGGAAGCATACGGTGTGGTGGGTCTCTATTTGTCTCTGGTTTCTCCTCCCCTCTCCCCTCCTTCTTCTCAGTCTTTCCCTCCGCCCCCGTACCGAATCAAAGCTCCGGGCGTGATCAGCTTCCCCATTCCTCCCTCTACCCACTCTGCGCTTCTGAATGTGGGTCATAAACTATCCTTGTTTTTTGTCAGTCCACAATTTTAAGAAACTTTTTTGAGTATACGTGTTTAAGGTGAATCCTCACCTGTATGAAGTGAGGCTTCTTAAGTAGCAAAAGGTTTGTGCAACTTTGGATCAGCCCCCCCCCCCATTTAATCACGTGTAAAATTGCGAATTTTTAGGATGCTGTTAGCCTAGTGGCAGGTCTTGCTATTTGGCAACAATGTCTTCGCTTCACTTGAATCTATGTTCAGCAATCGATTGCTGATGAAGTGATGCTACACTTTCGAATCGACTGTTTTACATACAATCAAATGGAGGGATAACATTGTTGCCAAATCACACGGGGCCCGCCACTGGTCTTGATACTTTGTTCTGAAGTCGTTTGTTTGTTGATTTAGAGCTTTTCAAAAAATATCATAGAAAAATTAAGGCGCGTGATTTAGGGAATATTCTGAGAAAATGTCGCTTGTATGTGGCAACAGCGTATGACGAAAGTCATTCACTATAGCCATTGACAGCGCTTCGATCGCTCATCCGCTCTCCAGACGCCTCATTCTTCCATCTCGTAGTTTCGGGGAGGGGGTAGGGGTTCCTATTGTATTTCCGGCAATTACATCTCCTCGTGGCAGCGTAATTAGAACCGCAATTGGCCCCCTTTTGTAAGGATTTCTCAGGTTTTTCTCTTGTTTTTTTTTCTTCTTCTTTCCTTAGCTTGGTGATGGTTTTGACGTTGAAAACTTTTTTTGCTGACAAGTCGACGTTTAAAAATATTGCCACTTCATCGCCGGAAAATAAAGACTCGCCCGCGGTGTTATTTCTGCTCGGTAAGATTTTTGAAAAGAAGAAGAAGCAGAAAAAAAGTGGTTGCCCTCTTTTCTGTACGTTTCTCACGAAGGGTCGAAAACTTGAAAGAATTAAACAAACGTCCATACTAATTAGCGGCGGCTTGTAAACTGCACTTTTTCCGTTCTGAAATTCTCGAAGAAAAAATATCTGGGGCTACCAGAGTTAGATTTGAATTTTTGCGTTAAAAATTATGTTAAGGTGATTCCAGAGTCGATTGAATATAGTTTCGAACATTGGCATCACGTCGCGATGCTCACAAATTAGACAGTTTTTTGGCTAAAATTAATAAATATACGCTAAAAGTACAAATTTAAGGTACGTCGACACTTACAAGCACTGTTCGAAGATTTTCAGCTTTAACACTCAAAAGTAAAGCCAGGATATTGCACGGGTATTTGAAAATTCCCGCGAGTCATAATAAGTGCAAATGAGGTAGATTAATATTGGACGTTGTCTCACTCTCACTCACTAAGCTCGTGGCAAAATTCATTACCAATATCGTCTTCAATTTTGAACAATTTGGGCTCCAAAATGCTATAAATATACATATTAAAGTTGTCAGGCAAGACGTTTTTAATTGGATTTTGCGTTTTTCTTTGTTTTCAATCGGAAATGCCGCGAAAACACGATTTTCCTTAAGAGTGACTAGTGGCGCTACCCATGAGATTGATGTAGCCGGAAAAGTTTCTCCTGGAATCATCTTCAGGATACTAGAATCACGATTGACTTTTATACGGTAAAGAAATTCGGTCAGCCCCGAGTAAAATTTTTTCTCCGTGCGGTTTTTTCTAACGATGTATTTGTAATCAGGAAGTGACAAAATCTAGGTATGACTTACAAAAACTTCTAAACTTCCTCTAAAAACAATAATGCGAAGTGAAGTTTGCAGTTCTGCTCACGGCAAGTTCGAAATGAATGGAATTTTGTCAAAATCAATTTATTTATTCATTTACTTTTTAGATTGTCTAGCGGTTTAAATTCGTTTGGATTACGTAAGCAAGGTTTTATAATCCGACGCGGGGCATATAGCAGCCAGAGACAAACTTTCGAGTCGTTAACCGATATTCTTATACGCGCATACCGTCAAAAGCTCGCGTGCTTCGACGGCACGTGCCGAGTATCAATAATTCGATGCATTTTCGGCTCATTAAAGATACGGACATATTAAGGTTCGATCAATACATGACTCAACGCAGGAGCAATACTGAGTCCATGGACGGATACAGGAATTTTTCTTTCTCTCTGATCGACCATTTGAGCGCATGTGTTAGAAAAGGATAGCAGAGAAGCGGTAGTTAAAAATCCTCTTCTCTTCTCCTAGCCTCCTATCCCCTCCCTTCCTCTCCATCCTTCTCCACCCTTCTTAGCCCTTACCCCCTTCCCTTCCATTGCCACAGACCTTCTTATCCTTGTTCAATCAATTAATTTAACTTGAACCTAACAATAAGACAGTAGCATTACAGTAAATTCATAAAAAAGAGAAACCCTATAATTTTTGAATAAAAAAAAATCAAACCTTATTTTTACGTATTATTATTTGGTTACAAGTATCCACAAAACGTTGACGTTTGATTGCGTAAAAATCAGTAAGAATCTGAATTTTTTCAATAGTAATTAGTTGAACATCATCGATGATTTCATCAATATTTACTGCTTTAGTTTGTCCACCATCAATGCTCAAAACAGCTACATCACTGATTGTGAGATGGCTTTGAGACATGGTGGTCCGCGAATCCGACGTAATGATTTCCAATTTTGCAAAGCTTCTTTCATTTTTGATTTTTCCATTAATTCTCTTCCTTTTTTTCCCTTGTTTCTGTTTTTATTCGTCCTTTCCTCCCTTTCCCACTTTTACTATGGGGGGCTCCCTGAGCCTCGCCCCCGCGCCACCCGCACCGCGTGAGCTCTGCGATTAGCCACTCGGTGCCACTGCAAAAGGGGGCCATCACGTGACATTAGCCCTAGCCCTATCTCCTTCATTTTCTAACTCACGTATTCAAATGGGAGGAGAGAGAGACAGACAAATTTCTGCATCCGCCCTCGAGTCCCTATATCCTGTGAGAGTTGCGCCAATGCCTTCAAAATGAAGAAGAAGAAGCGGATCAATGGATCCCCCAAAAGGCAAATTGCAAATGGCAATTGCCATTTGCCCCTGCGTTGTTGCCGCTATTTCGCTATCTTTTATAGGTTAGGTTCAGATCCTCGACAGTAAAGGTCGTTATTGAAAGAGATAATGTTCTCTAGAATAACATTCAAGCAGAGGAAAAATTAACAAAAATTACCGCGGTCACTGTTACTTCAAATGTGTAATGAAAGCGAGTTCGCGGAAAGTAAACAAACCCTCCGCCATTTGCATTTGACTCTTGGAGCTCTCTTGACAGCCTAGATCTAAGAGCCAAGCAGTAATGGATTCAGCGATGGCGCAACTCTCAAAGTATATAGGGACTCTAATCCGCCCGCATGACAGAGTCAGCATAGTTGTCTTTCCACTTATTATGGCCGTTGAGTGTGATATGACTTTCGTAGGAGAGTTCTGATGCACCTGTCCTCTGGGGTGTCCAGGAATTTACTGAACGTTCTCTCTGTCTTCCCTTTTAAAAAAAATTGTTGTGTAGAAAAGAATGGAGGGAGAGGCTGTCACGTGACTTAACCTTTTATCTGTATCATTTTCTAACACATGCGTTTAAATGGGTGAAGAGAGAAGGGCAAATTCTTAACTATGCAGTGGCAGATCCACCGGGGGGGGGGGGCACGGTGGCACGCGCCACTCCCAGGAGCCTCAAATTTTGCCTTTTTTCAATAGGAAATAGCCCGAAATCGCTTCCACCGGGTGAAATTTTGAAATTTCACAGGTGTGCCCCCTCGGGAAAATTTTCTGGATCCGCCGCTGTGACTATGCATCTGGGGCCCGATCAAGTCTCCGAAAAGTCGGACTCGACTTGAACTAGCGTAACCTCACTCTTCCCTCACCAAACGGCATCGATGACCATCAAGTCAAGCTGTAGTGTGGCTGAAGCTTCACTTGAGATTGGTTGGTGCGGTGCTCATCGGTTGAACTGGGCCAAGTTTTAACTTGATGGGGCCCCCACCTCTGTGAATGGAAAAAGAAGAGAAAATTAAGAATTATTTATTCCAGAAGGGGTAACTTGGTGTAATGGATCGAAATACAAGGAATTTTCTGGTATTAAAAAAAGAAGTTTTTTTGCTTCAAAAATGGTTTTCTGTTAACTTTTTCTCTCGCGAAAACCCTGTAATTTGGTTCACTCCAAGCTGTTAAGTTGACAGTAAAAATAAGTTTATTAACTGACTAACTGTTCATCATCTCGGTTTCTGTTCCCGAAATGATGTCCGGAAAATTCCTTTTTTCGATCGACTGTGCGCATCGCTTCACTTCTCTTTTCAATGAGTTGTCAAAATAAGTGAATAAATTTCTCGATTGAATAGTATATATACTTTTGTTCTCGCGTGTTAAGACTTAAGAGTGGTTATACAAGATTGCTAAAAGAGCAGAACAGATCTTGAGCTGCATTTAAAAAGGATATTTTATGCGAAATGAAACTCACAAGCAGTCCCCGTCTCTCTATTTCACCATTACCCTAAAAATTCTCAAGTCACGTACAACCGGCTCTTTCGAAATATTCTCTTTAATTTATTTCGTTTTACCTTTCCCAACGTCTAATCTGGAAGTTGGAACTCTAATGTGCATGTTCTGCTTTGAAGCTCTTGTAAGGATTTTCTCTGGTTGAAACGTCTTAATCGCCGAATCGTAGGTAAAATTCTGCTAATATACTTGGATATGAAATCATCAAAATTAGACTAATAGGGTGCAATTCAGAAACTTTATAATTGAGATCTCCTTGACTTAGCTTGACTTGAGAATTACTCAAGCCGATAGAGAAAAATTGCAAATCAGAGATATTATCACCGCATATAAATGCAATTTTTGAGAAATCTTCAGTTTGGGTAGTTAATTAGCTACCCTGAAATTATCTCCTGGAAAACTACATTGGGTGAAAATTCGTGAGTTTTTAAAGCGTTTCTTATGTGCCCGCATGCGAGACAATTCTAGCTTGAAAAGCCCTTTGATACTCCCCAAAGAAATCTCAAGGAGTTTTGGTTCAAGGTGTGTCTCTGAATTGCAAATTGAATCCGGAGGACGGTTCAAGTCCAATCCATTTTTGTAGGGTCATGTTTCCTCTCTCAAAAAAGAAGGTTTTTTTCTTGGTTTTTTAATAATTTCGTTTAGTAAACTAGTTTTTCAATTTTTTGCAAGCCGAGGAGTTCTCAAGTAAAGTACACTAACCACAAATGGGAGGTAAAATTATAAAGTAGCCCCATACGGATGGAGACACAACGAGGAATATGAAAAATGGGAAATAAAGCTTAAAGATTCAAATTAAATACGATCTCGAAATTTTTCGACTGCCACACGTCCATCCTCATTCGTAGAATGAAGACTGTCAAATATAAGAAATGAGCTGAGCTAGGTGGAAATTACCTAGTCGAGGCTCTCACTTAACCATTAAACGATGACATAACAGACCGACTGAACAACAGAGGAGACTCGCGGAAAAGTCCGTGCGCGCATACGCCAACCACGGCCGGTGACGTATCTACATCAACGAGCTACAACTATTTAGAGGGGCTAATTGATATACATATGTTATAAGTTCTATCTCAAAAAGAGACAGCATAGGCGATTTGTTTCTGGTTTGTTTGCCTCATATTTTTTAGTCTTAAATCAAAAATTGTAATTAGTTTAGTGGAAATTGGTTTTAAATGAAAACGCAAGTATTTTAGAGTGGCTATCTGGACACAGAATTCCGATACAACTCAATATAGGCTATCCCAGGAATGATTGGACTTGACAACTGTAGGTTTGATGGAAACATCAGCTTCCATCCTCAGATAGGGCATCCTGATTGGTTAGGAGCGGTAAGAAGCTGATGTTTTCATGAAAACCATAGAAATGTCAAATCCAATCTTTTCTGGTACAAGCTATACCCAGGTTAGAAAATTTTGCTTGTTTCTGTCATGTGTTGGTTTCTTCATCGAGCAAATCTTTCCGAACGAAACAGTTTTATCGATTTCTGTGCCTACATAGCCACTGGAAAACACTTTCTCCATCATTTCAAACTAAATTCAATTGGATCTGTTTTTTTAAATTTTAAAGGTTAAAAAAATATGAGGCAAACAAACCCAGCCCTTGTGAAAATGTCCATGAGAGCACGTCGTATTTTGGGCCTCAAAAGCACGACCCAGAAAGCACTTCTTTAGTTATTGCTCGTGGATCTGCATCCAAAACAAACAATTATTGTCACGCATCTTGCGCCGAACACTAAATGCAGTGTAATTCGTTGACTTAATGCCGATTTTTTGTTTTGGGTGTAGAGTCTGTCTTTTGCCGTATAGTTTGTGTGTATACAGTCGGTGACAAAAAGAGCGGCCGACAACTCATTGGATCTTGGTTTGGATAGGCCTTTTGCATTGCATGAATTTATTAAAATAAGAATTGCGGGTAGCCTACTTTTCTTATCGGCAACTATGCAGTTTCATTTACTAGCCACAGGCGTCATTGTGTCTAACCAGTGACCAGCCAAATAACAGTACCGGGGCGCCGATGTAGAAATGTGTTAGTCGAACGTATGTAACGTGTGCCAAATGTTTTGAGATGCACGTGGAAACATCAGAAAAAGAAAAACTGCTCCAATCTTAACTTCTTCTTCTCGAGTTCTCGAAAGACATTTACTTATTTGTTTCAAATAATGCCAAAATGACCGGGGAGGGAAATACGCAACCGTTGAGTTGATACCGACACCATTAATCAACTTTATCGAGCTGTTATCACACAGTGTAAACAGCTCGTGTTCTAAGTTATGGAAATATTTCCATAAAAAGACTGCCTAGTTTAAAAAACGAGCTTCCTTCACAGAACGAAAACGAGGGAGAAAATTTAAAAGAAGACGATAGTATAAAGACAAATATTTTCATTACTCTATGTAATCGGTTTTGTAGACGAAAGTGTGCTCACTCGGAGCCGGAAATAATCGACAAACTGCACGACTGGTGAGTGCTGATTCGGTGCCGCGTGCTGCACTATGGTCAGTATGGCTATTTAGTAGGAATTAATTCGTAACTTATGACTGCGGGAAATGCAACATGAACGAAACTTCAGGAATATACCTTTTCATGGGCACTACTGAATTGGCTCCCAAATGGCCGAATAGGCTCCAAGCGACCAAACTGGCTTCGGGTCAAATTGGCTCCCACACATTTTTTTATAAAAATGAGGAACAAAAATAAAATGCAACAAAAAACTTGTCAACAACAGAATTGCCACCTGATAAGAAGCATCAAAACAAAGAAGGGTACCTATGAGTTTTTTTTTTTCCCCACATCTATAAGTTCTGAAAAAAATTAAAAAACAAAACCCAAGGAAAATATTTTAAAATATTTTTAAAATTTTTACACGTGGTCATTGAACAAACGTTTTTGGTCATTTTTTTAAAAAAGTAATTGAGGTCTACCGAAAACATCAATTTTAACGCCCACAATTCTTTTTGACAGTCCTAAAAGCGTGTGTTACATGGGAGGGAAAGTGTTTCTTTTCGAAAAGATCTTTTGACTTTAACAATCTCGGAGCCAATTCGGATGGACCCTTTTTCGTTAACTGGGTTGTACTTATATTTACGTGATAAAACCAATTCTTGACGCCTCTGGGAATCCTTTCGGGGCCTTCAAAACCTCCTAGACCAAAATTTGTCTATTGATAATCCTCGTATTTTGATACATCAATCGAAAGTTTGTTAAAAACGAGGAATTATTCCGGCGCAACCCGGAGCTTTTTCTGTGCTTTCTTACTGAAGTTATGACAGGTCCAAGATCGACTTTTTATCTGAATTTTAATCTGTCATAACTTCAGTACAAATGTAGATGAGGAACTTCAGCTTGCGCCAAAACTCCTCATTTTTTACAAGCTTTCGATTTATTTATCACCATATGGGGTTGTTGATAGAAAGAATTGGGTTACGGAGGTTGAAGGCCCATCGGGCCCTTCTGGAGGTGTCAAAAATTAGTTTTATCGCGTGGAAAAGTAAAATCTATCTAATTTAAGAAAAATGAATTGGTAGTCCCAAAGTTTCATTCTTGTGACATTTTCCAGTCATAAGTTTTGCATTTTTGCCTGCTAGAATAGTAATCTAACCCATAGTGCGCAGGCGTATTAGCCAAGCAAAGCAAGCAGCCGGGCATTACATGGGCAGTAACTGCGGGCGCATGCATTTGGGATTTTCCTCTGCTCGCGTTTTTAGCGATATTCGTGCGCGCAAAACTGTTGAATTCACAGTCATTAACTTTTATTTACTCTTTTCTCCCTTCCCTATAAATCTACTACCCCCACCCCCGCTCCCAGCCTAGTGCTCAGTACTGCTCATTGTCAGTGTTCACTGTTCATCGCTTGTCGAGTAGTCATAACTGAATCGTCGTTGATTTATCCACCCGACAAGAAGTGCGATGTTGCTACATTGAACGACTCCCGATTTCGATTTTGCTCTTGACCTCTGGGAATGTATCAGTGGCGGATCCAGAAATTCTGGATCCACCATCCAGATTTTTCTGGGGGGGGGGGCACCCCTGTAAAATTTTGAAATTATAGCGTTTGGTCAAACGCAAAACGGAAAGTCCCAACAGAACGAAGAAGAGACCACACACTATAATTACAAGAATCATTTCGTTTGGACCGTTTTGTTCAAATATGACTCTCTACCGAATTAACGGCTGAACGAAACCCTATATCGCCGTATCCCAATCGTCTCCATTTGAGTTCGTTTTGATACTTTTTATTTTCGATTTTTAATTTTTATCTCGTAAGCGAGAAATCTCGTTTGAAAATTCTGGGAATTTCAAATGATTTGCCTCAAAAAAAGTCGTGGCAACCTAAAAAAAAAAAAGATGTAACGGACCGTGCGGCTCGAAAATCAATAAATGCTACCAACCGCATCAACCACCGAATACACACATCGGCAGCCGCCCTTCTGGAACGGGGGAAAAATTAATATATTCTGTGCTGTAGTGTTATTATCTTTCGAAAAAAAGGATGAAAAATCTGATCTTTCTTTCCCTTTTCCCTCAGAATTCTCCTTTAATTACCAAAACTTACTGGGCATCGAAGAGGTCTCTGATAAAACCCAGATTTCGTTGTTTACATAGCGGTCCCCCCCAAACCTCTCCTAGTCCCCTCCTGGCATATGTATTTCCTATTCTATCAACTTTCAGCTACCTATTCATTGCTTATGTCAACGAAATAAAATTACTCTGCTTGCGTCTGTAGTAGCTCTGACTTGTGAATTGGTAAGAGTTAAAAGGTTCAACAAGGGGAAACTTTGAATAGACCTGTTCTTAGTGATGTGCTGATTTGCGATTATTTCCATCATGTTGTGATTGTATGGGGAAATTTCCCTTTTCTCCTAGAAATTGAGTCTCATCTCTCTACCTTTACATTTTTGGTTTTGAAGGTCCTATAGGGAGGCCCTCTTTCAATTTAAAAGGAATGTGCTTCGCGGTAAAATTTTTTTGACATTTATTTAGCCCCCAACTCTTGTCAAATGACCTTGCGCTATAAGCCATCATGCAATCAATGTAGTTACATCGCTCCATATTTTTTTACAAGAAAATTTCAAATACCCCGGGTAATTTTGATTGAGTGCAATTAGTGGATTTTGATTGATTCTGTGAAACCCTGGACCAAAAGGCATAAAATCTAATTGGTCGGTAGTCTTTTGCATGCTCAACACAAAAAGTTCTACAGCAGAGTTTTTTGAGTATCGGGTTTCCGACAAGTCGCGGTCCCTGAACTGCATCCAAAACCAACCGTTCAGCGATGCGTGTTGATACAGTTCGGAAGGAGGCCAGCTACTTGTCAGAGCCCGACACTCAAGCGGTCTCGCTCTACTTGGGTTTAAGTTAAACTTACAACTATCCTGATACCTGACCTGTTGTTGATTAGGTGAAAATATGCTCTAACAAGTAGCAGAGCAAGCTTCCAAAATTCATTAAAACGCATCAGTAAAGGGTTTGGGTTTGGCAATGAGGGGAAAACTCTTAGCTAACCAATCGCTCCCCGATCCCTTAGGGGCAAGGAGCGGAAACTCTTAGCTAACCAATCGCTCCCGATGCGCTTAGATGTATCACGGATAGCTAATCCATAAATCCGCCGTAAACTAAAGGCTAATTTTTAAACAGGAACACAGGGAATGCTGCCTCTTTTCATGTGGTTAGCGGGCATGGTTCACACGATCCATCAGAACGGAACTAGCCAACTAATTTCTTCCAACTGCGGTAATTTTTTATCAGCCAAGAGAAACCCCGTTCAATCTTTTTCCATAAATGAAAATTAGCTTCCAGTTAGTGATAAAAAGTAGGTACCTACCGCAACCTTGAGGGCTTCTCAAAACAAGCCAGCACCTTGACAGCTTAAAACTTAACGAGCTTGAGCCAACCCCTTATCCTTGATCAAGTCATCAGATTCTTTCATGAGGTTAGAGCTCGTTTCACAAGTGCAGGCAGAGCTGGACCGAAAATCTTTAGCTATGTTTAAATGTATTCATTTCTCCAAAACCAAAATTTTTCCCGTAACTTATAAATGTGTTTTTAAAGGGCCCCCTTTCATGAAGGAAATCTCTCTTTTTCAATATAATTTCATTCCATCATGCCATATGAAAACAAATGCTGGAACGATGGCATACGACAACAGCACCAAAAAATTCCAAAGATTATCGGTCGAGCTCCTTCTCCACTTCAGAACCCAGCTGTTGCACTGCCCAAAACAAGATTATGAGGTTGAAGCAGGACCGTTTTGAGTATAGGTTCTGACAAGGAGCGGTGCCTGTTTCCGAGCCGCATCAACATGCTTCGTTGAGCAGTGTTAGCGCAGAGTTTCAACTGGATTTTTATAAACCCGCTCACCGCTGTCCCTTTGATGCAGTTTGGAAGCGGGCACTCCTACTTGTCAGAACCCGATACTCAAAATGGTTCTGCTATAGCAACCCCCCTGCTAATTGATGCTCTAAAGCTCTCTAGGAACTAAACTGTCGAGTAAAAACTGTCACTCGATTTGTCTGTTAAACTATTAGAAAATCCAGCGTAGCTTAAAATCAGTGGCATGATTAAAAAAACCCGATTCATGCTTGACTGTCTAGATTTTGGGGCCTTCAAGAAACCCCCTGTGCTCCAACTTTAAAAAAATGTTTACAGTAGTGACAAGCTCAACTGCCCTTAAATATACTTAGCATCAAGTTTTGCTCAGCAAGCAGTCAGGGAGAACGTTTCCGCTGCCTTGCAGCTCAAGAATTTTTTAGCGGAAATATTAGGGATTCCTTCATCTCAAGGCGCAACAGAGAATGGCAACATTAACTTGAAAATTCATGAGCCAACCAATAACTAGTCGAAGAAAGTGAGAGGAACTCGTGTATCACTAGCAGAGTTGGTCAGAATATGGTGGTAATCGATTACACGATTTCATGGTAATCAGGGGGACTTTTTTCAAGCCATCTATCATATTAGTTGGAGAAGATTTGGATCTGACCTAAAAAACCCTGAAGTTTACTATTTATCTAGTAAGAATAGGTACATTTAATTACCATCCAAAAGGGTTTTACGATTACCGATTAGCCAGAAATCGTGTAATCAATTACGCTCCTATTTGCCCGACTCTAAACACTAGGTAATTTTGGAAATGCACTGATTCCATAGAAGCTTGATGGAAGTCTTCAAACTAAATGAAACTCAAGAGGAAACTTCAGAACTTAAAGAACCGGAACCGGTTTTTTGACAAAAGTAAAATAGATTCAGCTTGCGTTTTTTCACAAAATATAGGTAATAGGCAACAACATTTAACATTGTAGGTACAGGTTGTGAATTAAGAGTGCGAGTTGAGTTGATATTCCTGGTAGAACATGCACGAAAAATAAACAAAGAGCACACCAAGTTAACAATGTCATGAAGATTGAAGAGGTAATTTTTGGGTGTTTCGGACCAAAATTTAAAACAACATATGTAAAGGTTATGCCCGCTTTCACAAATGTAAAAACACGGAGAAATTATTTTCTCGTCATTATATCTCAGCAAAAAGGACATTTGAGAACAAACTAAAGAATGTCAGAAAACTAGTCGTATTTAGCTTTCAAAAGGGGACCAAGTTTTTTTAAATCAGACGCGGATTTTTTACTTCAAAATTTGTTTGAAAGTCGCAAGTTCCCAGTCCTTTTGTTTACGGGGCCCGGGTATGGCCATGGACTAACTTCTGCTTCACAGGATGGATGATTCGCTTTTCAGTGGCTATCTTAATTCGCTTAGATGCTCAGCGCTGAGAGACCGCAGCGGCTGCCCTGCGAATTACAGTAGTTCCGCAAACCGCTGTTCAGAGCGCTACGGCTGGCGGACTAACCAATGACTCGGCATGGTCCGATTTTTTCTTACCACTGAATACTGATCACTTTTTCATCCCCTTTTTTTGCGGGACATACTATATCGTTGACTGTCTTTTTTCTAAAGGGGTTTCCTCGCTATTCTCTTCCTCCTGGGACCAAATAATGTTGGGTCCCGAGCGTAACTTACGCACGGTCACATGACCGTGCGTAAGCTCTCCCATTTGGTCGAAACCGCACGCAAGATGCACGCAATTCAATGCTAGGGACCTAAATTATTTGGTCCCCGACAGCTTTCTTTCCTCACATTTTTTTTTCTCACTAGAGGAATTTCTAGCTTGTAAGTAAAGTTTTTTGGGATGTAAAAAAAAAAAAAAGCTCTCTTTGACTTGTACAAAAGCCTGGAATACGGCTCAATTTAAGTATGAATAAAGATTATTATTATTATCATTTACACCTCGAGAATTCGCGCATCCATCGTGGGATCTTCGCAGTAGGAACAGCTGTGCATTACGATGTGGGATCAGTCTAAACGAACTTAATGGACGGTACCAGTCAGTAAAAAACAGTCGTGATATCTCAGCAAAAAAAGCCTGGCGGCGTGCTACGGTGAACGGAAAATCCGGGGATACATCTCGTTCGTTCGAATGGCCAACTCTTTCTTCACCCCAAAAACGATCCCCGGGAAAATTTTCGTTTCTGATCTGATGATACTGCTCTCAAAAACTCGACTTCGTTCCGATTCATGCTCTACAGGCACAGTGATATCAGGAACGAAAAGTCCTTTCTTTGATTCTCTTCTCCCTCTCTCTCTCTGACAAATACTATGTATGATAAAATCGCCTTCAATTCGACGGTTAGCTTTTCCACGTACACCCCCTTTTTTTTAGCTAGGTAATAAACTAATCACAGATCAGTTTTCATCGAAATTAATTCGAAAGGAGAGGAGAGGGGGAAAAGGGGGAAAGGGGGGGAGACTTGCCGTGACTTTTTTGGGGTGTGAGTATTGATGTGTGTACAGAACCTTCGTCCTATGTAAATTGAGTGATCACGCACAGAGCAAGCAAGGGGCCCTCCAGAACACACTTGTGGTCGAGGAAATAAGCGAGGAGGGGGCATTTCCTAGAATTAGTAGTTTTCAATTGCACTAGGTCTTTGGACCGAAAAAATATTTTATCGGATTCGCTGAGGAGGGGGTTGCCCCACTACGGTGTCTCCCCCAAAATTTACCACTAACAGCAAGGTGCAAAGACAAGGTGTTACATTGCATAGCCATTCGTCTATTAGTCACGGCAAGTCTCCCTCCCCTTTTCCCCCTTTTTTCCCCCCCCTCTCCTTTCGAATTAATTTTGATGAAAAATGATCTGTCATTAGTTTTTACCCAGCTCAAAAAAAAGGGGGTACGTGGAAAAGCATAACCGTCGAATTGAAGGCGATTTTATCATACATAGTATTTGTCAGAGAGAGAGAGGGAGAAGAGAATCAAAGAAAGGACTTTTCGTTCCTGATATCACTGTGCCCGTAGACATGAATCGGAACGAAGTCGAGTTTTTGAGATGCAGTATCATCAGATCAGAAACGAAAATATTCCGGGATCGTTTTTTGGGGGGAAGAAAAGTTGGCCATTCGAACGAACGAGATGTATGCCCGGACTTTCCGTTCACCGTAGCACGCCGCCAGGCGTTTTTTTCTGAGTTGGAAGTGTCGGTGGGAAACAATTTCGGGCTATTTGTATTGAAAAAAAGCAAAATTTGAGGCTTCTTGGGGGGCACGTGCTCCCGTCCCCCCTGTGGATCCGCCACGGAATGTACTATTTACTCGTTAAGCTTGTGGTTCCGTCTATTGGTAACCGTATATGATGTAAATGTGCTTGATTATTTGCATAAGATCTGTCAGCTGTTTCGTTGTCAGTATGAACTTTATCTCTAAATAATTTAATCTCAATGGTATAGAAACAGATAATTTTGTACAAATTAAAAATTTTCCTGTCACAGATTTTTGTGCTTAAATGCGAGCAAAACTTATCTTTGGAGGTAGGTTTCGGAAACCGTAACCTGGTTACGAAATTCGAAACAAAAGATAACGAACACCCTTTGATCGATTTTGTTTCGTAAAGTCACCGAAACCGGTCACTGAATAAAATTTGCTCTAAGTAAACGTCTGTGCTAGTACCACAGAATAATATCTACAATCAGAACGGAAACTATGTCGGATTTTGAAGCAAAATCATCCGCTTCCGCCATGATGGGATATAGGATGTTTACATCTGGATTCGCACGCGAAAAAAAATCGGATTTTGAAGCAAAATCATCCACTTCCGCCGTGATGGGATATAGGATGTTTACATCTGGATTCGCACGCGAAAAAAAAAAAGAAATATAGGACATGATCCGCGAAATTTTCATTCTGAATTGTTGCCAGTAGAATGAAAGTGAAAATAAGGTTTCTTTCCAGGATTAACAGAAATAAATGAGTTTCAACACAAATCAACCACGTCCGCCATGTTGGGATATAGGACCACAGCGTTGCCTATTGGTGCCGTTAAATTCCAAACTTGCTTCCATTGGCTCTTATGGGAGTTTCCGTTCTGATTTTATTATTCTGTATGAGTACTTTACGGTTCCCGCAAGGCCCCTCATACCCTGGCAGAGGGTGGAAGAGAAAGATAGAGAGAGAGGGGGTTGAAGGAGAGAAAGGGAGAGAGCTCATGGCTCCAGCTCCGCCTCTGCATTTCTGCATTGGCAACGATGTAAGTAAAGGGCGCTTCGTGCGAAAGTGATCGCGTTTATGAGCGCAGAAAATGAAAACTATCTCGTCAATTATCTTTCCAAGAATAATTCAATTTAACTCCGCGAAAGAGGAAGGAAAAAGGAGGGAGAAACGGAGTGAAATTATTAGCAGGAGCCTCGTAGGATTTACGATCATCTGTACCCTTCTCTCCCTGTACCTCCCTTCTCCCATCTACCAACTTTTGTCTTTCTCTTTCTTGTGGTTTCAGCCGTGATCATGATGCACATTTTGTGAGCTCCGTCGCTCTTGACGCGACGGTCATCAAGAGCTATCCGATACCCAAGTCGACCGATTTCCGTAAACAAAAAGAAGGAAGAAAATGGGTCTTAATTATCAATTCGGCTGACTTAGCAGACTACTACATAAATGAACAACGATGAAAATCCAGATCTTTTTAAGTTCAGTGTTGCCAGATTTTTGATATTACGGCTCAGCTGCGGCTTTCCTCCAGTCTATGGGGACTTGTTAAATATATCTGTGTTGGAATTCTACTTTATTGAGTAAATGGAGAAGTGATCAATTTGAAAATGCCTCTCCAGGCGATCAAATTGGATCCTCGAAAATTGTTTTTTTTTTTTTTTTTTTTTTTTTTTTTTTTTTTTTTTTTTTTTTAGAATAAACTGGCGTAACCCGTTGTGAATTACCCGATTGTTGGCGAGACAGATTGCCTTGCCAAGAATCGATCGAACATGCACAGTCTGAAATTCAGAAAATGCAACGTTTCAAAACAGCACGAGCCGCCTCTGGCTTCCAAATCCATTCCTGAAGTCTAAAAAAGGTAATATCAAGTAAAACAAGTTATCAAAACGTATTATGAAGTAGGGACGGAGTCGTAGTTTTGCCTGCACTCTAACTTCAGGAAGGGAGCTTAATCCAATCTAATCAGTCACTTTCTCCATAAGTATCTGTTGGCAGCTTGGGGAGTGTGCTTAATTAGGTACAGGACTACCACATTCCTTCGAAACCGCTCAGGGCCCCCAAATCACGGATCCAATGGAGTGGATATACGAGGTGGATCCGCTTATCTTGGAGATCACACTAAACTTTTGCTTGATTGTCGTTGTGCGTAGTTGATGTTCTACGCTATATAGGTCCAACTTATTCTCCTTCGTATTCAGACGGTGTTAGTATGATGACATCACATCACCCGCTGAAAAGGTTCTTTGAGCGTTCTAAACTATCCATCTTGCTCTATAACGTGATCCTATGCAATAATCGCTCGCATTGCTAAAATCGTTCTTGCCGGCTTTTTTTGTGTGAAACTTTGTGGTAAAAATGAATTCTTCAAGTCGTATCAACGCATCTTACAACAGAGCTGTTGTAAATTTTCTCTACTGGCTTATTAATAGTTGGTAATGCGGGGTAAAACCCCAAAAAATGACGATTAGCGCACTAAAAAATCACGAAATCCACTCCTAAACTTACAAAATGTATTCAAATACGAGACCGTAATGGCGGTGGTTACCACCTTTTGCATTGGATTTCCCTATCTCAATAAGCTCCTTTCTCTCGAGGTGTTCTCGCGACACTACACAAGAAGTAGAAGAAGCATACAATAGTAAAATTGTCATAAGTTTTAGGCGGTAATCACCGCCATTACGGTCTCGCGTTTGAAAGCATTTTTTATAAGTTCGGCAGTGGATTTTGTGATATTTTGGTGCGCTTTTCGTCATTTTTACAGGGTACGACCTCATAATCAGCTATTAATAAGCCTACAGCAAAAGTTTGCAACAGCTCCATAAGAAAAGAAAACGAAGTGAAACAAGTCCCAGCAGTAACCCAGCTTACAAAAATCGCCACTTCCTTCAAGTGTCACGCGAGACTGACAATAAGAGTGAGAAGATAGGTTGGAGCTTGCACCGATGAGTGCATCGTTGGTGATAACCGCTAAGTACTGTGGCATTACACAGAAACTGTCTATTAACCCTTTATGGACCAAACCCGGGTATACTCGTTTTTCTCCGCTAGTCTATTTCACATATTTTTTCAGTCTTCATTCCAGAAAAACTCTACTATCGATGAAAACACTTGCAAGTAAAGATTTTTTCGGGCGCCTTCAATTCATCGTATAGGCAATTCCAACTCCCTCGAGTACGAACAGTTAACTACCATCCCTATTTAAACGGAGAAATGACATTCTTATGAACTAACCTGGCCTTTAGAGGGTTAAAGCTCTAATTCCGCTGTGTGTAATTTTACTTACGCGTCAATTTTTTTTGGGGGAAAGGGACTTGGTCAAAAATAGGCGGTTTTCCTAGTTTTTAGAACTTCCATATCTTTATTTAGAACTTTTTAATCGCCTTATGAAACTAAACAATCAAGTTCAACTTTGCATCCATAAGGGTCGAGACCAAGAGACTATCCGTCCCGAACATTTGTTGGACCCATATTCCCAAGTCTACAGGATGTCTGCAATCATGGAACACCGGATTTGTCACCGAATTCAATTTTGTCTGGGAGAATCAGTACCGTCGTTCTGTTTTGTGGACACTACTTGAAGATTTTCTCGAATTTGTTTATTTTTGTCTCATTTTTACTTTAACTTTATCGGATGATTTTAGTTGGGCAACATGGTTTTTGCTCTGCGCGGTTCACAAGTTGCGACCCATAAACGGCTCGACTTACCGACCACGGATCGCGTCTGGACTCGTCGTGTCGCTACGGTCGTGATGCAGCGCGGCGCTCGTTTCATCGGTGCTCGTCAGGGTTGCCACAATTGAGGTTTAAATCCGTATGGGTTGCATTAGTTCTTATGAGAAATATACGGCCTATAACCTTCGTACTTCTGGCAACACTGGTGTTCGCTCATTATCTTGTGTCGCTCAACGCGCTATGTTCTAGAATTGAATCGTATGCAGTTATAAATGCTTAGAGGTGGATAACAATCGGAACATTGGCGTCGCGTCGCGTGCAATCTGACAACGTTGCATTTTGTCTATTTAAACCCACGGCCAGGGTGAAATTCAAAGGTTTTCACTTAACACGTGCAATCTCGATATTTTTCGTGGGATTGAATAGACAAAGTGCAGCGACGCCAACGAACCGAAATCGAGGATTTGATGTGTATATTTTCCGCTCCGTTCTTTGGCGCTGAGTCTGAATTTACTCTAACAAATGATCTGAAATATGTTTCCAAAGGTATAGATTAAAAATACAATGTATATTGACGCCCCACTTGACGTCTTTCAAGGAACCTATTTTGAAAAGAGCGAGTTGCGTTGCAAAATTTCGTACTGTACCCATCAAATTTTTAAGAAAATAATGTATTTTATTCTGTCGAAAAGTTATTACAGTTAATTCTTTGACGGAATAGGTTGGTCAGGTACAGCTATAAAACTAAATTCAAAGACGTAACAAAACGTACCCTTCAAAAAAGTAGATCAAAGTAGAATGAAACTTACAGCAAATGTTAGCAAGAGCCACATTCTGGCCATTTTTAGGGGAACATTTTTCATTTCACTTGTGATCTGGCAACGCTGTTCGCAGTTCGCGTGCAGCAAAGAGCTCATCGAACATCGCACATGGCATCGCAAGTCGGGACGGAGGAAAACGAAATAAAAGCTCTCGCGCGGCGCGTGACGCTAAGCAAAAGCGAGCTGCGGAGCGGGGCTCAAGCTCTATAACCGAAGCTTCTCGGCTGTATCGTCTATACGGTCCAATGAAAAACAATGAGAATGAGAGGTCAGCCGCTAGAAAAGTGCCGAGTCAGTCACACGCGCCGCGCGCCTGCACTTCGCTGTGTATGCAGTATGCAGGACGCACGACGAGACGCGCCGAGCCGGCTGGCTGCGGCCGGCCGTTTGATGTCTCACTGTACGTTAGAATGTTATAGTGAGAAGCGGGAAATTTAAAATTAGCCGATCAGATGGCAGATTTACGTTTATTACAAGGATCTAAGCCAATCAGATTCCTGGATTTTACATTTTCCCGCTCGTGGCGAAAACAGTATATTTTTCTTAGCGCGCGCATCTCACAAAATGACGCGTTGTGCAAAACACTGAAAAGCTGGAAGAGTTGTTGCCTCCGACTGTTTTAGTGAAGAGCAGACTCTTCAAATGATTTAAAGATACTACGTCTCTTGCGAAAAGAAACGAAATTTTAGAGTCTCTGGAGTTCCTTTTTGTTTAGTTAAAAATCGGTCAAAAAAGTATGTTCAGAAATCAAATGATGCGTATCGCATGTGTAAGATTTAAATAGAAAGCACTCCAATTTATTCACGAGGTGCAGGCTCAGAAAAATTCGCAGACTAAGGAAGATGTTCTACTATTGATGGCCAGAATTCTAATAATGAAAAGTTACCGAAAACATCTTCTGTTAGTTATCAGGACATCAAGAGTCTCAGGAGAATTGTGGTCTTCTGACCATTTTGGTCAGAAATCTTGGCATTATTTAATAAATGATGCTGGTCAAAAATGTCAGAATTCTCTTTTGAAAGACCAGAACCAGTGGCGTAGCCAGGGGGGGGGGGGGGGGGTCCAGGGGGTCTGGACCCCCCCCCCCCCCCCCCCCCCCAATGACACCAAAATTTGTCCTAAAAAAAGGTAATTTTTTGCGTTTTCAGACAAATTTTACCAAATTAGTATCTTTGGACCCTCTCCATGACAATTTTTGGACCCCGTACCCCCCCCCCCCCCCAGAAAAATTCCTGGCTATGCCACCGACCAGAACTCTTCCAAAAACCACCAGCATCTCTTTTTGGAAACTTTCTAATCGGAATTCTGGCCATTTTTATCAGAACATTTGCATCTTTGGAATTTCAATATTTGATCTGTGTGGCACTGTGGCCTGTGCATGTATGCCTGTGACCTGTGACAGGCAAATCAGGACTGAACTGCATAGTGCATTGTCTGCTCCGCATCTCATCAGGTTCGCATTGCGGGCGGTACTTCATCGCATCTCGCATCGACTTTATACAGAATACGGCATCGGTACACACCACATCGCGCTCGGTCTATGCGCTGATGCGACGAGAGACCATCCGTTTTTACCGTAAATCTCGGACACGAGATCTTCTGTTCCGTAACGCCCTCGTCTCGAAAGATTTCGTTTACCAACCGTCCTCATGTCCCGTTTATGTATACGTTTAGGCTGGCGATGGCGTGCCTGTGTTAACCAAAGATTACTCTCAACCTTTAACCACAGAATAATACAATCAGAACGGAAACTCCCATAAGAGCCAATGGAAGCAAGTTTGGAATTTAACGGCACCAATGGCAACGCTGTGGTCCTATATCCCAACATGGCGGACGTGTGTGATTTGTGTCTAAACTCATTTATTTCTATAAATTCTGGAACAAAACCTTATTTTCACTTTCATTCTACTGGCATTTCAGAATGAAAATTTCGCGGATCATGTCCTATATTTCTTTTTCTTCGCGCGCGAATCCATATGTAAACATCCTATATCCCAACATGGCGGACGCGAAATGAATTTGCTTCAAAATCCGACAGAGTTTCCGTTCTGATTGTATTATTCTGTGCTTTAACCAGACTCAGCGGTGCTTTAAATGCGAGGTCTTCTTTTGGGGGTTGGGGGCTAAAGAATAACAAAATGACGGTATGCTGTGGAGATAGCCTAAAATTTTGTCTGCTAGCGGCTAAATTTGCATAATTTTCCGTTTGGGGACCCTCCCCCCCCTCAAACTGGGGAGTCCCCTTCAGACCGCCCAATGAGATTTCCAAACTAAGGCCCGTCCAGAAAACTTTTCTAGCTACGCACATGGTTTTATCACGGGCAGCTTCTCAAATGATGCAACGTTGGAATTGATTGTGAGTGGAAATATCTAAAAAGCGCTTTATGAGAGTCGCCAACAGAAAATCTGAACAAGCTGTCTAAACATTCCGCCCTTAAAAAATGTGACGGTTTTAAAAACAATGGCGTGTCGTGCTCGTAAAATATATTAAAATTGTAATTTATTGTCTTTTCTTCTTTTTGTTCTAGGTACGTCTATCTATCTGCCAGTTAAGAGTGGTCTGTGGTCATATTTACGTATTCATTATTCGTGAGTACTTAATCTATAGTATTTCCCCCTCTATGCGCGTTGCCATTATGCATCGGCGGCTCGTGCAGTGAGGCAACAACGCATTATCTCCATTTAAACCTATGGAAAAGAAGCGATCCTCAGGAAGTGCAACTGCCAAGATATCGATACTTTAGCATAGAATTAAATGGCAAAAAAGCATGGTTGCCAAATTGCACAAGCCGCCACTGCCAGTAAGTCGAGATGAAATTCAAAAAAGTCCAAATTGAATGCGCGTGAAATAACTTTCAGAATTTGACAACGCCCTCTACGCCGAATAGTTGCTTTGAAATTTGAATGCAGTTCCGCCACAGAAGTATAGCTACCGTTCTGTGTAGTAAAGCTGTTTCTGAAGTGTGATAAACTTTGAACAAAATCTTGCATCGTGCAATACACCGTAGAGTTCCCTTATTGTTGGTATATTGTTGGTATTGTTGGTATTCCCTTATTGTTGGTCCGTAGATTTTAAGGATGTCTGCGTTCTGAAGTTAATTTAAAAAAAGAAAGTTAGCGAAACAGTTATGAAAGAGTAATCGAATTCATCCCAACTTATATCTAGAAACGTAACACCAAATACCGTTTAGAAAATAGGATGCTTGGGAGGTTTAAAAATGATAACAGACAAGGGGGACAGGGGAACTTAAAATCGTTAAAAAAAAAAAATAATAATAAGTATACTTTTGTGTATAAACATAATGAGTCCGAATTCTCTTGAATATAGTTGCTGGTTCGCTCTTTGAAAACCTTGTGCATTATCAAGCATGAGTAACAACCTAATAATCTAAATTTCGTTTTTTTTTTAAGATTTGTGTAAAAATTAATTAAAATTGGTTACATGTTTATAAGTAGGCTTGTGGCAATCCCTCCGGTTTTTACTCTACAAGCTTTTCGACTTGTATCTGAAACTTAATTTCGCGTGTGGGCAGAAATATTTTTTTTCTTATACTTGACTCTGTGTAAAAAGACGGTTTTTCTGAGCAACGTCGCAGAAGTCAACAGTTAGCCAACAAAGTACTCATCGGTTGCAATCAGCCGTGCGATAAAATCGGCGTAGCGTTGAAAACTATCTCTCTCACTCTCACGTGGTCTGTCAGTATTGAATTTCGTCTGCGTTTGCTTGTTTCGCGATAATTTCTTCTCACAGTTGCATTGGAATGACTCGATAAATTCATTTCTACCAAAAAAGTTCACAAAGAGTGTCTTTGTTTACGATTTCAGCGGCGGGAGTGAGATAGCAGTACCCAAAGGTCACGTGAGAGTGATAGTTTGCCACTCTCTACGAACTTTTTCACCGAGTGACGTCATCAGTAACACTGTCAAATGCATTAGTTTGGAGTTCCTCATACTTAACCGTACAAAGTACTATGACTTACGTCTGAAAGTCCCCTGATTGAAATGCTTTTTGTTCAATTTTTGCATTGTTTTCATTGAAATTATCTATTTTTTGTGATAGTATACTTCAATGTATCATTCTGCTTATAGTCCATAACACTGAAGAGCCGCAAAATTGTTTAAAGGTTGCTGAGATTTAAAAGAATAAACATTTCGGTAAGAGTATTTTCTTTTGAAGGTCATAGTACAAACACCTATAGCATATGTACTCTCTTTCTATTTTCTGATAATGATATGTTTCATGCTCCCATTGGAAAATCTCGAGCCATTCAGGTGCCGGTTTTGACTCATCTGAACCCTGGTAAAGATAATAAGTCGATTTTTCTAGGGGGAGGGGGGGGGGGGGTTGATTGTCAATTAGAAGCGAGGAAAAAAGTATCTTAAATAGAAGGGGCCTTGAGGGAGGCAAGGGGGCCGGGACCTCTGATCGTTGGTGCAGAAATTTTAACTGGTGATCTGACGCCATGCTCGACTGATAGCGTTGACCTCTTCGCACTAAAATAATGCACCGCTTCGGCTCCTCCGCTCCAACTTGTATGGAGGAGGTTGGGGAGGGGAGTTCCTTCTCACGTCCCCACCATCACTCCCTCGCCCCTTCTCCCTGTAATGAAGCAAATTTATCTTCGTCGAGGTAAAATGAAAGAGAGAAAAAAGTCTGGTTTTCCGTTTCATGTTTTTTTTCTGTTTGCCGGTTGAGTTGTGCTGCACGAGCCTGTGGCCCGTGGTTTCGCGATCCTTGAACCTTATACCAATAAGCAGTAGCGCACCGAGAGTTTCTTCATCTCTCTCTTTTCTCCATTAAGAAGCGTATGTTAGACAAGGATGGACAACGGGATAAAACCCCCTCTTTCTGTCCTTTTCCTACTTAAACATTCAAATGGGAAATGAGAGAGATGGAAGAGATCCTGGTTGCGCCAGTGCCAATAAATATTCCGGGCTCTCAGCGAAAGAGGAAAATATGTCAGATGGACAAGAAAGAGGAAAAAGAAAAGAAAAATAGTCTAGCAACGTTCTGCAGTCGAAGTCACACTCCTAGCTGACAGAGTGGCATCCAAAGTTTAAATTCCTCGGAAGGATTCGATGATGACTTAAAAAAAAAAAAAAAAAAAATTGGGACACAAAGACATTTTCCATGTCCTGAAACATAGCTTGAAGAAAGTGTGGGAACTTCGAAAATGAATTAACCCTTTCACGACCAGGTTCAGGTTTTCAGAAGAAATCAAAATTACTACTAGATCAAATTCAGTGGGTAGTTAAAAATTCGTACTCATCGGTGTTCATATTGCCTATTCTGGTAATTGAAGGGGCTTGATGAAACAAACTCGGGTGTGGTATTGGAATGGTCAATGCTGTGAAATAAAGAGAACTAAAGTAGTGCGGAGTTGGGCAAATAGGAGTGTAATCGATCGCACGATAACTTGGTAATCGGTAATCGTCAAACCTTTGGATAATAATTAAACAACCTTTGCCGAAGGTTTTGCATACGAAACCTTTGGTGACTAGTGGCGTAGCCTGGAATTTTTCCAGAGTTTGAAAATCGTCAAGGGGGTCCAAATGTAACAATTTGGTGAAAGTTCTCTGAAAACGCAAGAAATTGTCTTTTTAAGGGCGAATTTCTGTAACAAGGGGGGAGGGGGGTCCAGACCTCTTGTCTACATCACTATTTTTACCTCTGTCTGCTCTACAGTCTTGCTGCGTCATTTTTGTATCAAAGTTTTTGCAAGCGCCACTACAGCGGTTTTTCCTGCGCAAAATCATCGTAAGTCGCGCTAGTCAGTGCAATGTGGCAACTAAGAGACGCTTTTGTGCGGGGGCGGAAGTCGTTCTCAGAGAACTCGACATGTTGCGTTGTTGTTGGCCCAAAGCGGTGAATGATGAGCTCCGTTGAGTTATCGCGGGCGCGGGTTTCGATGCCTGATGCCTGGTGCTCGATGCCCGGTGTCACGATGAATGCGATCCTCGACCGTAAAATTGAACTGGGCCGTCTCTGTTTGCTCCGCTGCACTATGGTCTGAGATCGTCAAAAAGTGGCCAAAACTCAGAAAGTAAATTTCTCTTCAATTTTTCATTTTTAAACATCCAAGACAAATTTGAATCACAGAGAACACTTTTTGCAAGTAGTTTAAACCGAGAAATGTCGCTGGAAAGTTTTGAATCAAGCTTCAAAGCTTGAAATCGATGATTTTTGATGACTTTTCTCCACGGATTTTTGACCACTTTTTTTCGATCTCAGACTATAGTGCGCTGTATGGATCCGCAAGGAAAGTCGCGGAACTGTGGAAATGTTCGCCTCTTAAAGAAGAGAAGCGGAGCTGGAGAGATGAGTCCGGAGAGGAGAGAAGTGAAGATGTTTTGGACGGTGTTCTTGGGAGGGAGGTGATCGACTCCTCCCCGCAGCGCCATGCCAGTTCCAGCTTCTAACCATGATTCCGGTTTATCCAAGGAGGTCCACGCAGTTCGACAAAGGAACGAGAAAAGGACCAAAACAGAGGAAAATGTTCTACTGTATAAAAAAAAAAAAAAAGGTTCAGAATTCTGCTAAAAAGCTCTAGAAAGAGAAAGTCTCGCAGCTTTCAGTAGAATTCCAAATTTTAGAGTAGAATCACGGTATTTTTCATTAGATAAATCTTGTCAAAATTGCTAATCATTCTGATTTTCCAAAAATTCTGGCCAATGGCCTTCCATAGCAATGCAATGTACCAGAATCTATTGTCATTTCTAAAATTATATCTGGAGATTTTAAGTAGAATTTCTGGCATGGAAAAATTCTTGCTTTTTCGACCTGAATTTATATCAAGAAATTTCGTTATTTCTGGTACGGGGACCATTGAATCATTCGCCCTGTCGTTTTCATCTTTCTGAGTGCAGACATTTGGGGTCTGAAAAATTTATACGTAGCATCCGTTTTATTTTAAAACTGTAATTTTGACTTTAAGAATTGAAACCTACTTATCACAGAAGTTGACAGCAAACAGTAGCCTTTAACCTCGGTCTTGGCTTCAAAGTTAAAACAATTTAAGTATTAAAGACAAAATTACAGTTTTCAAACGTTTTGGATGTTTTATCTTACCCAGAATGACTCATCAGATGAGAGTGAATATTACGAAAAGTGGCCGTGAATATAATCACGAAGCTGTGAGGTATATATATAGGTCAACAAAAAACCGTAGATGAGCCATCGTAGGATTCGTAGCTTGAGTTCAATACAGCGAGCCTTGTGAAGTAAATACTATAGCATATCTTTTTGCAGCGTTCGCGAGAAGCATACAGAGCTATGTCCGACGTCTGCCCCGTCGCTTTAAATCCGCTAAACGGCGCTTTTATTTAATAATTAAGTCGATCGGATTTTTAACCGTATTAATACACAGCAAAGGTCAAACGTCAATTCTCGAAACTTTCCAGACTCATCCCTTAATCGACGCGCTGCCTGTCATTCCTATAAGCAAGGTTACTCCTCTGATATTGCCCTCGAATAAAAATTTACGATTCCTCTTTTTTTTCCTCCTCTTCCATGCGGGGAAACTTATCCGATAAGGGCGCGGATCGTGGCGCGCGCGGCCATAGCAAGGCTTTATAAAGCGTGTCGAAGGAAGGGACGATAGGGGAAACGTTGAAGAGGGAGGAGACGGGGGAGGAACTTTAAAGTTTGGACGGTCCGGGGGGGGTTTAACCTTGACACTGCTACGCGCGGGAACGGAACTCCTCTGTGGTCTCCTCCGTTGGAGCCGGTGCTCGTTGGGGGGAGGGGAGCTTTGCAAGGGATGGTGAAGGGTTGGGTGGGGGGGGGTTGAGCTTCAGCAGCAGTGCTGCTACGCTCGTTGGATTGGCCCGTCGCTGTTGCCAGACCTCCTTGAAAAATGGCCTGTTTTTATTGATTTCATAATGGAACAGCTGGAGATTTCTTACTCGAGCTGGCAGCGTTGCGAACGGCCTCATCGATTATACCTTAGCAAAGCAGGCAAAAAGCGGGTGAACTTGCGTTTGTGAGTGTGTGTATCGGTTTATACGTGGTTGTCGTATCGTGAATTTAATGGAGTCCCCTGTAAATATGCTGTATGCGAGTATTGCGAGTCTGCAGTCTCAGAAGCAGTGGCGGCTCGTGCGATGTGGCAACAACGGATTCCCTCTTTATAAACCTACGCAAAATAATCGATCTTCAGAGGATTTACGGAATCCCTGAGAAATCGATACTTTTGCATAGTTTCAAATGGCAAAAAGATATGGTTGCCTTCTAGCACGAGCTGCTATTGCTCAGAAGCTCTTAGCGGACCCAAGTCGAAAAACTAGTGCCCATCAGGATGTCTAGCACCAGGAAAAACCTTGCATTTTTAGAGGATTCGATTTCATCTGGGATAACATGGAATTATCAGAGAATATATATTATAAGACGGTTTTATCCCAGAACTTGAATCCAAAACTTGAAAACCAAATTAGTATATCAGTTTTCTCCAAAATGCCCTCAACTTTGTGAAAATTGAGTCTTCAAATATGTTCAAATTTTTCTGGCGAGATGATTTCATTACATCATGGAAAATCAAGGAAAAGTCAAGTATTATGAAAGTTTCAAATTACGTGTCGAGAAGACGACCTAGACCGTCTCATTTGATAAACAAGAGGTCTGCTCGTTATGTGTAGGTCTGCTAAATTGTATATTGGTTTATATGAGAAATTCTATGAGCCACAAGCTAACTAGCAGACCCGCTCGTTACGTCACTGTATGTATTAAATTACTTGTAAGTACTTACAGTCAGCGAAAAGAATAATGTCAACCGATTCCTTAAATGTTGGCATATAAGGTCACCTGTAATGCTTCTATTTTCATTGTATTAAGTACTGCAGGTTGCCTACCTAAACCAAAATCTAAGGAGTCAACTGACATTATTTAATTCGTTGACCGTACATCCCCGTAAACTCACTGCATAGTGCATAGTGTACGCTGCCTTTCTCAAGGACACTCAACTTTCTTTTTTGAATCTCTCAACTTTCGTCTGTATGCGTACACGCGCTTTGTCGAAGCGCGTGGGAGGAAACAGCAAAGACGGGCCGTGATGAAGAAAAAAGGGGTTAAGTGATGAAATGGCAAGTCGAGAGGGAAGGGTGGGGGTTTGATGTTTGGTGTGTTGCCGTTACGGTGGCCCAAATATTTTTGTGAGCTTAGCACGTACAAACGACCGAGTGATGTTGCCACAATATACGGTCTTGCCTGCGCATATGAGTCAAAGATTACTCATCCTCACGGATATGGTACTCGCCCGTGTAAAGTTTATCACGGTTATATCGTCGGCTATGGTATACAACTCGGCACATACAGAGGGCACTGGCGGATACGGGGGGAGGGGGGGGTGGTCTCCCCCCCCCCTCCGTTCGATCCTAAAAATGGGAAAAGAGGGAGAAAGAAGGGGGGAAACAGAGAAAATGGAAAAAAGGGGTCATCGGGGGGCCAAAATCCCGAGTTCGCCCCCCCCCCGTACGCAAGGGCTGGATCCGCCAATGACAGAGGGTATCTTAAGGATTGCAGAAATCTGGCGTGCAAAGATTTCATTTCACTCGCAGCAAAAACTTTAAAAAAGAGAGAAACACCTTTGTAGCACCGACAAAACCTTTGGTATAGGAAAAAAATCCCAGGAAAAAACTTTAGTGGGGGGAACCCAGTAAAATCTCTTTAGCTGGACGTTCAAAACGTTTGGCTAACTCTACTGAAGTCTTTTGCGGGGTCATTTTTCTACCAAAGGTTTTGGCAGCGCTACCAAAATGTTTTTTTTGCAGTGCAGATTTTTCAAACTGACTGACAGGAAACTGCATTAGTTAGTTTTTGTTTTATTTTTCCGATCTCTTTTCCGATCAAATGCCGGATCAGATGAAAACAGGAGGCTCTAAATGTGGGCCCCTTAACCTCTTATGGGCCCAGCCCGAGTATACTCGTATTTCTCCTCTAGTCTATTTCACATTGCTCCAGGAGTATCATGATTCAGAATAAACGCGGTTCTAGATGGAGACACTTACAAGATCAGGTTTCGTTCGGGCGCCTTCAATTCGTCGTATAGGCAATTCCAACTCCCCAGAGTACGAAAAGTTAACTACCCTCCCTATATTAACGGAAGAGTGGCGTTCTTTTGATCAAACCTGGTCTGTAAAGGGTTAAGTCGGGGGCCACCGGTACGCCACTTCGTCCGACTTAATCTCCATAATGGAGAAAACGTTCGATCTGGCAACGTTTTAGCGGTGACGAGCATTTCACCAAGGCGAGTGATGCGATGCGAACACGGCGACGCGCGCGACGGGATCAGAATCCTTGATCGAGGATCGCCCCAGCTATGCCCATTGCCCGGACCCGGACCCGAACTCCAACCCCGGAGCCCTTCCCTCGCCTCTGCTGTAACGTGAAAGGGCGACAAAAATGGTTTCTTCATTGGAATTCCAGGCCTCCTTCTCCGTTCCCTTGACCGTTCCAATCTGGAGTGTGAATAAACTGCGTTCGCCAGATCGTGGAGCGGTATATTTTAGTGCTGGGATCGGGATTTAGATTGCGTCAACCTTCGCACGCAAACACTATCACCAAGTAAATTTCGAATTGTGATTTGTGTCCATTTAAATACGTTGTCAGGGATTCTTTCGGACTGTTTAGACTAGTGTTTACAGTTTATGATAATATTTGGATGGGTGGTAATAAAATGAACATTTTACAACTATCAATGGATTTATCCGATTTAAATATATACAGGGTGTAACAAAACTCATGTGCCAAATTTCTGGAGCATATATTTGAGGTCGAAATAAGACTTTTTTCCCCAATAAACATGGGTCCGGAAATGCCCCCTTTTTGAGCGACAGTCTCTCAAAGTTTTAAAAAATGTTTGGTTTTTTTTTGGCATAGCGACCGCCATTATGAACTGAATGTTATGAAAATTGGTGTCCCGAGGTAATTTTACGTGTCGAATCCATTAATGATCTCGAGTAAATTAGAAATAAATTCGGACTGTACTTTTCAGGCAATATTGTACTTTTAACGGCATCAATTTTATGTTAAGGATTAAAAATTTGAAAAAAAAAAAATTACAACAATGAGATGGGAAAAACCATTAGAAAGATTTTTAGTCCCTTGCAGTTTTTCGATACGACACGTCTTAAGTGAGATAATCGCCCCACAATGTGAAAAAGTCAGCGCTATTACTATGGCGGGCACCGGGCAGCCCGAAGAAGCAGCGGACTGTTTCCACATTGTGGGCAGATTATCTCTCTTAAAATGTGTCGTATCGAAAAAATGCGAGGGACCAAAAATCTTGTAAATAGTTTTTCCAATCTGATTTTTGTCATTTTTTTTCAAATTTTTAATCCTTGACATAACATTTGTGCCGGTAAAGGTACAAGATTGCCTTTTAAGTACTGCCCGACTTAATTTCTGATTTTCTCGAGCTCATTAATGGATTCTACTCGTAAAATTACCTCGGGACACCAATTTTCATAACATTCAGTTTATAACGGTGGTCGCTATGCTTATAAAACCATACATTTTTTAAAACTTTGTAGCTCAAAAAGGGGGTATTTCCAGACCCATGTTTATAGGTAAAACAGGTCTTATTTTGGCCTCAAATATATGCTCTAGAAGTTTGGCACATGAGTTTTGTAACACCCTCTATGTAAGTATTGTAAGTGCAACAGTCCATCTGTATAGGCACGCGCCTGCCTGCGCCTCCCGTTGACTCAATTTCATAATTTCATTGTCTGTGCATACTACTTTTTAGGAAAGCCGCGAAAACCTGTGGTAAAGTTTGAGACCCATATCTAGAGCTACGGGGACACTAGGAACAAAGTGAGGCCAACGACCCCCCCCCCCTTCCCAAATGAAACAAATAAGAACAGCTTAATATCCTCTCAACAGTCAGCATCAAGACCCGCGTGTTTTTATGCCGATGCGCGGTGCTCATCCGTCAATATTAGGGGCATTGAGAGGGGCGCACCGGTAAATTTACAGCTTTTACAGGTATTTAGACCCAAACAATGTACCATCCCGAACACGATGTGTATCTTAGGCTCTTATTGTCTCCTAAATAATTGACTGTATGACCCTCCCTCCTTTCACAAACCTTCTACGTTTCAAACTTTTCGAATAGAGGCGCATCCAGAACCCCTCCCCCCTCCCCCCTCTCCCCCTCTCCCTCTCCCTCCCCGCCCATTTGAAGGCACGTAAAAGGAGAGGTAGTGGCAAAAAACATTTGATGGCCTCCTTACTCCTATGAGCGTAGAGAGTAAAAGACAATTTTTTCGACCCGCCTCTGCTTTCAAATGATATAGTTTGTATAATGAGAGTGCGCATGACCCAAAGTTGTTCTCTCCACTCGTATACGTTCGTCTAGGTAAATACTAGTGACGTCTGAATAATGTCTCGATTTAAGTTAAAAGACTTTATAAAGGTCAACAGTTTGGCTCGCGGCCAAATTACAAGACCATCTATATCGTTCTATTTTTTTCCGAATTTGGTTACACCGACCGTTTTCTTGTGATGACTTTGATCTGCCACTACAATAGCGCGGCGGCTCGTGAATAATGGGCTCCGTTTTTGTTTTTGTTTTTTTTTTTTTATTCATGTTCTTGTTTTTGTTTTTTTTTGCCGTTCGAACTTTTTCGGAAATACTGATCATTTGAAGGTTCGATCCATTAATCCCCCCCCCCCCCCGATCAATTCTCCTCCTTGGTTTTGTACTTGGAGAGAATATCGATGTCGCATCGAAATTTAATCACTTAAATCTTTAATCAGAAACTTACATCAGTATTTAATTCTTAAAATAGATGATTCCACCCGCACAGGACCTCTTCTTCAAAATACAGTCTTGTGTTTCTATTATTGAGCAATGAGCGACGATATCATCGCTGAGCATAGAAATTCCCTAAAAGTACCGTAAAACGGGAGCACTGGATCCTATGCCGTCAATGCCCGTCAATCATAAAAGTGCATTTAATGCCGTATTTTTTCAACGTCAGTTGCGGTCCATCGCCTTCAAATGAACGGACTCTGCCTCAACGAAATCGGATCTGTCTTGTCTTTTAAACGTGCTTTAATGAGAATTTAAAATCCTGCGGTGTTGCGGTTTGCGATTGTGCAACAGAAAACATCAGTGCGAAGATGTCGGATTTCTCAAAGATGTTTTTTCCCCCCCTTGACGATAGCTCCCTTGCGTCAATGTGTGCGTAAACTAGGCGACGCAATGTGCGTGGCCGACTGCCCGGACCGCGTCCTCTATTCAGATTCTTGTCTGTGTGTATGAGTGCGTATGGGTATGTCTATAATGAGTTAATTTCTAGACAGATAATTATCGGTATAATTAATTACTGTAATTAAGACCTTGAACGGGGAGAGCGTCTAAGATGCATGTCGAGCTGAGCCCCCCCCCCCCCCCCCTAGACCGCCTAGAAGAGCTCTTTCTGGTGAGTGGATTTCAAGCTACACCCGGAATATTTGTGTGTCGAGCGCTGTGTATCAAGTATCATAACCTCATATGCTTTTTTTTATTGAGCTCCATGAAATGGCGCGGGTTTTACGATGGATTTTCCCTGGTGCTCAGTGGATGGAATTAACTGATTTTGTTGCTGAAAATCAGCCAGCTACTCTACAGTTACTCGAGTTGAGGTTATGAGGCAGTTGCTTTCAGTAAAATGGGATTGCTAAGGCTCCAAAATTCCCTCCGCAATTCGAGAAAGGATTTTATTTATTTATTTATTTCTTTATTTATTTATTATACATTTTTTTTAATCATTATTATTTTTTTTTTTAAAAAATAGGTAATAACGGTGACGTATAGCGCGGTGGGCGTGACAACACAATCCTTTCTAGTCCATCATTTTCTGCGTTGATCTCGTTTGCTAGCCGTGAAGATAATAACAAATCACTTTAGAATACCCCACCAAATCCTTTTGAGCATTTGATCGACAAGAATTCCAGATACATTTACAGGAACTCCAGCTAGGACAGTATTAAACAGAAATGTTGTCACGGTAACCGGAAAATTATCTCGGTGTTAAGCACAAGTAGGTACATGCTGAGTTCCATCGTTTGGCGTGATCGAATTTTGAGTGAGAAAGATCGCACTCCCGCAGATGCTCCTGAACGATCATTTTTTAATTCACTATTTTTGGTTAGTAACGCGATCACTTCTTCCCACTGTACGTCGTTGGACGGTTGAACCTCGAGGGGCAATCGCGCTGATTACGCGCGCCAGTAGCCTTGGGCTGTGTGCGGACGCGTGAAAAGCTCGTCGGAAAAACATCCATGCAGAGGAAACGCCTATTTATGAAGTCCGAAGACAAACTTTATGGCCGAACTTTCTGCTTTTAAGTGATGTATCGCTCCACGTCAGCATAATTTAGACTGGTATCTATTTATTTTTTTCGACTCCTGAAGTTTCCTTTCACTTCAATCCTCATTTTTTTTTCTCTCTCTTTATTTACTCTCATGTTTTAACATGATACGGAGAAAACTGTTGTACTTTAGAAGAACTTTTTTCTCCCGGAAAGTTCCCGCAAAGAAATTGTGGCAGTTGTTATAGAAGAATTGTGTCGTTTTTTAATGTAGAATTATGACCATTTTGGCTGAACCATCTGGCATTTCGACCTCTGTAATCTTGTGGAAAAACGCAAAAATTGCCAGCCATAAATCTACTTAAAAATATGATTTCTGCTGAAAACAGAATTTCTTAGTGGGATTTTTTTATTAGAATTCTGGCCATTTTTTGTTTAACATTTCTTTCCGTTCGAAACAGCTTCCTGAATTTGAGCGTACTGCCGCACAGTGGATCGGAACGTGTATAATTTCCCTGACGTAATTTTACGGATAAAACCCGAGATTACGAACAGAATAAATAGCAAGATAACTTGAAAATGTGTGGGAAAAATAACGTGCTCCTATACTAGAATTTATAGTTAAACAAATAACATGGTTTTTCTTAGAAAATATCAACACCCACATTTTTTTCAAGGAAAGACGAATTTTTTTATCCGGAAAAATCCATTTTTCGATCCTCTGTGTGTATGTCGGTCGTGAAATGAAAAACCCTGCCCGCGGTCCTGTCTCGGGTTATAAAACTCGATAAAAGCAAAGCGCGCTAATTGAAAGTAATAATACATAATTGATCTTTTAAATCGTTGCGCTCTGGCTGGTTCTCTCGAGGAGGGATGAATGTAGGAAACTGGAAAGCCCTTCAATATGACATTAGTGCAGTGGCTGCAGACTAACGGCGGGAATCGATGCCTTTGCCCGCCGTTCACCGTTCAACGTTTCTCGGCTGCGTTAAGGGATGCATTTCCTTGGCTCGCGCTCGCTGCTGTGGCGCTGCAGATAGCGACTGCATGGATTGGTCGGGAGCGGTGGGTAAGGGGAAGGGGGAGGGGGGAGTAATGAAGCGATTAAATCACTGAAAGCGGTTCTAACTGGAAAGTAAAACTCGAAGCTCGCGCGATGGATCGTTTTCGACAGGGAACAAATAATTTTTCGAGAGAGTCGATCGATTGGGAATGAGAAAAGAACCGCGAGAGCGCGCGTAGCTCGTAGTTGCCGGGTGGTAGAAGAAAATTGTGGACTTATTCCTGTGCTCACGTTTTGCTCCGCGTTTTTAATGACATTTTTTTATAATCCATTGGTGATTCAACTGATGAAAGCAAATAACACCGATTTGTATATTTAAGGGTGTTTAGCATCAGGGAAAACCTGGGAGTTACATGCATTGAGACAAATTTTTCTGTTGATTCAACCAGAATACCGTTTCAGCAAACATTCAACAGAATACTTGTAACTTCAAAGTTACTGGGATTCTTGTTAAAGTAACCGGAATTCCGGTTACATTTACAGAAATTCCTGTTACATCAACCAGAATTTCGGTTACTTTATCAAGAATGTGTTAAGTACTTTCTGAATCGGAATTCCGGTTATTGTAACAGAAAATTAATTTATGCTGAGTGTATCAGGGGATTTAGATTGTAAACCAGCTTCATCAGGGAATGTGAATATGCTGAAAGTACTAATTGTAAGTAGGAGACGGATCACTATTTAAAATTGAAATTTAATCCGTTCCACAACTTTCCTTGAAACTTGAACCTCGACCTGTAAAGAGCTGTTTGAATAACATGGAGGGTGAAAAGAGGACGAGGACAAGATGAAGGAAGATTCAAGAAGAATGTGGTAAATAAGAAATAGTGAATCGTGAATCATGGGTTATATTGAGGAAGGGTTAATTTTTTAGAAACGGGAGGGATCTTGTGAGGAAATTAAAGTTGAGGATGAAAAATGTAGATATCTCGAGGAAATCAGAAAATCTCAAAGCTAGTCCGGACCAACCTTGAGATTTCTTCCTTGAGATTTATCAAGAATTTTTGAGGACGAGCACACCCTCTGTTTTTTAAGTGGTGTACCCAAGAAACCGCCTCAAATTAACCTTTTATGGGCATCAGTAGCGTCGTGTCTTGTGCAATCCGGCAACGAAGCGTTCGAGCCGTTCGGTCTATTTGAACCCGTGTAAAATATCGATTAGAGGGAGTGCACCGTACATTTCCTTATAGTTCTACCTTTTGAGTTGGTTTAAATGGACGAAATACGATTTTGCCCAATTGCACTCGACGCTTCTCTAGGGCTTCCACCCCTTGCCCATTGGCGTTGCGTGCAATGTGGCAACGTTCCGGTTCGCCCATTTATTCCCATGAAAAATATCGAACTAATGGGTGTGGGGTGAACACCTTCGCATTCGACCTTTTACATGGATTTAAATGGGCACGGTACGAAGTTGCCAAATTGCACTCTGCGCCACTGCCCTTGCCTCCAAAGAAGTGTCGCTAAAAATTTCTCTTCGAGTCTGTTGAAAGTAAATATTGTAACGGAGACGGATTTGGTCCCAATCATCTTGGCAATTGTGTCTCCAGAGCAATGTTGCCAGACTTTCCTGAATATTATCAACTTTTCAATCAAGTCAAATGGGAAAGCTTGAGTATAAGTATCCTCAAAATGGCAACACTGCGCCAGAGTGACATCGCGCTCTGTTTATCCGCTCCGATGCATTCGTAGAGACTTTGAGAGGCGAACCGAGACCTTGAGATGAGAGCCCCTTCCTCCCCCTCCCGTCTTTCCGCACGGGCACGAGCAACGATTAGCGCCCCCTGTTGGTGTTGCTAGATTTGAGGTCAAAAGCAGTTTATTTTGCATGAGATGTAGGACGCCTAAAGTCTTCTCCGTACATCTGACAACACTGCCCCTGCACTGCTACCAGTCACAACAATTTTCCGATCTTGCTCAAGCGCAGACGTGCCGAAAGCAAAGGGGTGGGCGGTCGGAGGGTAGAGGACGGACGGGGTGGAGCGCAAGGCGAGAACGAACCGGCGCGAACGCCCGAACGGTGGCTGATGCAGTGTGATGCACCGCACCGATGATGGCGATGCGATGGTCTATCAGTTGCATCGACTATCAAGTGATGACTGACGTGAGTGTGCATTATCCTCGCGCAGTGTCCTTAGCTGTTTTAGTGACGAGCGGGAAAATCAAAATCCAGGAATCTTGCTTGTCTCAGATGCTTTATTGAGACGTGAGACCGACATCTGATTAACCAATTTTGAAATTCTCGCTTCTCACCATAACCAAAACAGCTTATCTGGCTTGCAGTGTTGCCGGAACAAAGCTATATTTTCACGACAGCATGGTAGTTTCCAACACAGAGGCGTCATTTCGGGTTCGGCTTGGGGGGGGCAAACCCTTGGAAGGAGGGGGGCAACTGCCCCCCTCTCTCCACTAATGACGATACTGTTCCAATAAAATTCTGATAAATTGTATTAATTTTGATGAGGAAACTAATGTGAACAATATAGTTCCATCGTTTTGCCAATAGCGAGTTAATGGGTATTGAGAGCAGTTGCCTCATTGGTTAGTTATCAATTTGTGGGCCCGTTGTTATAGGTAAGCGTTTACTTAGATCTGAAAGCTATTTTGGTCAATGAAGGATTTTGTAATTTCAAGTACAATTCGCTTTCAAAAGTTTCTTAAACAATGAACTTAGATAATCCTACGAAAAAGTATGTTTACAATCTCTACTAAAATAGAATTATGCACGTACATAATTATAAGCTCTCTCTTTTTTCTGCCTCAATGTGAGGTAACAAGCATGTTTTTCTGCCTTGGAATTAATAATACGCCATTATCAGCAACAAAATTAGCAATATTACCTCGACGTTACGTAATATCTGAATTACAAGTTATTGCATGATGCATCTCAGGAGTATCCAACGAAGCGTAATTCATGAATTATAATAATATTTTCGATTATTTTAAGACCTATTTTATGAAATATTCAAGAATCATTCCCGTTAACTCACTATTTTATCCACTCTTTCTAGGAGGATCGGACTGATCGGAGTATAAAACAACCTAGCTCAGTGGCGTAGCGTGCAATTTGGCAACGCTGTATTTTTCCCTATTTAAACCCATGCAACACGATATAGTTAGATCTTTTTCATGAGTTTAAATGGACAAACTGCAACGTTGCCAAATTGCACGCTCAGCCACTGACCTAGCTCTAATCTTGATGTGATGTCTCCACACTTACTTTTAAAGCGTTTCAGTCAAAAATGGTTTTTAAGTTAAGTCCTGAAATATTTCACTCTGCGCAAAATGAGATGCTGTTAGGAGGAAGGAGCTATAATGCTTTGCAGCTCATCAATTTTACTTTGATCCAGTGCATTTGGGATCTAGTTCCTACGGGTCTGTTGCAGTCTCTACTCAGTTTTAAGTAGACTCATTTGTAGAGTATAATCACTTAAAAATAGCGCTGGGAACCAGTGGCGTAACAGCGAACTCGAGGGTCCCTTGCGAGATTTTTTCATGGGTCATCCAAATTTGTAAGCCTCAAAAGAAGTCGTAAGGGGCAGCCGCACCGTACCTCACCACAGCCCACCACGAGGAAATTCTGCCCACTGTCATCTCAGAATTTTCCGTATAATCTACATTTTTATGTATTTTGAAAATTGGGCCTCGCGAGATTTTGTTTGCATCCTTTTCTACCTTACACTACCCAAAATGTTGGTATGTATGACTCATTAGGTGGTAAAAAGAAAAGTTGAGAGGCCCAAAATTCAAAATTTCCCTCAGAACTGGTCGTAAGTACCCCCACATAGGATCCTCTGGGGTCCCTTTGAAGGCTGGGCCCGCAAGCAAAATCAAATGGGGGCTCACCTTCACTGTTACGCCAAAGTTGGGATTATCAGAAAGTTTCAAAATTGACCCGCAATCAATGAATGGGTTTGAACAATATCCCTACACGGAGGAACGAAAGAGACGAAAAGGAACGAAATGTGAGTCATAGTATTAGTCACACTTACCGAAACCTTCGGTACTCCTAACTGAAGTTCGGTACTCACAACCGAAAACTTTGGTTACTGTAACCGAACTCCTCGGTGTTCCATATGAGCCGAAGTTCAGTTCCTATAACCGATTTTTTTTTCTCCATGTAGATGGCTAGCGTATAGCATAAGTCATTATAAGAGTGACCCCCGAAAATGATTTGTCTTTTCCAATCGTTTAAATGGTTTTTCTTTTCTTTTTTTATGTATTGTATTTTCCCTAACACATTCGCAATAAAATCAAGGTTGGACGGATAGACCTCCTCGAATATTCGTTGTTAAATTAACGCAGCCTCATCTGAGGCATCAAACTGCTTTCCACTTACAAAATACTTACATCTTCAAGTCATTGCCTGTCCCATCCCATCGACAACAACTTGTCAAGATACAGTGGGAACAACGGGCAACACGGCGGTCCCAGAGCGCATAGTTTCTCAACTCTAGTTCGGTAGCCGTTTCGGGTTCCGGTGTTCCCGTTGTTCGAGCCTGGACCGAAGGAGAGCGCTGGGATGGGGGGGGGGGGGGTTGTGCCGTATCGTAAAATCAACTCAACCAGAAACACTTACCCAGATCGACCTGTATTCCTTCCCGTGTACTCGGGCGATTTGGAATAGAACGGTGATAAACGGAGGGTGGTAGTCAGTGAAGGCTCTTGTGGTGGTGGTGGCCTGAGGGGAGAGGTAGGGAAGGGGTTAGACTGTAAGAACATCAAGAACACCGACAAGATGTTGATAATGATGATGATGCGGTGATGATGGTTGACTGTCATGAGTCATGTCAGTCACAAAAAAACGGGTTCAAAGAGCGCAATGATTGTCGCACGGCTGTCGGAGCTCATTGGATCAAAACATAGATTTTTCCGGTTTTGATATTTTCTTACATCAAGAACCTTGTATTTGACTAATTTTATGCTCTTAAATGAATGCTTTTATATATTTTCAAGTTGTCTCGCAGTTTATATTGTTTATAGTCTTTGATTTTTATTCATGAAATTATGAATCTTCCGGACACTGTTACGAGAGCAAAATTCAAGATTGTGATTGCTAATTGTCAAGACGTAGAAAGAGGATTTAAAATACACGGTTAGAACGTGCTAAGTAACTTCAGGCGTCGCGTCGTCAATGGAAAATTTCTCTTTCATTTTTCAAAAAAAAAAAAAAAAAAAAAAAAAAAAAAAAAAAAAAAAGGATTTTTCTCTTCTTGCTTCTCAACAAAAATCCTTGTTTTTTCACTCTTAATTGTTTGCCACTCAATGTTAGTCACTGCATGTGACGTAGAAAAAAAATAGTGAAGGGTCAGCTGCCTTTTAACAAAGCTTGAAGTGATTTATAGTTTGTTCTTTTTGTGGAGCCTTCTTATGACATGTACTGTTTTACATAAGACAGATTCCATGATTCTTAAATAAGACATCTTAATTTTGAAACACATTCTGAAGGAAGAATTTACACTTCCCATGTCCGTGTAAATCATACTGCCGCTCTGATCCAGTCCAGTGTGCGACGGAAGCAGTGATGTACGAAGTCCAATCTCTGGCTGTTGTTCCGTTCTTCCTATTCGACTCCTCTTGTCAGATGGAATGACTCAAGTCAAGAGTCAACACCGTTCCAATGCTGCCAGATCTTATGTAAAAAAAATCTGTAAACAAGGTGTCAGAGACCACCCGTCCACCCCTATTTTGTTCGAGAACGGCTGGCTATTAAGTTTTGAAGTTGTCAAGTCGGATACGAAATTGACCACAAATTTTTCATTTTCGATATTTTCAAGAGCCTCAGACCCTCTCTCGGAGGAGGAGGGATTCGGTGGAATCAAAACACGTTTTTAGGTTTCTCTTATAAACGCCTGATAAAGGTACCAAAATAAGTCAAAAGAAGAAATTATTTCCGACATTTTTTTCGGAGAACGCCACTCATTAACGCGGTCTAACAAACGTTTGAGTTATTTTAAGGGGAGTCTATGGCAAACTCTCAGAAATTGTAATCCGACATATGGCGTTACTTGTCGCTGGCTCTGAAATTACCCGTTTTTTTCACGGTTTTCGGCTGTTTTCTCTGAACAGACGAATAAGAGACGAAAAATCGGATTGTCAGCACCTGCGTAATTTTTTGCTTGAGTTGTATCAGCAAATATTACAGATTTTGGTTTCACCTGTAATCTTTGCTGATACAACTCCAAATTACACTCGGTCCCTAAATTCGTCTTTATTTCTAAACCAATTCGGCCTGTATTTAGCGTAAAAAATCAAGCAAAGAATTACGCAGGTGCTGACAATTCCGATTTTTCATTTCTTATTCGTCTGTTCAGAGAAAACAGCCGAAAACCGTCAAAAACGGCTATTTTCGGAGTTAGCGACAAGTGACGCCATCTATCGGATTAAAATTTCCGGGAGTTTGCCATGGAATCCCCTCAAGTCCGAAACTGCTCAATCGTTGGAATCAAATTTTTTTCCTCCTCGAAAATAAAACTCGGAAACATAATAATCCGGCAGTCGGACGTCGGTAGTGTGGCCGCAAGTGTTAGTTCAACTATGCAAGTTGCCCTGAAAAAAGGGGAAATAATCATTTCATTTATTTTTATTTATTTTTTATTTATTTTTTTTTATTTAAAGGGGGAAACTTTCTCTTTGTTTGTCACTCAGTTCTTTCGTAGTTTCGCTCCTCCCAGGATGCCATGTGGTGCACAGTGGTCTGAAGGATGAAATTTCTGAGATAAATTTTCAAGAAATAAAAAAATTAAATAAATTAAAATATTAAAAAAAGCCAGAGATTGTGAAAAAAGTCGGGTCCCCATTCGAAATATTGGATGTAAGGGGGTGGAGACCCTCAGTCCTGGGGAAACCCAAAGGGGGCTTCAAAATCGGCTACGGCTCTATGCGGTGTCCCTCTCGAAAAAATTGAACCCGTGTTTCAGCGTTCTCCAAAAAATTGCAACCGTTTTCAAGATATTTGAGTGGAACCTTTCATCTTTGACACCCTGTATGGGTACAAGGATAGACAATGGGTTAACCCTCTTAGGCCCAGGTTAGTTCAAAAGAACGCCCCTCTTCCGTTTATAAAGGGAAGGTAGTTAACTGTTCGTACTCGGGGGAGTTGGAATTGCCTATACGATACATTGAAGGCGCCCGAAGACACCTCATCTTGTAATGGTTTTCATGAATGAGTCGCGTTTATCCGGAATGAAGACTGAATCAATGTGAAATAGACTATAGGAGAAAAACGAGTAAACTCGGGCCTGGTCCTTAAAGGGTTAAACTCCCTCCTCCTGTTATCTTTTTCATCGCATACATATATTCGTAGGGAAAATGAGAGAGAAAGAAAAAAGAGAGTCAGTCCCGCCACAGACTGAATGATAAGACAAGTCGGGAACCGACGGAAGGGAAGGAAACACGTTTTATCTCTGCAGGTGACAACTCCTGCGCAGCAGCGGTATCGCGGCTTTGATGGATAAAGGTTTCATAACGCCATTGCCTCTCCTCTCTCTCTCTCCCACTCCCACGCCCCTTCCCCTCCCTCCCGTTTTTTTTTTTTTTTTGTGGAAAAGAAGAGAGACGCAGACAGGACTTACTCGCTCGTAATGCCACCGCCGCAAAGTGGGCATGAATTTGCATTTTTGCGGCAAAAAACCAATAAGTTAAATTCACCATTTTTGCGGCAAAAAATCAGTAAGTTTAATTCACCTTTTAATTTTTAAGTAATTTAATTGAAGCTAAAATGATTTTAGATTCTCTTTAATTGTTCTCTGGTTTCTAGTTAGAATCATGTCTTGGAATTTGGAAGTGGTTCAAGTTAGGGCAATTTAGTCTTGGATAAGCTTTAATACGATAGCTTTAGGCTATTTTAAATTTCTGAATTTTGCCGCCAAATCGCTCATTTCGGCCTACCGTGCGCTGCTGAAGCCTCAACGCGCGAAACGGCTGAAAGCTCGAATAAATACTTTCTGTATAGAAATACTGTTTCCCGTGGTTTGCGCGAATAAATATTTTTCCGAGTTGTTAATTTATTTTGCGCTTTGCAGTCAACATTTTCCAGCAGAAAACGAGCGTGTTTCCTTTTGTATGAGAGTGATTACGCTTTTTTAGGGCTTTGCAGTGACGCCAAAAAATTTCATAGAAATCGCATCGTTGAAATGGTTGAAGCTTTACGCGGAGAAAAATTATCTTCTAAAAATGGCCAGAATCGTAATGAAAACTCCCGGAAAGAATTTTTGGCAGTTTTCAGGACCATGCTGAAAACTTTGCCAATGCTTTGTAACCATAGAATGTCTGGAATTTTTTACCAAAATTTTACTATCTAGTTGAAAATGTTCAACTTTTTGGCAGAAACGGTCCGAACTCTCTACTTGTTGAGACTAGAACTATCCAGAAATCTCTCAAGAAATTTCAGGGAATCTTTCTGTAGTCTGCTCGCAAGTGCCGCCTGTCCTCAAAGGTGTGTCTTTTGCTTATATTCATCAATTCAGGCTAAAAACTGTTGACTTTTTGAGCATCTCGACGTGGTGCCAATATTTGGAAGTAAACTACCCTTGAATCATCTTGACCAATATTTGCGTCTGTAAACTAACTCGGACGATTTCTTGATCATCAACCAATATTAATTGTGTCCGGAAATGATCTCAGTCATCTGCTATTCCGGACGTGTTTTTACGCAACTTATGATTTATTCAGTTTTATTGTTACTTAAAAAAGGAGTGAGAAACTGTGAGAAACTAAGTTTTTTGTCTGAATGATTTATCTCTTAAGGGTAACATTTTAACGCTGGTGGCGGTTTTTGCTTCGTTTCCTATCGTTCAGACTTACTGCCCATGGGCGGATGTACAGGAATTTGTCTGTCTCTCTCCCTTGATGCCATTTGATTGCGTACGCTAGCAAAGGACGGATATAGGAGCTAAAGTCACGTGATGGCTCCCTCTACTTTCCTTTTCTAACACGAGTATTCAAACGTTGCACACTAAAATAACTGATCTTCTTCCCTTGAAAATAACGTTGGGAGTATCTTAAAGGTCCAAGATGGCTGTCATTTAGCTCATAGTGAGTCATAGTGTGGTGGGAGGGGAGGGGACTAGAGGAGTATAATTTCCCTATTACTCCATGATGCATAACTTTTTGTACTTAGGAAGCCTAAAGAAAGCTGCCTGTAGATGAAACTCCCCATTTGTAATTCTTTTTACGACAGCTTTAGGCTATCTTGGCTTTTTATTTAAACTTCAAATTTCATCCAAAATTTGAGTTCGAGAAGTCACTTTTGAAACTTTGCAATGCTCCCAAAGTTATTCTCTTGTGATTTCTCAGCGAATGCGATCCTCTTTGTTGCCGCCGGACCCGTTTCTGCTCATTGTCAGTATTCTAAAATTCTGATTTTTTTTTTATAATTGATTCCTGAATTTGACATTTTCCGTCGCCAAGACTATATGGCGTTTGGCTCACAGAACCGGTCTAGCCCTCATTTTTCGCAGAACCTGACCTGTCTTTTCAATTTCACTCGCGCGGGTCATCGCCATGGCCACCAATCCAAACGCCGTTGACACGTGAGACGAAAATTAGTAGTGTTCTCTGCTTGAAATTACGCGCAATTCAGTTGGAGTAGGCCTGTAATTGTTTATGGGTCATTAAAAGTTGAGCAGGAAAGTTGCCAGATTATCCAAGTGGAAGAAACAGATGTTAGAGAATATGCACTCTGATTTTTTTTTTTTTTTACAAATTAAGAGAGATTGCCACTTGCCAGCAATTGTATTAGATGGGAATTGTGGGTACCGCTTACCGTATTGTGTGTACTTTTCACTGTCACCCCCCCCCTTTAAATTGTAAGATGACCGCTTTTGTTGTAGATTTTGTGGAAGTCTACTGTAAGGGCCTGGATTCTCAAGGAAATTTCACGGCAAGAAATTCTGTGGCAGTTTTCAGGAAAATTGTGATCTTTTGAAGTAGAATTTCCGGCCGAACTGTCAAGAATTCTCCTGATTTCTGCCAGAATTTCTTTTCGGGCAATTTTCATGAAAATGTTGGTCATTTATTATTTGTAGGAAAATATTTTTCCTCCGTGTAAAACCTTCAATGTGTGTGACTGAAAAAGTTTTCAAGCCATTTTAGTTTCAGTATATTTATCTCTAGCAAGTAGTGCCGTGTATTGGGACGATACGTCGCACAAATCATCTGCAATAATCCTCAAATAATAATTCGAACTGTTGTGTCGGACTAATCCACCTTATGTGCAAATCCAATCAACGATCTGAATACACGCTTATTGTTTTTGCTAAGTTTTAAATTAATCTAATCAGCCCAACTGCCCAAGGCTCTTTTATCAGCGATGGTGTGTGAAAAAAGGTGCGTGCTTAGAAGTCTGGCATCGTGAGATTTTTTTTTCTTTCTTATTTTATAATGCACAACGTGGAACTGCGCAGAAAACTTTTATCTCATTAATTATAGAACAGCGTGGTTTCGGACGACGAGTTGTGTTGCAGCGGTGCCAAGTGACCTGTAACAATCAGCACTTTGTTCGTTCAGTGTTGGTAAATTGATGGCTTCTTTGTTTTTTTTTGGGGGGGGGGGGCATGGGATCTGTTTTTCAGAGCTGCCGTTTTGTGTATAAGTATTTATAAAGATATTTTTAAATTCACCGATGATTCTGACGGTTGACCAAAATTTTACACTGCTCAGTTCAGTGTATAACAGCTGTAATGCACTCTAATCTGCAATCTTTTTTCAATTGGTGCGGAGTCTCCGTCGCTGACTTAAAGAAAAAAAAATGCGGTTATTTTCATTTTGATAACTTAACGACGATTCCTCTGATTGAGGAAATATTGCAGATGCTATTATTTTCCGGCATTACAAACTATGACTTTCCGAACTGAAACATGACAGAAACAAGTAAAATTTTTGTTGTATTGAAATTCTGTAATCAGACAGTCACTCAAAAAAATTTGCACTTTTGTTTAAAACCAATTTTGAATGAACCAATTATAATTTTTGATTCAAGGCGTAAGAAAACCGTCCTGAAAGTAGGCCTTATAACATGTCGTCACCCCTCCATATTAGTTCTTTGGTTTAAGGTGAATCCTCGGCAACCTGTAGGTATAGTGAGATTCAAATCCACTAGATCGCGCTATTCTGAAACTAAAGCTTTGCCGCCTTTGGCCGTCATTTGCGGGAGCTAGAGTCGAGTTTTCGAAAATATGTGAACGTTGCATTTAAGATCAAATCCTAAGGAACATGTTGATACCATTCCGAGCTTTCTACGACCAATTTTTCTGGTCGAAAGCATTGGCAAGAAATTGCAAGTTTGAAGGTGTTTATTGAATTCGTACGGAGCCCTCAAACTCGCAATTTCTTGCCAGTGCTTTCGACCAGAAAAAATTGGTCGTAGTAGAAAGCTCGGAATGGTATCAACTTGTTCCTTAAAATTTGATCTTGAATGCAACGTTCAAACATTTTTGAAAACTTGACTTTAGCTCCCGTAAATGACGGTCAAAGGCCGAATGGCGGCAAACCCTTGATTTCAAAGAGCGCGTGACAGTAGCGCTATCTAACGGATTTGAATCTCACTGCAGTTTGCTGAGGGTTCACCTTAAACACACATATTGGGTCTTTGAACAGATTTTGGAACTTTTTGATGCTTCCGGCATTATTTTTCAATGATTTCACGCTCTTAAATTGACCCTCTCCTATGCTGTAGCTGAAGCACAGAATTATACAATCAGAACGGAAACTCTGTCGGATTTTGAAGCAAAGTCGTTTCGCGTCCGCCATGTTGGGATATAGGATGTTTACATCCGGATTCGTGCGCGAAAAAAAAAAAATATAGGACATGATCTGCGAAATTTTCATTCTGAAATGCCAGTAGAATAAAAGTGAGGCCGGAAACTAAGATTTCTTTCCAGAATTTACAGAAATAAATGAGTTTCAACACAAATCACACACGTCCGCCATGTTGGGATATAGGACCACAGCGTTGCCTATTGGTGCCATTAAATTCCAAACTTGCTTCCATTAGCTCTTATGGGAGTTTCCGTTCTGATTGTATTATTCTGTGGCTAAAGTTTGCATCATTGTAAAGAACTGATTTATGTCCTGCAATCTGACAACTGTGGATCTGATGCGCCCGTTGCGATGAACGTGGGATCTGATAAACAGTGGCGGCCATCGCTCATAATTGCGACATGGAATTTGTTTCTCTCTCTCTTTACTCATTGATACGCACGTGTTAAAAAAGGATGGAAGTGAGGACATATTCGGGGCACATACTTGACTTGTGCCCCTATCTCTATCTTTTTCTATCGTGTGCGTTTAAATGGGCGAAGAGGGAGGTAGAGAAATTCCTTTATCCGCTCGTGTAGTTGCATGAAATGACATAGTTGCGTACAGATGCAGAATTAAATGAGGCGCATAAAATCAGTCTTGCCCCGTAATTCCTAATGGCAGCTCGTGCAATCTGGCAACGTTGTATTATATTTAACTATTTGTTTATTTATTTATTTAAAATGAGTCCATAATGTACCTCACGGGCTAAAGTACAGTTGAAGAATTTTATACGCTGAAGAAAAAAATGTTAAATAAATAAACAATTTACATCACAAGCATAATTTAATTTTAAATAAAAAACCAACTAATACTCACGCCTCCAACAACTGATTCTCACCGCAGAACAAAGAGAAACCGTAGAGAAAATAATGGGGACTCTTTATTGATAAGGAATACGAAAATCTCTATTTTTGTTTTACTGTGACTTACCATCTTTTTTTTTTTGAGTGAACAAAAAGAAAAGAAAAGTGAAAATTCGTTTTCCAAATGTTGACAACGCCTCCAAGTTAATTTTTTTTTTTTTTTTTTTTTTTTTTTTTTTTTTTTTTTTTTTTACTGTAGACTGAGTATAGGTAACTTTAATACTAACTTAATATACACACACACACACTCTTAATTGCAATTAGTTTTTTTTTTTTTTTAATTTAAGTTTTCTGGTAGTTAAACTTTGTAATAATAAACTTAATTTGTTTTTGTGCAAATTCTAAAATTAAACAAATTTTAATGCCCCCCCCCCCCCCCAAGAGGCCTTCGAAGTGACTTCATGTGTTCTTCCCGTGTAGTCGTTAGATATTTGCGTTTGATGTATTACTGATGCAGCGTTGAGCAGTTGAATTTAGCAACGCATCTTAATAGTTCCAGTCTTGTTTTTCAATAAAAAAGGATCCTTTCAGAAGTGTCCTCTTGCTGCAGTATGAAATTTGCTTGACTCGAAGCTGGTATCGCGTCGCATTGCCACGTCACGTTGTTTTATTGCCTTTACCTTGAGTATCGAACATTTACCTTGTTGAAATTCAAGCTAAAACGGATCGAAACAAATTACGCCCATACTTATTTTTTTACTCTTCAGTGCACTTCATTTTATCGCGATTTAATTCCGAATATAAACGCTCATGACTCTGCGACGTTGCCATAATTCTCGCTCCTTTTTGAGTTATGTCATGCAGAACAATATTATCTTCTTAAATTGAAAACCTTCGAAAAAAGGTCGAGAAAGTTCTAGGATGATTTAATTTTGGTTTTCGGTCGAAAGAAAATTATAAATTTCCTCGGAAACTTTGAAGATTACATTATTCTTGTGTTAGAAACGCGATTAGCGTCGTCTTCAACCCTTTAACCTTTTCGCTTCATGAGAAAGTTGTCACTTAATCTAACGATAAGGCCCCTAAACCTTGACACATATACCTTCCTCCATCTGACGTATATGCGCAAGTCGATTTTTGCAACTTTTAAAGGGAGCGAAAACAAAATTGACTGACTCCCTTGGCTTTAATGAATTACTCTTTACATTTTCCATTATAATTTAAAAACTATTGAGGATTTGGCATTCTTTACAACTCAAAGTGAAAGAGCAGCATAGGAATCGATAAAAAAGTCAATTTGTCAAATTTCGGGCCTACTTCCGTACATTAAATGGACGACGAATTACAACTTCTTGTACGGGTCAATTTTTTTGAATTTCCATGAATTTTCGTTCTATTTATTGAAGGTTTAAAATAAATCTGGTGTACGTCACTCTATATAATAATGTTTACTTCGTGAAAACCTTTAAGAAATAAAGGTTGAAAAAGTTGCCGCGTGATTCAATTTTGGTTTCGATTAAAACAGAAAAATTAATTTGTTTAATAACGTAGTCGATTACAGCATTTTAGAGTTACAGCTGTAAGGTATGCATCAGTCAGTATATGTAGTATTTACTTCTTGAAAATCTGTTAGAGAAAGGTTGATGAAAGGTAATGCGTGATTTAATTTAGGTTTTTGGTTGAAAGAACAATTGGCATCTGCTTGGAAACTATGAAGATTACATCATGTTTGTGTTAGAAAAGTCACTTGTCGTCTTTATCGTGAAGCTGTTGGGTAGACCATCGTCCGAAAAATGGAACCACGATAGTCACGTGATGAGGTAGCTTCTCATTTCGCTGCGGAGCGGAGGTTGGAAAATGACTCAAAACTCGTGAAAACATGAAAAATTAATTTCCATTGAAAGTGCCTTAGTATAATCTGATATTTTTGCGGCGCTAAGCTGCAATGTTTGGCAACGTTGCATCTGCGCAATCCCGGCCAAACACGCGTTTTTCACGTGTCGAAGACCTTGAAGGGAGCGGGAGCCACTGGCGCATCAAAGATGATTACGTTCTTCTGATTCATAGCGAAAATCTCGTATATTTTTTGTATTGCATTTAACTTTCAAGTATAGCTCAGTCCGCTAACTAAAAACTAATTGGTATGTGCTCTATGTTTCAGGTATGTAATGGCGCTTGTGAGAATTTCTAACCTTGCTCCCACTCGATCATAACCGTAAGTAAATTGAGTTCGTCAGTGAGGTTCGTGCATTGCTACAGTGGCGTCACGTGCAATCTGGCAGCGTTGCATTAAGTCCTTTTGAAGACTCTTGTAAAATATCGATTCCAGTGAGTAGTATTTCGACCTTTTACATGCGTTTAAATGGACAAAATTCAACGTTGCCAGAGTGCACGCAACGTCACTGAATAGTAATGTAACTATTTCTAATTCATACAAACCTGTAGAGCAGGACCGATGCATGATGCGGGAAAGGGAGCAATTGAACCTCCAAACAATCCATTTCTTCACTGCGAAAAAAGTTCCGGCGAAACGGAAAGACCGTGCGAATTTAATTATTAGAAAAGAAGGGAAAAAAATAGTGTAATTTTTTAATAGAAATCCTGGTCAAATAAACGATAAATTTTGGATGCTAGGAATTTTACTTGAAAGAGCTGGATTTTTTTTTTTTTTTTAATTATGAGAAATTCTAGTCATTTGCGTTGATAACCAAAATATTCGCCAGAATTTCTTGCTATTTCTATATAATATCCGGTAATTTCAAGTAGAATTTCTGGCTTTGAAAAATCACTGATTTTGCCACGAGAATTTCCGTTCAGAACTAAAGAGTATTATTTTTTTCCTCTTTTTTCTAGGGACTGTTTGATTTTTCACGCTCTGCCGGTTTTATAACGGTTAAACTAATATAGCCTCGACCGATGTCGGTATTAACCTCAATTTGGGGAAGTTAAGACCAAAAGTTAAGGAATATTCCACAAAGGTTTGATATTTTGCACGGTCGGGGACTATTCCTTTTATCTTTTGAAACTCTGACTCCATCGGAATGGAGCTCTCAATTGCTGTATAGGTTTTGCTTCAGGAAAATTCGCTAAATTTCCTCAAACTTTCTCGGTAAAAAATCAGCCCGATCATTGGGTATACAGAACGATTACTTTTCTTTCCGTGTATAGGATCTCAAGGATCATAGATCACGGATACATGAAAAAATCCTAAAAATCCTGAAAATCCGAAGATGCTCCCGCTAGGCGGTAGCGGGTAGCCCCGTTCTACTTTTCGATCTCGTTGAGCTGGTTATTATCGGTGTGCAGTTTATATCACCGCGGAAAAGAGAGAGGGAGAGAGAGAGAGAGAGAGAGAGAGAGAGAGAGAGAGAGAGAGAGAGAGAGAGAGAGAGAGAGAGAGAGAGAGAGGCCGATATCAGTGCATCGCACGTGGGGATAAAACCGGAGAAGAATGAAGAGAAACAGAAAGCATTGAAGGAAGGGAGATATTTCAGAGTCGATTGAAGACGAAAATAGTGAAACTTATTGAGCTCTTGCTCAAGTTGTAGCGGGAGTATGTATGTGACATTGTCAGATCTCGTGTCCTACCTACTCACACTGAAAAAAGTGCGGTCCCAAGACCCGGACGTTCCGGGCAAATATGGAATATCCCCCCCCAAAAAAAAACAACAAAAAAAACAAAAAAACGGGTGTCACACCCGGATTTGGCCGGTGTTACATTTTTGCTCGTATTTTTCCGTACTTTTTTTTTCAGTGCATGGACGGTACCGCAGTGTAACGTCATTGCTGGCCTGCTCTGTTTGTAAACAAATCGGACTGCACTGAAGCGCGAGTGATTGTGCAGACATTTTCGCCTCTCTTTAATATTTTCTATTCAACAACGTTGAAACTTACAGCCAAGTCACAGGTATTTGGAAGTGCTGATTTCAAATTTGACGTTTGCTTTTGTTGATTTGCGACCGTTTACTTGAAATCCACATTCTTTGAAACATAATCCCCAAATTCGACAAGAAGCAAAAGTTGTAGAGGGCCGGTCTAGAGTCTGTATGACTCCCCCAAGTGGCTCAAATGCTATAATTCGTCGGTGAATTTTTCGCCTCCAAGACAAAGCAATGCTACGGTCAAGCCCACGAAATAAACTATAAATCGGGCCACTAGGGTTAATACACCACTTTTACTAATTTGAAAGACATTGCGGATATATTTTGACTTGCTATATCCATTCCGAAACTCACTTTGTCAGTGCTACTATGCTTATTTTTGCAGGTTTAAACAACCGAAATGGATCCTTAAATTGTTTTTAACAAAAGTTTGGAACAGTCCCATTCTATCAAGTAGTAGCCAGTAGGTATGTGTAATAACGTGTAAAAAATCCGAAAGATTGTTGGTTGAGCTCCGTCTGCCTCCATTTCTAAGACGAGACAGCTTCCGTGGAGGTAACAATGTGACAACGGCGGAAACGCGGTGGATCAGACTGCCTGAACTCTAAGAGAGTCTACACTCGACAGATCCGACCAGACGAGACATCAGCATCTCACGACTACTATCATCATAATCATTATCATTCACTAGGACATGTTTACTGTTTTACGAGAGACTGTATAACGTCTGTAACTTCTATAACGTGACGCGACGGAAGAATCACCGTACCGTTGGGCTTTGCAAAGTGTTGCCAGGTTTTGGTGAAAAATATAATTATTTCCTTTAAAACTTAATGTTAAATTTTATTTTTTGCCAAGTCTGGCAGCACTGACTTTGCAACTTAAATCTCGCGCTCCACTCTACTCGCGCGCGGATACTTCATCCCGCTCCTCGACGCGCGACGCTACGCTGCTCTGATGCTCTGCAAGGTTGCCTAATCGTGATGATTTCTTCGTATAATCGACCGATTTTGATTTACAATTGGGCTCTTGCAAACTTTTGCTTTGAGCAAATAAATAGTGTACTCTAATGTAAAGACCAGGAAAAACTCACTAAATTAACATTAAAAAAGTCTAAATTTCAATAACAACCTCACAAAGTTGCTATAACGGCATGATCGTAATTTGTCACTTTCTCTACGGAGACACAGAGATATGTCTCGAATTAGATAGGAATTTCCCATGATACCTGCGTCTCTTCGCCGTTAAGCCCGATTATGAGAGTGAATTTCGTGATGTTTTAGTGTACTCATCGTCATTTGTACAGGTTACTATGCAAGAATCAACTCTTCAATCCTCTGTAGCAAAAGTTTGCAAGAGTCCCATTAGAGTGGGGGGAAAGGAGAAAATGAATCAGAACAACAATAATCCATCTCGCTCACTCTTACGTGGCTTCCCGTAAGAAATCAGACCGAACTTTTCAATTGCTAATTTATGCTGTAGACTGTAGAGCAAATCCAAAAATCAGAATGAAGGAAATTCCTGATCACTTTAGTAGTTATAAACTTTCAAAATTAATGTTTATCACTACTATAACAATTTCATCCAAGACGTAATTTAACCTTAGAAATGCTATTGGCAAGTTTTAAATTACGCTTGAAAAGTCAAAAATGATGATTTTTAAATACGTTTTTGTACTGATTTTTGGTTTTCCGATCTCAGACCGTAGTGCGCCGCCATGACACCACGTTGGATGCCTCGAGAAAGTTTCGACAGGAAGAGAGGTTTGGATGTGTGAGAGTCCGTGAGTGAGTGTCATGGCAGCGATGTGACCTCGACTTTTTACAGTGGGATGATTTCATGTCATCACGGAAAAAATCGGGATGTTTCGTAGAAAAGCAGGGTTGAGTAAGGAGGTTCGAAAATTTAAAATTGCAATTCGCAGCCTGTTCACGAGCCGCCTCTGGCTCTATATGAGAAAGCCGTACAACTTGGCAGCAAGTCTGCTCTGCTGCGAGCAGTCGCATCCTGGCCTAGCATCGCGCGGTGCTCGATTGTAGAGCCGTCGAACTTCGAGACGTCTTTTTAAGTCATAAGTCGTAATAGTCTTAATCGTCGCGAAGCTGCGTCGACTCTTGGGATCCAACAGCCACGTCTGAAAGAGGGGGTTATGCAATCTGTCGGCTCTCGATACCTTAAGTCGATCCCCAAACGCCGAAAGCTCTCCCCCACCCTCACCCCCTCATTCTATATCTTTTCTGTCTCTTCAGCTTCCAATGCAAAGAACGTAACTTGAGTTGACGTCACATCGAAGCTAGAGCAAAAGCAACGCAAGCTTATTCTGGTTTAGTTTGAAACGGGCAGATGCTTCACAGTTTTTTATGTGATTCCATCAGACGCTACTGCCGTTTTTGCTGGCTGTGTCGATTCGTATGCAGAGAAAGAAAAAACAAATACAAAAACAACTTGATTACCAAAAGCACAAAGATTTGTCGACCGAGGAAAAGTCTCGTGTTGTAACCAGAGTTCTGGTATTTTTACCGTTAGTAGTTGAAAATTCTAAGGAAATTCTGGTACTATGACCAGATTCTGATGGAAACATTAGAATATCCTGATAAAAATCCTTATAATTCTTCGACTGACTTAATTTAATGAATTATCATTGTGCTGGGTAACGTCATCAGTAAATACAATTTTTCATTCTTTTACTTCATCGCAGTAATAATTAAGGTCTACAACTTCGGTGTACTGACCTGATCTTTCAATTTTGGTTGATCTTCAAAATCTGACCACTTACTTGATGACCGCCGTAAGCTTACATACGTACCAAAACGAACGTAACCTCCCAATCTCCAACGGAGCAGCGTGGTATGATCATGGGCGGTATTGATTAAACTCCCTCTTTCCGTCCTTCTCCCTTTCACATATCCGAATTAAGGGAAATGGAAAATATATATCCCAGGTGCGCCACTGATATTGATCCGCGGTACTCATTTTCGGACCAGTCTCATCTTTATTTCAAGGTTTAGCGAGTCGTTTTTTTGCGAAAAGCCTCATTGGGTCTGTCTACTTGAAGCAGTGAATTGCAATGTACTGATGCCTCCTCAAACAAACGACAAAGAAAACGGATGTTTTCCCGGAAATCGAGTTTTTTATCCTGCGGGCCCCGCCGAGCATCAGTTATTTGTGTTATTTTTCTGCTAATGTTCGCTGGCAATTAGTGCGTCAGTTTCACGCTTTCTTTTTTATTTATTTTTACCACTCATGTATTTACCTCATGACTATGCCATGCCGCCACGCCGGCCGTGCCGCTGTCAGGATTGACTTGGCGTCAAATCGTTTTCTCCGGAATTTTGACTAAATGTTGAATCACCGAGTCATATTAAAATCATACATACAAGTACCTTCGGGTGCGCGGAAAGATGGAACCACCTCTACCCCGCACAGTGGGCACAAAATACTTATTTCGCGGTCAAAAATCAGGATATTTGAATCCCCCTTAAGTGCTCACCAATCATCTACGGAGGGGAACATCAAGCTGCAACGTTATTCGGTCTCTTTGTGTGTATAGCGGTCATTCTGATCGGAGCGTCGTCTATTGGTCCCTGTAAAGTTTTCATCATCTAAAAGTTTATCTCTGGGGACCGAGACCGACCAAGTCGGAACTCGACCTAGTTCAACCGATGAGCAACAATTTCAAGTGAAGCTTGAGCCACCTTAGAGCTTGACTTTGAGGGTCATCGATTCCGTTTGGTGAGCAAAGAGTGAAGTTATGCTAGTTGACTTTTCGCCAATTTGATCGGGCCCCTGTAAGCAAGTATTATTCCGTTACATTCGATAAGCTAAATTTTCGTTCTAAGCAGCATTTAGCTCATCGAATGCACGGAGAGTGAGTGAGTGAGTGAGTGAGTGAGTGAGTGAGTGAGTGAGTGAGTGAGTGAGTGAGTGAGTGAGTGAGTGAGTGAGTGAGTGAGTGAGTGAGTGAGTGAGTGAGTGAGTGAGTGAGTGAGTGAGTGAGTGAGTGAGTGAGTGAGTGAGTGAGTGAGTGAGTGAGTGAGTGAGTGAGTGAGTGAGTGAGTGAGTGAGTGAGTGAGTGAGTGAGTGAGAGATGGAGAGAGAGACGATCAAATTCCTGAAAACACCTCTAGAGATCCCTTCCCAGTTCAGCCCGAAAAAAAAAAAATTAAAAAAGAAAGATTTGGACGAAATTCCATGATTCCCCCCCCCTCTCTTTCCGATTACCTTTTTAAGGTCGAAAGAAGACATTTCAGATCAATTCAAGACTTTTTGCAAGTTTCCCTCGAATGTCCACAGTACGTCCTGAGGACGCTGAACGCCTTTTTTTGTCCGGGATCTATTTGGATTTTGGATGACTTTTTTCTTACCATTACATCTCCCTTCAAGTCTTTTACATCTTCTTGACGCGACAACCACGAGCGCGGCATATCTCGGGGAGATCCAGAATCCGCGCTTTTCTTATTTAACCTTCTCTTCCTCTTCTTCTTCCCTCCGTGAGTCCGTGCCTCCACTTCACGCCGCGCCATGGTCCGTGTGGCTGCGGCCGCGATAAGATATACCCGAGTAATGTTATAGAAAAGAATCGCAAAATCCAGTTCGAGTGATCTGAGTACGGCGCAACAACTTTCTCTCTCGCGCGGCCGGGCCGGCCCAGGCCGCGGCCCGCGGGTCCTCATCATGCACAGTGGAAAAAAGTGGCCGTTTTGGCGGCAAGTTTCATTCCATTGGCGCACTTGAGATTTGCTCTATCTCTCTCATTTTCTCAATGAATGTCAAAGTTGAAAGAAGATAAAATAAGAATATTTCACCTCCCTTACCTATGAACCCTTTAGAGACCAAGCCCGAGTATATTCGTTCTCGTGACTACATCTGTCTCACACAATTTCAATTTTTTAATGACAATGAAAGCAACTCCAAAACACTTTATCTTCGATTGCCTTTAATCGGATGAATAGGCAAAATGAACACGTCGGAGCAGGAATATTTAACTACCCCGTGCTCAATTCAAACTATCGAATGTTGTTTTCTCTATCAGTTTCATAGTCGTGAAAGGGTCCATACTTATCCTCGTGTAAAATATATGTTTTTGAATCCTTGTTTATCCTTGTCATGTCTATAATTCACATGTCCTAATGCTACTGTCGAGGGGTGGGAGGGGGACTCCTTACATTTTGAATCAGGAAGGTCACCTTCACCTGCAATGCTTAGTATTTATTGAAATAACTATTGCGGGTAACGTGTCTCCAGAAATCGTCAGGCACTCTTTTTTTTCTGATTTAATGTTTAGTTCTAATTGTAAGTTTTTTTTGATCGTTCAGACTTTCTATAAGTGATGCTATTGGTCAACAATTCTAAGACTTGGCTGTTACTAAGATATGGACATCATTGAATTGAATGTTGTCTTGATATCTTAGCCCTAATGTGTAGCCTTTAGCCAACAAGAAATTGAACTTTGGTTACCGTGGCAACGGCTAAGTCTTACAATTCTCGACAATTAGCGTGTCACACATGGACAGTTTTGACGATCGGCTTCGCGAAAAAGAAGATTCTGATCGGTCTAGCCCGCTGACTTTAATAAGAGTCTTTATACACTGTGGTTTTTACGCGTAACCTGTTCAGTGTTCACTATGGTTTTCTCAGGAAGATGACGCAGGAAATTCAGGAAAAACCGGTTCTAGTGAGCTTCGGGCCTCGGTCCTAAACGATCTTTGAAAATACTCACTAACCCAAACTCTTGATTTGTAGATGGATCATTTTCTTCTTCTTTTTTTACCCACTGTACGGTGTCGCGGCGGTGCCGACCGCCGGCTTTCCTTTCGAAAGAACGTTGCCGGCACGGTGGAGGTGACAGCGTAGAACCTAAAGACTGATTATTAACTCATCATCGGAATGTAATTTACACGGCCGACGCGTCAATGGACATTGGTCACTGGTGGGGTCATAGTCACAGATATATCATTATTTCAGCAGCCAGCCAGTTCGAGTGCATGCTGATCAATGAGCGAAAATGAAATAGATGTTATTATACGGTAATAAGAATAATATAATACAAAGCGACCGATCAGAGGCTGCCTAGAAAAGCGAAAGATTTAAATCGACGTATCAAGTGCCGATGGTTCTAACGAGCGGGTAATTTATGGTTAAGGTGGATCCTTAGCGTTTCGCGCCGATTTCTGCCACCAGAGCGATACCGTTCCATTACAAATCACCAGAGGCAAATAGAGACGAATCACTACGCTAAAATACATAGGGAAGATTTGAGGCGCGCTGAATTTTCGGGGATTCAACAAAATAACGTGTAAAACAACTGTCAACACCTTTTGATGTCGCATGGTGTTGAACGGTGACATTCGATGGACACAGGGGGGATAGGCTTGGAAGTGTAGAGGAGGGTGCTCAACATTCAACACCCTGCGACGTTGACTGTTGTTTTGTTGAATCCGCGAGAATTTAACGTGCCTCGGCTGCAGCCGTTTAGTGCTCCGTCTCTATTTGTCATTGCAAATTACGGACGAAAAGTAATTTATCTTTAGTGTTCGTGCGTGTTTTTATTCACCGGTGCCGCTATAATGTAAAGTAAATAGATCCATATGCTAAGGAATAGGTGTTTGCGGTATAGCTCCAGTGCGGAACCAGTCTGTTGTTCAAAGCTCCGAATTCAGACAACCACGGAGCTCTAAACAAAATACTGGTTTACCGGAAGAGGAGCTACACCAAACTCCTATTTCTAAGCATACTTTCTTTTACGTTACATTTAATTAGAGTTGCACCGATGCAACTCCGGTGAGTAAAGAAACGCAAGGTAATGTAAAAAGTATGTCTGGATGATTTTTAGACTGCTCAAATCCTTTTGTAGTATAATATTTGAGATCACCTGTAATAAAATCAGAAAAGTCGTTCCAGCAGAGGTAGTAAAAATAGTCCTCCTTCAACCATTTTCTTGAAATTTCCCATTACCCAGTCCTTAGAGAATTTTTCCGAGAAATCGTCTGTTCCATTTTCTTTTTAACTTTTGAACTTTTTTCTGTAAAAAGCTCTCCGAAGGTTCATTCATCATTATTTTTGCTCTTCCAACTTTTATGAATCCTTTCAGACTTTTCCGCCTCGGTGTTTCTTTTCCCCCTCTATTTTTTTTCCCACTTCCAATAACGTTTCACCCTTTTTTAACGAAGAAAGGAATTCTTGAATCTGAGGTAACGTTTGAAAAATTAAAGCCGGGTAGCTGCCATATATTCACCCATCGCTGAATAAGAGTAAAATTTCGTCAATCGTTATTTTTTTTTTTTTTTTCATAAACTGCGGTGTCTAACCAAAGATTGTGGATTCTGCGAAAATCCCGGGCCTCGGTGTGTTTGCGCTGTCGAGGCCCAGCATATTTTTTCCTCTTTGGAAAACCACGGATATTGATTTCCGCAGCGCTGCCACGTTTCCGGTTAAAATCTGTTATTTATAATTGCGATTCAAATGGGGGGGGGGGGGGGTAGCACGGCTTTCGGGTTGTTGTTTGGCCGAATTTAAAATACTTTCCTATTCCAACGGTGTTTTTCAGATGGGTGCTGGGCAGCTCACATTGACGGATTCAGTCCTCGCGAACTTGGGATTTTCGCCCCCTCTCATCGGTAACCTTCCTTATATGTTCTGCTCTCTTTCTTTCCCCCCACTTTCATATTTTTACTAGCCAAACGGGGGGGCGATGGCCCCCTCCACCACCCCTGTATCCGCCAATGATACATCAGAATACTTTGAATTTAACGAAATTACCTTATCCAACCGTGTTTCCTTACATGGGTGGACAGATCAGAGTATTTTCATGTATTCTTGTGTGAATTTAACGAAATTTCATAACTCAATGGTGTTATCTATATGCATGGGTGGATGCAGAGTATTTTCTTGTTTTACACGGTCACCCTACTTAATTGAAATGTTGAAACTTTTCGTACACCGATGGATTCACCCGGGAATTTGGGATTTCCGTCAAATTTCCGTAAGACAGCAAACTTGAATATTTCCTCCAGTCTCCGTTGATGTTGCATCACGGTTGGTTCCATTCCGATGAAAAGTGAGTTGTTTGCGTCGCGAGCTGTATTCGTTTTGAAGTCGGGCAAATTTAATTTTGTTGATGTTGTTTTTCATAGGCCAGGTATTTTCATTGTAAGTCTACGCTCTGAAGTTTCTCCTCGCTCAACGAAAGTTTTGAATTTTATCGTTGAAAATGACTTATCTTAGCCTCTTTTTATTTATTTATTTTGTTTATTTCTGAACGATGCGCGGGCGATCGGGCATAAGCCCGGAAAATACAAAAAAAATGCCAAAGTAATAGCTAGAGACTGACTTATGGAGTTCACAAGATGGCCAATAATATTAATGGACGTGAAATGTGAAGAGTTCAGAATAAATGGAAGGATAGACATTGTTGCTGCAATCGTTTTGCAACTTTTTCGCGTGTATAAAACCAACTATAACCCATTCTCCGGTTTCATCCTGATTACTCCAAACAATGTATAATTTATTTTGTTCAACGATTTCTTGAATTGAAGGCCATTCGAGCCACCCCCCTGTACCTCCCTTAGATCCGCCACTGACAGGTTAAAATTTGAAAAATATGGATTCATCGAACGAAAGAACCATCTCTGGATATCAAAGACTTGTAGTTTGCGTTGGTTTGTTTTATGCCTGCATCTTTGCAGTCGGGACTCGGGAGTGTTTGTTTATGTTCGTTCGGTGTTCTCGATGTGCGGTTCCGTGTCGAGTGTTTGTGGTGTTTTTATTTGGTGTCGTCGGGAGATCGGTTGAATGAACGACAAGCGAGGTTCGACTTGAGTGACGTCATTGATCAATACCAGAACCGCCATGGAAAGTCGGCACAATTGTTGAAGATATGAGACTTTCTGCAGCGCACGTTGATTGAAAGAATTAGGGCTCAATCATTCGATACCGCGGACATTTCAAAGTAGAGCTCGTCCCAATCCCATTTTCCTCTTCAGAATTGAGGCGATCCCGTGAAGAGAATAAGGCTCTCCAAACAACAAAAAGTGCTCTTTCGGAAAACATCCACCGTGAATCCTAATCCACAGTTCAAAGATGGCGGTCGTCGAATGAGTTGGTCACAGTGGGGGAGTCCCGCCTAATAGTAACTTTCTATGCTGAGAAAAGTGATCCAAAATCCCCCAGCAAGAAGGTAGCGTCCGCGGACACTGCACTTGGTTTGCGATCGTCAAAAAGTGGCCAAAAATCGACAGTTAATTTTATCATCAATTTATCATTTACGAACCCTCAATGCAAAACCACAAAAGTCAAAGACAGAGACCCTTAGTGACAAAAAAAAAAAAAAAAAAAAAAAAAAAAAAAAAAAAAAAAAAAAAACAATCTAAACAAGAACTTTTAACCTAGGAATGGCACTGGACAGTTTGAGATAAAATTTGCAATGTCGAAAACGATGTTTTTGAATGACCTTTTTGAGGTTTTTGGCCACTATTTTTCGATTTCAGACCACAGTGTACTGGGCACTTGTCAACTTAGTATTCTAAAAACAGCTCGTTTTCGTCGATTCCGTTTTAGAGAAAACTGCTATTAAATGGGACTTCTTCTCCGCTGCGTGACCCGCTCTTTCGACCGCCATCTTTCAAGTTTATCAAACGCATTAACTGAGTTAGTGAGTGAATTTTAATACTTTTTGATGCTTTCAATATAACTTCCGCGCGATTTTACACAGGAATTGACTTCCCACAACGCTGTAGCGACATTTTACCCAAAATAAAACCCCCATTATCGTAGATTCACTGTGCGGCGTGCTATATTCTGATTGTGAGATCGTTAGAAAAAAAGTGGTCAAAAATCAGTGATGCATAGCAGTGTTGCCAGATTGAGGTGAAAAAGCCGTACGTTTTTCATTGATTTAAATGGGGGAGGATACGACTTTTTACCCTCGATCTGGCAACATTGATGCAAAGTCATCATAAATCATTGTTTTCGACCTTTTAACCCTCCAAGGGCCAGGTTAATTAAAAAGAAAGTGACTCTTCCGCTTATGTACGGAAGGTAGGTAACTGTTCGTACTCGGGGGAGTTGGAATTGCCTATACAATACATTGAAGGCGCCCGACGAAATCTTATCATTCTAAGTGTTTTCATCGATAATCGCGTTGATCCGGAATGAAGACTGAATCAATGTGAGATAGACTAGAGGAGAAAAACGAGCATACTCGGGCTTGGCCCATAAAGGGTTAAGCACAATTTATAACTTTCCAAAGATAGGTTTGGGTTTAAATTCCTTGTTAAAAGTGTTTTCTGTCTTAAAAATTTATCTTGAAAGTTTATAAAATGATAAATTTATGATAAATTTACTTTCTGATCATTGGCCACTTCTTGACGATTTTAGACCACGGTGCTGCGTTCATAGGCGGGAACAGTAAGCGATGAACAAGGAGTAAGGAAAATAAACGCGATTGTAAATGCGGAAAACGAAAAAATTTGAAAATTCAACAATTCCTGATTATTATCTGTCCGTTCTCTCGCTCGGGCTGAAAGTGATGAAACTGAAGTTTTTTTTGAAGGATAAGTGTCTATGGTGGATTAAATTTCTGCGCATGCATGGAAACGCATCGTGATTTGTGGCTGCAGTGCATCAGCGATTTGAAAGATAAGAAAGAGCTCTGATCGAGGACAAAAACGCAGTACGCGGTTAAGTGCTCACTGATGCTCCTATACGCGTCTTCCTCGTTCAATCGTGGATCATTGATGTGAATCAATTCATAACGGAAATAATTTGCTGATGCTCAGCATTCTCAATCCTCATTGCCAAACTCAACACGGGTTGAACGTTGAACGCATGTCGCCGAACTTCCATCATGCACTAGAGTCCCAATACATATACTGCGAGAGTTGCGCCAAGTTTCTCTAAATGAAGAAGAAGAAGCGGATCAATGGAGCCCCCAAAAGGCAAATTGCAAATGGCAATTGCCATTTGCCTCTGCGTTGTTGCCGCTATTTCGCTATATCTTATAGGTTAGGTTCAGATCCTCCACAGTAAAGGTCGTTTTTGAAAGAGATAATGTTCTCCAGAATAGCATTCAAGCAGAGGAAAAATTAACAATAATTACTGCGGTCACTGTAACTTCAAATGTGTAATGAAAGCTAGTACGCGAAAAGTAAACAAACCCTCCGCCATTCGCATTTGCCTCTTGGGGCTTTCGTGACAGCCTAAATCTGAGGGCCAATCAGAAATGGATTCAACAATGGCGCTACTCTCATAGTATATAGGGACTCTAGCGAGCTTGTACCGTGTCCAAGTCGCACCGTTCGTGTCTCTTTTAAAGCGCTTCGTACCAGAGTTGGGGAAAATGTGGGTCGTAATCTTAATCTAATCGTCGTTTTTTCGGAGGGTGAATTTTTGGTAATCAGAGCTGATTTTTTACGAGCCACCCATCGCATTAGTTGCAGAAGAATTAAATCTAATCGAAAATCCCTAAAGTTTACTATTTATCTGCGAAGAATACATTTAATTGCCATCCGAAGGTTTGGCGATTACCGATTACCCAGTAATCGTGTAATCGATTACACTCCTGTTTGCCCAACTCTGCTTAATTCGTACACGACCAAGCAGGTTTGATCATGTAAGAAATCGATGAGCCGAAATCCACCACAAACGGCAGGTGAGCCAACGTTGCATGTTCAGTTGATGTTCCATTCGTCGAACATCTGTGCAGTTTACCGAGACTCTAAACCCTGCCAGTGAGTGGGGTTCTTGGGCCAACGGATTATAATGTATAAGGGTCAATATGGGTGTAAAATCACTCGAAAATTCCATTGTTTTATAGCACAAAACAGTTCTATTTTTGACTCATAAACGCAATAAATGCGTTGAAACAGAAGATCAAGATGCCTGTCGTTTATAGCGAGTCACTCGGGGAGTCCCATCTAAAAGCAGCTTTTTCCACGCTGGGAAAAGTGATTCATCACAGAGTAAAGGAAATTAGATGGAACTCCCCCATTGTAACTCGCTTATATGACAGGCATCCTGAGATTTTGTTTTAACGTATTTATTGCAAGTCATTTTTGGAACTTTTTGATACTTACTATGTTTTTTTCAAGTCCTATGTTATAACAATAGACGCGTCTTGTTTGAGTGCTGGAGCTAAAGTTTGTATCATACCGATTATTGGAAGCCTTTCAAAGCAAGCTAAGATGCTCTGTTAAGCATCAAACCGTTCCATCGTTGACTCAAGATCAATAAATGCGATTGAATAAAATGTATGTATAGCGAGTCATAATATAATGGGAGAGCCCCATCTTATTTTAGTCGTTATACTCTTACAATAAGATGAATCACTTTTTCCAACGAGCTATAAGCAAGACGGGCGTCGGCGTGTTACAATTCCTATCCCAAAGTGAGACAGCATAGACAGTTTTTTGCATCTTACTTTTTATCATTAAATCAACTATATTGTAATTAATTCAGTGAAGTCTAATTTGAAACATATGTGCAAGTGTTGAAGAACATGGGTATCTGAGCTGAGCACATAATTTTCTTACATGCTCGTGCGTGAAAAAAATTGTTGTTAATTTCTTTAGCATGTAATTCATTCTGGAAAAAAAAAGAAAAAAAAAAAGCACTTAAATCGATTCCTGTGTCTAGACATCTATACTCGATAAAACCGTTTCACTTTCATTTCAATTTTCAAACCCATTTCAAATTGGTCTGTCCTAGAGTCCCTATACATGAAAAGAGTAAAGACACGTGAACAGAAGTGAAGAAGAAGAAGAAGAAGGGGTCTGAGGAGCCTGGAGGCGCGCCTCTTATTTACATTTTTATTCAACGATCTTCCCGCCAAAGATTACTTATACATGTATTCGTGTGTAAGTAATCTTTGTTAGGTCAACCTAACCTTCAATTACCGTTAGCTTCACTACCACTACCTGTTTTCATTTACAGTGAAGAGTAATGTGTGAATTTTATTCTGTTTTGAACATACGTCAATTTCAAAAGAAAATTTCATCAGTATAAGCTAAAAATGCCGAAAGTTTCCTAAAAGCTGGGTGGCTAGTAGGAAGATGGTTCCGTGAAGATCTAAACAAGAGGCGCGCCTCCAGGCTTCATGGACCCTTCTTCAGTTTTCAGCAGCGAATCAGAGATTGAATCTCGTATGGCGAGACTCATTCATATATAGGGGCTAGGGGCTCTAGTCTGTCCTATAAACTCCTAACTTATAATTTAGGTTAAAAAATAAGAGGCAAGCAAATAACAGATCGTATGAAAGTCTGAAGCAGTAGCGGCTCGTGCAATCTGGCAACAGTGCTATTTTGTCCTTTAAACCTGTGCTAAAAGATCGATTCTAGGTGAGGCACAGCGCCTCACCAAATAATCGATTATTTTACATAGGTTTAAATGGAGGGAGTCCATTGCTGCCAAATTGCACGAGCCGCCACTGGTCTGAAGAGATTTCCATCGTGGCTGCCTCCGGCCGGATTGCCTTTAAAATGGTATCGCAGAAAGCCCTTCTTGATGGTTATAGCTCGTTTCCCCAATCCCCCCCCCCATCAGTATGTAGAGAAACCTGCTGGTGGATGGTAACCCCCCCCCCCCCCCCTTCCCAATTCGACTCGTTCTACAACAGCCATCTTTGAATTTTGTTTAACCGCAATCATGCATAGTTTGTGAGTTAGTCACATTAAGGATAAAAGGCACGACTCAAAATAATACTGGTACTAAGCGCTTGATTTATCGTGTTTTGCAGTGAAATGATCGTATTTTACCAATTGTTGGTTTATCTATGGCAGAATACGGTACAACACGCGATGAATATATCGCTCAATACGAGGGTTAGGCTGGGCCGAAAAAAGCGAATTTCGGATTTCGAAAACGCAATAGCAAAAAAAAGTTGCTCTAGGTGGTCCTAAAGACGTGTGTAAAATTGCAGCCCCGAAAAATAATTTTTACTATCGCCGCAACGTCTTTGAAATTTCGTTAATTTTGCGAAAAAAGCCAAAATTTCACAATTTTTGACGATTTGGCAACCGTGTTTTGAGGTCGATATTCACCGAAATTTTGCCTCAAACCAGCTCTAATACACTTGTCATCAACTTACTTTTGCTTATTTTGAGGTTTGGTGCCCCCTAACCCCCTTCTCAAAGGTCCTAAAAATCGCTAAAAATTCCGAAAAAACCCCGATTCTGAGAAACGTTTCGGAACTGTCAAAGGAATCTAAAAGTGATAAAAACGGGTGTGTATACCCGGTTTTTTGACAAAATTAAGGTGGCGCTAGAGGGGGGGGGGTGGGGATGCACCCCTATCCCCACACTCAACCCCCCCCCCCCACCCCCACCGACCACAGGACCTATCTAGGTATTTTGGTGTGCTTTCTCCATGACGCGACAACAGTCTAGCTTTGCATGTATGTAATGGGGATATAAATTTACTGTGTAGAATGTTTTTTGGCAAAACAGATGTGACAGTTACATAATTTTTAAAATCAAAATTCAGCTCTCCCCACCCTAAAATGTTGTCATCACTCTATCTATATGTGCCACAGCTTGCCAAAAAAGAGGTTGCCGGGTAAAACGATTCGCACCTCTTCAGAACGGAGACTTCGGTTCATTTTTTCAGAAGTTTTAAATTATCTCGCATTCAGAACAATGCACAAGAAAGAGACTGAAACAGGTCCGCCATGTTGAAAATTCACCGAAATTGACCGAAAAAATGGTTCTATTGGCTCATATCATTGAGATGATTCATTAGGATTGACTATTATGATCACAAACCTACTGGAAGTTGTGCCTCAGAATGAAGTTCTCCTCCTCGCAACCATCCCCAACCTCAAGTTCATGTTACTAAGTACATGCCTCACATTTAGTTGGAACCAACGAGTTATAGCTGTAGAAGGGGTCTCACAAACGTGTTCAAACGGTGACAGCATGGACGATCGGAATCTGATTTGTTTGTCTCGCTGATTTTTAACCTTTAAAGCAAAAATTAATGTTAATCCAGGGGAATTGGTTTTAAACGAAAGTAATAGTATTTTAGAGTGGCTATCTGGACACAGACTTCCAATACAACTATCCAGGTCAGAAAATGTTGATTTTTTCTGTCATATGGCAGTTTCTTTATTTATCATGCAAATCCTTCCGTTAGAAACAGTCATAGGGAATACCATGTGTCCAGATAGCGACTCTACACCGCTTGCCCATTGGTTTATAATTAATTTCAAAAGTATTTGGCACAAATTTAATTTTTTAAATTTAACGGACAAAAAATTGAGACAAACAAACCGAACCTGTGTGAAGAGCCTGTGTCTATAAGAGATGTAAAGGAAAGGAAAGGAAGCGCTTGGGTATAAATATTGAATCCTGTTGGATTTTTTGAAGATGTGATTTTGTTACATTTTCATAAAATGGTTACGCGCTACACTGGTTCCCAGGGAAGTACAGTGATTTATGCGTCGATGGACTATATCTGCTTAGTAACATGGTTTTGAGGTTGGGGATGGTTGCAAGGAGGAGAACTTCATTCTGAGGCACAACTGCCTGTAGGTTTGTGATCATAATAGTCAATCCCAATGAATCATCCCAATGATATAAAATTACTATCGTTGTAAATGAAGCAGTACCACAGAATAATGCAATCAGAATGTAAACTCTCATAAGAGCCAATGGAAACATTTTTTCGGCCAATTTCGGTGAATTTTCAACATGGCGGACCTGTTTCGGTCACTGTCTTTTGCATTGTTTTGAATGCGAGATAATTTAAAACTTCTGAAATTGGGAGCTTAGAACATAATGCTTCAAAATGAACCGAAGTCTCTGTTCTGAAGAGGTGCAAATCGTTTTACGCGGCAACCTCTTTTTTGGCAAGCTGTGGCACACATAGATAGAGTGATGACAACATTTTAGGGTGGGGAGAGCTGAATTTTGATTTTTAAAATTATGTTACTGTCACATCTGTTTTGCCAAAAAACATTCTACACAGTAAATTTATATCCCCATTGTACGTAATTACATACATGCAAAGCTAGACTGTTGTCGCGTCGCGTCATGGAGAAAGCACACCAAAATACCTAGATAGGTCCTGTGGCCGGTGGGGGTGGTGGGGGGGGGGGGTTGAGGGTGGGGATAGGGATAGGGGTGCATCCCCACCCCCCCCCCTCTAGAGCCACCTTACTTTTGCCAAAAAACCGGGTATACATACCCGTTTTTATCACTTTTAGATTCCTTTGACAGTTCCGAAACGTTTCTCAGAATCGGGGTTTTTTCGGAATTTTCAGCGATTTTTAGGACCTTTGAGAAGGGGGTTAGGGGGCACCAAACCTCAAAATAAGCAAAAGTAAGTTGATGACCAGTGTATTAGAGCTGGTTTGAGGCAAAATATCGGTGAATATCGACCTCAAAATACGGTTGCCAAATCGTCAAAAATTGTGAAATTTTGGCTTTTTTCGCAAAATTAACGAAATTTCAAAGGCGTTGCGGCGATAGTAAAAATTATTTTTCGGGGCTGCAATTTTACACACGTCTTTAGGACCACCTAGAGCAACTTTTTTTTGCTATTGCGTTTTCGAAATCCGAAATTCGCTTTTTTCGGCCCAGCCTAACGAGGGTCATTATGAGTGATAATGCGAGCGCTAATTTTACGGTTACTTTTTGTTCTCTGTGCAATTTGGAAACTTAAAGACGTTCCCAACGTTATTTTCAAGTGATTTTGTATCGAAACGGAGCTGTTGCAAGGGTCCGAAATGTTCTATATTTTTTTTAGAGAGAAAATGAATCAAAAGCTGGGCTGAGAACAAAGTTGCTTTTGGTTTTTACCTGCACGTGTCCCGGTTTTGGGGATACACACGTTTAAAGTTGCCAAAAATCGTGTGTGTTGTGTGATGTCACAGCGTGGAATTCCCAATTAAAACTGTGTAAGTACGTATTTTGGGCCAAAATCGCATCTCCGAAACAACGAAACCTAGTTTTAGAGATCAGAAGTATTCTTGTTTTCAGCTGAAGGACTCCTAGCATTTGCTTACTAGCACCAACATATATAGTTCCTTCCAACAACTGTCCAGTCGTCGTAGCAAATTCATTGTTGCGGCAAAAGTTTGTATAAAACCTAGTATAAGTCAATCAGCAAACGCTCCTTCATAAAATAAATATGCTGATTTCTCTGATATTTCGCAACAGTGGGACTGAAGCAATTGAAGAAAAAAACGATCAGCACTTTGTTGTTACTGGTTTGGCGGGAAGTCTCTTACATTTGCATTCTCATTTATTTTAAGCGCTCGTCGTATGCATGTTAGATTAGCAACTTTCCTTTTTCAGAGAGCGACATTTCTTGAAATTTTACCCGATGAATAATTTTTCCCCGGACTCAAATTAAGACGGCATTGAAATTTTGATTTTTCCGCCCGCCAATGTTATTGGTGGAATCCTACAATCAAAGCCTGATTTTAGCGCCTCCGAAATCGAAGTGTGTCCGTGTGTGAAAGTAAATCCGCTCTGACTTTGCTCTACTTATCAATTCGTGACTGTGATATTTTTCGGCGTTTGGACCACTGACTACACTTAATAGGGAATATACTGTTTGACTGATGAGCGGGAAATTTGAAATCCAGGAATCTGATAAGCTGCAATGCTTTTTCTTATAAAAGTGTAAAATTAGTATCCGTAGTATGTTCAAATTCGGTTATCTGCATGTCAATATCAATATTGACGATTCTTTTGGAAAATATCCTATACCACCAGGTCCACCACCAGGTCCATCAGGTGGTACCAAACACAAGAAATTAATTTCTGTGTCCACCTCACCTCTTTTTAACGCTAATACCGTCAATTTTAACTAATTCAGTCGTTTTACAAGTTACAAGTTTTCATTTTAGGTTGAAAAAGAGGCAAATATAAACAGCACATCGCTCATGCAATCACACCCATGCATGTCTCTGTGCCGTTTCTCTCGAACCGACACTCTTTTCTTTCTTTCTCTCTCTCTCTCTCTCTCTCTCTCTCTCTCTCTCTCTCTCTCTCTCTCTCTCTCTCTCTCTCTCTCTCTCCTTCTTCTTCTTCTCTTCTTTAATTTTTTTTTTTTTTTTTTTTTAGAGAGAGAGAGAGAGAGAGAGAGAGAGAGAGAGAGAGAGAGAGAGAGAGAGAGAGAAGAGTGTCGGTTCGAGAGAAACGGCACATCTCTTTTAAGTATGCCGCTTAAGCTATAGTATCAGGCTCATATGAACTCCACTCAATCGCGGGGTACACTGTACAGCCCCCCCCCCCCTTTTACTACGAAGCAAACCAGTCATAACTCACACGTCACAATTAGATGAGTCCCAAAAAAGTCCGATTGGATCTAAGTAAAATACAAAATTAATGGATCGAGTTGAATAATGATCTACTCGATCAGAGCCGTAGCCAGGAATTCGTCTTTCCTTCTCTTTGGCCATCCAAAGGCATGAGTTTGAAAAGGATGGAGGGAAGGGCTATCAAGTGACATCTGCCCTTTTTGACACGTGTGATCAAATGAGTAAAGAGAGAGAAAGGCACATTCCTGATGGCTACGGTTATGCACCGGATCACTCCCGAGAACGCTTTAGCTTGTTAGTTTGAACACATCAGTTTCGAAAAGGTCCGATTTCCGATTATATTTACGCGTCAAAGGCATAGAATTCGTTGACTTTGGCATCACTGCAAATGCAACGGTAGCGCCGCCAGGCGCCACGCTCTATGCCTTTTGTGCCTGATCAAAGTCTATCAGGACGGGGCTAAAGGCAGGACACTAACAGTTGAGCAACCGGAGATCTGGGAGATGCCAACTGCCATCAATGAGTCATTGAACGGATTTCAAAAGTTATCGAACGGTAAGCCTTAACCTTGGAACGTCTAGCACTCGGTTGCCGGCTTTTAATACACATACACGCGAACAGAATATCTGCATTTCTTCCATTTAAATCAACGCAAGGTCACGTGTTTTATTTTCCCTCTCAAAATCTGACTCACGTGATCTTCTTCCTCCGTATGAACCTCGACCTCGCCCCGCGCTTGTCGCGTCCAATCTCGTCACTCGTCATCATGGAAATTGATGCTGAAAATCACTGTCTCATTGAACACCCCCCTCCACCGGTCACGTCACGTCGCGTCGCCATTTGGTAGCCGAAAACCAGTATTATTATATTCCTGTATCCTGTATCACCCATGATTCATTTTGTGGAGCCTTGCTCTGCGCGTAGAAATAGCTGTTCTCATTCTTTGTTAGAAAACTCCTTCAATTCGTCGGGTATGCAATTCCATTTCCCAAGAGCAGGAAGAGTTGCATGGCACATGAGCCCTCACCGTCTTCACACCCACTGCGACCCCAATTCGATCGTGCCCCGATCCCCGCTCGTTTTGGTTCGGAAAGTGGGTGAGCACGTTGGGATATTCACCGGTATATTAATAATTACAAAACCTTTTTGGTTTAGCTATTTACACTATAAATAATATAGCCATCTTTTATCTTTACTGCACCGGTGCGATGCTCCAGTGAATATGTAAACTAACGGGTATTACCGATCAAATTTGATTTTTGTAAACGCATCAGTCGTCTATATTGATGATTTATTCTCATTTTGTTGAAAACATAAATTGCAATATAATTAAAGTAAATAAATTAGATAAACTCTTTTCGACTAGATTAGATTGGATTGGATTAGATTCGCGCAAACAGACGAAACAGAAAAAAGCGCTTTGATAGCGTTGACAAAACCTATGATAGAATGACCTAGCAAAAGACTTTCGCATAGAGCTAGCCAAAGGTTTTGTACGCCTAACTAAAGAGGTTTTGCTGGGTTAACCGATTATTAGGTTGGCTTAACCGAAGCCTTTTGCTGGGTCTTTTTCAATCAAAGTTTTTTTTCAGCGCCTTAAAATTTTCATTAAATTACTAACTTTTACCTTCAGTCAACTGTGGGAACAATCGATTAACTATCTGATAAATGGCAAAACTGTGTAACAACGACTCTTCCCTCATTTAAAATGCGTTAGAGATGTGTCGTTGTTGCGCTAATCGCCTCAATTTTACTAACTCGTGAGTTTGGTTCGATATTTTATTTGTTCTCCGGTGACCACGTTGCTCGGTCGGTGGTTGATTACATCATCCATCGATTGTCACGAGTCCTGAAAGTGACAGCTTATAACAGTACATTGACTCAGCGGAAAATGTCGGAGTCGCATTTCTCTCGGTCATTCGAATTTTCCGTGGATTGTAGTTATACATGGGCCACATAATGTACACGGGATGGACGGTCCTCGACGACAAGTCGGGTATCCTCGCTGTTGATTGGTGGAGTGGAGACACAACTTGCTCTGGATTTTACGCTAATCGGAGGACTCCATTTTTATTCTATTTGGATCCAGCGGGCTGATCCTTGAAATTCACGACTTTTGGGTAGACTGGATAAGAATGAGAAACGGTGATTGGTGGAGACGAGTCACGTGGTTGCCCAGTCTAATCAAAATACGGAATGGATTAGACAAGTTATCGGGTACTCCAAGACTGTCCGATAAATTATCTAATCCATTCCGTATTTTGATTAGACTGGGCAACCACGTGACTCGTCTCCACCAATCACCGTTTCTCATTCTTATCCAGTCTACCCAAAACTCGTGAATTTCAAGGATCGGCCCGCAGGTCTCCGGGAATCCGCTAATCATAAACAGTTGCTTTGCTCCTGATTTATCAATTTTTGTTGTTTTACTCCAATTTGATCTGTACAAAAGTATCGAATATATCCGGAGGTTCGGTTTATCTATTTCAAACTTTCGCTACAGAGTCTTAGAAGGTTGATTCGTATGTAAAATCGCGAGAAAATCTCGTCAGAAGCATTGAAAAGTCTCAAAAACAATTGATGCTCCTTTTAACAAAATTCAAAGATGACGGTCGAATGAGCGGGTCACAATGGGGCTATTGCACACTTTTGCTATAAGCTATTTAATAGTCGATTGAGGCGTAAAAACCTCAACAAATAACGATGGCGGCACTAAAAACTTCCAAAATCCACTCCTAAACTCAATAAACGCAGTTATTTGCGCGAGCGTAATGGTGGCCGAAGGCACTAACAATGGGAGATTCCTATCTTAATTTCGTCACTCTTTCTATGTTGACAAGGATGATTCACAGAGTAATTAGTCATCAGAGTGATGATCCACATCCGATGAATGGTGCCGCAACATCTAGTGACACCGGTGTCAAATGAAAGTAGTCTCTTATTGGTCACTTCTTAATGGAGTTTCAGAATTGTTAGATGGGAATCTCCCATTGTTAGTGCCTTCGGCCACCATTACGCTCGCGCAAATAACTGCGTTTATTGAGTTTAGGAGTGGATTTTGGAAGTTTTTAGTGCCGCCATCGTTATTTTTTGAGGTTTTTACGCCATAATCGACTATTAAATCGCTTATACAAAAAGTGTGCGATAGCCCCATTGAGGACTCCTTGATTGTGACGGCCTTTCGTTCGACCGCCATCTTTGAATTTTGTTACATCGCAATGGATTGAGTTTGTAAGTGGATTTTGAGACTTTTCGATGGTAATTGCAACGTGATTTAAACGCGATTTAAATAAGGGACTGATCTTTCATAGCGCTGTAGCAAACGTTTTCAGTAGACCTATTGCAGCTTTTTCCATGCTGGGAACAGAAATTCAACGTAGAATAATTTTATGTGGGAAGCATTTCCTTATGAACTAACCGATACTTTTTATGGGACTCCCTTCATTGTGACTCGCAATGCGACAGCCATCTTGAAGTTTCGGTTATTAAATTCTTTGATTAGATTTTTGAATTAGTTTGGTAACTTCGGAAATTGTAGTCCTCCCTCCAGTTTCTTGGAATTGGCGGCCCTCTTGTAAATCATGTCACATGTCTTCTGATATTATTCCTAACCTTTGGTTTTTTGTTTGTTTTTTTGTTCACAGGTGAGTTCGCTGTATTCTGATTTTCGAACGCGTGTTGGGGATAAAAATGTAAGCTTGTATCATCCTATTTTGGAAATCTTGGCTTTTCGTCTCTGTGAACAGCAAACAGCAGCGAGCGTGGCGCTGCGGTTTTGTGGCTCAGGAGCGTATACGTTTATGCTAGAGGCGAGCTTGCCTACAAATTTGTCAAAAGTTTCAAACCATTTGGGCGCCCCCACCTCTTCACCCGAAGGGAGCAAAAGAAAGTAGGTTGCTCCCTTTAAAATAGACCCTCCAAAATATGATTTCTGAAGGGGGGGGGGGGAGGCGAACGCCGGCCACCTCCAAATTGTAACTAACTTAAATAATTATTTTTCCGTTGTCAATGGTAATACGTTTCCAGATTTCTCTACTGCGGTATGTTTTCGGGTGTGATAGATTGTTGGACCTCTCGCGAACTTCTTTTTGACTGCGGCTAGTAAGAGCGTCGAGGTCTCTCCCTCTCTTCGTATTTTCCTTGGTTTTAAAAAGCACGATTTATGAGGACCAACGCGCCGTGCCGCTCATAGAGTCGAAACTTGGCGTTTTCCAGACCTGCACATTTTTTGTTATTTCCCTCAGAAACGGCCTGCAGGTCTGATGTTTTCTTGCAGAAACCGCGTAAATTGACCCTTTTTAGCCTGTAATATGTAAATCATGCTTTTTTATTTTGTTTTCTGTCTATAGTTCTGGTTCTGACCTTTAGTTTTGTTTTTTGGAATTATGTCCGTTAAATTTCATTTTTCGATTCACTGAGCGCCGGAACCGTATGGCCTCGGGGTCGGATCGACCTATCCGCCGACCTAACCAATCGACCGTCCGAGTGGGGACACGTATACTATAGTAAGACACTCCACTTTGGGGTGCGTAGGTCGATTGCGGATGGGCGCCAGTGTTGCCGAATAGCAGAATATCTCCCTGTTTGTTTTCCATTCTATTCGATGTGATACTTTGTGATTTTCCGCGACTTCTGGCAACGCCGTTGGACGCACACTCTCCTGTCCGATCCAATCGGACCACGTATTTTTACTATCCAAGTGCTAGAGGGGCGAGGGGGCCCTTTTACTGCGGTGGCGGTGGGAGGGAGAGAGAGAAAGAGAGAGAGATATACTTATAGATGTGCCTGGTGTTTATCCTTGCCAAGGCTGTTCCCTCAACACCTTCCACTATTCCACTGAACCCCCCCCCCCCCCCCAGTTCCCGTACGACCTTGAGCGGTGCCACAGCCTCTACCGTGGCGTCCGTGGCTGGTCGGAGTCGCGGGAACATTATCGTGAGTGGCAACTGTGATGATGAGGGGGTTATGGTGCCGGGAAGGGGGGGGGGTTGCATTTGTTTGTTTTCATCCGAATTATATTAAATGTACTACAACCGTTTACCATGTTTACTGCCTGCCTGCATGTAGACAGATTCTGCTATGGTGGGACGCTTTACGTTCTTCTCTTCGACTTTTTTCTTGTTACTTTGTTGCATCGAGTTTTATTTCCTTTGTTTCCCGTGCATTGACGCAACTAAGACGGGTGGAGTTCAAGGTCCTGCAATCGGTCCGATGCGGACTGGATCCGAATTAATTTTTCACATTTTGCACGACGCACGTGTTTTTCGCCACGGAATCTGAGTACAGAGACAAATAGAGACCCAGCACAAAGCTTGAGACTATTAGTAGATGCAATTTTATTAGTTCTTATGAGAAAGAATAACCCTTGAACGTTCTTTTCCCCTTGCCCTCTGCTTAAATCAGAGACAATATATAATGCCCACATCTTGCCCATGTTTGTGCGCGGTGTCAACTTTTTTTTTCGGGGTCTCAACAGAACACCGAAAAACATGGACCATACGTTGACTGATGAGAAACGTCGTTGAGATTTTGGCCTACCGAAGCACCGAAATTGCATCAGTCAACGTATGGTCCATGTTGGATGGTGCTCCTTCATGCTCCCTATGTTAATTTCTGTTGAGCTCCGAAAAAAAGTCAGCCACCGCGCGCAAGGCTAGTCTCTATTATATACTGTCTCGAGCTTGAATATGAAAATGGGATTTTCTGACTTTCAGTGGTCTTTCCCTATACTCTTTTTGAATGCATCCTTTGGGAGAATGGGAGATTATCGTTTAATAAATGTTATCTGTTGTTTAACATTTATACTCTGTTCACGATAAGAAGGCGGGTGAGAATTCAGGTAGTAATGCACTATTTAGCAACATTGCGGCTATGCTGGCTACTCCAACCCTTCACAGTGGCCCTTGTTCTCCCGACCTCTCTCTTGGCACGGAGGATTTCCAAGAACTGACAGACTCTAACATTTACGCACGTCCAGTGAAAATTGCAAACGGACAAAAATACGAAGAAACGGACGAAATTTCCGCCCTAAAGGGCCAAAACTCGGCAAAAATAGTCGAATTTGAATATTGATGACTTCCAAAAATTCGATATTAAACGAAATATCCTGAATTTAATTCGGACTGAAAAATACAAATTTCTGAGAGTCATCAATATTCAAACTCGACTATTTTCGCCGAGTTCTGGCCCTTTAGGGCGAAAATTTCGTCCGTTTTTTCGTATTTTTGACCGTTTGCAATTTTCACTGGACGAGCGTAAATGTTAGAGTCTGTCAGTTCTTGGAAATCCTCCGTGCCAAGAGAGCGGTCGGGAGAACAAGGGCCATTGTGAAGGGTTGGAGTAGCCGGCATAGCCGCAATGTTGCTAAATAGTGCATTACTACCGGAATACTCACCCGCCTTCTTATCGTGAACAGAGTATAGGCTCATCAAGGATTCAAAGCTCAAGTCAAGAGTGTCCTCCTGTAGCAGTGGCGTGGCGTGACCAAATTACCAGTGACACCTGAGATAGAATCACTCTGAGGATCATCAAGGGGGGGGGGGGGGGGTCGGTAGTGTCGAATTTTCTTTGGAAAGTTTACAAAATAATATAAAAAGCGCTTGGAAAACGAGAGAAATGCGAGTCAAGAGCGAAGACCTGAGCCAAGACACGGGAAAAAGCTGACAGATAGGCTTCGATTCGGTCCGCTCAGAGTCTGCCGCGTGAATGGCGATGGAAAACAGAAAACTCCGCGATGTTGCGAAGCACCGGACTAGCGAGAAAAAGTGGTGGGGGAAGGCGAGCGCATGCGCAGAGCCGTGTTACCTTTATTTTTTTAGGTTTCACGGCTCCCGTACGGCCGCACTGAATATGCTGAGAGACTGGGCCTGCGCTGCGGCTGGTGATATTTGTGTGTGGAGCCGCATAGCCACTATGCATGTGTTTGTGGGGCTTGACACCTAAGAAAATAAAGGTAACACGCTGTATTTCCGGAACGCTCCACGATTTCTCGCTGCATTTGCGCGCTCATCTAGCACTTCTCTTTCTATTTCGGATATTCTTCACGCTTTTTCGGTTGGAGGACGATAATTTTTGCACATCTCGATAAGTTTATTACGAAATTATGAAAGCGAAAAATGAGGGAAAATCGTACTGTTACCTTAGGTGTCAAAGGTAACATGGACGACTCGCCACTGTCCTGTAGTGCATAATGCACATACCCCACTACATTTTTGTTTTTTGTTGTTGTTTCGTTCTCTCTCTTTCTACCACTACTTTACCATAAAATATCAGAGCTGCTGATTCGTGGGTTTGGAATGTAGCCATCCGATCTGAATCTAAAAAATCCATCGTGGCTTTGATTTGGCAACGGAGTCGAAGCAGGGCGCCAACCGCGTTGTTTCGCTGGGCAAGCGATCAGACGGTCAAAGAACATCGCAGGCAGAGAAAAAAAAAAATTCTGAGCGGTGAATTTGAATATTCAAAAGAGGCAGTAGATACTAGATAGTGCTAAACAAAAACATAAACTTAATAACACGTGGCTCGCCTCACCGCGCGCGCACCCGCATGCCAATTGCCGCTGCTGCGCAGAAATCTTCTCATTCTAATTTCAGACTCAACGCGCGTTCTCTCTTCTCTCTCCCTCTCCTCGATGCCAATGACTTCTCTCTCCCTCTCTCCAACGCTAATGACAATCTCGTGTGTATACATTATGTATAGCATATTCAAAAGAAAAAAATCTACTGAATTGCCTTATTTTTGTTCTCCTCACTCGGCGCTCTGAACACTGTTCTGACGAGTTGCTTCGCGTAACGTAGAGCAGTCAAACTGACAGCCAAACCCCCCCCCCCTCCTCTTCCCCATACTCCTAACTATTCCTTCCCCTTCCTCTTTGCCCGAAAGGTTACTGTTCATTTCGATTTGTAGTTTCTTCACCGCGCAGATGTCTGAGCTTTGTAATTTATGTTCATTCCATTCGAACTTTTCGCTTTGGTCGACGTTGTCGGGTCTTCGTGGAAACAATACGTCGTACTTTTTTATGTCCACAACGATTTTGCGAACATGAACCGCGAATGTGTCGAAGGATGTATTGCCACGCTTGAAATCAGGTGGTTGCAGTTATGGCTGTTGTCATGATTTTTTTTTTTCGGGGGAGGCTGCAGATTATCTATAGACTCTTTCCGGGGATAGCTTCCGGTTTTATCCCCTTCGTTTCAACATCTTTTTCCTTCCTTTACTTTTCACCCCCGGCCCCCCTCCCTTTTTGTGACTTTTCAGGCAACAGCCATAGTTGCAGCAGGCTCGTATTTGGGGGGGGGGGCTCAGGTGAGCACCCTCTAGAAAATTTTGAGCCCCTTCCCCTGGAAAAATGTGTTTTTACCATGCAGTGTGGTAGAAACTACCACAAATTCGAGAGATCTGAGTGCGGATTGCATCCTTCGCATCTCCCGTCTCTCTGTCCACGAGCTCCAGAGCATGTATCGTTCGCAGCAGTGCTACCAGCCTGGGAAATAGGAAACTCCGTAGGGTTTTCGCTCGAGAAGCTCCGCCCATTTGCGGTCATTCACAAAATATAAAAGCGGTGACCGTGCGGACCGCAGCGGTTCATAGCGAATGTTTGTAGACAAAAAAAAATACAGTCATTGCGACTTGGTTCGGTTGGAAGTAGTTCTCATAGCGCGCAATTTGACTTACTTTCCACATTTCTGAAATTCTGTGGTTGTAGCATGTAGCCGTCCATGAATAGCTGTTGAACTTTGCCTCAACTATTCTTTAAGGCCAAACAAAATGTGGGTCCAGTCCTAGAAGAAAAATTGTGTGGGTGGAGTAGTAAAAGTTTCCAAAGATATGAACTCGTTTGTCCGCTCTTTGAATTCTTTCGGAAAGACACACAGAGTTCCAATACCTTGTTTCCTTATCACGATCCTCCTGATCAAATTGCAAGCCTGAAATAAATTGAAAATATCGTACCTGCCCCTCCGAAACTTCGAGCTAATGTTCTCCCTTAAGTTTTGTCACGACTAATAACTTATTTGGACTTAGTGAAGCTTTTTTTCCCTTTTTCTCCCAGCTTCAAGCCTTAATCTTTTCGTGAAGAGTCGGTATGAGTAGGTACATTTGCAGCAGGAAGCACGACGATACTGGCGGTGCTTCAAAGCATTTGTCTTTCCCTCTCTTTGCCCATTTGAACGCATGTGTTAGAAAAGGATGGAGACAGGGGCTGTCACGTGACTCCAGCTCCTATTCCTGCCTTTCTCTAATGCATACGTTCTCATGGGCCGAGAGAGAGAGAGAGAGAGAGAGAGAGAGAGAGAGAGAGAGAGAGAGAGAGAGAGAGAGAGAGAGAGAGAGAGAGAGAGAGAGAGAGAGAGAGAGAGAGAGAGAGAGAGAGAGAGAGAGAGAGAGAGAGAGAGAGAGAGAGAGAGAGAGAGAGAGAGAGAGAGAGAGAGAGAGAGAGAGAGAGAGAGAGAGAGAGAGAGAGAGAGAGAGAGGGAGAGAGAGGGAGGGAGGGAGGGAGGGAGGGAGGGAGAGAGAGAGAGAGGGAGAGATGTAAACTCCTAACTACGGCTATGCTTCAAAGCCATAATTTTCTCTTATATTTCTTCCCCTCCCGCCCCTCAGTCCCATCACCCTCTTTCTTGTCACTGTTAATCATGTCTTACTCTATTAGGATGAATGTAATCGTGTATGTGTGTGTGTCCTATGTCGATCGATTTGACATCGTAGCATGTCAACGAAGCATTGTTTCGACAGAATATCAGTCAAGGTCATGCTAGACAAGCGGCGCGGATCGTTTTATGAAAGTCGTAAAATCGAGGGGACTTAACAACCTTTAGTAATACCTGTCTTGTTTGGTCGGTTTTTTCTGCCACAGAGATAGTTTCGTTTGTCAACGCTGATATGAATGGGGACGAGGGTCTTTATTTCGAACCTGTAGGTTTTGTTGTTCTGAGTTGAGCGAGGTTTTATTTTTTTCTGGTAAATCCTGACTCCAAGTCCGCTTGTAGCTCCGTATCATCATGAAGCTGTAGCAAAATTTTCCTACGCATGCAAGTGGAATTTCGGCTTCAACAGGCTCTTCATGTAACGTGGAGTCCAAAGAAGGGGCGGGTTCATGATGGATCTCAAATTTAAATCGGTCCATTTTTTTTTTTTTTTTTTTTTTTTTTTTTTAACTGTGGGATGTAAAATAGGGAAACCGTATCTTACTTTTATGCGAGCGCCTGCATTTTTTGAGTTAGTCTAAAACGGTGCAGTCGCGTACGATTAAACTACTTCCCAACTCACATAAAACTCCCATCGTTTCAGCGATAGAAACTGTGTCATACTTTCATTAGATCAAACAAAAGCAAAGAACAAAAATAAAACATAATTATAACTATACGAAAAATCTGACAATCGTCAATAATTACTTTGTCGCATCAATAATGTCAAAGAGGCAGTCTGAATCCTGCGAAAGAGTACAAGGTCAAGACATATCCTCTGTTTAAGTTTATCTTCGAAGTATGGTTTCGAACGGCACTTTTGACCGGGAGTCATCATCAGGGAGCCCTTTGTTAATTCCCGGGGGATGGGGTGGTTTTTTTTTTACCCTTGCTCAACCGCTGCTTGTTGCAAAAGTTCGTCCCGGCCCGAAGTTAGGAACCAGACCGCTGGGGGGGGGGGGGGGGGGGGGGGGCTCTTGGAATATCTCGAGGGCAGAAGGGGGTTGTAGGAGTCATTCTATTCGAAATTTTGAAAAATGAATGCTCCAATCGTGCAATAGTCGAGGTTTTTGTAAGGATGGTTTTACGTTTCATTTCATTCCCTGCTCTGAATCATATGAGGCAGTGCCACACTTGCCACCCTGAGCCGCCACTGCCTTAATTATTTCGCCCGTCTAGTCTGGCAACACAAGTATCGTGTTTTAATGAACTTGCCGCGACTGCCTGTCGCGCGTCGGCGCAGCGCGGCGGGCGTGCATCGTAGCGTAGCGTAGTATAGTGCGATGCGTATATTGCGTAGCGCGTACGGCGTACGCCGCGATCCAGTAAAAAACACTCCACGTCGGCGTCGCATGGCGGTGGCATGGCGGGCGAGCATCGATGTGATGCGATGTGGCCTGAACGTCCTCCACCGTTCACCATTCCCCTCATTCCTTCATTCAACAATAATTAATTCTGATCCACACTTCATTGTCTTCATTCCGTACCGTCCATCTGTCAAGAGCTCCAGACCGACGCAATACAACATACTTTTCTTGACCACTTTGCCGCGTCGAGTGTTTATCTTTATGATCGCTATTGATCGCTTCCATAGTTTACTGCACAGTGTGAATCGAAGAAACCTCAAATTTCGCATTTTTTCGGCAGGAAATGGCACGTATAAAGGTTCTTGCGACGTTCCAATTTGCAAATTTCAGAAGCTATGATCTAAAGCACGTGAGGCAATGCCTCATTTACCTCCCTGAGCCGCTACTGCCATGGACGAAGATAGTTGTATCTTCATTCTTCGTCCGTGCTACTGCCTTCTTCTTTCTTTAGGAGTCCTCCCTAAGAGAGGAACATTTGCAACAACAGCAAAAAGGCATTAAGTTGGTGGCACTCTGCTAAAATTGTCATGCAAGCAATGTTGGTAAGAATTTGATATTTGATGACCCCTCCAAAAAAAAAACAGAAACAAAAAAACAAAACGAAAACAAGTTGGTTGTCAATTTTTGTTTTTTAGCCGCCCCTCCCTACTTTTTTGACCCACGCGCTGCCCATGCCCAGAGAATAAATTTCTGGGAATCCAAAATCACTAACTCTATAGACTGGAGTTCCTACACTTCGAGAGTTGAGCCTAGAGAATTATGGCCCTCCTATGAATCTATGATACTTCCAAGTAAACTAAACATTCCTTGTTTCTGTTTCTGCTTGAGGTGCGGTGAAGGTTCTTATTTCGAAAAACCGCTCGCGCACGGCATTCGTCGTCTTTATTTTTAACCTCCGGGAAATATTAAGCTCGGACTTGAACCTCCTGATGAATTCCTTTATTCCTCAATCTCTTAACTGCTGAGGGAGGAGGGTGGAGACTCCATGAAAATAAAGACTGGGTAGCTAATATTTTGACGGCTCGCGAAATTATTTTTCTTTTTTTCTGGTGGCAGCGTGAGCCAGTACAAGTTAGCTGAAATAACGGATCATTTTTTTCCTTGATTGAATAGAAGTTGGGGGGGGGGGGGGGTGTTATCGTGTAGTTTGGTCCGGGGCCAACTGGCTGAGGTCCACCACCGCAATAGTCGCGCGTCTCTCGGTTATGATGCCGCGGATCGGTGCGCTGCCGTCGCATCAAGCATCGCCTTGATTCCTCGTATAGGCAACGATGACTCCTGTAAGGTGGATTTCAAAGTCAGCAGCCAACGAATTAGTGTGATTGGACCTGGACATTTATCGGGAGCATTGGTGGATACAGAGGGGGAGGCGACCCCCCCCGTTCGGCCACAAAAGGAGAAAAGAGGGGGAGAAAGGGGGTCGCTTGAGGGCGAAAATTCCAAGGCCCCCCCCGGTTTGCGAGAGCTGGATCCGCCAATGATCGGAAGCACCAAAGTCCCCGTGTATTCGGATGGGAACTTGACGCTCTCAATGGGATCGGTACATGCGCCCGATGATGTCCAAAGCCAAGAACGAAAATTCGTCTCGCGAGGGCCAGTCTTCGAACATGTTCAAATTTTTACACCGAGATGATCTCATTTTTGTCATGGAAAATATCTTGAAGTATCGCAGAAAACCTGGAAAAATCATAGGGAATTTGACCTGTGAAAATTGCTATAGACCTCCCTGATAGAGCTCATTTCAGAACTCGAGGTGGAGCGCACCAGTAATAATCTTTTGCGAATTTTCAATGTTCAATCTCAACAAAACGTGCCTGAGACTTCAATGTTTTTTATTTTAAAGCGTTCTTAAATGGAAAGGCAAGGCTCAATTTTAGTTTTGTCCGTTTCCATTTTGTATTATGAGAAATAACGTTGGAAAAATTCCAAAGATCATTGATGGTTCTGAAACGAGCACTATTGTAAAAGCATGCGGCTCTTGCAATGTTTTGCCGCCGGCAAATGGCTAGTCAATTTTATTCTGATGTAAAATACGGCGAAAATCACATGCACTGCGTGTGCTTCGCACACCAAACAAAAGAGCATAACCCACACTGAGTAAAATTTCCTGTTACAATAACCGGAATTCCGTTAAGGAAAGTATGAGACAGAATTATTGTTAAAGTAAAGTAACCGGTATCCTGGTTACTATAACAAGAATTCTGTTTAGTACTTTCCTCAACGAATTCCCTGTTAAATATGCAGGACCCTTTTCATTGTCAGGTAATTACGAATTGAAAAAATAAGATTTTTGCGTTTGGTTTTCCAACAGTAAATGAAGGTTGGACCTTACTTTTTTCGCGAGGAACACTATGGAGTGATCCCAACGCCCAACAGAAAGTTCTACGTTGCGTGCGAAGCGAGAAAGATCTTATGTTTGGGGTGCAAAACTTACGTATAGTGCATACTTACACGGGTGATCTATCTGAACTGAACTTTAAGTTAAGTCTTCTCCGCTACGAGTGAGTTTTAGACTTTTCAATGGTCTCATCATTATTTCCGCAGTTTGTACAGCAGAATTGATAGTCTACACGGATCGGGTAGAAACCGTATTTCTGTAGGCCGCACGTATCATGCTCACGTGTCACGTAGATCCGACTTTTTTCGCGTGCATTTGTATAAACAGCAAAACCTTGCGTAAGTGGCGCAAGCGCTACATTACGGTGTAGTGTATCAATTTCTCTCCTAGAAAAACCTACGGAATTTCAGGCGGTTCTATTGCTATGTTCTAACAATAAGTAACAAATAGTTTTGCTTGTTGGCTTAATTGCGGTTTATCGATTTCTCTCCGATGACAACCTACGGAGTAGAATCTATTCTAAGGCAGTTCTATTGCGGAGTTGTAAATAATCGATAGTTTTGCATAGTCTCAAATGGGTAGGAAACGATTTAATCGATTGTTTAGTGTTCATGGAACCTCTGCAAAGAAGAGTGGAGTGAGGTGTGCGTTACTTACGGAGCGTATACGTTATAACCTTTGCCTCACATGTAAGAAATTAAAAGGAAGGAGCTTGTCGCTCGGCTCCCCTGCTCCTCCTCCCGTCCCTGTCTCTCCAAATATAAAATGGTATAGCAATAAAAGTTGATGACATCCGTGGGAGGTATAGAATTAGGGCGTTATTAATTTGTGTCCCGCGTTCCGTTCGGCTTCCCCGCATCGCGCGTGGCGTATGCCTGGCGGGACTTGCCGCTCGCTTCACAGAATTTTGGTCGTGCGCGCATTTTAATAATCGGATCTCTGGATGTTATGAAAGTTTTCTCCCCGAGGAGACAACACGTGTTATCTGATTCTGAGAGGAACGCCGCTAAAGTTGCACCAAAATTATGACAAAGTATTTGGTAAATTTTCTAAGTTTTTGTCGGTTTCTATGACGGCGCGGCGCGGCGGTGGCGGTTGCGATTGCGTCACTTCGGATCGCGCGGTTAGCAGACATAACTGGTTTTGCGGCCAAAATATAGCTAGTTGAAATTCTCTTCGGTGATAGTTTGCGAAAAGGGATCCAAGCGGAGCCAACCGCCCCCTTCCCTTCGCCACCACTGTCCACTCTTAGCATGCGTATAGTTTGAAGCAAACCTAAGACGATCCTATCTAGGTTCTGAGAATGATTCCATGGGACTTCCTGGATATCGTTGAGTGATCTTAACTCACAAGCATTTTTATCTCTCTTGTGCGATTGTGTTAGTCACCTGTATTTGCATTGGACTGTTGTTTTGTTTATACAATATTGTAATTAACTTTGAAATAAGTCTAAAATCATTAATTAATATCTTGTATGGATTAGTTGGCGACTGGAAGCTCAGTATAATAAAGCTCTTTAGTTTCTTTGTTTGTTCATTATTTCGGTTCTACAAAGTCTACCGGTTTTAGTCAGTGTTTTTGATGTAGTCTCATTACTACTCAATGCTTGTGGTGAATCATCTGTAATCTTTCTCCTCAGTGAAGTTTTATTTTTGCTTCCCGCATGGATAAAAACACAAATGCATTATTGATATTTAGATAATTTATCACAACATATTGATGTTATTCGGTAATGTGTTTTTCCGACCATTGATAATTTTTTTTTTTTTTTTTTTTTTTTTTTTTTTTTTTTTTTTTTTTTTTTGCGGAGAGATATTTTTGTAAGTTAACTCAAACATTCTCAGTTTTCCAAACAAGCTCTGAAAACTTTTCGCCTGACGCTATAATGCAACACATTTTTTATAGTTCCTTTGGAAATCGTTTGTGTGCATCAAGGGCATGTCCAGAAAAATTTCCGGGGGGGGGGGGTTAATTTGTGCACATTTTATGCCACATTTAGGCAGTTTATCGCCTTTTCACCTATTATTTTGTCGTTTTTCGAATGAGGGAGAAGGGGTGGCAAGCTGGGCGTCCTAGACTCTTTTAGCAGGGACCGATCACTTTACAAGTACATGTATTTATGACTTATGTGTGTTCATGGGGAAAAGGTCGGGTACTGCTTTTTCAAGGTTTTCGTTTCATTGCTCTGGCAATCTTTGGAGAAAATATCTTGAGCTGCTGTCTTTGGAGACATTTTTATCAAAATCGGGGGAAATATTCGACAGTCTTCTCTAACTTTTAGTCTGAATTTCCCGAAAGTTGACTAGATTTCCCCAATTATTGCCGGTGCAATAGAACATAAACTTTGGGGAAATATGTTCAACTTTTTTCCCTGTATATGTGACGAGTGCAGTGCATACAGGCACGCGGTGGTGTATTTTGTCAACATAGGTTCGAAGCCCGAGGTTACTGCGATGCCGTTCTGATGTATTGCTCGTCTGCACTTTGAAATGGTTCCAAAATATCCGGCAAAATTTGGCAGATGGAGCTCTGCCCTGTTGCGATGTTGTGCTCGTATGCCTTGATTTTATTGCCAGATTTGGTGAACAAGTGGACTTTATCAACCGGACCGGGTAAAGTTTTAGTTTTTTTTTTACCCGTTTCAATGATTGTGCGTCCTATTAGAACAGAATCATTTTTGGTATCGGATCCTGACAAGGAGCGTTTATTAGCTTGCGAAAATGCATAAAAAGACGTTTGTACAAGTTAAAAGGGGTTTGATCAAACTGCTGAGTTGTGAACTTGACCGTTCCGAATGGCCTCTTTATATGATCAAATTATGGTTTTTCAAAGGAGCTTCCAAGTAATCGCTCGTTGATCAGTGCGCGCACCAATCAATTTTCCAATATCTGCAAATTAACAGTCATTTGATGACATAGCTTTCGAATAGGGCAGTTGCAAGGGCCTGTAATCTTGTGTTTCTTATAAAGAAAATGAAAGTACTTTATGACCTCAGACGAATAGTGCCTTTGGTTTTTTCCCAAGTGTCCAGTTTTTAAAAATACACACGTAAGAAGATGTAAAAAATCGTGTGTGTAGTGACGTCACTACGCGGAATTCCCATTTAAAACTATGAATATGGGGCCAAAATATCATCTTCGGAACAATGGGGCTTTATCAGAATCCAAAGGTATCTTTTCTTCTCAGCTCATCAAGTATTTACATTTTCTTTATAAAAAACACACAATTTTTAGACCCTTGCAACTGTTTCATTGTGAATCTGGATGGAAAATGAATCTGTATCATTGTATCATAATTAATGATGATCCCTGACAAAGTGACAACTTTGATGATCGTCAAAGGTTTTCAGGCCGGCTAAAAACTATGATGGTGGAATGGTGGATGGTGCGCACCAATCATTGATGTTCACTTGCGAAGGCTGCTTTGAGGACCGAGTTCGTCGAGCATCTGAAGAGGCCTAAAGTTCAAACTGGAACTCGACTAGAGTCGTTATTTGATGACTCTTGGTGACGGGGCTGATGATCGGTGACCTTGTTTGAAGGATTTGTTTGACAGCTCTTGTTGGACGAACGCCGATGCAGGCTGAATATGCGAAGGTTGGCAATCGGCGTTTAGTGGTGAATGCTGGCTCATCGATTGCTCTATTTAATCAACATGTTTGAGCGTGCACTGAGGTCTGAAATGAAGCAGTAAGCAATTGGTTTGCAAAGATTTTTAACTCGTTGCTGATCAATGGTCACCGGATGCTTGTCGGTGTGTGTCGGGCCTAGGTGCACCACTACTTGTTAGAACTTGTTATTCAGAATTCTTCTGCTCTATAAGCGTACTTTCTCGAATGATCTGACTTGCTCTCTTGACCCGACGGAGTTATTAAAAACAAGCTCCAGGCTCATCTGAAGCCCACATCACGTGCGGGATACAAAAAAAAAAAAAATGCAACCTCTGAACAACGAAACGCACCAGTCATCACTCATATGAGCCTCAAAAAACGTTGGATCGGGTCAAAATAACTTTTACAAAATCCGTTGATCGGGTTATCACGATCCACCAGCTTCTTCGTTAAAATACGCTGTATGTCCCCAATATTTTTGTTCCAACACTCATCGCAACATTCTGATGGGACATACTGTAACTGTACGTATATATACAAGTTTCTCTTGAGTTTAACCCTATAAAATGGCCAGGTTTGTTCAAAAGAACGCCCCTCTTGGCCTCTTCCGTTTATACAGGGGAGATAGTTAACTGTTCGTACTCGGGGGAGTTGGAATTGCCTATACGGCGAATTGATGGCGAGCGACGACACCTTTTCGTGTAAGTATTTTCATCGATTTAATCGTGTTTATCCGGATTGAAGACTGAATAACAATATGAAATAGCCTGGAGGAGAAAAACGAGTTTCCTTGGGCTTGGACCATAAGGGGTTAAGTAGAACAAACGTTACTAGACTACCCCGTCACTGTTCACGTGATTCTTGATTTCCCTGTTTTTTTCATTAACCTTAAAACCCCCAAGTTATTTGATGTACGTATAGATTACCGGGGGGTGGGTGCTCGGACCCCAATTTTATATTGAGTTATCTCCAGTCTAAATTTTTCAAATTTATTCTGTCATGTTTATTCTGTTATACAACCTAGAGATGATGTTTGAACTGTTGTATGTCTCTTTGAAAAATTGTCTACCCCTTTTTTAATATTTTTTAAAACAAGCGAAAATTTCATTAGAAGTAGATACGACCACATTCTTGATTTTTCTTCTTTTGGATGGTTTTCTCCTTCAATTAATTTTTCACATAGAACCCTTAAAAGCACAAGCAATGAACTTTCTAGATGTATTTTTTTCTGAGACGTTTAAAGCTCGGGGGGGCGACTTTACAGGCTTATGAATTCAAAACGAATTGATAAAAAAGTGTGAAAATTGGTGACTGTTTAAAACATAACCTCATTAACACAAACCTGAAAGCATAAGAACATCAGTGTGAAATACAACCTGTTCTCGGGAAAAAACAGGTCTGGGGTCTGCGCGGACATCCCCTTAGCAATATGAAGGTTATTACGATTAAATGGACTTTTTGATGAGCCTCAATTGACAACAAAGCGCATAACTTTACGTTACTATGTCTTGTTTTCGTCGTGTGTCTATCCCCATTACGTGCACGCTTGTGTGTGTTGAGTGTTTGTGTGAGTGCATATCTGTGTGTGCAGCTGTAACAACAACTCAATATCAATCACTGTCGAGGCCGGTGTTGCCAAACCACCTCGATTTTCCTTTATTGATAGCCGAAGTAAAAACAAAACAAAAAATAAAAACACGCGTATCTCAATTCAATAAATAACGGGTCTGCTTCTTAAAATTAATTCGCGGTCGATATAGAGTTAGACTTTTCTTTTTAAATCAACGAGTCTTCTGCAGAATTTTGCTGCAGCGATATGAAGTTTTCGTAGGACTTTAACCCTAACAAACTGTTGAGCATGCTGAGAACCTTCCAAATCCACTGTTTAAGTCGTAAATTCCTTTTTCAAGATCTGAAAATTTCAACAGTACACGCACGTTCGCAATTTTATACAGGATTTTAAAAAAAAAATATGTGTTTAATTACGATTATTTCAGTAGCGGCTGCAGTTATCGAAAAACGGCCTGTCACGTGTCGAGTATGATCTTGGAAGACTCATTTTCTGGGGCTCATCTTTTCCTAGGCCCTCTGAGGAGTGCGAGGGATGAGGATGCACATTGCATCCAGTGGCGTAGCGTGCAATTTAGCAACGTTGTACTGTGCCTATTTAAACCCACGTAAATTTTTCATGAGTTTCAATGGACACAATACAACGTTGTCATATTGCACGCTACGCCACTGATTGTACCCCTAAAAATCGAAGTTTCCCCCATGGCAACCCTACTTTTTTATTCTTGCACGTTGAATAGGATGTAATCAGAAAAAAATTGCAGACTGATGGGAGCTTTTCTGTATGGTTATACAATCAGTGAAGGAGCTTGCAATTTGGTAAAGCTGCATTTTGTCAGCTTACAGATTCACTATAAAGATCAGATTTTTGGGTGCTCGGTGGACATCCTCGAATTGGGCCTTTAAATGGGTTTAAATAGACAAAACGATATTTTGCTGAATTCCGCGCTACGCTACTCCACTGATTTTAATTGCCTTGCCCTTGAAGTGAACGTTTCATTCTGCCAAAACTGAAATTATGGAATGAATCAACCGGGGAAGATGAAGCTGTTCGTTGCTAAATTAAAGCCAAACGCGCCCTAATTTCCGACTCAGAAAGTCAACTTCGTGTCCAACCACTTTCTTAGCGAACCGAGTAACTTTTCCTGCATGAACGTTAATTTTGATTCGATGTCATCTCTCATAAAGTTTCTTTTCGTTTGACTTCGCAAACTGCGCCAAATTTTCCGTTGAAATGTCTATATTCGCCAGCCAGCGCTCATCTCCGCATACTTCAGAGCTACTCGTTTCGAGGTATACAGTGATACACTACAGTGTGTCTCAGAAGTTCTCGCCAGGTCCAAACCAAAAATCACGCATTTCATTTAGATAAACAATAATTCAGCAAACAATAATTCAGCTCGTTAGCTTGTGGTCGGTGGAACTGCTCATATAATTCAATGGATGATTTTGCGATCTAAAACTTACGAGCAGCCCCGTTGTTTATCGAAATGAGACACGTGTTTTTCGACTTGGGCTTGATAAGGACTTTTGGGACATGCTGTATAGCTCAGAAACAAGAATACGAAAAATTTGTCTCGCGCCGTATTTTGGACGTCCTCCAAGTATTCGATCAAAATCAAGTAGCATCAATTTCAATTTAAGTCCCGCAAAACTTGCGTTTTCTGAAGTAGCGGCTCGTGAAATCTGGCAACCTTGCTATTTTGCCATTTGACCTATGCTAAAATATCGATTCTAGATAAGGCACAGCGCCTCACGAAAGAGTCGATTATTTTACATGCATTTGAATGAAGGGAGTGAAACCATTATTGCCACATCGCAAGAGCCGCCACTGGTTTTCTGAACTATATTCCGCCAAAAAAAAAAGTGACTGAACGGTTCAGTTAATCTCAAATTCAGATCATGTAAGTAACATTTGTTGGATCGGTCACTTTCCCGCAATGGGTCTGATGCACACTTTTGCTACCACGATTAAGAGTGTTTAATCTAATGTAAAATTGCCTGAAAAGTGCATTGGTGGCATCAGAAAGTCATAAAATGCAATAGTAAACTCTCAAAAGGCGTTTAATGAAATCCAAGATGGCGGTAAAATATCGAGCGATTTGTATGCATGCACCACGAACATCCAAGTATAGCCAACCTCACAATATCGATCACAACCAATCACTACGTAAACAAACACATAACCTCTACCTCCACTGAGGTTGTCAAAGTTGGCCATCCTTGGATGTTCACGGTGCATGCATACAGATTGCTCGATATTTTACCGCCATCTTGGATTTCATCAAACGCCTCTTGTGAGTTTATAATTGCATTTTATAACTTTCTGATGGCATCAATGGACTTTTCAGGCGATTTTGAATTAGATTAAACACTCTTAATCGTTGTAGTAAAAGTTTGCAACAGACCCATTAATAAGACGTACAGAGTCTATGTAGAGGGGAGACAAGAGACAAGCTGAGGTGGAGCCAGAAATAAACAATTTTTGTGACTAGCGGGAAATGTATAATCTGGAAATCTGGTTGACTCGGATGCCTTTTTTAAATGTGAAACCAACATCTGATTGATCAATTTTGAATTTCCCAATTTTCACTAAAACGGTTAAATTGTTTTCTTACTCACCTTCGATTTGAACTCTCAGGCTGGAAAAATAATATCGAAAGGGGGGGGGGGTCAATTGACCAATTGACCTTACCTTACTGTTAGCTTCTACATCTGTTTCAGTAGAAGCACAAGCTGGGCCACATCATATAACTCTTTATATTGGTGGCAGCCACCGGACCATTTAAATGTCCATTAATAATTTTAATCAGAACTAATTAGGAGGTGCTGGGCTTGCTTCTGTGTTGTAGATAGACCATGGTTTTATGGGAGGGTGGAAGGGGGATGCGAAATTCCCGAAATTTAACCTTATTTTGATTCACCTTAAAGAGTGAGAATAGATGTATTGGAGGAGAAAGAAGAAAGATTCAATTTTAAAGGTTGAATCAGACAAAGCGTATTTTTTTAACATTATGCAGAGCTCCCTTTGTACAACCGACAACTTTTAGGAGGGGTGCATCTTTCTTTATCTGATGATTTTCCTTTGACTGTTTCAGGATGGCCGAAGTGGATCCGGAAACATTGCTGGAATGGCTCAGCATGGGCCAGGGCGATGAGAGGGACATGCAGCTCATCGCCCTTGAACAACTGTGCATGCTGCTCTTGATGTCGGATAATGTTGATCGCTGCTTTGAAAGGTAATGTGCTCAATGTGCTCCAGTAGAAATTTTTTTTCAAAAAATTGAGGCAATTAAACAAGGCCCAAATAATGTCTAGAGTGCTGACCGTCCCTGAAGGACATTTGATGGTGAGCATTTACGCAGCATTTTAAAAAATGGCCGTAAGTACTCACCAATTATTAGCTTGCGGGACTGTTCGTCTGTCAGTCTGTCCCAAACCTTTTTTTAGGCCCAGAGCAACAAAAATATCCTGAGGGGGGATCTCTTTTATCCAAATTCGGGCAAATGGGACTCTTTTACCAAGGTTGATCTTCCAAAAACCCTCTCTAGTTGAGCTGACTTAGGATTCGGAAAGTTTTCAATTCGTTATTATAGTTTGATCCGGAGGCGAGCTATTTTCAAAAATCAAGGGTTATATCATTTAATCATACTGCAAATTAACCGAAAATAATTGTTGATTTTTTTAAAAGATTCAGATTACACTTAAATTGGAATTCAAAAACTGTCCTATATCCAATTACGAATAATCAGAGAGTCAGCTTGACTACAAAATATAATCAACAATTTGCTCCTTTATTTTTATACAAGGAAGTATACCCCTCTTGATACAAGAACTAATTGTGATATTTTTTTTCTGTATTATTACAGCTGTCCTCCACGGTCATTCCTGCCAGCACTTTGTAGAATATTTCTGGACGAATGCGCTCCGGATAATGTTCTGGAAGTCACAGCTCGCGCAATAACATATTATCTTGATGTCTCGGCAGAATGCACGCGGCGAATTGTTGCTATGGAGGGTGCAGTCAAAGCCATTTGTAATCGGTTGATTGTCGCTGAAGTAGCATCAAGAACTAGTCGGGATCTCGCAGAGCAATGTATAAAGGTAATTAACATCTAGCGATCTATTTCAGCCATAATTCATCTCCTGTTAGTACCAAAAACAAAGCGCACCATTCTCTGGAATGGTTGATGATTGGTATGACAAAGAAACTCAAATCTTTTTCAGGACTGTTGTTTTCATGGTTGTGCCCATCAATCTGCCTAAGAATTCTAAAAAAAAAAAAATCTTGTAATTGGGCTTGTGTGAGATTTTTCCATCAAAAGTTGATATTAACAATAATAATTGTTTTTTTCTTATTCTGCTTTTTTATAAAAACGTTAATGTGTTATAAGAATATCTAGCAAACCTGATTGAACCATTGAAGGGTTGAATTAAAAAAATATTACTCTTTCTTCTATGCTCAATCTTGCAAGAAAGAATAAAACAAATGGTGCGCTCTTCAGACAAAAGTCTATATTCAATCACAATGTTGAATTCTCATAGAGAGCATACCATACGCATTGTTTCATGGGCTATTTTCCAGACATGGCCTCCATTTTAACTTCTTCCTAACTGTTAATTGAATTTTTATTCTTAAAAATGTGCAGGTTTTAGAGTTGATCTGCACACGAGAGGCAGGAGCCGTATTTGAAGCTGGTGGCCTAAATTGTGTTCTATCTTTCATTCGAGAAAATGGTACCCAAGTTCACAAAGATACTCTACATTCAGCGATGGCTGTTGTCTCAAGATTGTGCACCAAAATGGAACCGCAAGACACGTCACTGCCTGCGTGTGTTGAGGCTTTATCTGTTCTATTGAAGCACGAAGACTCGCACGTTGCGGATGGTGCCTTACGGTGTTTTGCTTCTCTCTCAGACAGGTAATTTGGCCTTTTTTTTAAACTTTTGAATCAGTTTTTTCTCAACGATTTTGGATCCAAGTTAACTATAAGTAATGATTATGATTAATGATTGCAGGAAATTAGCCTCGGAGTCTTGATTGCTCTTGTAGCCATTGTCGCCAGATTTTGCGTCAAAACCCATAAATTTTGCTTTTGCTGTGTTTTTTCTATCCATTTGCGGCTCACTGAATTTTTGCATGGAGAGTCTTTTAGCCAACTGTAAACTGTTTATGAATGGCAAAATAAATAAATCAAGATAAAAAACAAGAAAAACGGGCTTTGTTAAGGCACAATTTGTTGAGATCATTGTGTTTGAGCTCAATTTATGGAGAAAATTGTGTCTGGGCACCATCTTATGTCAAGATTTTTCAGTAAAATTTGAGACTCAAGGCTGCAAGCTTTGCAGCGTGTGAGTCATAGTCACTAACAAACGTTCACAGTGGCTCACACCCTTCACTTTTTCTGCAAGATTCCATGTTAACGGCTATGATCATACATACGGACGCCCGTAGATTTAATGTGATTTGTGACAAAGTTGGGGATTTTTCACTCCTCTACTTGTTCTGCTTTCTTTTCCTTTCATCCCTGTCATTTTCTGTGAAACACCTACATCTTAGGGGATTTCCTGACTCTTGTAATTCAAATGTATTTATTATTGTATTTTGTTTTTTTCACCTTCTGTTATCATTTTTCAGATTTACTCGTCGTGGTGTTGATCCTGCACCTTTAGCACAACATGGCCTTGTAACAGAACTACTCCTTAGACTTTCAAATGCTGCAGGTCCAACCACAGCAACTCTTTCAACACCTGGTAAGTGGATTCTAAGTCTCACGTATTTAATGTCCATCCTCTCCCATTGACTCGCTTCACCCTGGGGGGGGGGGATTTTGAGAAAGTTACTCAGATGCAAAGAGAGTTGAGAGGGGAGAGGGGGAAAAAAGTTGTTTCTCCTTCCAAAATGCATGGATGAACGGGAGGTAAGTGCAGAGTTTTGACTTGTTTTTAAACAGCCGCTCACTGATGCGTTTTGATGCCTCTCCGCTGAAAGCTGGCACTGCTACTTGTCAGAACCCAATATTGAATATACGTGAGCTCTTGGTAACGTTACGCAACATTTCTGACCAATCAGATTGAAATTGGTGAGATTACGTTTCTTTATTGCCATCTTCTTTGTACCCATTTCGCTAGGTGGCTACATCTTTGGAGGATCTGAGACAAAGCTCATCTGTGGTTGATGCCATGGATGTCTTGTTCTCCCCAATCTTTGAATCTATTCACATCTAATCTGGATACTAAAATATTATTCGTATATGCCATTGTTGATTGATGATTAATTTTGAATATTTTTTTTCCTTTTCAGCCACTCCAGGAGCCAACACTAGCTCTTCAGTTTGTGAAACAAAATCATCAGCGTCTGTTTCTACAATTATTAGTCTATTATCAACCCTCTGCCGAGGATCTCCTAGTATAACACATGTAAGTTTATGTTTTCTCTTTGTTCCTGTTTTACCGAGGCAATTTCTCAAGAAGCATATTGTTACAGATGATCTGACGTGCAATCAACGCGGGTTACCAACCTCCCCGTTTTTGTTTGTAGATGGATAAGGGCATTGATGGCACTTAAAACATGGCGTTTCTGAACCTTACTTTTTTCAGCAGTTTAGCAGCCTAAAGACAGTTTTGCTAGTTATTCTGTATTTAAATCAAGTTAAAATCGAATGAATTTTCCTCAAAATCTGGCAACCTTACTTGATGTATTGCCTGATGCGTGATAAAAATGAGGTCAAAGTAGTCTGCACTCAACCATTTGACTTGTGATTTAATTTGATAAAATTTGCTTGTCAATTGTGCTCATGCTCTCATTAAACTTGTAGTTCTTTTGCTGAGTTTTAGGAAGACTTGAGTCTGACTCGTCCATACATGTCAATGGGTTAACTTAGGGCGGGGTTAACCTTAAAAATGAAAACAGAATATTTTCTGTTTTTGTAAAGTCAACCCAAAGTCTTTTTTTCAGAAACTTGAGTATGATTCAAAGTTGCTGCGCTTAAAAAAGTTGTAAATAATAATGGATCTGTTTTTGGATGTAATGCAAGGAATTTATTTATAAAATTTGAAATTTTAACATTTGAACCGCCCCTTGGAAAAACGTTACATCTGTAGTTGGAACAGTTGTTAGTGAAACACAAAAACCTGTCAATTTGCAGGTGTTTGATTTTTATAATTTTTTCTTTTTTTCTGGAAGTTATATTCTTGCCTATGGAATAGGGTCATTAGTCCCCCCCCCCTTTTCAGCTTGTATAGGCCAATAGGAGAGAAATCAGTTTTGTCAGACGTAACAATATTTGGTGGAGCGCTTCAATTTATCAACAGCATTCAGCGCACTAATTGTTATTGATTAGTTTTTCTCCTTCTATTTAGTCAATTCTTCTTTTCTTTTTCATTAATTGTGTGTGTTTTTTTTTTCTTGTTTTGTTTCAGGATTTATTAAGGTCAGACTTGCCTGATGCAATTGAGAAAGCTTTGAAAGGAGATGAAAGGTAAGCTGTAAATCTTTTTCCATCTGTTTTCTCGTCAAAACTTCTTCTACTCAGCCGAAGATACACCAATCAAGTACTTGAAGAAGAAAGCAAATGTTGAATAAACATTTTAAAATTGATTGTTAATTTAACTGTCATGTTAAATCAACACAATCTGCATTGGATCTGCTTGTTTTGTCATGGACAAAAATATAACTGAGGACTGCTGACTGCTGACTGTTTTTAGTCCTTTTCAATCCTGGCTTCAGCGCTCAAGCAGTGGTTTGAAGAACTACAGCAGTCTCAAAGCAGCATAATTTATATAGCACAATTTCCGCTCGTGCAGGTATGCGGTGCGGTGGCCCAGTTGCAAAGTTCTTGCTCGTCACAATGGAGAGTTGGGTTCAAGTCTGAGTTCGGGCAGAGAATTTTTGCGAGAGGATTACCCACAGTTTCTGACACCGCAGCTTAAGCGTGCTGTTTGCGGAGTGAAAACCCGCTAACAGGTTTTAACTCGGGCAGAGATAGGGAGTTGGCAATCTTTACTTGTTATCTTCGTCCATGGTTTTGTGTTGAACCGTCTGTGCGAATTTTTAATCGAAACCATTTGTTGGTTGAAAATTCTAACAATCGATTCCATGCTTTCGATTGTAAATTTATCTCTCTGGGTTTAACAATCTTTGTACCTATCTTCCTTTTCAAAATGTTACTGAGTGTTAGTCATTCACCTGATTCCATTTTTGTAACTCTCTTTGTTTTGGTTTTTTGCAGATGCACACTGGATTCAATGCGCTTAGTAGATTTGTTATTAGTATTACTGTTCGAAGGCCGGCGAGCTCTATCAAGAAATGGTAGCTCAAGTAGTACGAGCAGTTCAGGACAGTTACCGAGACTAAGGCGGCTTGACTCCGCCGGTGAGAAAACCCATCGCCAATTGATTGATTGCATCCGGAGTAAGGATACTGACGCTTTAATTGAAGCAGTTGAAGCCGGAGGTGAGTTGCTTTTTGAAAAAGAATATTGTTTGAAGGGAACGGAGTTTTATCCGTTACTGCTTGTGTGTCGAGTCCTAATCCACTGAATCGTTTCATGGGTTGTGTGTCGAGCTGTGCTTTTTTTAAATATTCGATTCAATACCAAAAAACCTAATTCAAAGAACTGTAATTAAAAAGACATTTCAACATTCTAATCTGGGATCCTTGAGCTCTGACCTAGGTTTCCATGTATGAAAAGTACACCCCATGTTCAAAACCTATCTATTGAGATAGGTTCACCAAATGTAGCATATATTGATGAAAACTACCTGCTCTCATGAACCTTTGCAGAAATGTCAGCTTTGTGTTTCTGTATGTTTTTAACTGTAATTCCTTTTCATGTTTGTAATGGATGAATTGTTTCTATTTGCTCAGGTGTAGAAGTCAATTTCATGGATGATGTAGGTCAAACTCTGTTAAATTGGGCCTCTGCCTTCGGGACCCAAGAAATGGTAGAATTTTTATGTGATAAAGGAGCTGATGTGAATAAAGGTACGCTCATCATTTTTTGCTTTTGTTCTGTTCATAATCTTGTACAATTGGTGGCGAATGTTCTAAGACTCTGTTTTTTCTGTTTGAGTCATTCATTGATATCTTGAGAAGCTTTACTCCTGCAAGTCCATTTGCAACTGAAATTAAATTCTGCTGAGTAGGAAATTTTTAGTTATATTTAAGAAAAAAAAGAATGTTGATGATGCCTGGATTTGAGTGTCGGTAGGTTACCCTTGGTACAAAACTCCAGTTCCTAAAAGGGCCAAAAGGATTACTCAGTGGTACCTTGTCATTGTTGGTTATATTGGTGCTCAACTTTTGTACCGTGGACTACATATCTTCCATCCAATCCAAGCGTTGTCTGATGTTCTGTTTGTCATTACATATTGTTTAAACTTTTGGTTTCTGAAATGAAATTTTAGGGCTGTCTTTAATTTGAAAGAAAGAAATAATTTTGTACTAACTGCTCTGAACCATGCACCGAGCTGTATCTGCTTCAGAGATGGGCTAATGGTTATCAATCACTCATTTTTTTACGGCTTTTCTAAAGTAAAGAAGGTTGGTTTTAGCGTTAATCAGGCGTACTGATTGCAGTTAAATCAATCTGTTAAGATAAAAGAAATTGCTGTTTATCAAATAACATTAGGTGCATTGAATCAGCACACCTGACTACTGCCAAAACCCTCTTTGATTACTTGTGAAAAGTTTTTGATTGAATAATCGAAAACGATGATTTTCCCAACTCTGATCTGCTTCAAGATTTTTTGTTTATTCGTATATTTTTGAGTAATGATTTAAGTTATTCCTCTTTTTTCCAAATACAGGTCATCGGTCATCATCGCTGCACTACGCCGCGTGTTTCGGACGACCAGCAATCGCAAAAGTTCTGCTTCGACATGGTGCTAACCCTGATTTGAGGGACGAAGATGGTAAAACAGCTTTGGATAAAGCAAGAGAGAGAAGTGATGAGGGGCATGGAGAGGTAGCAGCCATTCTTCAGTCGCCCGGTGGGTAGCCCATCTACTCCGCATGCCACAAATCATCTCCTCTCCCATTCCTCCTCTCTCTGTATCCTCTGTCCTCTCTCTTACATCCTCTCTCCTATAATTTCCCGTTTCCTCCAATTTTGTGATTCCTTAAGTACCAATTCTATTTCCTTTATCCTTTGTCTTTAAAAACGCGTGGTTGCAGAGGTCCTGCATTGATAATATGACGCAACCCACGTCACTCATAACCCGACCCTTTCTTACCTTATTTGTTGAGAATTACGACAAGTAAAACCATGGGTGCCGTGAATTGCTTTGCAGTAGAAGCAAGAACCTAAATTTGTCAGAAATAATTCCTGACCCACTCCGTGCAAGAAAGGTTTCGATCGGCAATTCTGATTTTGAGAAAATCGCTTTTCTAGTTGCTGTTTTCTAGTTGCTGTTTTTACTTATTAATTCATATATTTATTTATTTGCAGTACAATTATATTGTCCTAATACTGCAGGCTAATAATGAACGATCGTTATATAATGCCATTGAGTCGATGATCGAGTACGTGTTATTCTTATGGGTGGTGTGTCCTTATGATAGGTTTCATTCCGATAGAAGTCCTCCCATCTCTGCGGAACTTCTCCGATAGCTCAGGATTCATCGGCAAATTTCCACAGAAATGGGAGGGTTACTATCAGAATGAAACCTATTGTAATGACATCCCCCATAAGAATAACATGGGCTTGATCATGGACTCGACAGCATTCCGATACGATTGTTCATAATCAGCCTGCTGGCTCTGTACAATATCAATGTTTTCCTTAAGAGTCAATTTACTATTTTATTTAAATGCATTCTTTTAGAAAATAAATGAGGGGTGTTGACTTGTCTGGTTTCTACTGGATAAAGTAGAGTTTGAAGCTATTTGAATTACGCTAACAACTCAACTTTTTAACAAACCGTCTTTTACTTCTTGTGCGCACAACGGCTTTTTAGAAGATATGGAAACACAATTAAAACAGAAAGCTTGGCTAAATAGAACGTTGAACCATGATGAGGAGGATGCTTCAAACACAGGATACTCAAATCAGAACAGATAATCCAATTCACTTTAACACATTTTTTACCTCGGGTATCTATAAGTCCGTCATTTTGGAAAGTGAGCATTTCCGGCAATCTCCTGCAATCAGCCTAGTAATGATTGGTTGAGCGTCAACCTTGATTGTAAATATAATCTCAGAAAGCATGTCTGATATGTTGAGAAGAGAGCAGGCACAAATGCCAGTTTGTGCAATTAAATTCCAAGTCTTGTTTCCTTTGGCTCTAATGAGAGTTTCTGTTCTGAATGTAGTATTCTGTGCTTCAAACTATTTTTGTATTTAACTTTTATTTTATTAAGTTTTTTTGTTTGTTTTTTGTTTGTTTTTTTTTGTTTAGGAGAGTTTGTTGTTCCTATTGAAAAAGATAAGAAGCAAGATGTGGCTGAACCTGAAGACACAAATGAGCCAAAGGGTGATCCTGAAATGGCTCCTGTGTATCTTGGCCGCCTACTGCCTGTATTTTGCGAAACATTCCAGTCAACGATGTTACCCTCTGTGAGGTAATTTTAAAGTTGTAATGTTTCAATCCTGCTAACGTTTTTGTTACAATTTTATAATTTACTAGTGTTTGAATAAATTTTCAAGTGAGAAGTCCAGAAAAAGACTTGATGAGTCAATTGAATTGGCTCTTGAGCAAACATCTGGTGTCCAAAAATTTTTTATAAGAAGACAATTGTAAAAAAATAAAAAACAAAAAAACAACGAAAAAGAAAAAGTCAGGCAAACAGACAATTCAATGGAAACAGGAGCAAAAAGCCGTGAAACAAGTCTGATCAGCGGGCCGATCATTTACTTCATCGTTAAACCGATCGTTAAAACTGTCTAAGAGTTTTGCTATTGGTCAAAAATTTTAAAACTTGGCTGTTGCTATGGTAACCATCGTTAAGAGTCTCGTTTTTTAAAGGCTATTCATGAGTAAGCTTTAAAAAATGGACACTATAACGATGGTTACCATAGCAACGGCTAAGTTTTACAATATTCGACCAATAGAATCACTCGTAGACAGTCTTAACGATCGGTTGAACGATGAAGTAAATGATCAGCCCGCAGTACTTATACAGATGCAGCTTCTTTTTAAGAGTGATGCGCATTCCCAAAGTCAATTATAAAGAAATGGACTGTGGACGTTTTTGAATTGCCATGTGGTGTTTCCAACCGTTTCTTCACTATTTCCTTACTGAAAAATTGTTGACACTACGAGAAATTTTTCTCTTTTTGTTGTTTCATTTGATTTATTTTAATTTTCTCTTATTTTGATTACAGGAAAGCATCTTTGACTTTAATTAAGAAAATGGTGCATTATATTCAACCTTCACTTCTAGTGGAAACTTGCAGCCCCGAATCTGCAACTTACAATTTAGGAACAATGTTAGTCGAGGTGATAGCCACTGTTTTAGATAACGAGGTAAAGTAACTTTGATTCTATTCATGTTGTGGACCTGTTCAGATAGTATTCGGTTCCTCTGTTGTGCTGTCTCTTATTCAAACCGTCTGTCAAAGGCAATCAATTTTACTTTTTAAATCCATCTTGCTTCTCTAGTTCTCAAAATTTTGGAGCTCAAATAACAAACAATATCTTTGAAACTGTTGCGAAATCCCCAGTTGTACAATTTGATGACCCGATTTAGCAGTTGCATTTCTTTTTGAGCTATCCTTGGTGACCTTAAGGCCCATTTCCTGAACTTTTTAATCCTCCAAGGACCATTCATGACGTATTCAGGACCAACCACAAATACATTCGTTTTCATCTCCTCCCCTATAATATCCGTAGAGCGTGTGCTCTACCTGTAGACATGGATGTAAAGTACAACTTACGCGTATGGTTGTCAGAATGCGATGGCATTTCTACAGTTGCAATCCTGACCTGGTCCTTAAATGGTTAATCGCCAAGTAGGTAGACTGATGTTACATCAAACACTTTTTCAACGCGGCTTTAGCTCATCAAACAAAAATGATGAATGAATAAATTTGCTCTAAATCGTGGGAAAACCCTGATGGGCTGAAAAATATTTAATGGGAAAGTAAATGACAGGCGCTTTACAATGCGTTCAGAAATCCAATCTGCTCTGCCTAAGTTTAGAGTGGTTGCAGCAGAGATAAATAGACACGGTGCACTACGCTAAGAAACATAGGGCAGAATTGAGGCATGCTACAGTTTTGCGGATTCAAGAAAACAACACTTGACACTCTTCTCCTGTCGCAGGGTGTTGAACGGTTGTATTCGGTTAATACCGGGGGGATAAGCTGGGAAGTAAATAGGAGGATGCTCACCATTCAACACCCTGCAACATCAGAAGGGTGATGACTGTTGGTTTGTTGAATCCGCCTGAATGGAGTGTGCCTTTGCTGCAGCCAGGTAGTGCTCCGTCTCTATTTGTCTCTGGGTTGCAGGTAACAACCAACGCTGTACTGGATTTTATATAATAAAATGGGATGTGTCACAAAGTCAGAGAATGCCTGGAAGAGGCTCCACCGTGTTGAACTTGAATAGAGCTTGTCGTTTTCCATTATTTGGTAATGTAACCGAGTTAAGATTTGATCCAGGTTGGCTTTTCTGAATTGTTTAGTTTGCATTAAATGAATCTGACCACCCCCCTCCCTACCTCTATTTCACTCAAGTGTGTTTTGAAATCCCCTTACTAGATCTGAAGGGACAGCGCAACCTTGACCCTTCATTTATCTGTAATGTTGATTTTAAAAAAGCCAGTGGTGATGACAAGCTTATCGAATTATTTCAGATCTCATATTCGTGGCCTCCAAGCAACAAAAATGAGTCAAAGTGTTCAAGATCTGGTTTTGTAAATGTATGCCACAAGAATGGTTTTATTACTTTACAGAAAGAACAAAGTAACAAATTTATCATTAGTAAAACGGTAAATTCAGAATGTACAATACTTTTTGAGTGATGTTTTTTCCGGTTTTAAATTGCTCCTTTTTTCTCTTTTAACACTATGCAACCTTCGTGAGCTCAAATCATTTGCCGTTCATCTTTTTAGCTGTTCTTTTGTAATTTCTCAATTGTCATAGTTTTTTTTTCCTTTTTTTTTATTTTTTTTTTGTAAAAATTAAAACCGTTTGTTTCCTCATGCATCTTATTTTCTTAACTTATCATCTCTCTTTTTCTTATCTGAATCGCATACACAGAACATGTTACTAATGACTCATTTTTGTCACCAACCACCATTCAGTTTTGCCACACGTTTTCTCTATTTTCTTTGCTGCAATATTATGTGTAGTGCGCATGGTTTTTCCCCCATTCTTGCCCTATTTTTGGTACAGGATTATTGAGGGTGGAGAACACTGAGGAAGGTCCGGGAAGGGGTTTATAGCAAGGATGTGAATTTCAATTGGTTTTACCTACAAAATGAATGTTTGAGTGCATTGACTGTATCATTTGACTTTCGTAAAATGATTCAAGTCGGTTGTGAGCAAGAAATTGAATGGATGCCAATTTTTAGGTGCTGTTATTAAAGCTGGAAAGTACCTTATTGTGTCTATGAAATCAAATAAGCTGTGATTCATGAAAACAAGAGCTGTGCCAGCAGGGGGAACAGCGGAGACTTTTTATAAATTATTTAATAATTTAATAACATGATGTAAATTTGTGGAATAAGAAACAGTATCGAGTCATTCGATCTTGGTTATGGCCAAAGTTTTGTTTGTGGCAAGTTTCTGTATTGTTTGTCATGATTAGCAAATCAGGTTCACCATCCCACCGTTGCGACCTTACGCTTGGTTTTATAACTGATTTGTGAATATGTTCTCTGTTTGATATTTGTTTGACTGCCTTTGACAGAGCATTTTTATCTCTCATTTTCCTCCCGTTGAAAATAGTTGCTTTTTTTAATATTTGCTGTTCACAACTCTTTGAGTTTTCTGTTGTCCCCAAACACCTTATTCGAAATTGGAATTTTTTTTTCATTTGCTCTGTTTCTACTGGCAATTCAATGGTCGATTCAGATGTAAAAACCTCTAAGAATAAAGATGGTTGCATGGAAAACGTACAAATTCCATTCCTTAACTCACAAATGACTGTTAAACACAGGACCGCAATGGCGGTGTTGGGCCCTATTGATGGGAGATTCCAATCTATTAATATTGTCACTCCATCAAGAAGTGGCCAATTGGCACCGGTGTCACCAGGTGTCATGGTACCATTAATCGACTGTTAATTACTCCTCTGGTGACCAGTTCCTCTGTGAATCTTCCTTCCCAGCATAAAGAGAGTGACGAAATTAAGATGGAAATCTCCCATTAATTGTACCCAACGCCTGCCATTAAGCTTGTGCGTTTAAAAGCATTTTATGATTTTAGGAGTGGGTTTTGTAAGTTTTTAGTGCTACCATAATTATTTTTGCAGGTTTTTATATTTGAATTGAACTTTTAATGGAGGTGTTACAAACTTTTGCTACAGGCTTATTAAAAGTTGATAATGGGGTAAAACCCTGTAAAAATGACGATTGGCGCATTAAAAAATCACGAAATCCACTCCTAAACTCACAAGATGCTTTTAAACGCGAGACCGTAATGGCGGCCGAGGCCGCCAAAATCTAATGGCAATTGCTAATTGCTTCTCCTTCTTCTTGTGTGGTGTTCCGAGAACACCTCGTGTAGATGGCGCTGATTGAAGATAGGGTAACCCAATGTAAACCGCAGCCCAGTGCACTAATCGTTATTTTTACAGGGTTTTACCCCATTATCAACTACTAATAAGCCTGTAGCAAAAGTTTGCTACAGCTCCATTGTCGCTTGCAAAAGTATGTAACAGCTCCATTGTGAGATATTTTCAGGGTGGAAAAAAGACCCTCTGAGGCATCTAGAAATTTAATTTTATTTAATTTAATTTTTTTACTTAGGCCCATGGAAGCAGCATTGCCGATTTTCAAAGTCGAAATTGTTAACAGCTCATAAATTTTATTCTATTTAATTGATTCATCTGTTCTTTAGCTCAATCAATAGGATTTAAAGAAACCTTTCATTGGTTATAAAATTCTTTGTAGTCGGGATAATTTTCATGGTAGATACAGTGATTTTCTGTCAATCTGAAGGTCTGCAGAACATGTCTGTGGGAAATTCAGCAACTCTGAAATGTTCAAATTTGAACAAGAAACCTTTTCCTAACAAGCTTATTTTCTGCCTTTTCAAATGGCGGTAACTGCAATCCGAAAAACTTCTTGTTCAAAAGTTATAACTGCTCAAAGTTTCAAAAAGAGCCAAAAAAAGGGTTTCGCTGATACCCTCTATAAAATGAACATCAATATCTCCATTTATAATAAATTTACAAGTATGAAATTCGGTAAATAGGGCTTTCAAGTTGGTGGAAAAGCTTTGAATCTTGAAATTCCTAATCTGACCGTTTGCCAAAATAGTAAATATTTATCATCCTTGGAGACGAATCTGTTCTTGTGTCAATCAGTACCTAAAATTGTTTCATTTTTCCCCCCCTTTCGTTTTGTTTCCAGGATGATGAAGATGGCCATGCAACTGTGTTACAAATCATTCAAGACTTGATGACTAAGGCTCAAGACATATTTTTAGATCATTTCGCTCGTCTCGGCATTTTCAGCAAAGTGTTACAGCTGGCTGGACCCCAAGAAAACGTACCTGATAAAGAAACCAAAACCAAAACTAAGGAGGACAATAACGAGAAGAATCAAGTCTCAGAAGAGTATCTGGAAGATGCCAAAGAAATGCTGCCGGGTAGAGCTTATTATTGGCACGATTGGAATTTAGTACGGGGTAGAGACTGTCTGTACATATGGGCGGAAGTGGCGGCTCTAGAACTTTCAAACGGTAGTAATGGATGGTTCAGATTCATCATTGATAATAAATTAGCAACAATGTATTCAAGCGGCAGTCCAGAAGGCGGTTCGGATCCTGCAGGTAAAATCTTCTTCCTATAATTTTTGATGGTGGCCAGCAGAAATGTTCAAGGAAATACAGTCCAAAACGAGAAAATGACCCTTGTAAAAAAAGGTCAAAAACATTTCATGTCCAACTTACAAATTGTTCAGTGCAGTGCTGCCGTTTGTGTATAGTAAATGGCATTTTTTTTCAAATCACTGATTATTCACTGATGATTTACTGATGATTTTGACCGGTTGAGAAAAGATTACTTAGTGTAGTTCATTTTATGACTGTAATGCTTGAAAATTCTCTGATCTGTATTCTTTTCTCAATTTGTGGAATCGCCGTTGAATTATTAAAATGCCTGCAAGTTTTTTTTTAAAAACAGTAATGATGCCACCGGTTGAGAAAAAATTACAGATGCAAGTATTTTTGTGCATTACAGTCTTACACTGAACTGTACTGTGAAATCATTTCTCAACCGATGGAATTATCGGTGAATTAAAAAATGTCATTAAATATGAACAGCAACTCTGGTTCACTGTCATTTTATGTCCAAATAACTTAATGTCCAAGTGACACCATGCCAAATAAAATTGTCATTCCAAAATATGTAATATGCTTGGTAATGTATTGCCCATAATTGCGAATTGAATAAATACTATTGATAAAAGTTTCAGGGCCCATTAAAAAAAAAAAAAAAAAAAAAAAAGGACCCAAGAATGCTGAACTTTCTCTCTCATGTGTTGGACGATAATTGTGTCGGACCTCATATAATGTTAGATGATTCGTGTAATGTACTTTTTTTTTCGTTGAATAAAAAATGTTCTGGACTTTTTCTACTCTTGGACATTTTCGTAGCTGGACTAAATTTTCTTGGGCTTTAAGGCTTTTGACTTATTTATTTGGATATTTCTGGTCTCGAACATTTTTTTCCAATAAACTTTTCATGATACTAATCTTAATGCGTTTTTAAGAGTTCTATGAAGGAGTTGTGGTTCTGGCTCATCTGTTAGTGGTGAGAGTTTGAATGATGCATGCTTTGCCGGAATATTATTTCAAAGAAAGTTTCCCGTCTTTAAACCCGAGCATTTCCTTTCTCAATTATTCATTTTAAAATACTAGCACTTCAGTGTTAAACCATTACTACTACAAATAACATTGATCGGAAACTCATATTTTTCCTTTTGCTCATTGTTTCATCATGAAATTTTAATAATTTTATAAATTTAAAATTTCTCCTTGACCTTTATCCATTAATTTTTCCTTTTCTTTTTTTTTTTTTACAGTGAAGGGAAAAACCTCGGAAACTCTTGCTGCCGAAGGTAATTGATTCTAATTTATTTTTAGGTTGTTTGCCTTTAAGTTTTTTAACTGTTTTAAAAATGAATCCTTTTTAAAAGTTTGTAGTTTGTGTTTTAAAAGTTTTTTTAAAAGATTGTTTAATTGAAGTTATTTTATGATTCGATTTCCTTCTCTGTCAAACATTTCATCATTATTTCATCACAGTTCAATATTAACTTTGATTCACTCAATAACGAGCTGTTTCAATCCATATTGTAGCTTAATAAACAACTCTGCTGAGGCAATACTGTGTGAGAAAATGAGCTGTTTACAGCGGTGCGCCCTGAGAGATAAGCGACACATGATGATATTGTAGGTTGTTCCTGGAAATATACGAACTTGGCAGTTCTACGGCTTTCATGAAAACATCAGCTTCAAACTGCCAATAACGCAACCTGATTTGTCAGGAGTAGAAAGAAGCTGTATTTTTCATTCATGATTCAAGCCATAATACAGTTAACATGTCCAATCATTCTTGGGACTGCCCATACTACCTTGCGGGCTGCATCTCAGATTACATCTCTTTAGCCCATTAATATATGCAGCTCTTAAGTGTTCTTATACATGGTTGCTGCTGCTGTTTGTATTTTGAAAAGTTGATAATGTGTCCAATGATGAAGTCGTTTCTTCCTTGACAATATCTGTGCCTTCATCATTTACTTTAAATAAAGTAGTTTATTCACAGCTGCCAAAACAGCATCCGCCCTTTGGATCGATCAGTCTTCTTTTAATGATCTTGTTGCCTCCTGCAAGAGTTTAATGTCAATCTCCCTTCTTTACAGAAAATCGAAGTGAATTTTTAGAGAAATTACAAAGAGCACGATCTCAGGTCAAAGCCAATGCCTCTAGCCAACCAATTTTATCGCATCCGGGACCAACTAGGATAGTTGTTGGAAACTGGTCGCTGTCAAGTCGGAAAGAGGGTGAACTACACATTCATAATTCAGATGGACAGCAGGTAGTTAGATCAATTATTTTCCCTAAGGTTTTTTTTTTTTTTTCTAATAAATAATTCCTCCCTTTTTATATTTACTTACGTGAAACCCCTAAGTCCACATGATTTTTTTGAAATTTCTTAAAAAAACAATTAAATTGCTGAAAATGGTGATTAATGACCATAGTAAAAATAGGATAGTTGTAAGCTTTCTTTGTTAAATTTTTTGTTCCTTTTTCATTTCTCTTTCACTAAGAACTAATGATACTTTCATGGTGCAAAGAAACTTATTTTTCTATTCTAATACAAGTTATTCATCAGGTTAAACAAAAATTTAAAAGACCAATTCAGTGCATATTAGTCCTGTGTGGTCATTCTAGCCCTAATCAAAATGCTGTTTGCGCCAATTTGTGGAAAACTGTAAAATCCTTGATTTTCTATACAGTTTCATGAAATTGGATAAAAATTACAGAAACTGCAGCATAGCAAAACCCACTTTTTAATTGACCTAAATGTCTCTTTCTGTGTTCTCATTCCAACTCTCTTCAAACCTTTAAATTCTAACTGTGTTCCTTTGTTAATTTCAATTTATTTCAAACCTACAATTGTAACTGTCTTTTGAGTTCCAGCAAGCTACAATTCTCAGCGATGACACAGCTGGATTTGTCTTTGAGTCAAACCGAGGTACAAGACATACATTCATTGCTGAAACAACGTTAGGACCCGAATTTTCTGCTGGTTGGACTGGCAAGCGAGGCAGGAGAATGCAGTCAAAATTAGAGGCATTGAAGCAAAAGGTAACCTATATATATTTATATATATATTTTTTTTTTTTTTTTTTTTTTTTTTTTTTTTAAAGAAAAAATGCTCAAAATGAATGTACTTACTTTTCTCCTTTTATTTTTTGATAAATTGTGAGTCATTGCTTTCACAACATCTGTGTCATTTTCAGCTAGTTTGGTTCTGATTTTTCTCATGTTTTAAGCAATGGAAACATCCTTTTTCTACCTAAGACGGATTTTAAATTTACATTTTTAGTAACAACTTGGCTCATAAAAATAGAAGATAGTGCTCTATTTAAGAGGAATGCAAAGCCCTTTGTTTTATACCGTAGTTAGCTAAAAGTTTCTGAGTTGGAAGTAAGCAATTCTGATAAAATTGAGGAGTTCTGTGAAGTCAAGTGAATTGAGAAAATGGTGTTTTGAGGAAATTGTGCTGCTCTGAAGATGATTCTTCTTCTTTTTCCTTCCCTTTACTTTGGTGAATCGGTGCAACTCTTCCATTTACCTGAATTCTTGTTTGAATTTTCATATTGAATTTGTGTTTTCTACTTGGGAGGTATATAAAACAGTGCCCTCGATAGATTATGGCCTCAAAATTTATTTATCTAGGAAACTATTTTAACTCATTTGTTTTATCATCCTCCACTCTTGTCCCCTCCCTCTCCCTCTCCTCTCTAATTCTTGTACTAATGTGTTTTGGTTTAAATTGCAGGTGAAACACCAAGCTCAAGATATCTATGAAAAATATTTCCGTGCGGCTCAAGCTCAACCAAGAGGTGTCGTTGCAAAACTAGGAACAATTGTCGCTCAAATTGAACGTGCGTGTCAGAAACAAGTAAGTAATAAAGAGTGAGGATTTCTAACTGAAGGAATATTGCTGTTCAATTTATATAATAGAGTTGTAAGAATCCATTTTCTCTTTTAAGTACACCGCTACTAACCAGGTTCCACTTCTACAAGTAAATTTATAGTTGACACTAGTGATGGGCCGAACGCAAACCCGAATCCTAGATTATAACAACCCGAATCCTAAACCATCGGACATCTTCCTCATTTGCAGTATTTTTAAATAATGTACTTTAGGACCTTTACTATTTACTTTTGTAACTATCTAAAATCATCAAAAAGCATACATTTTTTTTAGGCTTGGATTTAGGTTCTTGGTTGACTATATCACCAAAAAGTGATGACGAAGACAGTTTTGATCTAGTAACTCATTGACTCATTTATTTACCATCTTATCTCATGCGCAGTCATTTCTTTGAGTCACCATTTTCGAGAGGGTTAGGACAGCAGGAGTAATCTAGAGAACCATTTCTGAGGAGCAGTAATTTGCAAATTTCAAGCGGAATGGACAGAAACAGAAAAGCCATTGAACAAAGCCATTTTCTCGGAGGGTTCCGAGGGACGGATATTTCGGTTCCGTGTCTCGGCGGTGCGTGGTCTCAGAGCTTTCGAGTTTCGATGGTCCGTATTTTGGTTGGATGCACTGCCGGAATATACCCGCGGGTCATTCTGCCGTACGCGGAGGATTCAAGGGCTGGTAATCCCTCTTTATGCGGAGGATACCCGCACATGTGTATTTTTGTGACTTTGAAATCTTGATCGGATTGGAAGTCATGATTTCAGCGGACGGAATCCAAATCTTCATGAGGATTCGGTCGAATCCCGGCTCCATCACTAGTTGATACTGAAGAGGTTAACAGATTGTTTTGTAATTCGGGTGTTATCTGGAGGCCCTTCTCTGATATTTCATGCTCAAAAATAAATGCTGCTCTCTGTCACAGCTTCTTTTTCAATTTATCTGTTATGGAAAAAGATGTTCTTGGTTGTGCTTTTACATTCTCGCTCTTAACAATGTTAGAAAAATTGAGAAAGTATTGCGATGGCGCAAAGATTTGTAAGGCATTTTGTTTTGATACCTGGGCTCTCACGATTAAGTCAATCATGGTTTATGCAAAGTTATGGCCTCTTATCATGTTTAATACTTTCTGAAAGAACATCCTTCCACCAGATTTCAATATTTCTTAACCTTTTCAAAACAGGGCCTTATGCAAAATATTCTGTGACGTTTGTCCGTCTGTCAGTCCGTATACTAACACAACTTTTGAACCATTGATCCATATGCATTCAAATTTTGCAAGAGCATTGTTTTCTTGATTTCCCAACTAGGTTTTCTTCTTTTTTTTTGTTTGAAATTTTAACTTACAAGTTTGTAATGAAAACTTTTAAGTTGGTTTTAAAAGGGGGTCTAGGAGCTCCTTCAGAATTTTAAAGGGGGGGGGTCTGAGGGTCTCCCTAGCAAATTAAAGAAGGGTCTCCTCCAGAAGTTTAAAGGGGGGTCTAGGGGTCTTTCCGGGATAAAATTGGTGTGAGAGAGTGTTTGTATGTTATTCCCTACAGTTTATTTATTAATTCTTCCGTTTCGTTTGCCTTTACAGTAAATTCCTGTGTGTTTTTTTTCTTCTTGCAGCAAATGAATAGAGACTGTGGAAAACAAGGTGCCTGGAGAGAGCTTCTCTCAGGGGCTCTTCATGATTTGACGCAACTTTTGCGCGAAGATGGTGTTGTCTCTGCCTACGAATTGCACAGTAGTGGCTTAGTTCAGGCACTTCTTGCCCTACTTTCAACATCTTCTGCCTGGGATAGTGGCCTTAGTCCAAGTAAGCGAGCCAAGCTCCAAAAACAACGTGTACAAGTGTTTAAAAACTGTTTCAAAGTAAGTCATCTTGGTTTAATGGTTTGAATTAATTTAACGATAATTTGGAATTTATAGGCGTACTCAGTCCTGTTATTTGCTAGGAATAACCAGCATAAGGAACTGTAGTTCGGGCAGCTGGACTTCACTACCACTGCTACCACTGCATTTATACAAAGGGGGTTGGGTAAAGATTTGTGTCTCCAATGCAAAACATTGCTGCATCAGCAGTCATGACCATTCGATAAATACAGAAAATTTCTCAAAGTCAATTCTCAGTTTTTTGTTTGCACCTTCCTTGCAATTACAACCTCTAAATCCTCTAATTTTGCTGGATGAAGACAGCATCCAACTGAAGTATTGAAGGCTAATTTTTCTCTTTACAGGTCTGTAAATTATGCTTTAGGAGTGATTGCAGGGTCGATAAGTTCCAAATGTTGGCGGCACGTAGCGCTGCTGTAGAAGTCACCAGTTTTTGACCAAAATTGATGCATATATGCAAAAAGCACAAATTTGAAGATCTTCGGCACTTGCGAGCATACTTCAAAATTATTCCCTGAAACTTTCAAGCTAAAACATTCACAAAGAAAGCAGGGATATTGAAAATAAGAAAATTCCCATAAACTCCAATGAGTGCGAGTGAGACAGACGGATATAGTCTCATTTGTACGTACTAAGCTTATGGCAAAATTTTCATTTCCAATATTACAGCTTTACTTTTTAACCAAATTTGTTGATTATGGAATGAAAAAATCCATAAAAAAACCACACAAGTGCCGACATTCTTGGATTTTCTGTATTTTTTTTGTTTTCAATTTAAAATACCAATCAGTTGACTTTTCCTCTGAAGTGACTAATGGTTTTATTCATATGATTCAAATCTGGAAAAGTTTTGCCTGGAATCAGCTCAAGCCAAAGCTCTCTTTCAGAATATTTACAAAGTGACACCTAACCTCCTTTAGATTTGAAGTCATATGAAATATCTGACTGTAAAAGAAATTTTTTGGTGGATTGGCTGGTATGCATACGGTTCAGCCTTTTCTCCTGTTTTAAAATTACTAATTATAACTTCTTTTCCTCTCAACTTGATTGTAAATTTATCCCCTGTATCTTTTGTTCACAGTGCAAAAATAGTGAGAATGGTAACTCTGCAAATATTCTTATTCACAAATTAGTCTCTGTCTTAGAATCAATTGAAAAACTTCCTGTTTATTTGTATGAATCGCCTGGAACTAACTTCTGTTTGCAAGTAAGTTTAACTATCTCAGTAATCTGATCTATTTTATTCCTTATCATGTGTATGGTAGATCAGTTATCTTTGTGACCCAGGAATACAGGGTGTTGAAAAACTGTTCCCGAATATTTCAGGGGCGGAGTCTACAGGTCAAAATAAGACTTTTGTTTCCTATAAACATGGGTCCGAAATTGCAGTCTTTTCGAGTTACAGTGTTGCAAAGTTTCCGAAAAACAAATTGAAAAATTGTCATAACTCCCTCGTGAATTCTTCTTAATGCTCGTAAATAGGTACTCTGGTGTAGTTTTAGGCGTTCTTGCCGATTTTGGCCGTGAAAATGCTGTATGCAAAAATTTGAGGGGGGTTATGGGGGTTTTTCTTGATTTTTCTCACTTTTTTTGGCCAAATTATGTGAAAACATGCTTTCAAATTCATTGAACCCAAAAACGATTAGCATTACTCAAAAGTTCGTAAAAAAAAGTATGCATTTTTAGTCCTTACAAGTTTTTCCAATTCGTAAACCATTTCCGAGAAAATCGTCCCTGAAGTTGAGAGGTCGGCCAATAATCGCCTTTTCTTTGATTCTGTCAATTCTTGGCCGACTTCTCCAACTTCAGGGACGATTTTCTCGGAAATGGTTTACAAATTGGAAAAACTTGTAAGGACTAAAAATGCATACTTTTTTTTACGAACTTTTGAGTATTGCTAATCGTTTTTGGGTTCAATGAATTTGAAAGCATGTTTTCACGGTAATTTGGCCATAAAAAGTGAGAAAAATCAAGAAAAACCCCCATAACCCCCCTCAAATTTTTGCATACAGCATTTTCACGGCCAAAATCGGCAAGAACGCCTAATACTACAGCAGAGGAGCTATTTAAGAGCATTAACCCATTGCCATGTATAGACGAGTCAGACTCGTCATGACTCTGATGAAATTCATACCGCCGATTTGGCGATCTCACAGCAACGGAACGACGAGTTCAAGAGCTTGCGGCGTTTACCGATAGATAGCGCCACTTGCTTCAATCTACTTCCACGGTTTCACCGCTAGGTGCGCCGTATGCATAGAATGAACGAATAAGCATTGTTGCCTAGCAACTTTTGTCAAATAAAATCACATGTCAATGGGTTAAGAAGAATTGGGTTAAGAGGGAGTTATGACAATTTTTCAATTTGTTTTTCGGAAACTTTGCAACACTGTAACTCAAAAAGACTGCAATTTCGGACCCATGTTTATAGGGAAAAAAATCTTATTTTGACCTGTAAAATCTGCCCCTGAAATATTCAGGAACAGTTTTTCAACACCCTGTATACATTGAAGATGTATTTATAAGAACATGGATTCAAAAATGGGGAAATTCAGTCAACTTTGGAAAAAATTTAAAGAGTTGCAAAATCTATATCATAAAAAAAAAAATCAAAATTAATTACCTTTTTTCCAATTTCTCTGAAAAATGTGTTAAGGTGTTTGCATTTGTGAAGCATTCTAACAAAGTACCTATCTTCACTCAGACGAAAATTGAGATGTTGGTACCACTGCATAGGAGTCGATATGGCAGACATTTCAAAACCAGAAACATTGGAGAATTTAAAAAATTTACAGAATGGAGACATTCTGAAGTTTTAAACAGAAAAAGTGTCATTTTGAGAAAATTGGAGTCTTGTCTTGGAAAGTCAATAGTCAACAGAAAAATGTTGCATTTCACATACACTTTTACGGCCTCGATTGACTAAATTATGATCTAAAATTTTGTGTAGGTCCTCTTAAGGCTATTTGATAGCACTTGGCATCAAAACATATAAAATCAAAATCATTTTGACCCCAGCATTTTATTTTTGTTTTCCTGAAAATTTTGTTCTGTGAAGATAAGGCCGGTTTTGTCGGAATGTGTTACGTTCGTTCAATTTTGGAACGAAGAAAATGTTGCATAATCTAAGCAACATTGAACTTGACTGTTTTTTGCACAATTCAATTCAAGTAGAATGTCTGAGATTTCTCTCAAATTTTAAAATAAATAATGGAGAAAAATCGTCTTCATCAAAAGATTTAATCATCTTTGCTTTCGTTACAGGTTTTAACGAGGCGGCTTCGATTCAGGCTGGAAAAATCACCTTCAGAATCATCACTTATCGATAGAACTGGTCGTAGTTTGAAGATGGAGCCACTGAGCACCGTAGTACAACTTGAAAAATATCTTTTGAAGATGGTTGCCAAACAATGGTATGACTACGATCGTTCCACTTTTACGTTCGTTCGAAAGTTGAAGGAGTCGCCACCACCTTTAGTATTTAAACATCAGCACGACTTTGATGAAAATGGCATCATTTATTGGATTGGAACAAATGGAAAGTGAGTAATTTTACTGCTTCTTTGATTGGAGTAATTCTCAGTGTACAGGTCATAATTTCAAAGTGGAAAAATGATGTCCCAGCGAGATGGGGTCTTTAAAAAGGACAAAGTATGCTCGGTAAGACAATAAGTAAGTCAGAGTAACTTAGTTTTATGAAAGGCAACAGTAATTTTTCCTTTCATAGTCTGTTAGTTACGATTATTTAATTGTTTTGTATTACCTTTCTGTATTGCTGCAGCAAAAGTTAGAAACAGACCCATTTTCATTTTGGATGTCTAACAGTAACTCAGAAACTTTAATAGATACAATTGACAAAAATGGCAAATTAGATTCATGTGTTCAATGCATTGATGGTAAAAATTGTCTATTGTGATGCTGACTCAATGTTATACTAACTTCACGTCTACTCACAGAATTTTCCTTTGCCTTGTTTTGCCTGAATATTTTATGTATCCAAAACTTCTTTCTCTCCACTTTGTCTTCTTGATATCCCCTAAATACGTGTTTCCTCTTTTCCAAAGGACCTGTGGTGAATGGGTGAACCCTGCTCAATATGGTTTAGTTGTTGTTTCATCATCTGATGGCCGTACTTTGCCTTATGGGAAACTAGAAGATATTTTATCTAGAGATTCTTCTGCTTTGAATTGTCATTCAAATGACGATAAACGAGCCTGGTTTAGTATTGATCTTGGTCTCTGGATCATTCCTACATCATATACTATGCGACATGCAAGAGGCTATGGACGTTCCGCCTTAAGAAACTGGTTGTTCCAGGTCAGTATTATCGTCTTTTAAACTAATTAGCCTTGTTAACCCATTGCTATAATTTGGTGTGGTATTGTGTTAAACTAAGAGCGCTGCTAATCCATTGTATTTAAAAAAAAAAGCAGACAAAATTGACAAAAATTTAAAAAAAAAAAAAAAAACATTTAAAGAAAATAAAATTAAATGAAAAAAAAAAACGAAGACCTTTTTTTCTTTTTTTTTAAAAAAAAAAGAAAAAAGAAAAAGTAAACAAAAAAACAAAAAAATAACAAATTGAAAAAATGAAGTAATAAATCAAATTGAAAATAAAATGTGGCAATGGGTTAATTCCAGGGATTCATTGATCATTTATCAAATCTTGTTCGGCGTCCATCAGCTGCCACTTTAATGATCGTTTACATCAAAAGTAACAAGCGCCAATTTCCGCAAGGATTGTGCTGGGCCCTCTCTAGAGATTCAAAACTCAAAGTTTTGATGTGCCGTTAACATGGGTAGAGACGTGTCTAAATTTTAAAAAATTCTACCAAGGACCAAAATCGACCGAAACCAGAGTAAAGAGCGAGGTCCTTTACTATGCACCAAGTTTTTTGCTTTACTAATCCTTTATTCTGTTGCAGGTATCCAAAGATGGTGTGAATTGGACAACTCTAGTCACTCACTCTGACGATACCAGCTTAAACGAGCCGGGCTCTACAGCCACTTGGCCAATTGAAGGCCAAAATGAGTCTCAAGGATGGAGACACATCCGTATTCAGCAGGCCGGAAAGAATGCCTCCGGTCAAACTCATTACTTATCTCTCTCAGGTTTTGAGATCTACGGCACCATCACCGGGATCTGTGAAGACTTAGGTTTGTGTTGTAATTTATTCAGAACCACTTTTTCTTTTTAGATTCTTCCTTACTACTACTATTACTGCCAGTGATCAGATGCACAGAGAGTTGAAGAAAATCCTTAGAGAGTGGAGTTTGGCAGATGCATCAATAGGCCAGATTGAAGAATAATAATGATAAAAGTAGAAGGAGTAGAAAGTCCAGCTGCTAGCCATAGCTCATTATGCTTGTGTTTCAAAGCAAACGATTGGACTGGTTTTTTTGTTGTTTTTTTGGAGGGTAGGTTACGGGAAGCAGACTTCTGACAAACAAGCTGCTCTGCGTTGAAGAAAGATGTGCATGAAGAGAGAGGTACATTTGGAAAACAGAACTCCGACAAACAAGATGCTTTGTGTTAGACTGGGGAATTTTGATTTGGGTGGCAGAACTCCAACAAATGAGATGCTCTGTGTTGATGAGTGTCATAGGAGAAATAGGAGAGAGGAAGCAGAAAACGGAACTCCGACAAACGAGAAAAATAGTAATAATAAAAGAAGAAAAAATAGTGCACCTTCATCTTTTGTGTTTTATATACTTCCCATACCTGAGGGTGTCTGGCAGGTCACTGTATCTCTCTCTTTTCCTATTCATTTGTGAGAGTACCTAGGTACTTTCTTTTTGTTTCTTAGGCCTCATTTTGTTTGGCTTGGACGGTCTACCAAAGATGTAAAGTCAGCGCAATTTGTGTCTCCACCAATGAACAGCGAGGATACCCAACTTAAAAGTGGCGTCAAGGACCTATATGCCAAACAAAATGAGGCCCCTGCTTCTTATTCTTTTTATCCAGTCCAGTCGTTCCCTGTGAAACACCAGCATAACAAACCACTGTGTTTCGGCAGCTGGAGTTTACTATTACCACTGCTACTTTTTGTAAATCTCCTTTTGTTAAATCTTTTAGCGCTATGGCAAAAGCTTGGTAAAACATATTTTGTAGGAATGAAGTTCAATACTTCAACTGTTTGTTTGAAGTAGGCACCTTTCAGAAACTTTCAAGTTTTTGAGAATTTTATTGCAAGAATGAGCCATTGGATGTAGAAGTGGTCTGCCTCCATTTTTGGAGCCTTTAAGTGAATTAACACCTTAACTCAAGTGGTTTTATAGGCGAAGACGTTTCACCACTGTAAAGTGTAACTGCTGCTGCTTTCAAATTGCTCAAATGCTCCTTCTCCATGGGGCTGTCGCAAACTTTTGCCTCAGGCAATTTATAGGTTGATTCAGATGTGAAAACTTGGTAAATGATGAGCTCTTTAACCTCACAAAATCCACTCCTAATCTCATTAAATGCTTTCGAATGCGCAATTGTAATGACGGCGTTCTGCACTAATAATGGGAGATTCCCATCTCAAAGTATTGTCACTCCATCAAGAAGTGGCCAATTAGAGTAGACTTTCTTTGGCACTTCTGTCATACTATTCTGTGAATCTTCCTTCCCAGCATAGAAAAAGTTACTTAATTAAAATAGGAATCTCCCATTATTAGTTCGCTAATCTGCCATTACGATTGCGCTTCTGAAAGTGTTTTGAGTTTAGGAGTGGATTTTGCTAGTTTTGTTTAGTGCTGCCATCGATGTTTTTCTAGATGTGTACCTCTAAAGCCACTGTTAAATTGCCTGTAGCAAAATTTTGCAACAGCTCCATATTTGAAAGGAAACAGAAGAATAAGTGTAATGACAAAGAAGTTTATTGCTGTGAAAGATAAGCATAATGAGCTATAGGAAATAGTTGGGCTTGATGGGTTCTAATTCTTTTGTCTATTATTATTATTTTTACTATCATTATAAATTTGTCAATTATTTTTTTAGGAAAAGCAGCCAAAGAAGCAGAAGCGAATCTGCGGAAACAGCGACGCCATCTACGGACCTTGGTGTTGAAGCAGCTCATGATAGGATCTCGAGTTGCGCGAGGATTAGACTGGAAGTGGCGCGATCAAGACGGGTCTCCTCCTGGTGAAGGAACGGTGACCGGTGAATTGCACAATGGTTGGATTGATGTGACCTGGGATCATGGTGGCTGCAATTCTTATAGGATGGGAGCAGAAGGAAAGTACGATCTGAAAATTTTGACAGAAAGCACCTCAGAACTATCAGCTCTTGCCACCTCCACTCCCAAAGCAGTAGCTCCACCGTCATGTAAGTAGTTTTCATGAAATTTTTTCCATTGATGTTAGGGATTTCTGGCGTATGTGGTGTCCTTGTTTCCTATTCATTGTCATCCCTTTTGAGCTCTTTGACCTAAATTACCCCTGATCAGATATTTTTCTGGAGATTTTACGATAATTCTTGCATCTATTGGTTTTTTATGCTTGGGGGGATTATGGGCCTGGAAATGATTTTCGGTTGTCGAACGAAAGGTCAGCTCGTATTAAGTGGTTTGGGAGTACCAATTTGACTCAATTTTTGAACTTCTTTTGCTGTTAAAGCGGGGATCCCCAACACCAAAAAAGGGTCGGCCCCCCAAAAAATAGTCAGAGGGGCTTTGAAACCTCAAAATTTGAATTTGACTCGTCAAAATACACAGGTTCCCCAATTTTCAGCTTTTTGTGTCGAATAGAGGCCGAGAAAAAGGTCTGGTACGGTAGGTCTGGGACACCCTGTAGAGAGGTGGTGACGCTGCCATGTTTTAAGTCCTATCCCTAAGTGAGGCAGCATGGGCAGAAAGTTTGTTTGTCAGTTCAGTGCAAACTATCCATTAAATTAAAATGCCATTGTTTTAGAGTGGCTGGGACACAGAACTTAAATACGACTATCCAGGTGAGACAGTTTTGCTTGTTTCTGTCATTTGTCAGTTTTTCCATGTTGTAAATCCTTTCAGAAAAAATGGTTGCATCAATTTCTGTGCCAAGAAAGCCACTCTGAAACACTTTCAACTTCATTTTAAACCAATTTCAAATGGAGCTGTCATAGCCTCAAGTCTAAGGTTAATATTATAAGGAGGAAAAGAAACCGATTCAGTGTAAAATGTCCGTAAGAAATCTTAATCATGGCTGCCTCCCTGATGTCTTCAAAAAAATGTCCAAGATAGCTCCTCTGTGGCTGTATCTCGTTGAAGAAAATGAAAACTTGCTTTGGTTATTGATTATCTATTTTTTTCTCTCTCTTTTAGCTAAAGTAAACAAAGGCTCCTTGAATACATCAGATAGTGGTAAGAATATCAGCGTCTTAACAAGTAGGAAATCAAGCTCAACACCAAGTTTACCTGATGCAATGGAAGTTGTCAAGACCTCCGTTGCCAGCACAGATCAAGCTGCCTCTGCTGATAATCTAGCAGCCCAGGTAATTACGTGCACAAATATTTTGCCAACTCTTCATTTGTATTGTTAGCGGTAGAGTTGTTTTTAGAGGAGGAGTATTGCTAATACTTGAGTGATACGCTATTCTATTCTGGACTATCACTACACCCGGCGCTCACTCTGGCTCACTTGCACTCCTTGAAGAAATAGCCAAAATCCGCTCTCAAAATAATTACAGCTTTACTTCTCAACCAATTTTGATGGTCAATGGCTTAAAAAATTTCTGAACGTATTAACTTGTTGTGTTGAAGAACACTGTGACTTTTTTGTATCCCATTCATTTTACCCAAGAAAGGCCAAATTTTAGACAAAGACCAGCGGATTTAAAGATCCCCAACTTTAATTTAAAGATGCCTGATTAGTGTTTTTTTTTTGTTTCCTAGCCTCCCAAAGTTTCTGTAATTCTTCAAAAAAGAAATGTCATCAAAAGTTAACATCTTGTATCAGGAGGTTAGAGTAGTTTTGCTCTTGGGTAAAATTCCTACCCCTCTCCAGCCTTTTAGTAGTCACTAACTTTTTATTATTATTATTCTTGTGTTCTTGTTTTTATTCATCAATACTTTTAATTATTTTTCTAATTATTTGTTTCTCTTTTTGCACTGTATTTTAGCAAGCTGCCCAAGCCCTAGCTGAAAGTGTTTTAAGTGTAGCACTTGCAGCAAGCACAGAAAATAATGCAGCTCCAGAGCTCTCTGTTGTCCTCAGGGATACGGCAAGTGATCTTGCTACAATTGTCGAAACCTTAACTTTGGATGAAAACAGTGCGACCAGATCCAGCAGTGAGTTCAAGCTTCATTATTTCTATCAGTATCAATATTATGTAACTTTCAGTGTCGATGAAACAAATTACTACCCCTTTTCTCAGAACTTCTCATTGGATTTTTTAGGTCTTTTATTTTGCATCTAAGTTGAAGCAGGCAGCTAAAGAAGAATGATGTAAGGGATACGTGTTTTTTTTTCTATTTTTGCAACAAGATTTGTGGCTCTGTTCCTTGAACAGGTTGAAACGGTTGAGGTTTCCGATTTCATTTATTATATCAAAAGTAGTGGGGGAGGCCTCCGGGCCTTTCACTAGTGTGGTGCCACGAGGCCTGCCCCAGCTGAGAGAAACATTTTTAAGTCTGCGCCGCTATAAACACTTTGTCAGGGATAAAACAAAACTCAAGTCTGCGCCGCTATAAACACTTTGTCAGGGATGAAACAAAACTCACCCCATAGGGGTGTTTAAGGATAACTTACATTATAATAGAAGAATACGCGGAGCGACTATCCTAGAATGGTCCAAAGAATAGGAGAGATCACTTAGGTTATAGAGGGGAGCTTCCCTCTAAGATTAGTTCTCGTCCTCACCCAGCCACAGCGCCACCATCCGACAAGACTCGTTTGACGGACTGAGACACTAAAACTAGAGAGAACGGAAGGTACACTTGTAGGGAGCCCCGCCAACGAACCGTTACAAGGTTCTTGTACAGGTGTAGCAACATTGCAAACCAGAGTTTATAAACACTTGTTCCTTTCAGAATTCTTCCTTAGCGCACTCAACCTATATTCATCATGTTCGAGAGGGATGCTGCCATTATTATTCCAAAGGATCCTCTACAGATGTAAACTCTTGCTCAAGCTATAATCTGGATGCAACACTATCTGGATGTATTCATTAAGCAATTTGCAAAGAGGAAGAATGTACCGTGCTCACTCCTTCATCTGTTGAAAGGACACACTTCTGTCAAGTTTCTCCAGGCATCTTTTCAATGTCTCAAGTTATCACGTGTGCTCAACTTTAAATACACGTAATTTCTATTTTATCGAACATTTGTTTAATGTTTCATGTTTTTTTTTCTTTTTCTTTGCAGTAACAGCTCCCAACAACCGATTAGAATCCCAACAAAATGTAGATGAATTCAGATTGCTATCTGTTGTTGAAACACCAGCCAAAATGGATCTTGTTGGTAACTCCCAATCTGCAGCTTTGAATAGAGCGTTAATATCTGCAGCGAAGAAGGTATACATCAGTACCGCCTTCAAGTAAACTTTTGGTTTTATCTTATAGAATAACGCCAAGAATCTGGGAAACTATGGTTTGACCAAGAAACTTGATATCATCAAGTAAACCGGGAAAGTTCAAGGAACTTGTTATCATCAGGAAAACCTGTAAAGATGAAGTAAAACTCAAACATATCAGGGAAACCTGGAAAGAACAAGAAAAACCTGTAAAGATTAATGGACTTGTTATCATTAAGAAAACGTGAAAATATGAAGGAACACATGAAATTATCTGGAAACTTGGATTGTGAACTAGGGATTAGAATCTGGAAAAAAACTAGGGATTTTTGGAACTTTGTAATAACCCATTTGTTGGTCCAAGTAAGCTTCAACAAATTTAAAGGGATTAAGTTGACATTTTTACCATTTCAAGAATTTAACGAGTCATTAAATGCTTTGAAATTCTCTCTGAGAAAATTTTCTAGAGCTTTGCTTCTATAAACTAATATTTTTACATCAGTTTTCTTTTATGTACTCTGTGTTTCAGTTCCCCTTCGGAAATAACTCTAGTTTAGAAGAACACACATCAGTTTTATCAGCTGAGACAGGTGAAATATTTGAAAAAATCACTGAAGGCACTGATATTGTTCGGAACAATACGAATAGCTTTTTGTCAGGTACTCAATCATTTTACTTTCAATCACATCTGCATGAACTGTTACCTTGCTGCTTTTCCTTAATGTCGAACTGTTTATTGATAATATTGAACCGTTTTTTTTTCCTATAGTGGGGTTATGCTTTGGTTTAAGTGTATCACTGCTTTGTGGCTATAAAGCGTTGTTTTTCATTGACACTAGACTGCCCTATTTTCTGAGCAGGGATGTACAGTAAAATCTTGATTTACGGGATCTCAGCGGACTGGTCAAAATATCAGATAAATTGAAAAATCTTGAAACTGCTTTGTTGTGAAGTGCAATCCAAAAAATTTGAAGTTTGACCGGTTCAGTTTTCTTTATGACCCAACAAGCATGCTAAGCATCTCGGGTACTTGATAATATTTTTTGGTGCTCCTCAGGGTGCTCGCTGACACAATACTTCGCTTTTTTGTGGAATCTGCTTTCTCTTGTTTTAGAAGTTTTGACGTGGCACAAAAGGTAGCAGAAAGCCTGGTAGTTTTACTGCGTTATTTTTTCGGGGCAACTTTTTCCTCTTTACTCTTACCGCGTTGGTTTTACCATTCCCCTACCCTTTTCTTCTTTTTAATTTTACGCATCGCTGCTCCTGCAGTGTGAAAACAAAGTAATCGTGGTGTAATTAAACCCTTATGTCTGACCTTAGCAGTGTGTATTTTATGGGTACATAAGCATTGAATGGAAAAATACAAAATTTACATCAAAATCCCATGAATCAAGGTAAAAATTCTTTCTCCGGGTTTAAAATATTTATGACAATTAGGGATCGAATTGAAGTTATCACTGTTATTACAGTAGATTTGTCAAGACTACTAATCTTATTTGGTATATTGCAATTTTATTGTATTTTTCTATTAAAATCTTACGATATTCTCACTGGTATTGTTTTTACATTTTTACCGCCATGAATAAAGCGATGGAAATGGGCTTTATCACTGGTGCTGGAACCGAGTCAGACTTTAAAATATTAACGGAAAACACCCTCCTGAAGTATTCAAACTGCACCAATGGTATGACTCTAAACCAATTGCTGTTAAATAGGTCATTAAAACATCATCAACAAATTACTTGAGTTTGCGAAGCAGGGAGAAAACAAAGAATTATCGAAGTAAACTGAGAAGTATTTTTTTGAGAATCGGCTCTCCAGTATGAGGAAACTTCTCTCTTTCTCAATTGAAGAATAGGACCTCCATGATTATTTTAAATTTGGCACAGTTGTTACTATTAGAGCTTGTTTTAACTGCGGAGGCCAGTTTGACCAGTCGTCTTTATTTGTATATTTACTTTATTTATAATACAAGAATATTTAAACCAAATTGGCCAAATAACTGTAAGAACGAGACAGAAATCGGAACTAAGCCAAAAATGGGGAAATAAAATCTGAAACGTTTCGATTAATCAAAATCATCATCATCATCAATCGGATATAAAAAACAAAAAATGTGAGTCTCTCCAATTTTTCCCTGCGCACGTTGATAACACCTGACGGGTTGCCTCTCTCTTTCATGTCTCTCTGTCATGGGCTCCTTACTTGGTGTGTAGCCTACATAGCCAGTCTTTGCTCAAACGTGATTTGGGTCAGAGTCACATTTTTTTGTTTTGTTTTTTAAGTGTTTTTTATATTTGACTGATGATGATTTTGTGATTAATCGGAACGTTTCGGGTTTTATTTCCCCTTTTTTGGCTTAGTTTCTATTTCTCTCTTGTTCGTTTATTTATAATCTGAAGATAGTTTACATAAGAGAGAAGAATAAAACAATCTAGAGCACTCTACCTCCTTGTGTGCTCTAGGTACTCCCTTCCCATTTTTGAGAGTGTCTGGTACGTCGCCGCATCTCTCTTCTTTTCCCATCCTTATTTGAGAATACGTTGATTGTCTTGCTTCACTCTTTTTTTTTTTTTATCCAAACCAGTCGTTTGCCGTGAAATATCAGCATACATAATGAACCTCCGTGTTTGGGCGGCTGGACTTTACTACTTTTACCACTACTACTTATTTATTTCTTTGTTTACATTTCTCCTTCAAAATTTAAATTAATAAATATTAACTGGAAACAACAAATGATGTACAGATTAGTGATGGGTCGAATCCAAAATTTATCCGAATCCGAATCCTAGATTATAACACCCGAATCTTCGAATCCGAATCCTGAACCATCGCGAATCTTCCTCATTTGCAGTATTTTCAAATAATTTTCTTTAGAAACCCTACAATTTACATTTCTATCTATGTAGAATCATCAAAAAGCATGCATTTTTTTTTAAGTTTGGACTCAGGTTCTGTGTTAAGTATATCACCAAAAAGTGATTGTAAAGACAGTTTTGATCTGGTAACTCATTGACTCATTCATTTACCATCATATCTCATGTGTAGTCGGTTCATTTGAGTCAACATTTTCGGGAGGGGTAAGACAGTAGGTGTCATCTAGAGAACCATTTCTAGGGAGCAGTAATTTGCAAATTCCAAGCGGAATGGACAGAAATTGAAAAACCGTTGAACGAAGCCATTTTCTCGGAGGGTTCCGAGGGGTGGATATTTCGGTCGCGTGTCTCGGCAGTAAGTAATCTTAGAGCATTGGAATTTCGATAGTCCGTTTTTCGGTTGGATTCACTGGCGGAATACTTCCGCGGGTCTTATTGCCATACGCGGAGGGTACGCGCGCGGGTAACTTCGCCTTTCGCGGAGGATACGCGCGCGTTCGTATTTACGCGACTTTTTGAAATCTCGATCGGATTCGGATTCGAAGTCGTGATTTCAGCCAACCGAATCCGAATCTTCATGAGGATTCGGTCGAATCTCGGATTCAGTCAAATCCCGGCTCCATCACTAGTACAGATGATACAAAAAAAAGCAGAATCAAAGAAAAACAGAAACTTATCGATCAGTTAGATGAAATGTTGACAAGGAACCCTAATCTCAAATAGAGCCCAAAAGAAAAAAAAAAAAGAGGCCCCTCACCATCTAAAACCTTTTAGGTCATACAACTTTCTTCTAATTTTTATTTCCTCTTGATCTTTGCTTCAGGTTTTGTTAATAGTGCTTTACCGCCCTCAGTTAGAATCAGCATGTCGTCGAACAACAATCCATCTGGCTCTCATAATGCCGATGAAAAGATAGCCAGTAGCAAAAGTAAACAACACATCAGTTACGCGGCTGCTGTCACTGAAGGTCAGCAAATTTCCATTACAATACAAGATCTTTTTTTCCTTTTTTTTTCCTACTGTAAAATAAAGCATCTACAGCTTCTTCATAATGGTTGTGTAGTTGTGGATAAGCGTGTGGTCAAGTTGTGGTAAATGTAGAAATCGGTGCAGGCCACATTGATGGAGCAATTTCCTCTCATATTTTAGTGTTTGAATGATTGAGTGCTTGAAATAGAGAGCTCTTGCTTGAATTAACCTTGCTTCTGTCCCCCCTTTCCTCTCTGTCCTTCCTTTTATTATGAGAAAACTGTTGCTCCCTGCAAATTTAATTTGAGTATAAAAAACTAATCTGTTCTGTAGTAACCCGTTACAGTTTTGTTTTTGTGAGACACTTGTGAAATTTACATAAAAGGGATGTCTAGAGTTTTGAAATAATGTTTAATTTAATGGGTGCTAAGAGTTGTAAAAGGACTTCTTTAGCTGAAAGCTGATCGGGAACTTTATAGTCAAACGGATGAATGAAACTAAAGACAAGTGTCGCTATTGGATGAGAGACCGATTTGGGGCAAATGTCTTCGGAAAACCATTGCTTAGTCGCTCGTTAGGTAAAGGTTTCTCTAGAGACACCTTTTGCATAGTGAGAGACTGAACAATGGTTTTCGAAAGATATCTGCCCCAATTCAGTCTCAACACCCAATAGCGTCACTTGTGTTTAGTTTTATCCATCTGTTGAACTAGAATGTGCGCAATCAGCTCGCAGTTATGAGTAAGTCAGAAATCAAGTGGCAGAGCTCAGGTGGCTGAAATCAGAACTAGATGAAAGAGACTGGCATTAACAATTTTAACTACCCATTTCCGTCCTCTGGGTTTGCGGAATTTTATGTTTTTCCCCTGTATCTAAGACCTCTTCCTCATCAGGATTATGAATTATTATTATTACTATCACACCCTGTACCTCCGCCTCCCTTTCTCTCCTATCATTTAATTTGCATCACATATAGAGTAGTACATTTTTTATGCATGATGAGTTCTCGTTACCTTCAATCGTGCTTTGATCCCTCTCAAAGCCATCAATGTTTCTATTCAAAGTTGGGAATTTATTTGGGTGGCCAGTGTTGGATGGCGAAATTAAATTCAGCGTTTGCAAGTTGTTCTCATCAAAATTTGTGAATAAGTTTTTGAAAAGTTTCAAGTTCTATTTAACCAAAGGATACACATTTCAAATTTTCTGTTGCTCTCACAAGGGGAGGTCACGATGTGTCCGGCTCCGATTTTCATGAAATTTGCATGAAAATGTAGCTTAGGTACGTCTTATTGAAGATCAAGAATCGTTATCGGCAAATGGGCACATGGAAAGTAAAAAAAAAAAAAATTTCAAAGTTTCGTCAAAATCTGCGAAATTTAAAGTGTGCGGCTAATGTATTGGAATTTCCAGATGCGCTTGTGTAGCAGTTCTGTGGCCGACTGGTACGGCGCCCGACCCGGAACTCTCAGGTCGTGCGTTCGATCCTTGGTTCATCCATTTCCTTTTTGCGCTTCAATATCCAATTTTAATTGCTGAATCTTATGTTGTTGTTGTTTTTTGTTTTTTGTTGCTGTTATTTTTTGTTTTGTTTTTCGTATGTCGGGAAAAAAATTAGACTGAAAAAGAAATTTTGGAAATGATTGAATGACGTATTTCGGATGAAAAGCTAGAGTAATTTTTTAATAACAAGATTATAAATGAGAAAATTATAACGCTCTTATGCCTCTATCATACAGGCATAAGAGCGTTATAATTTTCTCGGCATTGTACACAACTTTCAACCATTAAAAGTGTAGGTAGGTAATCTGTTAATAGTGCAACTGACTCACGACTAGCTCCGTTCTCTTCTGAAACGTATTTTCATTGCACGACGCATGATCAAATCGCATTTATAATCTTGTCATTAAAAAATTACTCTAGCTTTTCATCCGAAATACGTTATTCAATCATTTCCAAAATTTCTTTTTCAGTCTAATTTTTTTCCCGACGTACGAAAAACAAAACAAAAATAACAACAACAACAAAAAAAAAGAAACAACAACATGAGATTCAGCAATTAAAATTGGATATTGAACGCAAAAAGGAAGCAAATGACTCAAGCATCGAACGCACGACCTGCGGGTTCCGGGTCGAGCGCCGTACCAGTCGGCCACAGAACTGCTACACAAGCGCATCTGGAAACTCCAATACATTAGCCGCACACTTTAAATTTCGCAGATTTTGACGAAACTTTGAATTTTTTTTTTGACTTTCCATGTGCCCATTTGCCGATAACGATTCTTGATCCTCAATAAGACGTACCTAAGCTACATTTTCATGCAAATTTCATGAAAATCGGAGCCGGACACATCGTGACCTCTCCTTGTCAGTGCAATCGTTTCTGAGGACTCTTCTAGGTCCCCTTGGATTGGAGACCCAGGTGTATAGCTTTCCCTACTCCTCCGTTGTGCAGCCCTACCTGACAATTGTACGCTTTCATGAAATCATCAGCTTTGTATCACTACTAAGCAATGGGGTGGGCACTATAGACTGTTTTAGTAGAGCGATATATCGTATCGATTGCCGTCCGAGGGCCTATGGTTCCAAACAAATTCTGGTTCAATGTAATTTCCCCATAAGCGAACTTTTGAACGGAAATTTAGGGTATTAAATCAAACAAATAATGCGACCTTTTTGCGATTATGAATTCTACGTCCTTGAAAATGCTTAATTATGCCTGGTTCCTTGACTAAAACTGCCGAAATCAATAAGATATTACAGATTAAATGTTTCATTTGTAGGTTAGAGTCGCCCGAAATCCCGCCAATTCCACAACAACAACAATAACATTTGGGTGATTCCAACCTCCAAACGCATCGTTTATTCTGTAATATCTCGTTGATTTCGGCAGTTTTAGTCAAGGAACCAGGCATAATTAAGCATTTTCAAGGACGTAGAATTCATAATCGCAAAAAGGTCGCATTATTTGTTTGATTTAATACCCTAAATTTCCGTTCAAAAGTTCGCTTATGGGGAAATTACATTGAACCAGAATTTGTTTGGAACCATAGGCCCTCGGACGGCAATCGATACGATATATCGCTCTACTAAAACAGTCTATTGGTGGTATGGAGCTGATTTTTCATGAAAGCTGTAAAACTTTCAAGTATGATCTTTTATAGAACAACATGTATGTAACTCAGAATGTACTGGCTTTCATGTAGAATCCCTCGGAGGAAATTTTGTTAGGGAGTACCAATGCGATGCTTATGTATTTGCAAGGAGTCGACCGCCTGAATGAATTTAGAGGTTAACGTTGGACCAGTGGCGGATAGGTGTATTCGCTAGCATTCCTGTTCGTTCCCATTTGTTCTTCTTCTCCTCTTTTCCCTCTTTGACTCTTTTGAGTAGAGCCTTCAATGTCTTCCACTCCTGCTCGTCCCTGTGAAAGCCTAAACCAATGACCCATTAGAACTCATTGAGCTTGTGTCGGTAATCTCTAACAAAATTTCCATCAAAGGACTCTACTTTCGTAGTGTTGGTTAGGGTTTATTGATAAAATTATTGATGATTTGATGAATGATCAGAATAAGCTAAGTGGATTTTGATTTTAACCCTTTGTTGACTGACGGTACTCACAAATACCACCAATTTTACTTGGAATTTAATGAAAAATGCAAAAAATCAATACACACAGCGATTTACATTAGAAATCCGCTACTAGATCACCCGTAGAACTCCAAAAACCTAACGAGACTGAGAAGTACCCTTGGACCTTGGGCAACAAAGGGTTAAGAAGCACAAGTTTTTGGTGTTCCCATGTTTATCTGTGTACAATGCACCCCCTTGTTTAACGCGCATCTTGATGAATGATCTGAAAAGCCAGGTGGATTCTGATTTTAGGGGGTCGCACAAGTTTTTAGTGTTACCATGTTTACCTATGTACAATTCCTTGTTTAACATATTTACCTATGTACAATGCTCACCCTTGTATTACGCACACCTCATATTTTTGTGAGTTAAAAGAGGAAGAAACAATTAAAGCAAAAAACGTTTATTTATGGAGGACCCGGGTTTTGAGAAAAGTGATAAATTTAAGAGAATAACATAAATTAGGACTACTGCTTTTTCGCACCTTCACACGGCACTACAGCTTCCTGGTAGTTGGCTTCTTCTGCTTCTTCATCGGAGTCAGATGTCTCTTGGTCACCATGGAAGTTGTCATTAGAATAATTAGGATCTTGTTCTTCATCAGCCCTTAGCCTGATCTACATTTAGTCAATTGTGTTTATACGTAAACAAAAAAAGTTTGCGTAGGCTACTAAGAGGGCAAGATAGCTTTGTTGTGGGTCAGGGGACAGGGTCGGTTACACCATTGCCGGTTGTGTCATGGCGTGACGGCTGTCTCGGGACTAGCTTTTTTAACAATGTGTTGGAGGCTATGTCTTAGGCACTATTCAAGTATAACACGCACACCAGATTTTGTAGCACAATTTCGGAGAAAAGGGTGTGCGCTGTACATATAAACATGGTATGAATTGAAAAAGAAAACCTGTGCATTATTTCTTGGAAAGTTTTTAGAAAATTCCAGAAAAGTTAGCTGTGAGGTTAGGAAGATGGTTGGATGAATTGAATTTTTAAAAATAACCACTGTGTGACCCGGGAATGATAGTTCCAAAGGGGAAGTTCATTTGAGTTTTCTGGCACAAAATTTTTAACATAGTTCCAAAGGGGAAGTTCATTTGAGTTTTCTGGCACAAAAATCTTAACCATTGTTTGTTCACTGTTTTGAATGTAGCTATTTCTATTGATTCCATGGAATGTGGTTTTAATACCTACCCAAATATTACCTATACTCCTGATATGGCATTAGCTAAAATCTTGTTGAGCATCTTCATTGCTGAAAGACATACGCTGGCCCACGGTTTGTTTACATTCTGGAGAGCAAAAACCGTCAGGGCCAGCTGACTGGCCCACAAGTTTCTCGCTCGTCAAAATGGAAATAAATGGTGGGCCAGTGTCTAACTTAAAGCAATGGAGGCGCTCAACAAAATTTAACATTGGCGAGATAGCTAATGCCATAATTTGAGTGTAGGTAATCATTGTATCTACCACTGGTTAACTTATGAGCAAAATATAAAAATTGAGACCACCAGTATTTGTAAAAGTTCTGTTGAAATCCTTGAAAAATATTGCGTTTTACAACACATAGATAGACTTCATTAATCAGCATTTTCAATCAATCGCTTTAAATTTGATGGTTAATGAGAATTATTCAGCTCAGCGCAGACCTTCATTGGACTCACATTATTCACACATAGGTCTGACATTCAACCAATGGTTGAGTTTGGAACTAAATAATGAGGAATCCCCTTTATTTTACCTTTTGTTTATTTTACTTAATCTCATTTTCTCATTTTAGTATTTATTTTTCAAGTGATATGGCAGCCTTTCAGTAAAATTGTTGATGATTCACCTATCTTGAACCGGGAAATTTGAGTTTTTTTTCCGTCCAGAAATTTTGCTCGTTGTAAAAATTAGTTTCATTTCTAGTAAAAAAAATCGTCACAAGCAAAGAAGTAAGGAAATGATTGAAGTTTTTGGGATGATTGAACATAATTGTAGGGACATAAATACCTGGCTAGAATATGCACACAAAACACATGTATTGATAAGTGTAAAGCATGTTGTGTATTGCATACCCTGTCCAGATATCTTTGTTGCCGATAGCACATTTGATTCCTCCCAAATATTTACTCTTCTCACAACGAAATAATTTTTACGTTTAGTCAAATATTACACCACAAATCCCATTTACTAAGTTAACGCCTTTGTTTAGTTACTATTATCAGCCTTGACCTATTAAACTCTCCTATAGTATCACTTCCGGCTCTGTTGTCTTCCTCAAAAAATTCAATCACCGCCTATAAAGTTTACTATTTAATCCAAATTAAAACATGCCGGCCATTCAAGTCAGAGATGCTCTTTTTTAAAATAAGACTTTCAATGCTGGGTTAATATCAGTTCAGTCAACTCCGGTTGTTGGTCCACCATTTGCATGTCACGGTGTAGGCTTGGTCAGAGCTCAAGCTTTCGGACCATTTCCTGCAGATGGAACAAGTTCCGCTGTGAGATTCAAATGGTTAACTTGTTTTTTTAGTGCTGGGTGAATAGTGAATTTTGACTTTAAGTCGAGTGTTTGCTAGTACTCCAAGAGAGTAAGTTGTTGTGTTTTCATGAATATGGAAGGGAACTAAAGAAAAGTTTGAAAGTGTGTGATTACTGATCAGTTCGGACCCTACACTTACACCTGAATATCTCTTTTACTTTTTAAACAAGCCCTGTTGACCAATTTTTTTTTACCAACTTTGAGCTTGATTGACTCTAAAGTGTGTTGTACAATTTTGGTCAGCCCTGGTGAACTTTAGCCAAGAATTTTAAAGATAACCATAAGTCCATGGCTTATCTAAAAGTTATCGCACACCCATTGGCTTATGGAATCTGCCGTTTCCACAAATTTTTCTTGTAATGTCCAAGATTTCCTCCCAAAAATCTTCAGTCTGAAGCATTTTCTTTTCAATTGTTTGTGGCGATCTCAAAATGAAACCAATTTCTATTCTTTGACAGCAATTACATAACCAAGTGAAGATTCGGAGTCTTTTTAATGAAAATTTTCCTCATTGATATGCTTACTCGTTTTACACAATTGATTTTTTAATCACGAAACTAACCCTTATATTTTGCAGCGAAAAAAGAGAAGGACAAAGATAAAGACAATAAAGAAAACGCTAGTAGTAGAAGTCAAACATCATCAAACCCAATGAGCGTCAGTGTTCCCAATCTAACTGCTACTAATTCGAATAATATCGAGTCTTCCAATACGACTGGTTTACTGGAACCGTTCACTGCAATGACTCGTAGACGGACAACTAATTACGTAAACAATGCAAATAACTCGTCAAATAACTCGAGTAATAATTGCTGCAAACCTCCGATAGCAAACGTATCCTCTCTGTTCCCGAGAGGACCCTCCTCAGTCTCTAGTTTAGTCCGTCTAGCACTCTCTTCAAATTTCCCAGGTTAATATGCACTCTTTTTTATAATTTTCTTTTAAACGTTTTAATCGCATCCCATCGAAAGAAAAGAAGAACTTTAAGTTCTTTTGTTTATATATCATACCTTTCAGTGTTCTATTATCCACAGTTGAACAGTTTGAGCTTAGAATTAGGAATTTTGGAGACAAGGTGGATTTTTATAATTTTCTTATAAGGATTTTCGTGTAGGAGATACATCTTTGATTGCCTCTGAGACATCTGTTCATGCCAACAAGCTGTAAAAACAGAGAGAAGGCACAATTATAAGTCTTCTCTCAAAGTAAAACACCAATGAGCATTCTGCCGCTAATTTGTTAACCTAAAATTAAAAATGGTTCTAAATTCAACTGAATGAGCTTTCTAATGAAAACATGAGTGTTTAAGAGTGGCTAATTGAACACAGAAACTTATTTTAAGTAACCATGCAGGAATATTTTATCAGTCACAGTTGTATTTAGCATAAGAATGGATGATCAAAAGTAGATTCCGTTGATATTGCAACTGGCCCATTCTGCCCCTTGTAATTCCATAATTTCCAGTACTTAATTTTTTCCTTTTTTTTTGATGTGATTTGATAGTTCACTTTTTTGTGTGTCCGTTTCAACACAGATTTTTTTGAAACAGGAATTAGTGGCTCTAACAGTTGAATAATCTACCTCTTTATCGACTGTTTATGGCTGAATAAATTAGTTTCTATTTTTGATCACTTGTATGAATTGGTTCAGCGGCGAAACTTCCAATTTTAATTTTTTTCCAGAGCTGGGCGAAAGGAAATTGAGTCTTCATTTTTAATTACTTTTCAAAAATAATCGAGGTAATTGGTAATCAGACGGTAATCGGACGCACCAATTTTAATGAAATTAACATGTCAAGATAAAACAAATTGTTGTTTATCAAATAACATTAGGTTCATTTAAATCAGCACAACTGATAACTGCTAAAATCTGTCTTCATTACTTCTCAAAGTAATCAAGTTTGCAATCAGAAACGATGATTTGTCCTACTCAGATGTTTGATACCTCAATTCTGTAGGAAAAGTTATGAGATTATTTGGCTTTGGTAAGAGCATTGGCATTGTTGGTAAGAAAGCGGGGAGATTTTGCAGATTAATACGATCCATTCTCTCATCGCGCTGCATTGTTGAATCTTGTCAGCTCTGATTTCTGCACCCTCTGTTTCAGCTATAGAAAATATCAAGAGAGGGTGTATGAGTGAAAAATTTTCCAAAGGCAAAAAATAATTACGACTGCATGCCAAATTTTGAATTAAACTGTGTTTTGCTTGTGATTCCTGTATCACACATAATCCCATACTTTTTAAATTATTGCATTTTCCTTAAGTTCTCCTTCTTGGTGAACATGCTATTGGTTTTGTTTGTAAGAAGTCTAACCGCATCTACTTCCTGCACTAGTTTTCTGATAGTTTCTAACCATTCTCAGTTCTGTAAAGATTGTTCTTTGCCTACGGTTTTCAGTCATTTTCCACTTTGTACAAAAAATTTCCCCTCTTTAAAGTTGAATGTTGGGGTTTGGGGAAAAAAATATTTTATTTATTTGTTGTTTTATCTTTTTATCTATTTATTTATGCAAATTACAATGAGAGCAAACATGTGAAAAAATCAATTCTGAAAAAATAAAAGACATAATCAATAAAAAGAGAAGCACCTTATTAATAAAGTAAATAACAAATATCACTTAAGCAAAGAGATTAGAAATCAGCTAGTGCGGTCACATGAAGATAGAGTAGTCCTTTTAGCCCTGAACTTGGAAGACCCTTCAACTAATAACCTCAACAGGGGGTCTCCAGAAATTGTGGATGCCAGGTCACTGCATGAGCAAATTACCCTAGGGAGAACAGAAAAGTAGAGAAAATGCCTTCAAATTATTGAGCTGAAACACTCTAAAATGAAGCCGAGATTTTGGAAGCAAGAAAAAAATGAGTGCGAGTGACGCAGATGGATCCAGTATCTCTTGCACTCACTAAGCTTATGCCGAAATACCCTCCCTATGTTTCGGTTTTAATTCCCAACAAATAATTGTTCATTTTGGGCTCAAGAAATTCATAAAATAATTACTCAAGTGTCGATGATCTTGGATTTTGCGTTTTTTCTTCGTTTTCAATGACAATGCCAAAAATGTGACATTCCCTAAAAGTGACGAGAGGCGCCATCCGTCCGATTGAAACCTGGAAAATTTTAGCCTGGAATCATCTTTAAAATATAGTCACACCAATTGATTTGAATTAAGAAAACTGTTTGACTTGGTGGAAGAGAATTGTTGATTTATAGTTGATTCATAGGGATATTGGAAGAATTAATTAATGCAGGATTAAATGCGCTCAAGACAAAAAAAAAATTTATAGTATGCAATTTTACTTACTTTTTGGTGGAGAATGACCGCTGTTTCAGTTGAAACAACCTAAATTTTTTATCGTTTTGAGCAAATATTATCTTGCATTGATGTTTTATTTCCACATGCTCTATTGCGCTACATTTGAGGCCATTTCTGGAAAAAAAAAGGCCCATAAAACAAGAGGTACGCTCTTCAGGAAGAAATCTCTATTCAATCACAGTTCTACTGACTCAGAAAGAGCACACCTGTTATTTTATGGTCCTCCTGAAAACGGCTTCAATTTTGTTGTTCATTCACTTTAAAAGGGAATAGTTTCTGTACTTTCTTTCAGGATGTCTGAAAGTTTTATGTGCGGTTAATTTCATTTTGTTTTTAGGTGGACTTCTCCACTCAGCACAAAGTTACCCAAGCCTAAGCGTAGGAGTACCCGGAGGCAATGCACAGTCACCGCAGTGTCTAACCATGTCATTAACATCTACGTCCAGTGATAGTGAGCAGGTCAGCTTCGACGTAAGTTTTTATCTGAAACTTTAGTAATATTAGGCGAATAGTTGAAACTTTCTAAGGACCTGGTACAAAATCATTTGTCTTTACTCCACTCTAATTTTGGAGGATTGCAAACAATTTTTTACTTAACTGAACTCTACCATCATCAACATGTTTTATTTATTTGTTTATTCGACAGTTCGCACAGTTCGGCTTGGTCATGAGTAAATCGTTGACCGTTGTTGGTGAAGCATACTGCCAGCGACCCCTAGTAGCGGTAGATTGAAACAACAGACCCAAGTTGGTGGGAACATGGCCGCACTCCGCTTGTCCATTCTTAGCAGCATCTGCTGCTGTCGTTAGACATGATCTTCCATTTGCTTATAAGACAGCAGTGGAGCCCGCAGACAAATTTAATAAGTTTTACTTCTGTTTTGGGTTAAGTTAAGGAGTACCGGCCCTACTTGGGTGCATTGGGTCCTTAGTGGCCTGGTTTCAGTTCGGGCTCTTTTTGTCCTATAAATGGACCAAATGCAATGTTTCCTGATTTCTTGTTTCACCACTGGTTTTAAGGACTATTGATGAAAGAATCAAAATGTGTCTGCCTTCAAAATTCTATCCTTGTAGTGTTGAGAAATATTTGCAGTAAATCAAGCTAAATCCTGCTGGCAATGTTTATTACTACAGCTTATTCCAGGAAAGATTGGATTAGACTGTTCTATGGCTTTCATGAAAACATCAGCTTCAAACGCCAGATAGGGCAACCTGATTGGTTAGGAGCAGTAAGAAGCTGATGTTTTCATTCAAACCTGCAGTTGTCAAGTACAATCATTCTTGGGACAGCCTTTGTCACTCTTGCCTTGACAAAGGCGATGAGTCTTCATTTTTTTCCTCCATTGGATTAGTGTGGATAGTTATTTTGAAGATTGATTGTGTTATTTTCAGCCATACCTCCAAAAAAAAAAAAAAAAATCGAATTTGATATTCATCCAAATATCAGTCAACTATTTTAAGAGCAAAGGCCTGTCAAATTTAAAAAAATTACCTAAGAGATTTTTGTACTTCCAATAATTGCAGGATTTCCTGGAACACTGTCGGGCACCAACGTTGTTAGCCGAATTGGAGGACGATGATGAAATCCAGGATGATGATGAGAATGATGATGATGAAAACGAAGATGATGATGATTATGAGGAAGTAATGGTCAGCCGCAACCTCCTTACTTTTATGGTAAGTGTATGTATTCTTCTTTTCTTCCTTTACCTCCAATACTTAATTTTAATTTTTGTTTGTTTTTGATTTTTAAATAAATAGGAACTCAGCATATCCTCCAAAGCTCACAAGGGGAAGGCAAAGGTGGGCCTGCTCCAAATGGAACGGGACTTGCGCAAAAACATTGTCCGTGGGGTCCTAATGAAGGGACTTACAGCACTTTTTGTGAATGGGCCCCAGAATTTGCAAAATTTTGATTTTAAAATGAGCCCCCGGGATGGCGGATCGTTATGTAGCCGAGAATCATCTCCGCTCCTACAAGCAGAGTCGTGGTGTAGCGGCAGTGTAGGGGATTCCGGATTGCAACGTCCCGAGTTCGATCCCTGCTACCGACGCACACTTTTTAAATATATTTATGCTCATCTTCATTTACAGTGTTTTTTGTTTCTTTTTTGTTTTTTGTTCATTTTTTATTTTTTGTTTTTTGTTTATTTTTTTTATTCTTTATTTCTCGTTTGTTTTTTTGTTTTTGTTTTTGTTTTGTTTTAACACCGTTTGAATCGAATTATTCCGTGGCTTTTTCATCCTGTACATATAGTTACTACTATATACTTGTACATAGAAGTTAAGAAAATATTAAACGTATCAAACAGAAAGTGGAAATTGGTCAACAATACTTTTTTTTTCGCCCGTTTTTTCAAGCGGTGTTGTCTTTCTTTTCCAATATTTTCTTAACTTCCACGTAAAAACACAGTGTAGTAACAGTGCATATTCACAATGAAAAAGCCGCGGAATAATTCGAATTAAACGGTTAAAAAATGAAACAAAAACCAAACGAGAAACAAAAAATAAAATAGAAACAAAAAACACGTCAAAGGAAGATGCGCAAAAATATCATTAAAAATCTGCGACGATAGCAGGGATCGAACTCGGGACGTTGCAATCCGGAGTCCACTACACTGCCGCTACTCCACGACTCTGCTTGTAGGAGCGGCGATGATTCTCGGCTACATAACGATCCACCATCCCGGGGGCTCATTTTAAAATCAAAATTTTGCAAATTCAGGGGCCCATTCACAGAAAGTGCTGTAAGCCCCTTCATTAGGACCCCAAGGACTATGTTTTTGCGCAAGTCCCGTTCCATTTGGAGCGGGCCCACCTTTGCCTTCCCCTTGTCAGTAAATTTGGGGATGACAGTTCAAAGGAAAGTACAAGCAGAGCCATTAGTCCTGCGTCGAATCGTCGACGCAACCCGCACCACACGTAACCCAAACCTGGCTCTGTCTTGAGAGCACAAAAGAAAAGAAAGATAAGAGAGCATCAACTGCACATGTAATGCGGGTTTCGTCGACGCAGGACTTATGGCTCTGCATGTACATTCGCCATGGAAGGAAAACAAAGAAATTATATCTTTCCTAGTTTTACTATCCAATCTTGGGAGCCATTTCTGCCATATTTTGAATTAAAGATCTTGTTTTTTTTTTCTCTCATTTCAAATTTTGATACCAAATTTTTTTTTCTTTGGAATTTTGCCTTTGACTCCTGATCGAAGGTCTATCATTTGAGGTATAAAACACCAGCCAAGCCAGTAGTTTATCTATTTATCTTTCTAATAATGATCTGTTTGCTTCTCTGTTCACAGGAAGAAGATACCTATGAAACACGGCCCGCAGCCAATAATGTTGTCACCAGCGGAATAGTTGGCACGAATGTGAATAGTGGAAATTCCAAGAGACGCTCCTGGGATGATGAGTTTGTTTTGAAGCGTCAGTTTTCGGCTCTCATTCCTGCTTTTGATCCACGCCCAGGAAGAACGAACGTGAATCAGACGACCGACATTGAAATTCCTCCTCCTTCGTCTCTAGGCTCTAGTATCACAGACTCAGCCAACTCTTCGCAGAACTCATCCTCCACTACCATAATCGAGCACGCCCAGCCAAGACTGAGTCTTACCCTCAAAGGTCCAAACATTCCTGGAGTAAGTGTTTCATTGCATTTCCAAGTGAATCTTCTTTATGATACCTTTTTTGTATAACAGTTGACAGTTGACTTTGTGATGGAACTGCAAAGGAAAATCATACGTTCAACTTTTTCTGGTGTGAGTTTCAGTTATCAAATGTAATTTCATCTCAATATGTTCGGTTGGAAGCCTGATTGAAACGTGAGCAGAAATTTTGCTTTTTAAACTTACAGAAACCTAGGAAAACCTGGAAAGAAGGGCAAGAAAAATCAAGAAAAAATCAGGGAGTTTCAAAAATAAATTAATGTAGACATTGTGTTCATTGCTTCATTCATTAAAAGCTTTTCATCAAGCCATTGAGTGATTTTTAAAAGTTTTTGGCACCCTCATTCTTTTGCTGGTTTCATTATTAATGCTGACACTCAGTTCAGCAAAAATTTGCAGGTCTTATTGTTTTTAAGTAATTACTCAAATAAAAAATAAACAAATTCAAATTTCTTGATAGTGTGTGCAGTCAAAGAGCCTTATTCAAAATGGGCAAAAATGGCTTCGGCCCAGTTTTGTTTGAGATTTCGGGAGGTGATAGAGCATGATTTGAGGCGTCCAAAACTGGCCTTGTTTTTGATCTAGCCCCAAGGGAACCGGGGGGGCGGGGGTGCAAAGTCAAAACACAAAATCCGCCAGAACTTTTGAACGCGTTGTTCGATTTGAAAAAACTTTTTTTCAATCGATAGATCTTTTTAAGACCTTTCTTTTTATATACATGTTTTTGTATTTTTCATGGTTTTGAGTCAAGTTTTGACGACTTTTTGTTTTTTTCAGTTTCAAAAAATTTACATTTTCCCCCCTGTGCAAAATTGTTTTGCATGGGTAAAAATAAAAAACAGTCGTAAGAAAAGCTTTTTCAATTTCCTTTTCAACCGTTTAAATCCGATCGCGGGGCAACGCTTCGTTACTGAGTTACGCGCGCTCAAAGTTGCCAAGGTCCGACCTGGCTGAATCTAGAGGCCTCCCGGTTTCCTGCCTCACACCTTTGACGCCGCGCTTTTTGCCTTATGCGACCAGCTGCTCAGCAGATATTTCGAAAGAAACATCTTTTCTATTATTCTAAGTAATTTCTACTCATATAAACCCCCACCCCCCACCACCACCACCCTCACTTCATACCCTATCACGTTCAATACTCCCCCCTGAATAGACGCAAGTTTTTTAAGTTTCAAGTCTAAATTGAAGGAGAATACGCATAAAATACAAGATAGAAATCTCACCTTGTTAGTTTTCGCTACTTGAGTCCTCGCCCTCACTCTCCGACTCGTAATTTCCAAAGGATTTTTTCGTTAGCGGGAAACTCGAATTCAAAAAGGCAGCGATGGTGACGAAAATCCTGGTGTGTAGCGCCCCCCCCCCCCCCCCGCATTAAAATCGATGCTGTGCGTCTCATATACGTAAAAATGGTGACGATTTTAATGAAGCAGTGATTTGGAATTAAAATTTTGAGCACTTTAGAGATTATCCGCTTTCTGTGGATACTTTAATGCAGGCAATTCATGATTTGCGTGAAGAGAGTGAAAGTTCTACCCCTGACCTGTGTTGTGAAAAATGTTTTTTTCGAAAATACCGCTAACCTGAGAGCGCAGCGTGATAAGAAAAGAAAATCCTTGGAGTAATACAAAATATGCTTACTTGAAAAATTGACCATTATTACGCACACTCTGTTCAGATACCCCTACTTATAAAGACTAAACTCATATCGAGACATTTTTCACATGAAGTTTATAATATTTTCATACTACTGGATTTGGAGTTGGTTTCCACGGAGTCAATCATAAGTGAGGGGTGGGGGTTTATATGAGTAGAAATTACTTAGAATAATAGAAAAGATGTTTCTTTCGAAATATCTGCTGAGCAGCTGGTCGCATAAGGCAAAAAGCGCGGCGTCAAAGGTGTGAGGCAGGAAACCGGGAGGCCTCTAGATTCAGCCAGGTCGGACCTTGGCAACTTTGAGCGCGCGTAACTCAGTAACGAAGCGTTGCCCCGCGATCGGATTTAAACGGTTGAAAAGGAAATTGAAAAAGCTTTTCTTACGACTGTTTTTTATTTTTACCCATGCAAAACAATTTTGCACAGGGGGGAAAATGTAAATTTTTTGAAACTGAAAAAAACAAAAAGTCGTCAAAACTTGACTCAAAACCATGAAAAATACAAAAACATGTATATAAAAAGAAAGGTCTTAAAAAGATCTATCGATTGAAAAAAAGTTTTTTCAAATCGAACAACGCGTTCAAAAGTTCTGGCGGATTTTGTGTTTTGACTTTGCACCCCCGCCCCCCCGGTTCCCTTGGGGCTAGATCAAAAACAAGGCCAGTTTTGGACGCCTCAAATCATGCTCTATCACCTCCCGAAATCTCAAACAAAACTGGGCCGAAGCCATTTTTGCCCATTTTGAATAAGGCTCTTTCTGTTCATTAATTTCTACAGAAGGTGATAGATCTGGTTGATCTTTACTTTGTGATAAAATTTGTGTAAGCTTTTCAAAGTATCATAGTTTCATTGTTTCAAACGATTTCAGGTTCAAGATGTTGAAATAGAATTGAACGATCCTCAATGGACAATTTTCCATGCTGTTCAAGAATTGATACAAATTGTTGACCTTGGAAGCCGCCAGGAGAAAATGAAACGAATTTGGGAACCAACTTACACGTAAGTGCTGGTTTGAAGTTTTGAAAAAAAAAATACCAGATGTGTAGCCGTAGAGCTGCCGAAAATTTCAAGTTGTTCAATCTCAAATTTTCTGTAAATGTAAAGTCTCCAATTTTACAGTTTAAAAATTATATTTCATGCGCATAAATGCTGTAAATAATACAGAAAAATTGACTGCACAGTTGACAAACTTAAGAATGTGAGACGACACCTCAGATGTTGGCTCATGTAGGCGTCCTGTGAAGCTTAAACTCATCTTGTTAAGTATTGTATGTGACAACCTGAACCAAAGTTTAAAGTGTTTTCTGAAATTCTTCAATTCATTGACTGTAACTCCCTTAAATTGGAAAGTATTGTATGTGACTACCTGAACCAAAGTTTAAATCGTTGTCTCACATTCTTCAATTCATTGACTGTAACTCCCTTAAATTGGATCATCAAAATGTGCAGAGCTATTGCTGCATATTTGAATCCAGGGGGTCATGACCGGTACTGCTGTTCACCATGGTCTGAGATCAAAAATCAGTGAAAAAACCTCACCAAAAATCATCATATTCACCTTTTCAGATTAATTTTAAACTTTCCTGTGACAGTGTTAAGTTTAAATTATTTGTTAAAAGTGTTTGCGGTGATTAAAATTGGTCTTGAAAGTTTATAAATGATGATTAATTGATGAGAAATTTACTTTCTGATCGTTGACTACTTTTTGATGATTTCAAGCCACATTGCTGTGGTTAGAACGTTAAACGACCGTTTTAAACAATTTTGCCACAAAATTTTCCAAGTTCTTCAAAGAAATTATGCTGGAAATATCCCTGTATTCTTATCTTATTTTTATTACCTTGTTTTACAGGATCATTTATAAAGAAGGGAAAGAAGACGAGACTAGTGACTCAGTAAATGACACTGGCTCAGTTTTAACATTATTTTCGAAGCAAAGCACGCCCACCTCTATTCATCAACTGTCAATGGGCTCTCATCGCGGGAGCATCATTTCTCAACAGATACAATCGCCTCTTTCATGTACAGTCGAGCATGTTCTGCAGTTACTGCGGCACCTGTTTGTGATCACGCGTCAGGTTTCAGAAGACCATCCGCCGCCGGAGAGCGAGTCAGATGCAAATATTCAATTAGAAGAGTTCACGAGCAAAAAGATGACCAACAAGCTGTTGCAGCAAATCCAAGATCCGCTTGTTCTGAGCTCAGGCGCTTTGCCAGCTTGGTGCGAAGAACTCAACACATCTTGCCCATTCTTGTTCCCATTCGAGACAAGGCAATTGTATTTCAACTGCACAGCATTTGGTGCTAGTCGGTGAGTGAATGTTTCATGGCTTGTTTCTCTTGATCCGCCGCTGTGGATCTCTCATTCTTCTTTTGATCTGGCGTACTTATGTCAGCTGCACACCTATTTTCGATAAATTAGGTCTCAAATGGAGGCCCGTGGCTTTCGCTCAAAAGCTCAAAGCTCCTACTCTTACTTGTAAAGGCATCCACTTTATCTCACTTTTTGCCTTCCCCCCCTCCCATTTCTTATTTCTCATTTTCAATGTGTGATGTACCAAGGTTGGCAAAAGAATCTTCCACATCACGGCGAGATTGGAAATATTTTGACCCTCTCCAATGCAAGAAAGACGGCAGAGATGAAATGCGAATCGGCCCTCGGCTCGAATCGAGTTAACAACTCCAGTACTACTTGCTACACACACACAGATAACATTGACTCAATGTCTCGGCCCTCCTACCAATCATTCGGCAGTGGCAGTGGAGTGGGGGAAGAAAATTTCCCCTCTTGCCATGATGTGGAAGATTCTTTTGCCGGCCTTAGTACAAAACTCATTCTTGCTCTGTCTTGGAAAGAGGTTTTGGTAAGTGATTCAACCCTTTTTTTCGCTGTCATAGGTCAATCGTTTGGCTCCAGACTCAGAGGGATGCAACAATGGAGCGCCAGAGAGCTCCTGGACTCTCTCCACGGCGGGATGATCCCCACGAATTCCGCGTCGGACGACTGAAGCATGAACGTGTGAAGGTCCCTAGAGGCGATCAACTTCTCCCGTGGGGATATCAAGTCATGAAAACTCATGCTGATCGCAAGAGTATTTTAGAGGTAAGTTTCTAGCTCTCTATTGAAATCTCTTTGTATCTCGGGTAGAGTTTCAAGAATATTGTGCCTGCAAAATTTGTGATTAACAAGCTAGAGAGTTGGTACCCAGCAAGAATTTCATTTGGTTCTCTCATAAATCTAAAAGCAGTTTGCAAAAATATCCTAAATCTGGCATTTTCAGGGGAAACCACTAAGTTAGCAATCATGTCTGATTTTGCCCTGGAAATTGACTGAAATATGGCGGGATATCGTCATTATGTTAAAAGATATCAAGTGTATAAATATTTTTGTCCACATTGTTTCTTTTAGCAAGTTCCACTAAAACAAACTGTATATTTATTGATATATTGAAATCACATTGCTTTTGAGGAGACAAAAGATCATTCCATTAAGACGGCCACCTGTTTTGACTCTTAAAAAGCTGTATAATTTTAATAATTCTTTAAATTTACGGTATGTTACTGTAGAACTTGCTGGAAGAAAGGCCTTGCCATCCAGAAATATTCAATCATTTAGTAGCTTTTGACATTTTTATGATGTGTTTTCTACTACATTTTTTGCTGTCAGGAGAAAATCCTGTTACGGAGGTATTATCCTTAAAAGTAGTCAACAGTGCTTGTTGCTAATCTTGGTGTATATAAACCCTTTCTTGTCAAAAAGAATTAGGTTATGAAACTGTTCAGATTTCTCTAGCCCAGAGGTTGGAATTTATAAAATGTTTGCAGTCAACAAACAAGTTTAATTGAAGTTGTTTCATTTCTTCTTTTTTGTCTTAGGTTGAGTTTATGGGTGAAGAAGGAACTGGACTTGGACCAACTTTAGAATTTTATGCTCTCATTGCTGCTGAATTGCAACGGAAGGACTTAGGTACTTAATCATTTTATAGCTTATTCAAATTTGTCAAAACTGTTTCAGGTCATTATTGAAATCGCACCAGTATATTTTAGTTCACCTGTATCTCTCGGAGGAAATTTTTTCAAATTATTTTCTTACTTATTTTGAGCAAATTTTCGTCTGGATTGATCTTTGTTCAACCCTTCCAGGCAAGAGTGGTGTAACTCTGACTTTGAAAAAATTGTCTGTCTCTTATTTAAATGCAGTCATCTATGAGGGAAGTGAGCCGTGAGGACTTAATTTACTGGGCTAAGTCTTTTCTCTATCCAGTATCGTTTTTTTTTTTTTTTTTTTTTTTTTTTTTTTAAGTATGAAACTATTTGATTTACGTTCATGAGTAGTAACCTCATTTTTAAAAAATGGGACTTGAACCAGAGACAATTTACAATAGAGACCAAGCACTATCTATTGTGCCCATGTTTGCGCGCGGTGACAACTTTTTTATTTTTGGAATCGCAACAGAACACCGCAAACATGGGCGTTACGTTGACTGAGGAGAAAAGCTGTTGAGGTTTTTGCTTAATGAGACCGAAGCACTAAAATTGCATCAGTCAACGCATGGACCATGTTGGACAGTGCTTCTTCATGCTCCCCATAATAATTCCTGTTGAGTTCCATAAAAAAAAGTCTGTCACTGTGCGCACGGCGAGTACATGGTCTGTATTTATATATTGTCTCTGACTTGAACCTTCTCGTGCACCAAACGGCTCATTTATTTACTAGCTTATGCTTTTTGGTCTTTAAAATCTTTCCAATTTATCTAATTATCCAATTGCACTCTTTCTTGAAAAAAATGATGTGTTATGAAACAAGATAACTTGTAATAAGAATGAGAAAAAAACAAGAAAAAACAACTAACACTAAAGACTTGAAGCAAAACTAGAAGACAAAATGATGAGCATGTGTTAAACTGAAACTTGCAGGATTTTTGATTTCAGAAAATTTAATTAAACTCTTGCGAAAAGATAAAACTGCAGAGGAAATGCCACTGGCTAGAGAAAGCTAATGACTAATGGAGAAATAAAAAAACACACAATAAGAATGTTGGTCCCTGGAAGAGCATGGTTTCAGAGGATTTTTCCGGGGTATTGTTTCATAAAAACCTGGGTATTGTCTCATAAAAAGTCAATTACCCGGAGATTGGAGTGATTTTTGAAAGAGAGAGAGTTAATGATGTTTCATGGTGTAACAAATTTTAAGTTGTGTCTAATCTTGATTTTCAGGCATGTGGCTGTGTGATGATGAAAACGACGAAGTGCTGGATACGGCCGGTGTAATTGGTGTCGATTTAGGTGAAGGAGCAAAACCGCCTGGTTACTACGTTCGAAGACCATCCGGGCTTTTCCCAGCTCCTCTCCCACAAGACTCGTCTGACTGTGATAGAGCCGTCCAACATTTCTGGTTTTTGGGTATCTTCTTAGCCAAAGTCCTCCAAGACAACCGTTTAGTCGATCTTCCACTTTCTCAACCGTTCTTAAAATTAATGTGTCATGGCGAGACTCAGGCCACTATTAATGAAAGGATCAGCACGCGGCATGTAAACAGAAGTGGTTTCTATGATAAAGAAGAAGAACTGATGATGTCGTCTTTGATCTCTGAAGAAAGTGAAAAAGAACTTGAATTAGATCCTCCAAAACTTCACGCTGAGGATACAAGGCCATGGTTTGCTGGAATATTGTCGGAGAATGATTTGTTTGAGATCGATCCAGTGCGCGGTAGATTTTTGAAAGAACTCTGTGATCTAGCAACTCGAAAAAGCCGCATTGCAACGGACAATTCGCTCTCAACTGAAGCTCGCGCTCGACAATTACAGAATTTGTCTCTGGTTCCATCAGCTGCAGGTCCAGTTGTACGCTTGGACGATCTTGCTATTGCCTTCAACTATTTACCCTCATCCAAGGTGTTCTCTTTCCCCTCTGCAGACTTAGTTCCTAATGGCGCTGATATCGATGTAAGTAGTCCTCTCATTTAACTCATCCTCTTCATTATTAAGTTTCTAAAATCTTCAAATACTCTAATTAGCTCATTCACTGAAACTGGGGAGTATACCTGCTAACTTTGAAGAAATTCTTAACACCCGATAGATAATGTCACTTGCTCCACTCTACTTCTGCCGTTTCTTTTCTAAGTGCGCCACTCGCTTTGAATGAGCTGATAAATGCTGTTGTCAAGCAACCGCAATCAAATTGAAGCTTCAGTAAATGGGATAACATTGCTATAGATGGAATGTGACAATAACTACAGTAGAACACTAACCAATATCCCTACTACCTATCCCCTACCTTGTCTCAGCCAGTTTTTGCCCCTTCCATTACCTACCCTGACTGAGCACACCTAAAAGAAGAGTAGACCACTGACTTTTTCACTCACACAAGTACTCAGCTCCTGATTTTAGTGACAATCCGCCAAACAGTGATTGCATGAGAGGAGTTTAGCAGTGCTGTCAACAGTTAGCCTGTAAAGAACTCAGGATTCTCAATGGTACACAGGTGGGGTAACCCTGCTTGCCAGTGTCAATGGACTGTTGAATTTTGTTCTATTTGAGCAAAAATTCAGCTAAAAGTAAACGTTACCTGTAGCGACATCAATCAGAAAATTTTATGTGCTACTTGATCGATCTCAATCCGATGCTTAGCAACAAGATCTTCAGTGTGGTTATTTCTTTGAAAGACAATTTAACAAAATGCTGTATTCTACGGAGAATTAAATCATTTTCTCCAAAGCTATAATAAGGTATTAAAACGAAGGTTTTTTTTTCTTTCTATATTATTTTTCTTGGCTTCTCCTTAAGAACAACTTCTTTGAAAGGAAACTACTCTTTAAAGAGTGCTTCATGTAAACTTTTTTTTTGTGTGTGATCGTAGGTGACCCTAGAAAACGTAGAAGAATATGTGGACATGACATGTAACTTCTGCCTAGAAGCTGGTATCAAGCGACAAATCGAAGCCTTTAGAAACGGTTTCAATTTAGTGTTTCCTATGAGCAAACTGCGGGCTTTTACGCCAAACGAAGTCCGAACGATGCTATGTGGCGATCAGAATCCTCAGTGGACGCGCGATGATCTCCTCAACTACACAGAACCTAAACTAGGTTATACTAAAGATAGGTGAGTGATGGTTATTAGTACGCACCCCATTGTTTTGAGACTCTACAACTTCTCCCAAGTGTTTTAACCCATGTGAGCCAAGGGGTGTCTGAAACAATCTCAGGCCAATTTTTTTTGCAGGTCGCCGTATCTCTTTAACCGAGAGTGTGGTGATTTGGTTTAGTAATTACCTACTCTTGTTTCTCTTTGATTTTCAGCTGCTTTAAATAAATATAGTTAAGGAGGAGTGCCAAAAAGGTCAGATTTTGGCCGCAAAAAAAGTCCAAATTTAAATTGGTCTAAAAGTTCAAGTAAAATGGCTCTACTTCCGCTTAACCCTTTCCATTCCACTGTCGAGCTGTAGTCTACAAAATCGATTTACGGGTTCCGCTCTATTGTCGAGCTGTGGTGGACAAAATTTTGTAGCTCGAAATTGACGCTATCAACGGAACAAAATAGGTGTCTGAGAAGTGCTGCACTCTGACGGGCTTCTTCTGAACTTACCAGTGAAGCTCTAGTTTACGGAGTTCTAGTAGAGTACAGGAAAGTTCAGCTCGAAAAATGGTGGAGTGGAAAGGCTAAAAAGCCTGTATTTAAAAGCTTATATTTTTAGGTCTGAGTGGTGTTAATGGGTTATTTGACCTTAGATGTTGTTTTTTATCACCTCCAAGTGGGTTGATTGTGTGTTTTTCACGGAAAAAGCCCCATTTTTAGTTAAATTATTGAATATTTAGATGTGAGCAGGACATAGTTCGGTTTTCTCCTTTAGATATGTTATTAAGCTACTGAAAGTGAGTAACAAACTTAAAAATAGTCACCGAACTATGTCCGGCTCGTACCTAAATATTAACTTTTCTGATTTTGTGAAAATAGGAAACTTGAATGAACTCTATGAATACACGTGCAACTGTAGCAATATTGAATCTTGGCAGCTTGTAAAGCGTGTTTCATGGTTTTACAGGTGGCTAATTTGCAATATAACTATTACTGTACGGATTTTAATCGAATTTGTTCAAGTTTTTCATTTTCACAAAATTGAATTTGTGAAATTTCCAGAGTTGAATGAAGAAAATTCTGTATCCCTGCTAACCTATACCCTCAAAGCAGTGCATCTTTAATCGCGTAGAATCTACTAGTGGCAGTAGGAATCCCACCAGAGGGCTGATTCTGCTCTTTTGGACGAGACAAGACGAGATAGCGGGAATCAACCAATCCTATTGTATTAAACGGCGTCATGTGACACATTTCGAGTCAGTCAAGGCACGAGGATTCATTCGGTCTGAAATATGACTCGAACAACTTCAAAAGTGTCTCAAGACGCCGTTTAAACCAATGGGAATAATTGATTCCCTCTATTTAGTCTCATCTTGTCTCGTTCCAAAGAGCAGAATCAGCCCCCAGGAGCGAGGGGTAAAATAGTAATTAATCTGCGCACTGAAGCAGAGACCAAACAAAAAAAAAACACAAACTGCAGCGGTAACCTTCTTTATTTTTGTGTTAACTTTTCGAGGCTTTACTGCTTTAAAGCCGTGTTTGGCAAACTGTGGGACTAACACCACACACCTAACTTAGGCAAGTGAGCTGAAATGCTACGACAAAATGCTAAAAATAATGATAAACAGAAAATTTGCTATCTACAACGTCTGAATCTGCAAAACCCACTTACCTTCTTTCTCTTTTGATTTAGTCCTGGGTTCCAGCGATTCATCAACGTTCTAGTCCAAATGACAGCCGAAGAGCGGAAGGCGTTCCTTCAGTTCACGACCGGTTGTTCATCTCTACCTCCAGGAGGTTTGGCCAATCTCTATCCTCGCTTGACTGTCGTGCGGAAGGTCGATGCAGGTGAAGGCAGCTATCCTTCCGTCAACACTTGTGTGCATTATCTCAAATTACCAGATTACCCAACCGAGGAAATTCTAAGGGAGCGCCTACTAACAGCCACGCGCGAAAAAGGTTTCCACCTCAATTAAATTGATAAGATTAATTTACTTTTTTTTTTCTTTTGTTCGGTCAATTAAAAAATTTTACTGTATTCATCGCGGAAAAAAGAGGAAAAATTAGTTTCAGGTGGTTTATTCTTGTTGAATAAGATCTTTTTTTTCTTCCTTTTTAAAAGTGAATAAAAATATTGAATTTAAACTCAGCAAATTTTGTGATTCAAACTTTTGTGCTAGCCTAAAAAAAAAAAAAAAAAAAAAAAAAATGAAAATTATATTTTATTTTCGCAGAAAACTGAATTAGTAGGGCGTAATAAATATTATTGTTAGTGAAAACAAAGAAGTTTTATAAAAAATTATGTATTATGATAAGTGATTGATCTTCATTTCTTTTTTTTCTTTTTTCTTTTTTTAAATTTATTTTTTACTTATGTTATCCCCTCTCCATTTTTGATATATGATGTCTAAGATTTTAAGTTTTTGATGGATTGCTGTATAGCCTCTTATTTTCCTTTTCCTCTCTTTCCCTCCCTCATCACGTAATTTCTAAGTGATCATGTTAATATTGTATTTAATGTTAATATTATATCTTAATTAAGTTGTAGCAAGTTGATTTTTTTTTTCTCTCAGTCATTATTCACTCAATCATTTTAGCACATTAGCAGTTCATTATAAATGAAAAGCTCATCAGATACACTTCTCTTCTTGATGTTTGCTGTACTGAATTTGATTGTCAAAACTTTTTTAAAGTCACAACTTTTATGACTTCGGATGATTTATCAGTATTCCACTCATGAATACAATTGTCTGTGTTTACATGCTTAAAAATCCTGGTTTCCAGCCAGAAAGGCTTTTTTGTCTCCTGTTAAAAAGCTGTGTTCCATGTATCTGCATGAATTTGTAGTTCTTATCTCTCAATTTTATGAAATAACGAAAGATGAGAAGTTTAGTCTTGAAATAAACATGTATTTTTAATTTACGAGAAAGCTGGAATTGTTATGTAATTCCGTGCTGTATCCCTTCCTCCCAAAAAAAATCTCTGAAGAACATGTACTTCAAATGAAACTAAAGCATCTTTGAATATCATGTGCCTAGTCTTTAAAAATACAATTTAACAAAAAAACAAAATTGATTTTTTTTTATCAACTTCCCTGATGGAACCTTTTGTAGAAGTTGAAGCAGTTCTTTTGCTTTGTAACTTCATTCGTGGCAAAAGTTCTCAGACTTTAATTTCTTCCCCTCTTTTTTTTATTTGTTGAAGATGCTTCTTCATAATATTTCCTAGTCACTCATATTTCATTTACCAATCCAAAGTCTTCCTCTAAAATAACTAAACCAATTACTGTTCGCTTTGATTATATTTTCAAGCCTTAGAAAATATTGCTTTTCCTAAAGCTGAGCATTTGTTGTGGTAAGGTCTGCAAATCTCTCTTATAACCGTTGATTCATTGATTGCAAGTTTGGTATCTTCAGAAAATAAGATCTAATCATATCTTTATTTTTTAATGCTTCCGTTATATCATTATTCTAGCAAAACGAGTCATAGAAGTTGATACTTGTCAACAAAGCTTCTTTTCATTGTTCATTCGAGACAGATAAGTTTTCAGACTGATTTTTGACGAAGCATTTTTATCAAAGAAAATATGTAAGATCCGAAATCAGCAAAGTAAACATGCCAGAGAAGTTTGTAGGGATCATTTTTTGTTCTTCATTTTTTTTTTTCTAATGGCTAAACCGTATAGTTGGATAGGGCTTTTAGAAGTTTGTTTTTGAATGGGGGAAGAAAAGTTGTCTGTTGGACACAAAACCAAAGGTTTATATTTCCTCAAAGGCGAATCTAGAAATTTGTCTTTCCCTCTATTTGCTCATTTGAATGTGTGTGCTAGGATAGGGCAGTGACATGGGCCATTGACATGTGACAACTCCTTCCTCTCTCTCCTTTTCTAACGTGTAAGAGAGACAGATTCTTGAATCCACCTTTGTATTTCCTGGATAGCAATTATTAGAGTTGGGCGGGATATCCGGTTACGGTTTAGTTTGCCGCATTATCTGGCCAGATAATCCGGATCCGGTTACCGGATACTATTTTGCTACTATCCGTATCCGGAGGGATACACTGGATGTGTTGCCATTAGAGAGCTCCTAATCGGCGTAATTTAACATCGGCATTGCCAGTTCGGAACCCAAGAACGGCGAAACTAGTTGTCAGTACTACTCCCCCCTTTTTTCTCTCTCCTCGTCTCTGATCAAGGAGTGAGAGAAGTCGAGAAAGATGCAAAGTAAAGATTTGCTTTCCTCAGCAACATGGTGGCGAGGCGACGCGCTGCCGTTTTCCTTGGTGCCTACCTATACGGCTCTCCAATCGTTGCGATGAACATCTAAGACAAGAGATTGGTGGAAGTTGACAATGCAGGAGGATATCCTGTTTTTTGGCCGCAATAATGCAATAAAGTGCAATAACACATGTTTTCTCGTTGTTTCCACCAGGCGTGATTTCCACTACTAAACAGTATTGTGAAGGGGAGAATACTGCCCCCCCCCCCCTCAATAGAAAACAGGTGTTATAAAACCACTATCCGGCACTATCCTTATCTGGCCGGATAGCAAGTCAAACTATCTGGAACCGGATACCAATTGTACTGTTCGGATCAGGTTCTACCGGTTACGTAAAGTCAATCCGGCCCAACTCTAGCAATTACATCTAAGTGACTTGCTTTAATTTAGAAGTTACTTTCATTTTAGTTTGTTCTTTCATTATTTAGTTACAGTGAGAAAAATAAGTCAGGTCTATCTCCTTCATTGAGTGAAACCAGGCCTGTAGATATATTCCTCTCTTTTTTTGTCTCTTTTCTCTGTTTCTCACTCACTCACTCACTTACTATTCTTTGAGGAAAGATTCGAAGAGTGATGGAATTTTTCTATCACTTGCTCTTATTCAATTTCAAAGAAGTTAAAAAATAATTGTTCAAACCATCGAATTGCTTTTAATATGTGTAATTAAACTTAGTGATCATGAAATGAATAAAGTGTGAACGTAATAAACAAATCAAACAAAAAACAGAAGAAAAGAAGAAATGGTAGCTGTCAACTATTTTCTTTTGTACCCTCTGCCAGGCTAATGAATAACTACTGATCACTAGTAGTCAGCAACATAGGCAGAAATAAGGTATGAGGAGGGGGGGGGCTTAGCCCACCATGAAAAAAACCACCAGAAAATTTTGAAAACAAAAAACGTTAGCTATTTGGCTGTGTGACTAAGCCTATCCCAAAATTTGGCTCTCATGGAGAATTCAAGGAGCAAGAACAAAAAGGTTTTCCCCCAAAATTTGCCTGGATTGTAAGAGAAAAAGGATCAGAGTTATCAAGGATCAATCGCATGAAAAGAAAAAAAGTCATTAGTTTCTTGCCTGCTCAGCCCCCCCCCTCTGGAAAAAATTCCTAGATCTGCCTATGGTCAGGAATCTTTAGCTAAAGAAAGTTTTCATTACCAAACTGAAGAAGTGAAGAGAGTTGAAAACGCCATATGATGAAGTAAAACCACTCAAAATTTTACAGGATTTTTCCCAAAAATAAGTTAGGAGAAGACTCTTGGAACCTCGGTCCCCCCCCCTCCAGCTCTAAATTCTGTGCAGGGGGCTGTGATTATGAAATGTAGAGATACTATCAATGATGTGTCGGAGATGAAGCATAGTATAACAGTATTTATTCAAAATAGATTAAGAATGAAACTGGTCTAGTAGTACATATATTCTGAGAATGCATTTTTATACAATGGGGCAAGTTGCAAGGGTCTGAAATGTTATATTTTTTGTAAGGAATATGATAGTGCTTGATGAGCTGAGAAAAATGGTGCCTTTAGTTCTTTCCTAAGTGTCCCGGTTTTGAAGATACTCAGGTGTAAAGTTGCAAAAAATTGTGTGTGTAGTGACGTCACTACGCGGAATCCCCATTTAAAATAATGTATTTTGGGCCAAAATCTCATCTCCGGAACAATGGGACTCACTTAGAAACCAATGGCATCTTTGTTCTCAGCTCATCAAATACTTTCATTTTCTTCGTAAAAACCAAGTAAGACTTTCTTTCTCATCTTCTTATCCAATTTTCACAGCCGATGTCTTAAAAAATCCATAAAAAATGAACACCATGGATGCTCTGCTAATGACTCTGCTGCGAACTTTTGCAGCGTTATGGAGGGTCGAGTCCTGTGTAAAATCACATTGAGAGTTCAAAAATTCTCAAAATCCACTCACAAGCTCAATAAATGCATTTATCAAAATTCAAAGATGGCGGTCCAATGAGCGACTCACAGTAGGGGAGTTCCATCTACTTGCAGCTTTCTCTATGATGAACCACTTTTCTCAGCATAGAAATTTGCGATTGGATGGGACTGACCTACTGTGAGTCGCTCATTTGACCGCTGCATTTTTGAATTTTGTTAAATGCTATAATTGAGTTTGTGAGTAGATTTTCAGACTTTTCAATAGTCTCTATGTGATTTTTAAGCGATTTTATACATGTCTCGTTGTTCGCTGTGAAATATCAGCATTTAGGCCGCTGGACTATACTACTACTTACTAGGTCCTTACTTATTTGTTTTTTCATAAAAATTGACAAAATATTGAATAGTACATAATTCTTATGGCACTCCCTAACAGATTCAAAGCTAAGAAAGTTTTGCCTGAAATCACATTAATGAGATGGGTTTAGTCCTACTTAAAGCTGTTTATTTATCTGAAAGAAAGCCTCAAAGCAAACTTTAAGTGTCCAAGATAAAGTTCAAAAAGATTGAACCACTTTTCCAACCCTGCAGCAGTGCAAGGACATGCTGCCTTGATGAGGATTTTATTACCAAGTGATAAAGATCACCCTAAAACTGAGGTAAGTTCTTTAATTATTATGGTATGGATCTGCATTGCCTCATTTTGCTGATAAATCAAAAAAATTACATTAGCAGACGTCAAATATTTACAAGCAACAAACTGCTCAATTTAAACAATCAATCTATGAACGAGTCCCGCACGCTCCCCTCAGGGATGAGAAACAAAACGGAACCTGCGGCACAGGTAAATTTTTCGAAACTGGGACAAGAATGATTAAATTCGAGGAACCAGAACTAGAATGGCTCTGCTCAGAACCCGGTCCCGAATCCGTCCCATACCAGCTGAGTCTGACGATATAGGCAACGAACACACCACTAGGTACCTGATGTAGGTAAGTACATGCCTATGTAGGTAAGTACATGCCTATCTTCCTCCTTCTGTCAATTTAAGTAAATTAAAATTTCAAGATTCAAAGAGGCAATCTCGTTAAATATTCAAAACTTAAAATTCGTAGATAAAATTATGATCTCTTTTCTTTCAGCAGGAGCGTGCCGTGGGGGGAGCATGTGGGTACCCTTGCCCCGGGCGGCATAATCAGGGTGAAGAACCAAAAAAAAAAGGTTATCAAAGTATAATTTTTTGCCCGAAGGGCGGCAAAATTGCATTTTTGCTCCCTTTAGCTCTCCCTCTCAGGAAACCACGGCACGCCCCTGTCTTTCAGTCTTATTACCTACTTAATCAAAAGGTTGGTTTCTAAATAAACATTAAAATGCGGTGTTAAAGAAAACCTGCTCACTTTCAGCGAACGTAACCTATAGAAACTGGTCCAGAACCGGAATCTTCAGAGCACTGGAACCGGAACCAGAACCGATACTTACTTGAACTTTGAATCTAAGGATTACCGGAACCGGAACCTTAATGATAATAATGTTTGGACTTCACGGTTCTCCTCATAGATGACTAGTGAGTGGCTTTTGAGGGGTTTAAACTTTAAATCCTTCGAAAGCGAACAGTGAACACCAGTGCCGACTTTTCCCCAACTTGATCGGGCTTCTGGTCACTGCGATGAAATAAACGCGGAAACCCACTGTCACCCGCATTGAAAAGAAATTTTAATAACTGGAACAGCGCAACTGAGCTGTTTTTGCCTACCCCAAATAATGAAGGTGTGGCGGCTTTTCCCGCCAAAACCGCACACCTGCTGCGCACCATCTCTAGCTCCGCCCCCCGGGACCAATTCCCGCGCCAATCAACTTTTCCCGCGCAAACTACTTTCCCGCGCTTCGTGGCGGGTATATAAGGTGCTCCATCCGCTGAGAGGATCAGTCCAGCTCGCACCACCAGACAGAACGCACCTCTCCCGATCTCTGGCATTTTTGGACTCTCGGACTCTGCAGCTCACTGATCCTTCCATCCTCCATCGCTGTATATGCTGGTTCCTTCTTATGAAGTCGAACCGGCCAGCACCTCTTTGAAAACGGCCCTTTTCAGGGCCACCAATTCTTTTTCTGATTACAGAGCACCTAATATATCCATATTGGTGACCTCGACTGAAGACGCAAGACCCTCTCTGTTCTCTCCATGCCTCCACCGGACGAATTATTGGAATTTTATCAAAAGACGTTAGAAGAATTACGCGGTCAGAACAGCAAGCTGCAAAATAAAATTGAGCATCTCTCTACAGGACATCGCAACACGCAATCTCAAATTCAACTCGAACTCCAAAAGAAAAAGATGTCTTCCGCATTAAAACTTCCTCCTTTCTGGCCTGACGACCCGGAAGTATGGTTTTCGCAAGTCGAAGCCTACTTCAAGGTACATAATATTGCAGATGAGTCCGCTCAGTTCGCCCAAGTTGTATCCCAACTAGAAGCGCGCTGGGCCCACGAAATAAAAGATATTATTAGTGCACCCCCCTCTGACACGCCCTATTCAACAATGAAAAAAGAACTGATTGCCCGACTGACAAAATCAGACGCGCAAAGAGTTCGTCAGCTCATAGGTGAGGCAATTATTGGGGATAAAACCCCCTCCCAATTTTTAAGACATTTGAAATCTGTTGCAGGTAATACTACGATACAAGATAATATTTTAAAAAGTCTCTGGCTTCAACGGCTGCCATCGCAGGTACAAGGAATTTTGTCAGCCCAGCCCGAAGCAACAACATTGGATGATCTTGCCAAAATAGCTGACCGTATTATGGAGACGCTTCCCACTCCGCCCAAGCCAGCGGTCTACGGGATCAGCCAACCGAGTTACGCCCAAGAACAGTCAGCCACCCTAGCCGCAATGACTAAAACCTTGGAGCAGCTCACTAAAAAGCTCGAAAGCATGGAAGCTTTCACCCGTAAGTTAGAAACTGTAGAAGACGACTTACGCTCCCTCAGACGTGAGCGATCTAGAGACCGTTTCCGTTCAAACTCACGAAACGGGCAAAATGCACGTAATAGGTCGTCAAGTCGGCATAATAATAATTATGAAAATAAACCCAAATATGACACTTGTTGGTACCACTTTAAATTTGGAAATAAAGCAGAAAAATGTTCCCAACCCTGTAATTTCTCAACAAACTCTCAAGGCAGCCAGTAGTGGCGGCGACTGACTGCCGTACCAAAACTCACCGCCTATTTGTTTCAGATGCAACCAGCAACCAACATTTTCTAGTGGACACAGGCTCAGACATCAGCTGCTTTCCACGACGCCTCTTGGCAGGAAAACGCTTTCCAACGGGATTTGAACTTAAAGCAGCAAATAGCACGAACATAAACACGTACGGCCATTTGCACCTAAATCTCAACCTAGGCCTACGACGCGACTTTCCCTGGCGTTTCATCATTGCAGCCCAGATAACAATATCAGGCTTGCCGATCTGGCTTAAAATGGGCTTTTGTAAGACGTCTTTTCATTCCGTCTTAAAGACGTCTTAAATCCGTCTTATGGTCGCGGATCCAAAGACGTCTTTTAAGCTTGTCTTAAATCCGTCTTAAATGCGTCTTTAAGTCGATTTTAGAAGACACCTTGTATTCCGTCTTAAATCCGTCTTCCAAAGTGGGTTTTAAGACGTCTTTCGATCCAGTCTTACAAGGCGTCTTTAATCCTTCTTAAATCTGTCTTCAAAGACGTCTTCAAAGACGTTTTCCAAGACGACTTGAATACCGTCTTCCAAAGTGGTTTTTAAGACGTCTTTCAATCCAGACTTATAAAGCGTCTTTAATCCGTCTTAAAGCCGTCTTCTGCCAAGATAGCTAGAAGATTGACTCCAACGTTTTCAAGTCCTTAAATATTGATAATTTGCAAAAATCACAAGTTTTTTAAAAATTTCGAAAATTACGAAAATGTCCACAGTTCGAAAATTTGAAAATTTTACCAATATTTTCATAAATTTTGAAAATTACGAAAATTTTCATTAAGTTTGAAAATTACCAAGATTTGCTCAAATTTTGAAAAGTACGAAATTTTCACAAATTTTGAAAATGTAGACTATTTTCAAGCAAGCTTGGCAAGCTAGGCTTCCTCGAGACGTAACCTATAGAGCATTGTGACCGAGCCTTTCATATGTCTTTAAGACGGATTCATAAGACGGTTTTCAAAGTTGTCTTATAAGACGTCTTTAAGACGGATTCGTAAGACGTTTTCAAAGTTGTCTTAAAAACGTCTTTAAGACGGATTCGTAAGACGGTTTTTGAAGTTGTCTTAAAAACGTCTTAAAGACGGATTCGTAAGACGTCTTCAAAGACGTGTTTGGGTGGAACTAGAGACGTCTTTAAGACGGATTAAAGACGGATTTAAGACAACTTTACTTGTCTTATAAGACGTCTTTAAGACGGATTGAAGACGGTTTTTGCTAACTGGGAGACGTTTCCACACCCATCATTGGATCTGATTTTCTGGCGGAATTTCAATTACTTCCCGATTGCAGAAACAAAGCTCTGATAGATAATCTCACTAATCTCACCGTCTCTTGTAAATCTGCCAATATTTCTCAATCTAGCATCAAGGCCATCACTCCTGGACTTTTCACAGACATTCTTGAAGATTTTCCCGAACTTAAACGCCCGGCGGGAACGCCCCGTGAAGTTCGGCACTGCACGTTCCATCATATCGAGACAACGCCCGGCCCACCAATCAAAAGCCGACCGAGACGTCTCCACTCAGACCGTTTGCGAATCGCAAAAGCTGAATTCGATGCAATGGTTAAAGAAGGAACAGCCAGACCTTCCAAAAGCCCATGGTCATCCCCTCTCCACCTCGTACCCAAAAAGGAAGAAGGCGCTTGGCGACCATGTGGCGACTACCGTGCTTTAAACGCAAGAACAGTTCCAGATTCATATCCTGTTCGTCACATCCACGATTTCACCCAAAACTTAGATGGTTGTACAATTTTCAGCAAAATCGACCTCGTCAAGGCATATACACAGATCCCTGTTCACCCAGACGACATCTCGAAAACAGCTATAACGACACCATTCGGGTTATTCGAATTTATGTACATGACGTTCGGCCTGCGCAACGCAGGCCAAACGTTCCAACGCTTTATGGATGAAGTACTTGCCGGCCTCGATTTCTGTTTTACCTATATAGATGATATCCTTGTATTTTCACACAACGAGGATGAAAATACGAAACACCTAAAAATTATATTTGAACGTCTCTCTAAATATGGTATTATTATTAATGTTCCTAAAAGTGTTTTCTCTGTACCTGATTTAATTTTTCTAGGCTACCATGTCTCAGCAAAAGGACTCCAGCCTCCAACCGATCGCATTGAAGCCCTAATGGCATTCAAACAACCAAAAGACGCCAAGGGGCTCAGAAGATTTTTGGGCATGATTAATTTTTACAGAATTTTCTTGCCCAAAGCCGCAGAATATCAAGCACCATTAAACGACGCAGTGGCTGGCCTACGCAAAAATGATTTAATCACATGGACACCAGAAATGACCAACGCATTCAACACATGCAAAGAAAGCCTCGCCAAAGCAACTCTCCTCGCTCACCCCGTCAATTCTGCACCAATTGGACTCTTCACTGATGCATCTGGTACAGCCGTCGGGGCATGCCTTCAACAGAACGTGAATGACACATGGCAACCTTTAGCATTTTTCTCCAAAAAGCTCAGCGAGAAACAGTCAGAATGGCCGGCGTTCTACCGAGAACTTTTTGCGGTTTACGCTGCCATCCAACATTTCCGGCACAATCTTGAATCTCAGCATTTCACGATTTTCACGGATCACAAGCCTTTGACATATGCGTTCAAACAACGCAAAGATAAATTACCCCATGTTCAATTAAATCACTTGTCTTTTATTTCTCAATTTTCCACAGAAATCCAATATGTCGCAGGTGAAGCCAATGTCGTCGCAGATGCATTTTCGCGAATAGAGGAAATCACAAACCCAGAACCAGTCAACTTGAGCATTCTCGCCGCAGCCCAAACCGAAGATGAAGAACTTCACAAACTGTTGGACTCGGAATCATCATCACTCAAACTGCAACTGGTCACAATCCCCGGCACTGACATTCAACTTTATTGTGACGACAGCCCAAAACCACGGCCTTACGTCCCAACTGCACACAGGCGCCAAGTTTTCAATGCATTACATAGTCTCAACCATCCGGGAGTCAAGGCAACCGCCAAGCTGATCGCATCCCGTTTCATCTGGCCTCGAGTCAGGCAAGATTGCCAGACCTGGGCCCGAGCTTGCCAAGCCTGCGGACGAGCCAAAGTATCGCGGCACGTCAGCGCACCTCTCGGAGATTTTCAACCTCCATCAGCCCGTTTCCAGCACGTACACCTCGACCTGATCGGCCCACTACCCCCCGCCGGACCCTACAGTTATTGTTTAACGGCGGTGGATCGATTTACACGCTGGCCCGAAGTCTGGCCCCTGCAAAGCATCACAGCGCAAGAAGTAGCCGAAGGTCTCCTGATGTGCTGGATCTCTCGATTTGGCTGCCCCGAACGCATCACAACTGACCAAGGACGCCAATTTGAGTCTGAACTTCACCACCATCTGAGAAAAGCCATAGGCGCCATCAGAATACGCAAACAAGCTATCATCCAGCCGCAAATGGAATGGTCGAACGTTTTCATCGCCATTTAAAATCAGCCCTGATGTGCCATCCTCACATGACTTGGTTCGAAGCCCTTCCACTGGTTTTACTCGGAATACGAGTGTCATTCAAAGAAGATTTGAAAGCCTCATCTGCTGAACTCGTATATGGTGAGCCCCTCCGAATTCCTGGCGAACTTCTGTCACCGGCAGCATCCAACAGCTCTGAATCCGCTCCAGAATTAATAAATCGACTTCGCAACCAAATGGCAGAACTACGGCCAGTACCTGCTGCCCGTCACGCAAAACCAAACACCTTTATTTTTAAAGAATTAAAAGACTGTACGCACGTTTTCTTGCGTGATGACACAGTCCGTAGATCGTTACAACCGCCATACTCTGGCCCCCATCAAGTTCTCAGTCGTGACGACAAAACCTTCAATTTACTACTTAAAGGCAAAACAGTCAAGGTAAGCATTGATAGAATTAAACCTGCTTATGTCTTATCCTCTGATTTCAGCACAGATAAATCCGAACCAAAGGAACCGATCAAGCCAAGCCGGAAGCAAAATCCGGCACCACCGCAAAATCCGGCAACGTCGCAAAATGGCCATGCAAATGAAGCCAATCTCCCGCCAAAACCGACGTATCAAACGCGGTCAGGGAGGCACGTCAAGTTTCGTTTCCCGCCTTTATCACTTGTCTCCACCATAAGCGCAACCAATCAGAACGCTTCTCGCCAAATAAATTTCGTATAAATAGCACCTGTTTCTAATTAATTTCTCATTAGCTCATTAGCATATCTACCGTTTTCTTGTACCTTTTCTTCAGTAATCATGAAAACCAATCAAGCAGTATCTCCTTGCAGCCGCTTTTCCAAGCATAAAGACGCTGGACTCCTGCGGTCACTCTCCTGGTCTCTGCCTCTGGACACCGCCGGCTGCATCATTCCACACACCGGCCGAAGACGCAACAACAACAACCAAGAGGACCTGGCACACTTTGAGATCGCCACAGATTTCAGACAGCAGGCACCCCTTTATTTCACCATCCAGGCACCGCCCGTCTTACTGAACCAGATCTACGACAACACGTCAAGGTCGCCCTACCTGTGCCCCAGATGCAAAAACTGCTCGAACTCATGCACCATGGCCAGAAAGGACTGCCAACACGAAAGCTGCCCCTGCACCGGCGCTGCAACCAGCCTTCGTGTCAACATACGCCCTCTCGAGAAGGACCTCGAGGCGTATCTTCACGCAACAGTGTCCAAGGCCAACACCAGCGACATTAAGCAACGCTGCCTCAAAAACTGCCCTGCTAAATTGAGACCAAAACTAACGAAGATTATGACTCACAACTCCTTCTTGGAATTCACAGCCTGGCGTTGCTGCAAACTGGGTGAATTCAAGTTGCAGCCGCACTACTTTTAAAAAATGAACTATCAACTTTTTTTAAAAAAAAAAAAAAAAAAAAAAAAAAAAAAAAAAAAAAAAAAAAAATAATCTGCTCTTTCGTTTTTCTCAAAATTTTACTATTATTTTTTTTCCTTCGTCTCGCATTTTTTTTTTTTGTTTGTATAAAATAACTTGTTCCAGGAATTTTTTTCTCCGAAGGGGGCTGGTGTGGCGGCTTTTCCCGCCAAAACCGCACACCTGCTTCGCACCATCTCTAGCTCCGCCCCCCGGGACCAATTCCCGCGCCAATCAACTTTTCCCGCGCAAACTACTTTCCCGCGCTTCGTGGCGGGTATATAAGGTGCTCCATCCGCTGAGAGGATCAGTCCAGCTCGCACCACCAGACAGAACGCACCTCTCCCGATCTCTGGCATTTTTGGACTCTCGGACTCTGCAGCTCACTGATCCTTCCATCCTCCATCGCTGTATATGCTGGTTCCTTCTTATGAAGTCGAACCGGCCAGCACCTCTTTGAAAACGGCCCTTTTCAGGGCCACCAATTCTTTTTCTGATTACAGAGCACCTAATATATCCATAAAGGAGTTTTAAAAAATAAAACGCAGTTCTGCTTGATTGCTAATGAAAAGGAGACGATCGGAAGAGTTATTCAAGCAAATAGCCAAAAAACCGACATCAATATCCTAACCAGTGTTGCCATTTTTCAGATAGTTCCCAATTTTTCCTATTTGACTCAATTTACAATGTACATGTTCATCATTTATTTGAAAATCTGGCAAAATTGGTCCTTACCTTTTATTTGCCGATGAGCTGAGAAATTGCTTTAATGAAAACCAAAGCTGAATTAATAGACTTCGAGAGGACGTGGTGTAAAAGTCCGCACCGCGCCATATGTTAGTGACATTGGCGGATACATGGGGGGGGGGGGGGGGATCGTCCCTCCCGTTCGGCCTGCAAAATGGGAAAAGAGGAAGGAGGAAAGGACAAAGTATAAGAGCTAAAACATAAAAAAGGGGTCCTTAAGTAGCGAAAATCCCAAGTTCGCCCCCCCCGTACGCAAGGGCTGGATCCGCCACTATGGTGGTGCTGATATACTTACCTAGTTCTTGCTAGGTTCATGCGTTGGCAACTTGACTATAAATTCTGTTTAAAATGCTGCAAAAATAACGATGAGACCACCTAAGACGTCTCTGTAGGTCTGCAACTATCTCACCTTTGCAGAGAAAACTTAGCTCAAAAATAAGATGCAAACAAACCTATAGCTGGTGTGAAAGTGTCCATAGATGGTTCCAGGGGCGGCTCTTGCAATTTGGCGACAATGTCATCCCTCCATTTGATTGTATGTGAAACAATCGATTCAAAAATGAAGCAGCGCTTCACCAACAATCGATTGTTAAACATATATTCAAATGGAGCTAAGACATTATTGCCAAATAGCACGAGCCGCCACTGGATGGTTCCCATCATGTCTGCTTCTTTGGTGCCTCAAAAGTACGTCCCAGAAAATTCCTCTGTAGTTATACCTCGTTGATGCGAACTTGAAGAGTCGACTGACATTATTGCTTAATTCGTCGACTGTCTTTAATAACAGAGTATCGTGAAGGAACGAACTGTATTAAGACTGTACATAGCAGCTCGCTCTATGCAAATTCTATAAAGGAGGCCAAACGTCGATCACATACCCATGAACGAATTCGAAGTTTAAAGCTGGACGGCAGACTACATACTCGTCGCTTAATTGCTGCGATTCCGACAAGTAAGCAGTTTATCACATTGAAGGGGCATAGTCTCATTTCATCAGTGAATAAAAATTGATAAGCGGCGCTGTAATGAGACATTCACACGCGGCAATTAATAATTTTCAGTGGGTATAAACGAACAAGCGAATAATGGTTTTTATAGGTCTCGAAAAAAAACAAAACAGGGGATGGATTGCAGATGAATATTTTTACATTTTTCAAAGTAGAGTGAAGTAAAGAAAGAAAATAACCAGTGGCGGCTCGGGCAATGTGGCAACAACTCAACCCCTCCATATAAACCTATGCAAAACAATCGATTTTTAGGAGGTGCAATTGCACCCCCCCCCCCAATAAATCGTTACTTTTGCATAGGTTTAGATGGAAAACAAGCCTGGTTGCCAAATTGCACTAGCTGCCACTGAAAATAACAAAGAGCTTGGATGCGAAAGTGAAGCAGAAAATTTTATTTAATTTATTAAATGCTCTACTGATACCTAAGATGCGTTATAAATATGATTTTCTGAAAGACTTAGTCAAAGAAAGTAAATGAAAATAAAAATGAAGCACTCGTTGAAATAGTGCAGGTTTTCACTGCGACCAAAGAATGAAAGCCAAGTCTTTTCGCGGAAAATTGTAAAATGAAAATAAAAAGGAGCAATGTTGCCAGATTTTCCTTAAAAAAAAATTACCAACTTTTTACATTGCGTCAAATGGGTAAAATCGGATAATTATCCGATAAATGGCAACACTGGGTATCGGTAAAGTGGGCCAGCAAGCTGAACAAGGTGAGATTCTCTATCTCTTTCTTTTCTCCATTGAAAGACAAAGTTCGTTGGACGCGAAGATATTTATGGAGATAACAAAACCCTTCAGTTTATCTTCATATGAAATCACGGAAAAATAACGTGACATTCCCGAAGTAAGGAAAATTATGTTTTTTGAGAAACATTTCCTATAGGTGGTTATATCCTCTAGAGGACATAGAACCTTCTTTGCTCCCTTTGTGTCGGTAATTTCAAGTAATTCAAGTAAGCGCTCTTTTAATTTCCAAAGAAAATGGTGAATTAAATTTAAGAAGAAGAAGGCTCCGCAAAGAGCTCAACAAACACTGAGACTTACCGCCAAAATTGAGGTTGATCCAGCTCCCTTAAGGAATGGGCTATCGTCAAGAAAATTTCATAATTTTAGAATCGATAGAGCTCGTCGAGACGCGTTCAAAAATGTCCAGTTTTTTAAGTAATCAACTCCACTGGAATATTCCCTATCATAAATCGGTACAAACAATGAAGAGGCAAAGAGAGAGAGAGAGAGAGAGAGAGAGAGAGAGAGAGAGAGAGAGAGAGAGAGAGAGAGAGAGGAGAGAGAGAGAGAGGAGAGAGAGAGAGAGGAGAGAGAGAAAACAACAACTAAAAACAACAACAAACGATTCGTCACTATAAACACAAAGAAAATTGAAATAGCTTTACAATTTACTCGTTCTCTTTTACTGGGTCATTGGACAGTGAACGGTCGCTACTAATTGATTCGGCCTTGATTCCACAATCTCAGTTGGGTGAAAATATTGAGACTATGAGAATCGTTTTAATTCGAAAGAAACGTATTGATCAGCTTATCAGCATTAGCGCCCGTCCTGTGCTCTTCTCTATCGAATCAATGAAACGAGTGGACCCGCCCGCGGTCGAGAGACATCTGCTTACCTCCGCATCTTTTACTTGCATTAAGTAGCTTTCAAACTTTCTGATTGCTTTTCTTGCTTAGTCTCCGCTTATTGTCTCAGCTTGAAGCTTCGAAGTTTATCGTGTCTCATCACCTCTCGTACATTCAACTGCGAAAAAGCAACTTTTTTATCATTTCAGAAGTCAAGAAGCGTGTTCGTTGATTTGATGCACGGTGCTTTTTTATTTATTCAGTCATTTCCTGGTCGTCTCTGGACAATGCATAATAAAATTAAAAATAAAACGATCAGTTTTGATCGTCACTAGACGATGTCTTTTTTGGTTGTGTGGGGAGGTTAAATCACTTTTGGTCGCCTCTGGAAAATGATAAATCAGTTATGATTGCGTGATTAGGTATGATAGATCAGTTTTGATCGTCTATGGATGTTGAGTGATTTGCTTGTTAAGTTCGGCGCAATGTTCATGTGTAGCGTGAAAATGAGTTCAATGCGTTCCGCGAAGTTTCCGTTCAAAAGTCTAGGAGTATTTTGGTTCTTTTTCTTGCTCTTGGAGAGATGCGCGTCGCAAAGTTTCGGGCCGAACGTCAAAGCGACGAAAGGTGCTATCTGGCCTAAGCCGAGATTTGAGAAACGGTTTAATTTCTCTTTTGCCATAGACCCGAAGAATTTTGAGTTTCAGGTAAGACCCAAAATCTATTGATTTTTAAAACGAGCGCACTTTTAAGTTTGGAATGACTGGTATGCAGTGGCGGATCCTGGAATTTATCTTTCTTCCTCTTTCCCAATTTAGATGGAATCAGAAGGAATGTGTAAAAGAGGACGGCGATAAGGAAATAAGGTCACGTGACAACTAGACGAGTGATAAGCTCACCCGATACATATGTGTTTAAATTGGCAAAGAGAGATGAAGATACATTCATCGACACGCGTCTGATCTGATAGAGGTCGTTTCAGAAGTGTAGGCGCACCTAGACCGACAATCTTTGGAATACCTATTCCAACATTATTTCTCATATTACACAATTAACACTTTCCGTCGTAATTGTTCGGGCTCCTGGGCTTATAAAAGGGGTATTTTTCCGGAGGACCTTATTTAGTTAGAAGTGGCACTCTCAGATACTCGAATTTGGCACAAGGCCGCGCGAGTTTTTCATCATAGAGTGACTGAAGTATTTGATTTTAAGTTGAGCAAAATTGCGTTAATTGAAAAGATATGAAGGTTTGAAGGCTTACAGTGTAGCCGAAACACGGTAAATAGCGATGGCTTAATAGCCGGTACACACTGTAAGTTTGGTTGGCTGAAAAGCCGAAAGACGTTAAATTGCGTGGCTAAAGAGCCGAGAGACGGTATAATTGATTGGCTTAAGAGCCGGAAATAGAAACGTTAAATTTAGAGTGGCTAAAGAGCCAAGAAACGGTAATTTTGATTGGCTTTTAGCCGAAAAGAAACTTTAATTTTTTGGAAATAGAATGACCATAAATGCATCCATAAACGGCGTGCTAGTCAAGGAAATAACAGCCTTAGACGGCGTGTTATGGGAAAAGAAAGGATTTATTACCTGAAATATGAAAAGAGATTATTAAAGCTGAAAAGCAAAGATTATAGTTAATACAGAATGCAGCCTTAGACGGCGTGCGATTCCTTAGGAAGTGATATCCATAAACGGCGTATCAAAACCAGAAAAGCTGAAAATAAAGATTATATTGTTAGTACAGAATGCAGCCTTAGACGGCGTGCGATTCCTTAGGAAGTGATATCCATAAACGGCGTATCAAAACCAGAAAAGCTGAAAATAAAGATTATATAGTTAGTACAGAATGCAGCCTTAGACGGCGTGCGATTCCTTAGGAAGTGATATCCATAAACGGCGTATCAAAACCAGAAAAGCTGAAAATAAAGATTATATAGTTAGTACAGAATGCAGCCTTAGACGGCGTGCGATTCCTTAGGAAGTGATATCCATAAACGGCGTATCAAAACCAGAAAAGCTGAAAATAAAGATTATATAGTTAGTACAGAATGCAGCCTTAGACGGCGTGCGATTCCTTAGGAAGTGATATCCATAAACGGCGTATCAAAACCAGAAAAGCTGAAAATAAAGATTATATAGTTAGTACAGAATGCAGCCTTAGACGGCGTGCGATTCCTTAGGAAGTGATATCCATAAACGGCGTATCAAAACCAGAAAAGCTGAAAATAAAGATTATATAGTTAGTACAGAATGCAGCCTTAGACGGCGTGCGAGTTAGAGAACGATAGCCTTAGACGGCGTATCGAAAAAAAAGATAGGACAGAGGCAGCCTTAGACGGCGTGCAAAGTCAAGAGAAGGCTGGACAAAGAATGACAGTTTGTTTAGTATTGCTCTTCCTATTTATAATGAATTTTGCGCATGCGTATAAGTTGAACTCTTATGCAATAGATCGATGGAAAGTTATATAATTATCATGTAATTATTATGTAATTATTATGCAATGAGGAAACTTCCACCGATTTATTACATAAGAGGCAACGGAAAAATAACAAGTTACGTAAGATGGTGAGTTGCAGGTGCGCAGTTACGCAACTTGTAAATAAAAATCGAACTTCTAGAATTGAAAATAATACGAGTACCCAACAGTAATGTCCATGATAATGGACGACCATTTTACATGGAGCCTTATGGAATTTCGGAAAAATTGACTCACACATGAAATCAAATGAGAAAAGTTCGTTCAATTTAATAATATAGGTTTCAGATTCTTTCATAATTCATGACAGGAAGGATTAAAAATTAATAAAAATGAGTTTGTAAGTTGGCTTTTCATCGAGGAATGCTTTAAAACCAAAAGTTTGAAGTCGAGGGCAAGTTTTGTTTGGATTTGAAGGATTGAAAATTCGCCAAAGATTGTCGGTCTAGGTTGACCTGCACTTCTGAAAAAAAAAAAAAAAAAAAAAAAAAAAAAAACTTTACGTGGCAATGTAAAAGCCTCAGTGATCAGGACCCAGTTAACGTAAAATACCGCATGGGGCTAGTATAGAAATGCGCAACCATTGCTTGGAAATTCTGAAAGCCACAAAAAAAAATCGTCACTCCCTTAACAGCGACCTCTTGAAATTTACCGCGTTCAGCCTCTAAAGCTACTTAAAGCCCCTGCCTAAATTCAACCTCAGTCTCTACTCCCATCCATTTGAATAAACACTCTCCTAACACACAACCAGCCGTCAGTCATCCAAATAAACAAATGGAGCCTTAGCAGAAACAAATGCTGTATAGTAAGATCTAGGTATTTTCATTGTATAAACGGGTCGGTCTGAGGAGAACTATCTGAAATCCTACTGTATGCATTTTAAACCCTGTTTTACAGTCCTGAAAATTCCAGGGAATGTTTTTGGACACAAGGACACTGAATTGACGGTCGGATTACGAAATATTGTTTGCATTTTTCGCATCATGCCTTTAGTGTTAGAATCTAAAAAGTGCCTTCAAAACTGGGTGTATGCTAAACCAACTACTGGTGCCGAGGTAAATTTTTGAGTTGGGGAGGTGGTGTTGCATGTTGCATATACGGTGATTAGAGGGCACTTTATTTTAAACAGACTAAGCTCTGTGAGTGCCTTCAAATCACCGTATATGCAACATCATCTCCCTTACGTACGAACAGTTATCTCAAGAAGTTACCAACGGTGGTTGGTTATGCATGCACGCAATTTTGAAGGCACTTTTTGCATTTCAAGGAGCATGCTTATTGGGAATATTGGTATTACTAGGGAAGAAATTCGAGGATTCAACCGAAGAAAACTTTCTGGCACACAAAGTTGAATGAAACAAATTTGATGGGTGGAATTTCTATTAGCGTTACTCACGTTAAATAAATATTCTATTCATTCATCGATGCTTGAGATTGAGGTCGGTGGATCCTTCTTAGAACTAAAGCAATCTCCTCGAAGGCACCACAATGGCACATATTACAAATACTTCCAGGTATTCGATAGATCGTACTTGACAGTTACAGTAGGACAGATTTTTAATATCGACAAACCCCGTCCTCCGCTTTCCTAACTTTCATGAGCCCCCCCCCCCCCTCCCCGCGCATAAAATTTTAAGCATGAATTTTTTAACTCACATCGACCCTCTTAGATTGAATGGAAAATAAACGAGTGCCAAGGTTCTGAATAATATGGCTTGAATAATGCTGAAAAGCTGATTAAACTAAAATTAAGTTATTTTAAGCTGTTTTCAGCGGTTTTTTAGATCACGCAAGAGTTTACCTTTACTGTTCACGTGTTTGTCGCTAAGTTCATCACCTTTGACCCATTTTTGCGGATAGCCCCTCCTGTAAATTCTGCACATTCTTTCCTTTTCTTTACTCTCCTCACCACCCGCGGTGATGTTTTTTACTTTAATTTTTGTATTTTTTCTTTCTTTTCTTTCTTTTTTCTTTTATCACTACCTACAGTGGCGCACCGATAGTTTTTTCATCTCTCTCTTTTTTTCCATTAAAAGACGTATGTTAGACAAGGATGGACAAGGGGATAAAACCCCCTCTTTCTGTCCTTTTCCTACTTATACATTCAAATGGGAAATGAGAAATATGGAAGAGATCCTGGTTGCGCCAGTGACTACCTATATATGTAATCTTTTACGGATTCTAAATAAAATTTCAATTTCTCAAGATCCAAACTTCGGCCCAAACATGAGCAAATGTTCAGCTTTTCAGAGACAAGCTAGGACTTTGACGAAAAGAAAATAGATTTTCCTATTTTTTCTTAGTATCCCAAAATATTCAAAAAAAAATTCAGATTAAAACTTTATATCGATCGATATTGTTGAAGGGACTGGAATCACTTTCACTAGTAATACGTAATAGCCTCCCATATCAAAAGCAAAACTAAACAAAAAATCGTATTCTCGAAAAAAAAAAACTTTCCGAGCGTAGTCTACGGCAATCAGGCGCCTGTTTTCAACTTTCTGGAGTCAATTTTTATTGTTTTTTTCTTTTCCTCTACAATCTGCTCCAGGTGGTGGGATGCGGCTGCCCGATTTTAGACTCGGCCATCGAACGGTACACGACTCTCATGAAATCGAGCCTAAAATATGGGAAACTGGATGCAGCTTACGAGAAGAGAAATGCATCTGAAGAGCTCGCCGCTGTCGCATTACAGACACTCAGGTTAGAGTTGAAACATCCCTGCGAGGCATGGCCGTCCGATAAAATGGACGAATCCTGTAAGTAGCACCAAATGATTTTACAGGCTGAGTTTAAGAGGCGGCGACAGATCTTTAGTCCCCTCCCCCCGCAGAAAATTAGTTGGGGCCATCCTTTAGTTAGGGTTTTAATTTACCTCTCTCTGCACTTAGAAGTGGGGGCCCCCTAGACCCCCCCCCCCCCTCACCGCGGGATCTGCAGGGGTGCTGTCGCCGCGACTGTTGGGTTCATCAATTTTTAATCTACTTGTTACACTTTTAATTTATAACTTGCTTAATTTATTTATAAAAATCTGGACAATCAACTAAAAGAGTTTTTGAACAATAGATTTTGTACCAGTTTCGCGAGGGTGACCAGACGATGCGTCCAATTTTGATTTGTCCAGTCACAATACGTCCAATTTTGATTTGTCCAGTCACAATACGTCCAATTTTTAAAGTCTAACACACTAAAGTACAAAAATGTTTTTCCAGGTGTTCTAAGTCCAATATTTTATCTGCTTAAATAAACCTATTTAATGGTTGAAAGCTTCGAAATCTTCAAACTTTAATGTCCGCAAACATGTTCAAATCTTTGTGTAGGGTTAGTAAGGGTCATTAAACACTACATTCCTTCCAGCTACCATATTCCACTGTTGCCCCTTCTAAAAAGAAAAAAATTGTTGATGACGGAACATTAAAAATTATTGGACAAAGTTTAATAGAAAATGGTATGGAATTCATGTCTTTGGACTTTCAAATTGGGGACAGCAAATTTGTGGACATAAAATCTTGGGACTCAACATTCTTGGGCATAAAAAAATTTGGAAAAAAAGAAGTGGGCATTCTATGGTTTCAATTATCATCCTGGCAATATTTCAGAGGAATAACCCTAACAAATTACAACGTGTTGATTGACATAAGACAGAGAACAATCTGGATGCATCCTTTCGAATCCATCAGAGGTCAGAGGCCGTCTTTCATTTTTAATTGCATTGGAAAGATCCATTTATATTTTAGAATTACTACGTCCATTTTAATAATAATAAAAAAAAGAGCCACGTTTTAACGAGTCATTTAATAATAATAATAAAAAAAAATTGATCACCTGTCCGATGTCCATTCAATTACGATTATATTTTCCTCCATGGATTTTTTTTTTTTTTTTAAGAAAATCACCGACTCGACCCCCCTCCTCCTCCCCCGAGCCCTTTAATCAATTCGGAAAAGTTCAAGAGATAAGATAACAATTTTACTGGAAAATATATTATTTCTGCCACAAGCAGAGGCTCACTCATTTTTAAGGTCCCTTTAAAAGAAGCATACAATCTTTGAATTGGTTGATTTTCAGATAACCTCACTTTGACTCACGCTTCATCGGCAACAAACTTCAAGAATATTCTGATTGCTGACTCAATTTGGGGCTTACTGAGGGGTCTTGAATCATTTTCACAGATCCTGGTGCCTGACAGTGGAGGACGTTTGGTAGATACCTTATACTTTTATGGTCTTCTTCCTCTTTCTTTTTCACACTCGCAGGAGCGTGCCGATGGGGAGGAGGGAGGGAGGGGCATGTGGTTACCTTTGCTCTGGGCGGCACTCTCCGGGGGCGGAAAAATCAGAGTGAATAAGGAAAAAGGGGGGGGGGAGTTGTCTTCGTAATTTTGAGGGGCGGAAAATTGCATCCCCTCTCCCTCTCCGGGAACCTCGGCACGCCCCTTACTCTCAAACTATTGCGATTTTTTATTATTTTGATTCGGAACAGATGCCGTATACAATACTTTCATTCGGTCAGCCGAACAACTATAGTTAATTAGAGGATAGTCCGTTTAGTGCGAGAGGTTGTAATCTATGATATAAATTTTAATAAAATGAAGGCAAGCCGATTCGAAAGAGAAGCTTAGGTCAAAATGCAGAAATCCGCTTGCCTCTTTGCAGGGGCGGATCCAACTGGGGAAGACCATGCCCCCAAAATTCGAAAAAAATGCATTACGTAGGTAGGTACGAATTAGAGGTCATAGGCGGAAATAGCGGGGCTGGGGGATAATCCCCCCCCTCCTGAAAATTTTGGAAACAAAAAACGTTTAGACATTTGGCCATGTGATTAGGAAATCAAGAAACAAAAGCTGTGTTTCCCCCCAAAATTGGCCTGGATTGTAAGAGAAAAGGGGTATCAAGAATCTTGGTGGTCAGAGTTATCCGGGATCAAACGCACAAGAAGCAAAAAAAAGTAATCATTTTATTGCCTGCTCCCCCCCCCCCCCCTCCCTAGAAAAATTCCGAGTTTCGCCTATGATAGAGGTGAAAATAGTACAATTCTAGCTGATATGGCCCTCGAAACGCATGAAGCCCCTCCCAAAAGCGTTTTCTGGATCCGCACCCCTGAAAAAAAAAAAAAATGAAACTACTTTGACTTACACTTTCCTTCCGGGGGAAAAAAATATAAAACATGTTCTTCATTTTAAATTCTATTATTATCTTCAGTTCTTAGTCGATGGGATCTTTATTTCCGACTCACCCCGCTTTCCTCACCGGGGACTTTTATTGGACACAAGCAGACATTTCTTTTCGATTCCCCACATTCTCAAGGTGCTTGATGGTATGGCTTATTCCAAGATGAACGTGTTCCATTGGCACATCGTCGACGATCAATCTTTTCCTTTTCAAAGTTCTACGTTCCCTGAATTAAGGTAGGAACTTGAGACACATCGGTCTCTTTAACCCCTTATGAGCCAAGCCCGAGTATACTCGTTTTTCTCATTTAGTCCATTTTACATTGTTTCAGTCTTCATTCCGGATAAACGCGATTATCCATGAAAACACTGTGACGAGAAACGGTATTGTCGCCTTCAATTCGTCGTATAGGCAATTCCAACTCCCCCGAGTACGAACAGTTAGCTACCGTCCCTACGTGAACGGAAGTGCGGCTATCTTTTGAAATAACCTGGTCATTAGAGGGTTAAGCTGAATCTTCGGCATTTAGTGCCGATTTCTGTCACCAGAACGCTACCGTTCGATTAAAGTCGAATTACAGGCCGAAAGTAATTTATTTTTAAGAAACCGGAGTGTCAGTTAAACTAGATAATCATCTGAAGAGTGTCTCTGCAAAAAAAATCTCGTCAATAACTTCAAAAATAAGGCTGAAAGTACCAAAAAATGAAATATCGCAATTCGATACAAGAATCGATTTGCGATATTTCATTTTTTGGTACATTCAGTCTTATTTTTGAAGTTATCGACGAGATTTTTTTTGCAGAGACACTCTTCAGATGATTATCTAGTAACTGACACTCCGTTTTCTTAAAAATAAATTATTTTTGGCCTGTGATTTGACTTTAATCGAACACGGTAGCGCTCTGGTGACAGAAATCGGCACTAAACGCTGAGGAAAGAATCACCTTAAATTAAAAGAAACAGCTTACCTACTTCTTCATTACGCGTCAGCACAACGGAGTACGAGCAGTTGCAGACGGTGTTGCCATGTTTTGGATAATAAATCCAATTTTTCCCATTTGACTTTGTGTAAAAGTTGGTATTTTATAGGAAAATCTAGCAACACTGACAATAATAATGAGTCAAAAGTCCTTTAATGGAAGTTTTGCTCAGGTAGAAGCGACCCGACGCGACGCTTTGTGCATTTGAAAAGAGTCGATCACGTGACCGAATTCATGGGTTAATAATAAGTTCGACGATGGACCAGCCAGCGCAGTGGTGGGAAGTCGGATTTGTCGTCCCATAGGTAAATCTTCTCCTCTTGCCCCTTGTCGACTCTTTTGCGTGGAGCCTTCAATGTCTTTGACTATTTCACGCCTCCAGGAAAGCGCCTTTACACTAACGATTAATAATCAGATTGCGTTGAGCTCGTCGTGTTGGTACTCCAAGGTTCAAAAAATGCTCGGGACGGACGGTCCCCGAAAGACGCGTTGGATAGTGAGGATGAGGACTTCTTACGTGGGCGTTTTAAACGGGCCGTCTGCGTCCATCAGAAAGTTTTTTCGGTTCCAGTAAAGAATTTCTAATAAAGAGTAAAAAGGGATTTTCGTTTTAAGAAAGAAAGAGAGAGAGAGTAAAAAAGAGTGCGTTCTTTTCCTGGGTATTAGCTACAAGTTTTGTCGCGACCCGCGAATCGTTGACGCAACCAGCGTTACCTACAAGAAAATTGTTGTCAAAATTGCCTGAATTTATTTTTATAACTTTTTATCAAAACTCTAGAGCCATTTTTAGCAGAACTTTTCGGAAAGTCTTTTCCCTCAGTGTATGTAGTACAAACTATTTCGATGAATTTCTATTGTAAATTAGGTATGGCCAGTTTGTTCAAACCCGTTTGATTGCGTGTACGAAGCGATACATCGATTCTTTCCCAACTGTTTAAAAGTTAAGGAGACATCGATAAATCACAATTCACAGAACCGCGTCACCAATAGGCCTCTTGCAAACTTTTGCTACAGGTGATTGAAGAGTTGATTCTTGTACAAGAACCAATAAAAATGACGATGGGTATACTAAAATATCACAAAATTTACTCTCAGAATTGGGCTTAATGGTGGAGCTACGCAGGTATCAGTGGCGAAGCGTGCGATTTGGCAACGTTAAATTGTGTCCATTTAAATCCATGTCAAAGGTCGAATGCGAAGGTGTTCACCGAACACACAATAGTTCGATCTTCACCATGGGTTTAAATGGACAAATTGCAATGTTGCCAAATTGAACGCTACGCCAGGCAGGTATCATGGAAGATTCCTATCTAAGTAGTGCATTCGAGACACCTCTGTGCTTCCGTAGAGAAAGTGACGTAAATTAGACAGGAATCTCCCATGGTACCTGCGTGTAGCTCTGCCGTTAACCTAGTTTTCTGAGTATATTTACTGAATTTTAGATTTTTTTTTTTTTTTAGGGTGAATTTCGTGGTGTTTGCTGGTATTCATCAGCTGTAATTATTCATTAGCTTACAGCAAAAGCTTGCAAGGGCCTCATTCACTATATGTATACTCGAACTCGAGTAGAAATATAAGTTTATTGCTTTTGTGATTTTCAGCGCAAAGGGGGCCTATCACCCAGAACTGGCCGTGTACAGACAATCCGATGTGTTATCTGTTATTGAATACGCACGGGACCGCGGTATCCGAGTTATTCCGGAATTTGACACACCAGGTAAATTACCTAACTTAAAATATTCATAAATTAATTAAATTTTATCCAACCGCAAGTGCTCATAATATGAATTAATGATGAACATCCAAGAGTTATGTTGACATAAAGGATAACTAAAGGAATAAAGGTTTTTAAATTATTCACCCACCTTCTAGATGATGTTCCTGTAAACGAATGAGTCGTTTGTTCCGTTGAAATGGATTGAAAACCTAAACTTATATTTATTACAAATCTCAAAAATGTTTGCAAAACCGAGTTCAAAATAATTATCATAAAAATTAATTACATTACTTAATGCGTCGATTGCAAACTTTGCTACAGCTGAAGAGCAGATATCTATACCGGTGTAAAACCTAACGAGATATAGCAATAGAGAAGCTGATACATGGTATAAGTCCTATCACCAGTGGCGTCGCGTGCAATTTGTCAACAATGTATTCTATCCATTTAAACTCATGTAAAAGATCGAATTCAGGGGGTGCACAGTGCACAAAGAAAATTCGATATATTTAATGAAATTAAATGGAGCAGTTGCATTGTTGCCAGATGGCGCGCGACGCCGCTGACAAAGTGTGACAGCATGGGCGATCTGAATCTGGTTTGTATGCCTCATATTTCTTAACCATAAATCAACAATGGGGCTGTTGCACACTTTTGCTATAAGCGATTTAATAGTCGATACTGGTGTAAAAACCTCCAGAAATAACGATGGCAGTAGTAAAAACTTCCGAAATCCACTCCTAAACTTGATAACTGCTTTTATTTGCGCGGGCGTAATGGTGGCTGTGGGTACTGTAGTAGGTAACAATGGGAGATTCCAATCTAACGTACAATACTGTAACTCCATCAAGAAGTGACCATCAATAAGACACGATTTTCATTTGACACCGGTGTCACTAGGTGTTGCGGTACCATTCATCGGATGTGGATCATCACTCTGATGACTAATTACCTACTCTGTGAATCATCCTTGTCAGCATAGAAAGAGTGACGAAATTAAGATAGGAATCTCCCATTGTTACTGCCCTCGGCCACCATTACGCCCTCGTAAATAAAAGCGTTTAATGAGTTTAAGAGTGGATTTCGGAAGTTTTTAATGCTGCCATCGGTATTTTTTGAGATTTTTACACCAGAATTGGCTATAAAATTGTTTATAGTGGGCAACAGTGGGCAACAGTGGGCAACAGCCCCATTGTAATTAGGTAATCTATAGTGGTAATCGGTTTAAAAAGAAAGTGCAAGTGTTTTAGAGTGGCTATCTGGACACGCGTACAGAATTCCAAAATAACCATTCAGACGAGAAAAGTTGGCTTATTTCTGTTATATGTGTTAGTTTCTTTATCGTGCAAATAATCCTTCCAAAAGAAACAGTTGGTTACATCGATTTCTGTGTTCAGATAGCCACTCTCAAACACTTGCACTTTCGGTTAAAACCAATTTTAAATGGATTTATCTCAAAAACTTACTTTTCAAGGTTAAAAAATAAGATGCAAACAAACCGAGCCCATGTAATATGCCGTGTAAAACGTTCATAAGATATGTCGATCATCCCATGTAGCATGGATTGCAATTTATTGAAAAATTATCGTCAAATTTTGGCAATTTTTATCATCTGACCATAAAGTTGCAAATACATGGAGTAAAAGTTGTAACAAAATGGCAAACAAATTGAAAATTTTCGGAGCTGGCTTATTTTCCTGCCCTAATTTTTGCTTATGTTTCACTTCCACCTATGTCTTAGTATCTGTGAGTCAAAAGTTGCAACTTTATTGCAACTTGAGAGTGGAGAATTGTCCATAAATGTTGTTGAAAAATTGCCACTTTATTGCAACTTTGTTGCCATAAATTGCAACATTTAGATTGAAAAATGCTACATGGGATGGCAGCCTCCTTGAAGTTTCAATATCACGTCCCCACAAATCCTCTCTATCGCTATAGCTCGTTGGTAAAATCACTTGAAAATAACCTAGGGAGCCTCGAAAAGTTTCAAAACTGACCCACAAACTCAATAAATGCGTTAATTGTTAAAACAAAATTCCAAGATGCCTGTCAAAAGCTAGACCGTGTCACGATTCCTATTGACACGCAACTTTCTATGCTGAGAAAAGTGATTCGTCGTGGAGAAAACTGCAGTTATATTGTACGCCCCCCCCCACCTTTGTGACTCGCTCATATGATTGTCACCGCGGAAGCTGGTTTCAACGCATTTCATTGAGTTTGAGTTGGAATTCTTTAATGTGGCTCCCAACATCAGTTCGGATACTGCTGGGACACCTCATAAAAAATTGGAAAACTGACTTGAGATTTTTTGCTTGAAGGTCATACTAGATCATGGGGTGAGAGCGTACCAGGATTACTAGCACAATGCAATGAAACTACCAAATATGGACCGATTGACCCGACTAAGAAGAAAAATTACGTTTTCATCTCGAAGCTCTTCAAGGAAATTTCTTTACTTTTTAAGGATAGATACATGCATTATGGAGGTGATGAAGTGGACGCCACTTGCTGGTAAGATCGGAAGCGTATAATGTATAAGGTAAAAATTTGTTAAAAAAAACTTGTAATTCATCCGAAACTAACTTTTGGAGGATGGAAATATTTGTGTCATTCAATTGGAAAATTGTCCAATTGCAATAATGTCATGTAAAAAAAGGGTCATGATATTTTTCCAAGTTCCTCATCTTGTACGGGTCCCCCCTCATAAAGTTCACCCCCCCCCATCCCTGGTGGTCTCAAGCTAGCTAGGGCCTGGGTCCAAGACTTTTGCATTTGAGTGCCTTTAAAACCCACCGTGTGATGGTGTTTCCTTCAGACCTTCCAGTGAGGTTTCCAAACTTGCCATCCACCTCCCCTTGAAAAATTAGCCCATGAGTGGGAGTGCTTCAAATCAGTCCAGTGTTTGTTTCAATCAGGGGCGGATTCAGGAGAGTCTCAAGGGGGGGGGATTTTTGTAACGTAAGTGGGGGGTCTGGGGGGACACCGTCCAGTCAATGGGGGTTTGCCCCCCCCCCCCAGAAAATTTTGAAAACTTAAGCTTCTCAAATGCCAATTTGAGGCATCTTTTAACCGTTTACTCCTCATTTTTATACTACCTCATATCAATGGGGCAGTTGCAAGGGTCTGAAATGTTGTATTTTCTTATAAAGAAAATGAAAGTACTTGATGAGCTGAGAACAAAGATGCCTTTGGTTTCTAATTGTGTCCCATTGTTCCAGAGAAGAGATTTTGGCCCAAAATACATTGTTTTAAATGAGAATTCCGCGTAGTGACGTCACTACACACACGATTTTTTACAACTTTACACGTATGTATCTCCGAAATCGAGAAACTCAAGAAAAAACCAAAGGCACCATTGTTCTCAGCTCATCAAGTACTACCATTTTCCGTATAAAAAACACAATATTACAGACCCTTTCAACTGCCCCATGATTGTTTGGAAAAGTGGAAGATCCCGCCCGAATGCCAGCTACCTAATTTCATTGTGTTTTCGTAGAAAATGGATGTCTAGTGGATGAAATTAAGACTCTATTGCCCCCCCCCCCCGCAAAACCTAGTCTAATTTACCTAAGGTTATTTAAAGGCTTTTGTAATTCCCTTCTCTTTTTCTTTTGCTTGCCCCCCTCTTTCTCCTCTTACTTTTTTGTTTTTTGGTCCCGGGGGGGGGGGGGCATGCCGCCGTGGACCTCCCTCTGGATCCACTCATGGTTTCAATCTATTATCGTAGATACTTATAGCAAATTTCCATTTAGCTTCCTGCATGACAATTTATTGTATAATGGGTCTATGTTGCAAACTTTTGATACAGCATTATGGAAGATATATTTCTATGTAAAATTGCGTGAAAATCACGTTGAAAGCATCGCGTGCTCGAACGTCCCCAATTTCGACCAATCACAAGGGTTGAAATGGGCCAAATTCGAAGTTTCTATATTTTATTACCTACAGCCATTTCATGCACGCTTTTTCGTCGCTCTTTAAATTATCCAAGCTGTGTGGTAGTGAAAAGATAAGACGCCGTTGTTAAAAATCGATCGATTGATTGATCAAGTCGCGACACGAAATTACATATATAGGTACGTTAATTTCTCATTGAAGTGCGAATGGGGCACATATGCTTTCTCTTTTGTTAGGCTGGAGAACCAAGCAATCTTGGATTACATGGAATCTCACGGAATGGGGAAGAATACCTCTCTCCTCCAGGCATATTACTTCTCCAACTTGGTAAACATCACAAATAAACTGAACCTTCTTCCTATCGTTTGGGAGGAGGTATTTGACGAGGGAGTCCCACTTGACAATCGGACCGTCATCCACATGTGGAAAAGTGTGGACACGACATTGAATGCAAAAGTAAGTGTGTAAACCTACTGCAGTAGAAGACAAAACTAATGTCAGAGACGACTCCTGGAGGTAGGTGGTTGGCTACCACTCCCGCAATACTTCTCTTAGCTAATTTGAGCATTGCGGGTGGCCTACTTACGGTGATTCCAGGCGAAACTTTTCAAGATTTCAATCCGATGGATAGCGCTATACTAGTCATTTTTGGGAAAGGTCCAGTTTTTGGCTTTTTAAATTGAAGACAAAGAAAACATGCAAAATCTAGCTCCTGCGTTATTTTTTAAGGATTTTTAGAGCCCAAAACGAGCAAAATTGGTTGAGGCTTTATGGTGATTCAATGGCAAACTCCCGGAAATTTTAATCCGATAGATGGCGTTACTTATAGCTGGATCCGAAAATAGCCGTTTTTGACGGTTTTCGGCTGTTTTCTCTGAACGGACGAATATTGGACAAAAAATCGGACTGTCAGCACCTACTTAATTTTTTGCTTGATTTTTTGAGCCATAAACGGGCCAAATTGGTTCTAAAACAAAGGCGTAACTATGCAAAGAAAAAATCCTATGTAATTTGGAGTTGTGTCAGTATAGAGATTACAGGTTTCTGTTACGCCCGTAATCTTTACTGATACAACAAATTGTCTTGACTGATTGTTACACATGATTTTTTCTTTGCATAGTTACGCCTTTATTTTAGAACCAATTTGGCCCGTTTATGGCTCAAAAAATCAAGCAAAGAATTAAGCAGGTGCTGACAGTCCGTTTTTTTGTCTAGTATTCGTCTGTTCAGAGAAAACAGCCGAAAACCGTCAAAAAACGGATAAGCGAGAAAGCCAGAGGAGCCAGCGACAAGTAACGCCATCTATCGGAATAAAATTTCCGGGAGTTTGCAATAGAGTCACCTTAAAGCTGCCGTTTACTCGTTTATGAAATTCATTTCGCCATTTTATTAAGCTTATGTTAGTGAGCGCGAGTGGTAATAAATGTCTACCTGCCTCATTCGCGCTCATCGAGGCTTATGGGAATTTTCGTAATTCACAAACTCCAGCTTTATTTATGCGTGTTTTAGCTTGAAGCTTTCGAGGTATCTTCCTGAAGTAGGTATACTAGCAGGTGCGCCAAAGTTCCTCAAATTCTTACTTTTTGCAAAAATGCATCGATTTTAGCCAAAAACTGTTGACTTTTTGAGTAGCGCGACGCACAGTGTTTTGAATCCGGCGCGGCGCGGACATTGGGCCAAAAATCGAAGTCGTGTTTTTAGAGTCAAAACATGACTAAATCTTCAGTTTAGTATCCTGTGCACCCCATTTCACCATAATTTTGGCTTATAATTCGTTTTTTGATACTTTTTTAAACGCTCAAAATATCACTTTCGGCAGGTTCCGATTTTTTCTTAAACCATGCTCCGAATGTATGGGTGTTTTCTTTGTTCATATTCAAAATTTTGTAAAAATGAAATACACCATTTTATTCAACGTACTTTCAGCTTTAAAATGAGCTATATGAAGTTAAACTTTTCTATTTTTACGACCTTGATAAGCTTGTTTAAAGAGTTGAGGAAAAATTTACGGTTTTTCAACTTTAGGCAGAGCTATAAAAAAAAGCCTTAAATTGCCTTAAGAAACGGCTTTCAGGGAGTGATAGAGTAACATCTAGAGAACAACATATCCAAAAATTGGCTGCCACTTTTTGCGACTCTTGGAGAAATCGCAATTTTTGTAAGTCGACCTCCGTAAAATTAACTACGTACGTTTTTCTCTCGCCGCGCAAGCAACTGTCTCACGTCTAGGCCGAGCGGCAGAAGCTGCTTATGTGTTGGACGCGCACAGATCCTCATACTACATTCTGGCTGGTTGTGTGGCTAACGTTTTTGCCTTGCACGCATTAAACCGGGGTTCGAATCCCAACATCTGTCATTTTTTTTCCCGGCTTGCTCAGATGTTTTGTTTAAATTCCGCTTTTCCCTTCCATCGTAGATACTTTTTTCCACTATTTTCATTGCCTACAGATGATGGCAACTTTTCATAATAGAAATATAAACGTAGTAAAAACCTAAATTTTCGAATTTTCAAATTATTCTTGATGAGGCATTTAATGTTCCAAATTTTATCTCATTTTCACTGACCTGAGCTCATTACAAGCGCTTTTGCAGAGCTATTACTGATAGAAAGAGTCTGGTCTGGGGGAGGGAGGGGGGCTTTATTTCGTGCGTTTATAATGGAAGAAATTAGAAAACCTTCATTCTCGGATCTGTAAAATCATAAGTGTCGCAGTCGCGCGTAGCGTGCTATTTGGCAACATTGCAGTTTGTCCATTTAAACTCATTAAAAGATCGAAGTTTTGAGTATTCGGCGAACGCCTTTGCATTCGACCTTTTACATGGGTTTAAATGGACAAAATAAAACGTTGCCAATTTGCACGCTACGCCAATGAAGTGTAGCCGATGTCAAAGTCATCGATAAATCCGATCGATTACTGACAAAGAGAACATCAATATTACTCGATGCTTATTGTTCTTTGCTATTCCGGAACTTGTCTCTACATCCGACCGTTTCGTAGGTCAATGACCGCGCCACAGATCACCTTATCAATTTTGCACCTCGTTGATCGATCTGTAGAATCTTATCTGAAAGCTGCGGTGTCTGCTGATTCCATGATTAGCTATTAGGACTATTATTGTTTGTGATTTTTGCCAGGTATTATTATCTTTATTCATTATCATTCACAATAAAATATTCATAAAATAAGTAAGTTGAAACTTACTAAAAAAAAAAAAAAAAAAAAAAAAAAAAAATCTCGAAAACTGACCATTTTGCGGCGGTAGAGCATTAATTCTGTGTTTCCCATGGTCAACCATAGAAAATAAGATAAATTTGTACGTTGTCATTGCCATATATGACATTTTTCCCGCTTTCTTTCACCTTTTTTAATTTTTGTCCAGGATTTACTTAAAAAATACCCACTGTGCGACAATTTCGACCCTTCCTATGAATTTCTCGTACCCAACTACGTAGGGTGGCAAGGGTTTGATTATATTTTAACCGCTATAGTAGAGTTATAAGCCAATGTCCGCCGGTCCTCCTTTTCAAAACACTGTGCGACGTGGTGTCCACAGTTCTAACGAATCAGCACTGGAATCACCTTAAGCGGAAGTCTCTGATTTTTTTCATTTTTAGAGCAGGGAAGTATGTATTCGAGTTAGGTATCGATTCTTACATATTCGGACCTGAGAAATCGATTGCGAGTGGTCGCAAATCGATCAGAAGATTCGTTCTCTTGTAATCGGTAATCGAGCTGGAATAACCGGGATTTGGAGAAAGTCAAGAAACAGGTTTTGGAAAAACCACCTATTCCTGAGGATTCGTCTCACATTTTTTCGTTCCCGACTATATACAATGTATATTATACATAGGGTGTTCAAAAAGTTATACACAGTTCCGCGTCTTTTGAGCAAAAGAAAACAGCTATCAAATTGCGGTTTGTGAGTGATTGAAGTCTTTGTACCTAATTACCAATAAAAACAAGACCTAGTAGTGCTCTGTAGGATAAAAATTTGCTGATTTGCAGAGTTTTGAAAAAGACGTGTTGAATTGACCTCTCCAGGATTTTTAGCTATTTTTTCCAAGGAAAAAAAATTAATAGTGAGTTTAAAAAAAAAAAAAACAAAACAAAACAAAACACTACAAAAAACAAACAAAAAACACAATTAATATATTACTGAAATCGACTGAAGTTAGTTGTTTTCATCGGACGACTCGACACTTCATTCTACATATTTTTCGAGGTATACTTCCCATTATGTTGAACACAGAGCCTCAGCCGTTCAGTCCATTTCTCTAGGATCGTTTTTTTCAAAGTCTTCTTTACGGAGGGTATTGAAGAAGGTTTGTACGGCGATTTTACTTGATTTGGTCGATGGATCCATTGATTTGGTCCAAGTGACTTTTGATCATTTCCCGAAATGAAAAATTCTCTCAGAGGCAGTCGGTTTGATTCCATCGACCAAATCAGAATCGCTGTACAAACCTTCATCAATACCCTCCGCAAAGAAGACTTTGAAACAACAATCCTTGAGAAGTGGGCAGAACGGCTGAGGCTCTATATTGAACATAATGGAAAGGACTTCGAAAAACAGAATGAAGTAGAGTCGTCCTATGAAGACAACTAACTTCAGTCAATTTCAGTAAGATCTTGTCTCCCCCCCCCCCCCCCCAATAAAAACACTCAATTTTAAAGCGTTTTGTTTTTCTTGGAAAAAATAGCTAAAAATCCAATTAAACACGTCACTTTCAAAACTCTATAAATCAGTCAATTTTTAACCTATGTGTAGGTTTCTACTAGGTCTTATTTTATTGGTAATTACAAGGACACAAACCGCAATTTGATAGCTGATTTCGTTTGCTCAAAAAACGGAACCGTGCAATACTTTTTGAACGCCCTTTCATAATTGTAAAATTTTTGAAGAAGTCGAACGACAAACGAAAGACCGTTTCAGGGAACCAAATAATCGGCAGAGTTGAGGACAAATGGGGGTGGTAATTGATTACGATTACCGAGTAATCGTAATCGTCATTTTTTCGGAGGATGATTTAATGGTAATATCACGGCTGATTTTTTACAAGCCACCCATCGTACTAGTTGCAGAAGAATCCAAGAATCAAATCTAATATCTAATAGAAAAGACCCTAAAGTTTACAAATTATTAGTGAAAAAGACATTTAATTACCATCCAATTCAAAAGGTTTGACGATTACCGATTACCTAGTAGGTAAGCGTGTCATCGATTACACTCCTATTTGCCCAAATCTGATAATCGGTATGACAATAACGCTGCGGTTCAGTGCAAGTTTTAACGAGATAATTTTCAACCGAAAATTTGGGCTTAGAACGGAAAAACTAACTCGACCTTTTTAGATAAGAGCTTTGACATCTGTAAAAATACTTTTCCAGACCGTTTGGAGATTTGGTAACATCCAAAATCATTTCGATAGTGGCAGTTAACCGATAAATTTTTTGATCATATCAAAATGATCAATCATCGTTATCTCTTATCTCTTATTGTCATCTTCTATGTTCATCACACATAGTCCCAGGCTTAAAGACAGTAATTTGTGCCTTCAATTGGTGGGGTATGCAATTTCGTTGCTCAAAAGTACGCATAGTTGCTATCAATGCTGTCGGAGAGGTAAGCGTCCTAAACGTTCCCGATTTTCGGACACAGTTTTCTCTTCGTCCTATTTAAAATCTAAAGCGTATTTATCGACCTCCTTCTTAGATCTAAAACAAGACTGAAAAACAGCAAACCCGTGAGTTGAAAGAAGAAAATCTTTGAGATAAAAAACTAACATACGTTAAATTTATAAAAACTAAAAAAAATAGTAATTAAAATAGATATTTAATGAACAAATAAGATTATAATGAATAATGATTCAAAAAATCGTTTAACATATTTAGATGAGCCTGCAAGTTGTGGCTTTATCATAAATATTGCATGTCATTGACCTATTTAAAAATGCTGTTACTAATTAGACTACGCGAGCTGCTCATTGCCCAACAATGATTTATTGATTTATACCTTGATAATTTTTACGTCGATATTTTTTGGTGAACGTTCGTAGAAGATAGCTGGGCCTAACAAATGTTCGGGACTGACAGTCCCTTGGTCTCAACCCTCGGTCCCAAGTCAAATAGCGAATCTTCGCTCCTGATTGTAGTCGAGACTCCACCTAACGTTAAAGAACAAGGGCCTTTTTTCGAACATTTTTTGGTCCAAGGAGATGGTGGAGGGGGGGGGAGTTATAACGGAAAAGTGACGGGGAATGATAAAATTAGTCAAGTATGAAAATATGATACATTCAATCAAGAAAGGTACCTACCGACAAATTATCGAACCTGGGACGGATTAAACCACAAATTAAAATCAATCTTCGTCTCTATTTTCAGGTTGTTGCCAAAGGCTACAGACTGCTGTATTCCTCGTGTTGGTACTTGGATCATCTCAAATCATCGTGGAAGACATTTTACTTCTGCGACCCTTTGAATTTCCAGGGTTCCGCCCAAGAGAAGGCGCTGGTGCTTGGAGGTGAAGCTTGCATGTGGGGCGAAATGGTCGATGATACAAACGTTTCTCCCAGAATTTGGCCAAGGGCCTGCGCGACCGCAGAACGACTATGGACCTATGGGGAAACCGATCCCAGTAATGAAACAATCGCCAGGCTAGAAGAACACTCTTGTAGGTTAAAACGAAGAGGTGTGCCATCCAGTCCTCCAAATGGTCCTGGCTACTGTCCTGTCCTATCGTGACGCAAGATGGAATTGCTTTAACTGACGCACAGTGGAAGGAAATTACCATTTCGGCGGTCAAAAAATAGAGAGTTAAAAGTGTCTCAACTTAACGGTTAAAAGCTTCCAGGACTAAACACTCACTTGAACAACTGCTGACGTATGATTCTAGCTGACAAATAATGTGTGTGTGAAATCAGTTCAACTTAAAAATGATAATGGTTCGAGTTAATTTTTATTGGCTGATTTTTGACCGCCAAGTAGCCAATTTCTGCCGACTGTGTGACGGTGTAAAGTGATTGGAGACGGGAAGAGATAGTGGCAAGAAAAATGGGGCAAACATCGGTCCAAATGATCCAATACTGAGTTTGTTTTATTGCTGGTCTAGTTTCGGCTGGCCTGCGATGCGCAGGGTGTTTCAATAGACCTATACCTAGATTCCCCGCTCACAATGATTTTCTCGAAAGTGCAAAGCTAAAAAAAATCAAGAAAAATTCGTCTAACAGTTGTTCGTCAGCTAGTTTTATTTTTTACTTTTTTTTTTTTTTTTTTATTTTTTTTTTTTTTTTACAAGCACTCGATCAGTAGAATATCGTTCTAACCGCCTAGTTTTTGCCCCAGCGAATTTTTAAGCGGGAAAAATGATTTTTTTTTTTTTTTTTTTTTTTTTTTTTTTTAAATTGTACCCGATTGAAATGTGATATTCGATATCTCAATTACGAAAACGGGTATCAACCTCCAATTTACGCCAAAATTCCGAGCTTTGAAAGCCCTGATGAGTATTATAAGACAAAATAGGGGTGGCCGTTTCAGAAATATGGGTGCACGGTGCTAAACACCCCAACCCAACCTCCCCTCGAAAAATCCACAAAACCGGAATTTCCGATTTGGAAGGAAGGTAATTTTCAAAGGAACTTCCAGGTCCCAATTTACATAAACCGGTTTTTTCCAATTTTTTAATGTTCATCCTTATGAGAAAGATACAGGGAGCAGGCTACGAGAAAGTGCGTATGCTCGAGTTACAAAATATAAAAGACACTCGTGAAGTTGTGAGTAACACATAATTTTTTTGCTGCCTAAGATGATCGAGAGAATGCAATGACAGTCCTTGTCAATCAATCATCACATTCAGAGATGAAAGCTTCAACGAGTAACACAATGATCACGTCAATTTGATGATCAATCAGTTCGAAAAGACACACATCTACAATTAAACACAGTGAATAGGTTGATGCTGCTAGATACGGCTTTAGGCTAAATATTTTCCCTAATAAGAATCGGTTTACAATGTACGGCTTTTATCCTCAAAACTGGCAACACTGAAATGAATACTTGTACTGGGCGGGGAGTCTTCGGATGGGACAAAAATTACGAAACAGGGTATCATAAGCGGTGGTAGCCCCCGGCCAAGTAAAAAAAAAGAAAGAAAAAAAAAAGTAATGCAATATGCGACAAGTACGTCGTACAGAGTGTCCCAAAAGTCCCTTTCCGCCCTTTAAATTTTTGAATAATCACTTTCTTCAAAAAACACCAAAACACTTATTCCCATTTTAGCCTGAGTTTCTTTCAAGCCCCACGAAAGTTTTTAGGGGGGTGGGGGGGGGGGGGTGGCACGACTTCGTTTTTTCAGATGTAAGGGGGTTGTTTTTTTTTCAGAAATTGATTTTCCATAAAAAATAATGAATAATGGCGCCAACAGGGGGTATAAAAAGGCCCGGGGCGCTAGTGCAGCTTGGGGCCCACAGGGGGTCCCCCCAGGAAAACTGAATTTGCGCTCAAAAGCCCTCCAAGGTTAGGCCCCCAAAACTTTTGTGGGGCATAAGAGAAACTTTGGCTAAAATAAGGGAATACCTATGTGTTTTGGCGTTTTTGAAAAAAGTGATCGTTCAAAAGTTTAGAAGGTGGAAAGGGACTTTTGGGACACCCTGTACCTAAAATAAAAGTGTTCATTGTTGAATATATTGCATAACCTAGGAGGTGAGTTATCTTTATCCCTGCTAGTATACCATGCTCCCGGTGGTGGATCCAGCCCTCGATAATGGGGGGGGGCGAATTTGGGATTTTCGCCCCTAAATGACCCCTTCTTCTTGTTTTCGCTCTTGCTTTCCCCCTTCCTCTCCCTCTTTTCCCACTTTTTGGGCCGAACGGGGGGGCGATCGCCCCCTTTGCCCCCCCCCCCCCCCCCCTGTATCCGCCGATGCATGTTCCACAGAAGGCAACTACAAGCTATCAGTGATATATGAAAAGATAAACAGATATGGGAATTCTGCGTAGTGATGTGACATCACTGATGTCACAACACATACGATTTTTTGCAACTTTAAAAGAGTGCATCTCTAAAACTAGGACACATAGGAAAAACCAAAGGCACCTCTGTTCTCAGCTCATCAAACATTTTCATTTTCTTCATAAAAAACATCAAATTTAGAACCTCGCAACAGCCCAATTAGACCATACCGCCAACCTGTCATGATGATACTATAAAATAAATCAACCTTTACGATTGAATAATAAGTTGCCACTGAAATTAGATCAGGGCAAAAAAAAAAAAAAAAAAAAAAAAAAAGGAGCAAGATTTTCTATTTAAGAGAATGAAAAACAGGTGAAATAATTTAGAGAAGTCAACACAGAATCAAAGCAGAGCAATTGAAAATAACTTTAAGAGTAAATTTCTTTTCATTTTAGCCAAATTTTGTATCTACTTATTTCTTTCATTCGTAAATAAAGTTTTAAAAGAAATGAGCTAGTTTTATTACCCTTCAAAAATAAATTCCTTCATACTTCATCTTGAGATATGATTCCCCTGGAATAAATAATTCTTTCTCTAACTGATTCAATAACTTCTACTTTCAAACTACCCATTGATAAGTCATAGGCACCCAACAGGACACAGGTGAGGTATGGTCGCAAGAGCAAACAGCAAGTTGCCTGAGGGGTGATTGTGAGATCGTAATTGTTTTGAGTCACTAACGGAGCTTGCTATTCTTATGGGTAAAAGTGAAGTTTATCTTTTGAGTAGGCATGCATCCCGTGAGAAACCCTTTAGTCTCTACAATGGGCGCTTGATAGCTGAAAGGCCATCAGTGCATTTCCGTAGAGATGTAAGGGTTTCTATCATCAGAAAGACAACTCAAAAAATAAACCATCCATAAGAATAACACACACTGGATAGCGACTCGATACCATTCTTTATAATCACTCCCTTGCATATTTAAGCTGCAAATTACGAAGGCAAACATCAAGAAAAAAGTGTTCAAAAATAGTGAGAAAATAATTCAAGAGCTTTACAGCTAGATCTTTAGATCTTTTTTTTTGAAGTGAAGGCGTAAATGCCAAAGTTCACTGGAATGATTTTGGTAATTTAATAACCATTAATTGCTGTCAGGGCTGGATTTAAATTCAAATCAGTCAACTGAGCCTTTTGAGTTAAAATAATGGGATGGTATAGGTTAAGGAAAAATTTATTTCTTTTAGTGTCATGTTTTTTACAATGGCAAAAAGCACAAAGCTATGAAAAAAATTATCACAAGATGTGCAATAATTAACTTTTTACTACTCAACCCTAAACTCGTACTCCAGTAGCGTCATTAGGGGGGGGGGGGGATTTCAAGTCAGGCTCAAAAACGAAAACGAAGCAAAAAAAAAAAAAAAAGGTCATCAGTTTTTTGCCCCCCCCCCCAAGCCGGCTCTATGGCTCTTAAATTATATTGATGAACAAAAAAAAAAAAAAGGTCATCACTGTCCCCCCCCCCCCCAAGCCGAACGCGAAGTGACGCCCCTGTTGTACTCTATCTGATCCCAACTGTCTGAGTCTGAAGGTGATATTGGACAGGAGCTCCTTGTAAATTTTTTCAAATAGCTCTATAAATAAAATTGGACATTTCTCTTTTTAGGTGCTGTCGCATAGCAAGCGTTTTTTTTGTTTTTTTTATTAGACTTCAAAGCAACATTGGTGATAGCACCTAATTCTAGTAACTCATACTTTTGATAGTAGAGGCCATTAAACTTTTTGAGCATATCTTCATGCTCATAGGAACTATTTTTCCTCAAAACATCCACAGCTATTTAAAACTATAATCTCGCCAACTGCCCAGTGATTTACCTCAATGAAGCTCATCCTTTCATAGGAAATATACGAAATATTTCTGAGTCACTATCGGAGGAAATCTCTGAATTATTAAGTTAGCTCCCAATTTAGTGTAGTGAAAAGTCCCTTTACTTTCAGGGTGCTCCAAGTAGCTGACAAGTGGCAACCATTGAAAAGAATAGAGCTTCAAATAAACTGAACAAAATGCCAGCTGGTTGGTATGAGCATAAAAACCAGTGAAATAACTTTGCATCTACTGGCTTGGGGAGTGAAAAGTTAAAAATTTAAAAAACCGGTGACAAGGGCTTCATTTTAAGATCATACATCAACATTTTTGAGTTAAGATGGTAGACTAATACCTATAGGTACATCACAAAAAATGCAGTATGAGTTTTGAATTTTGTGTAATTGAAAGTCACAAGTAAAGGAGATGGTGAAAATAAAACGATGTGAGTGATAATTGTACTAAAAAGTGACTTACTTACTTATTCTGATACTTATTTTAACATCGTAACAAAAAAAAAAAAAGTTAACAAAAGCTACTGATTATAGCTTAAAGTCTATAGTCCAGAGAAATCAGTGTTAGACCTGTTCCAGCAAGACCAACTGTACATCCATGATGTTTTTTGCTCTCCAAAGTTGGGCACTTCTGAATACAAGGTTTCTGGAGGATATCCTTAATAAAACGAAAGCTAATGAGCAATATGACTCACCATTCACAAGTCCTCCTTCAAGTTCTTCACATTCAAAACAGGAACAAGCAAAAGATACTTTCAGAGGAGCAAATTGCGTTTGTCTCCAATACGACCGGTTTTTTTTTCAGTATCATTTAAACAAGCTTGGATTATCTTTTATCTGTTGAATGAGATTTTTCTCCAGAAGAGGTAGAACTAATCTATCCGCTGTGGCATTGAAACTGATGAATACTGGTTTACCCAAGACATGTGAGATTCGTTTCGCAAAATTTGATGATATATTAGACGTAGAATCTCCTAAAATACTTGTAACGATGGGCATTCTGTCATAACTGGTGGGCATGGCTAATGAGAGGTCCACAAATCTGTCAGCACCCTCGACTCCGATCACAATTAAAAGAGAGGCTTCCGATTTCAGGATCTGGAACGAGAACCTTGAATCACCGATCTGAGAAGAAAACTTGTTAACTTCAAAGCTGGGTTTGCAGTATTCTATCTCAGCTTGCTCTAAAAGTTTCTTGTTTGATTCCATGATCTGTGAACATAAAGCGATGAGATGAGGATTTGAATTAAGCATTACTTTTACTTCTACGATATCACAGGCAGATACAATAATTTGTATTTTTCTCTCTCCTCTCACTTGAACGTGCATGTAAGGAAAGGACAGCGAAAGGGACTAAAGTCATGTGATGGTCTCCCAGAGCCGTCGCTAGTGGGTGTGCATTGTGTGCACCGCACACCGGCGGTAAATTTTGAAGGGTGGCATAATTTGGAGAGAAGAAAAAAGGAAAAAAGAAGAGAAAGGAAGAAAAAAGGGGAGGGAAAAGCAAAAAACGAGAGAAAATAAGGAAGGAAAGGGGAAAAAAAGAAAAAGGAGAGAAGAAAAGAAGGAAAGAAGAGAACTGATAAGGGTGAAGAAACTGTGAGGAGCACTGAGCAGCAACGTAAATATAGGGATAATTGTACCATGAATGACAGGCGCAGGCGGCAAAAATGGAGAAAATGAGGAGGATAACACAACAGGAAAAGATAAGTTAGTGATGATGGGAAGGAAGGAGAAAAAACTGGGGTACGGCCGAAGGGGAGCAGGAAAATTTGAGAAGCGGCACATTGAAGGGAGAAAATTGCGTCAGTTACAGGGCAGCTAGAGTCGCCCTCACCAACATAAAGAGACAGAAAAGATTTGGCGAAAAAGAAAAGAAGAGAAGAATGTAATAAATGGGAAGAAGGGGAGAAAAGGAAAGTCTAAGTAGCATAGTGGCTTAAGGAGTGGTAGGTGAAAAGTACTTGAACAGTAGGTGAAAAGTAAATTGCAGATGGTCTAATTTTCAAAAAGATTTCGGAGGGAGACCCCCCAAACCACCTTTACTGGGGGGGGGAGACCCCCAGCGGATAGGGCGGCAGATATCCTAGCGACGGCCCTCTGGTCTCCTCTGCTATCTTTTTCATACATGTTTGTTAAAACGGCAAGAGAGAGAGAAAAAGAGGAAGAAAACGACAAACGCTTGTATCCACTTGTACCTTGCAGAGGAGAGGCTGTTTCATGATGCCAGTCCTCCTACCTAAAGATAACAGTGAAATTCAAAACAAATTCACAATTTTATGGCTGAGGGAAATTTTGAAAATTTGCAATCTCCATTGTTCACTTTTATGGTTCCAGGCAAATCACAGAAATCGGTAAGTTTTTTTCCTTCGAGGATTTAAAATAGAACAAAGACCTTGATTATTCTACTAAGTTACTTACAGTATAAATCTTCAATTCGTTACTGGGGGTACTTACATATGCATTCCTCTTCTAAACTAACTAGAGCAACAACCTTCATTGACAAGATTCCGTAGCGAGTTTCTCATTCTCAACTCCTACCTACCCGACTGTTGGCCAATTTAAGCATGAATAAGGTTGTGTTTGAGCCCATGAAAGTTCTGGCAGTTGAAAACTCAAATGAAGCATATGAGAGGCTCTTCATGATTGTAATCCAATTCATCGGGTAAAGTGATTTCATTCCTAGATAATTGACATCAATCCGTTGACAGCCCAGTGAAACGTCACAGGCAACGGCCCATGGCTCTTTATGACTCAATTTTTTGCGTACAAGAGTATTCTTAACGTTTCTAGATGAACAATGGATTGTGCATGGCTTGAAACTCACCTTGTTTGTAAGAGCCAAGTTCATGTGAGATACCGGCTGACAATGCGCTATCACTAATGGCAGTTCTTCAATCCAAATCGCTTTTACACAGCTGACACCATCAGGGGGTTAGCGATATCTAACAATAAGTAGAAATCAAAGCTTCTGGCTTTTTTAAAAACTACAAGTCATACAACAGGGCACAGGCAGTAGTTCAGCAAAATCAAAATCGTTGTTGTCATATGAAAACAGGTTGATTGCACAGTTCTTAACCGCAACGACTAAATGTTGTTTTGTTTCATTACTTTTTATTTATCTACAGTTGTGGGAGGACGCACGTCTCATTTCAATATTGTCAACACGAGTAAAATCAAAGATTGGTAAAACATAACCTGACTTTATTGTTATTGTTTACGGTTTCATCAATGCCCGATAGAGAGCGCGAAGCTCTCCCGTCCCTCGTCCCCTCCCCTCCCTGCATTTCATCTTTTGATCATTTCATTTTTTCATTTTTTTTTTCCATCACAATTTTTAGTTCGACCCTAGGATTCTAACGCAAATTTGTTACGGACCTAATCTGAAATTTTTTATTTCCAGCCTTTGGTTTGGTTGTCTAATCAATGTCTCTTGTTTGAAATTAGATTATTATTATTCGATTCAGATTTGTACATTTGGCAACAGGGACTCTAGTTTTATATATATGTTTTGTTTTGGCGGTGAAATCGGCGGGAAAAAATGTCCGTTGTTATGTCGGTTTCTTATTCTCCGTAAAGTCCACTATCCCTCTTTCTCTCTAGTTTTTCTTCATTTGCCGTGATCGTTCTTCATGTAATTTTCGAGATGAAGTTTGTTATCAATTATCAACGTGCCGCTGACGTCGAAGCTGCTTAATTATCTGTGTTTTTATGGACTTTAGTTTGGTAAGTTGGTGTCACAAGTTTTGCTACACTGGTCAGTTTTTTTGCGATTTACGGGATGAAGTGTACTACCAAATATCAACGTGCCGTTGACGTCGAAGCTCTTTGATTATCCGTGTTTTTATGGACATTAGTTTGGTAAGTTGGATTTCAAGTTTTGCTATATACTGGTCAGTTTTTTCCTGATCCAGCCTGTGTTTACCTCACCCGGGAACCGACTGTTACTAATTGATGGACCCTTTGACTTCTAGCCTAGTTTATGCGAGAGATCTCAACCTGGGTTGAGTCAACCCGAGTTGAGTTTGAACCCGTGTCCAACTCGGGTTAGCGCCTAAACATCCGTTTATTTAAACTTGAGTTCAAAAGATTTCTTTCTTCTACTTCGCTGAACTTGTTTACATTTTTGACGAAAATGGCGGCGATGCCTGCTTCGGTATGGACATGTTCGCCCGCATAAAACGCGTGTTTAACCTCGCTTGATTTGGTGACGTCAAAGCCACCTGAACCCGAGTTTTGAACTCGAAATTGCTTATGCGTAAAATCTCAACCTGAGTTCACCGACTCAACGTCGAGTCGTACCCGAGTTCAGTGAAAACTAAAGTGTTAATGTGAGCATCTCAACCCGAGTTAGGCTGAACCCAGGTTCTAGAATGCGGGTTGAGATCTCTCACTTAAACTAGGCTACTGTTCCCTTGAAAGTGGGCTCTAAACCTGGTTTCCAATGAGGCTCAAAGCCTTGTGATCTGTTGCGTTGTGATGCTTGCGTTTTGCTAGCAAAGGAAGAGAACGGAAACTGTTTCAAGTGAGCGCAAGGATCAACTTGTTTGTTGGAATTAATGTCACTAGATGGAAGAAACAAATAGCCATGTCCAACCTCTGAAGAAGCCTCACAAAGCCGTAATATGCTATTATCGTGCTACGAAAAAGGCTCTTTAACTTTCAGGCCCACCTGAAGTTCCTAAGTTGTGAAGAAAGCCGTTGTAAATGAACAATAAACAATGACAAAGTGGGTTTTTGGAAGTCCAGAAAATTGCAGATATTTGTAGGTGGGCTGCTTGGAGCTCTGTAAGCCGCACATCTGGTAACATAAGTTTGAATCTCCGTAAAGAACTGTCGAGGCTCAACGTGAATCTTCGTGGATTTTTAAGATTTGCCAGTAAATGGTGCTGCGCTTTTCATCTGTAATATCCTGGTGATTTTGGCAGTATAAGTTGTAGAACCAGACATAATGAAGCATTATTGAGGGCAACAAATTCATAATCTCTAAAAGGTTGCATTAATCGTTTCATTTAATAGCTTAAATTTCTATGAAAAAATGCGCCCACGGGGAAATTACATTGAATCAGAGTTTGTTTGGAACCAGGAGTCCTCAAAGCTACCATTAACACACTGGTGAACGGTGTGTCAGCAATAAAGTAAGACATGTTGCTGGTCATATGCGCACCTCCAGGTTTCTGTAAGTCGTAAAGCATTTTGTTATGCATTGAGATTTAACTTGCATCAAGAAGTTGTATGCCTTGTCAGCAAGCTTGGATTGCGTCTTCGAACACAGAGTTAGTTTCTAGCTAGAACAACGTTCAACACCTCCATGTATTTAGGTTAATTTTTTATTTGGAATACAACTGAACACTCCTGCTTTTTACTGCGGTTGGCGATCGCGGTTCGACTGTTCTATCGGTATGAAACGGAACATTCTGACAAGTCGGTCCAACGATCGCAGTCATTTGTGTTCCAATGAAATATTTATTTTATTATTTTTTTTTTTTATTTATTTATTTCAACGAAAAGCATTTACAAAATAAAAAATACAACAACAGATCCACCTGCCAAAAGTTGGACTTGAGTGGCAGGTATACTTTAAAAAGAACCAAATAATATGGAATGAATAAAACAAAATTATATAATATATAATTATATAATATATAATTATATTATATAAATATAATATATATAATATAATTATATAATATGCCTGTCGAATCTTGAGTTCTTTAATCTGTTGACTTGTTCATGGCTCAAGTTTCATTTTGAAACCCGAGGTAAAAGAGACTCTCTTCAAAAATTGGTATGAAAATAAGTACATAGTGTAGTTCGAAAATTAATCAAAGACAGGAAGCGAGAATTTGGATATAGTCCATTTTTTTTACATTGGAACACTGTTCGAACCTCACTGAACCAAGAGTAACCCGTTCCGTTAGGTTCCATTGTGTTCCATGGATAAAAAAACTAGCTTTATGTCCTTCGCAAAGATTTGTGGTCTGCACAAATGAGAACATCAAATCATTCATTTTGTGGTGCAATTGTACCATAGTTACCTCATAGACAAAATTCATTTTTGATTTTGTTTGTTTCAGGCATAGCAAAATGGATGATATGCTGAAAAGTATCTTTAGGGACGATCCAGATCAGGCCCTCAAGCAAGCAATGGCCTCTAAACAATGCCCACAAGTAAATTTAGGTCCTAGAATAAACGTGCCCCAGGATCAAAATATCAATTGTGATAATTTGTCCGAAAGTAACTTCAGTAGTCAGACCAGTCAGCCAGTAGATGCCCAAAGTCAGCGAAATGACCCAATCTTCAAGGTCCCGATGGCTGCCTCTACTTATGATCTACATTCAAAAATGGAAAAGCAACTCATCAGAGAAGTAACATCTACTTGTAAACATCTGAAAAGAATGCCAACGGTAATCATTTATTCATAGCATGCCTCTTAAAGTTTAGTAATCTACAGGCGATTTTCGAAGCTGAACTATGAACTTTGACTTGGTTTCCTGTTTGTAAATTACTCAATTTAGTTTGAGAGTAGTGTTGGTTTATTATGGGAATATTCTGGAGAGAGAACTTAGTTAATCATTCGGAAATAAATTAACTTGTATTTTCCGGACAGCCAATAATGAGCTAAAAAGGCAGATTTTGTAACATCACAACAACAAGAACACTGTAAATTTATCTTGTCAGTAAGTAAATGTTTGTTTTTTTTTTTTGTGTGTGTTCATCGTGTTTTTTGTCAAATTTGAAGAAACAGTGAAGAAAAAAAAAAGGAATATTCCCACTGGGAATTTAACCCCCCTGAAATATTCCTGGTGGCCCATTGCTAGCTGAGAGATCGCATTTTGAAACTTGGCAGGCCCTTTATTTCCTTGCCGATAAAGAATTCCATGTACAGAAGAAAGATTAGTTCATTTTTGTATTGTCACTGCTGTAAGGGTTTGCATTAACTACTCTCAGTACATAGTATTAGCTGACCCCCAAAGACTCAAATGAAGCTGATGAGATGGACTGGGAAATTGATCACTGCAATGCTGTCATTGATTCAAGATGCCCTTCCCAACATACCATTCAAAATCAACCACTGATGGAAAAATCCGTTCTAGGGCTAAACGTCCACAGACATTACTTATGTCCACTTTTGTTTAAGTCCACCTTTTTTAATGTCCATTAATGCTTTTGTCTAATATTTTTATGTCCAGTGTATGGTATGTCCACTTAAAAAATAAGTCCACTTTCTTTAAAGGTCATACATCCAAAAATTTGGAAGTTCCTTGATTTAATCAAAAGAGACGAGAGCAATAATGCTATATTTTAATTGCTCAGTTGAAAGGAGGGGGACATCAGTGTATCCGTCACCCCATACGCAAATAGTACGCAACAGGAAATGGTGTTAAACGTACAGGGATGGAGATGCTAAACAGACATGCCTCCGTGGGATATGGTATTGTCTGAAAAAAAAAAAATTGAAACGAATGAAACTGTCAAGGAAAAAGGTGATGGTAACATTCAGAAGTAACCTAGGACAGATTTTAAAAAAAAAGGATTATTGATTTTTCAGAAAACACAGCTAAAAATTCCCTTCAATGCCCCCTTCCTTTCAACTGTGTAATTAAAGTAGCAATAATTTTGTTATTCAGTCAATTGTAACTAATCTCTTTATTACCATTTTAATGAGTAGACTTTAAAGTTGTGAACATGATAAATGAGTGGACTTATGATTTAAAGTGGACATAAAGGTTGTGGACTTAAAAAAGTGGACGTAAACAAAGTGGTCATAAATAAGTGGAAGTATAGTCCATGTACCAAAAAATCATGGACTGTAACATTTCTATTTTAAATAATCTTTATCCTATGTACTAAGTTTCTGAATGTTCTTACGTGTGACCCCAGTTTTAAAATAATTCGAAAAATGTTGCTTTGAGCTCATTTTGCTTTGGAGTTTCTTAATGAAACCAGATAGAAATCAAAAAGCACTCAGCAGGACTGATCTAAAACTTTTCTCTCTATTTCAGCAAAAAAGATTGCATAATATTGACATGCAGTCACGTAAAAGGGCTGAAAAACCCCCTTTGAAAACTTTATGGGAGGAGGTTAAAACTGCATTGCTTTCTCATTTAACCTTATTACATCTGCATACCTTTGACTGTATTTATTTCCTTTATTTTTGCATATTTCCTCAAACTATATTAGTATTTAGCGTAATATCTATAGAAGAATTCTAAAAGTAAGCCAACTCAGTTTTGCCCAAAATGGGCTTTAACCTCTTGCTTAACTTCATCAATTGCAATGTGATACTACTGTGTGATTAAAATTCACTGTATCACTTGGGATGCACATTCACAGAGCAAGTATGGTAGAGTTTTGTAGAATCCTCCGGTGCAATTCCTCTGAGATAAAAGATTACATAGTTGTGGGTCACAGTATATCTTTGTATGCTAAAAATTTTACAAGCCATAATCTTCATCCTCCAGATTGATTCCACTGGAGAATTCTTACATTCTACCTTTGCAAGGTGTGGTAAATGGTGTCATTGTCTTTTGAACGTTTTGGATGCCAACTTTCCACAAGTATTAATTATTGCTTTTTTTTATAGCCAACTGCTGAGTACTATTATGACTGCTTTTTGAAAAGGATTCAAAGTTTTGGTTTGAGAGTCACAGCGGACGTCCTTGAACAGTCTACTCATCGATTTATGGCCCCTAATGTAAGTTTAAATATCTCTTTCTTCCCCCGTTTAAAGTCAGATAGTATCTTTTGTTGTTGTTTTGTTTATTAGCAGCGTAGGCTATATTTGCAATCATGTATCATATATTTTCCAAATGATCCCCTTTAACCAGTATCGCAAAGAAGATCTTTTCTATCTCTTTCATTTTTTCTTTTGAATTTTTGAGTCGGGGAAGATTTAATTTTTATTTATTTATTTATCTATCTATCTATTTATTATTTTTTTTTTTATTTATTTAATTTCAACGGGACAAGTCCCAATTACATGACAAAAGTAACAGAAAATGAGCAATTTTACAAATGACAAAGCAGGCAAAAAGGAAAAGATTCAATTAAAATCTTTTCTGAGTCAGAAAGATCTTCCAATTAAATGTTTTCGTTTAATTAAGTCTCAAATCTGATTTTATTGTCTCTAAGTTTCTTCCTGCTGTCATTTTTGGGCATACGGTAAAATATCAGGGTGTACCAAGCATGAGAAGTTTGAGAGTGTGTTTTGCCAAAATCCATCCTGTAACTATGCCATTTGGAGCTCCAGGAGACAAAAACTGCTTATCTGGTAATTTGAGCCCATTCCTGATGTGTAACAAGATAGGCGGTTTTCACTGTATTTGTAGAATCAAATAGATTAAACCGAACCGGAACAGAACCAAAATTCTAAATTTAGAATGGTACAAAAGCCACAAATGCTGCAAATGCGTCATGGGACCAAGAATAATTTTTTTTTTTTTGGTTATCATTGTTATCAGTCTATCGTTTGGCTTATATATCTTGCAGGTAAATCAAAATCTTAAGCAAAGAGCAAGCTGTTTATTCATGATCAGAAAAAATCCAGATCAAGCGTAATGGTGACTCACAGAATATTTGTACCGAGTTTTACTTCAGCTCATTCTAAAGCTAATAAGCTGACAAAAATGACAATTTCATCAGATTAGGTTTATTATGATTAGTTTTTTACCTACAGTGTTTTAGATGAAATGTGTTTGATCATCTGTACTTAATCGCTTTGAAAGTTCATAAAAAGAGGACTAGTTGAGAAAAACTTAATTCGTGGATATCATTATGCTCATCAGCTTATTAGCTTTAGAATGAGCTAAAGTAAATCTCAATACAATTATTCTGTAAGGCACTATCACGCTTGCTCTAAATTTTTTCTGATCGTGAATGAACAGCTTGTTCTTTGCCCAGTCGCAAGCTGACTGCGATATGCCTGCGACATGTACTTATTTAAAAACTTGAGTACCAGATAATCAGAGTCGGAAACATTCGATGAGCACAAGACGTAAACAACAGATTTCAACTGAAATAGAAGACAATAATCCCTCATCTCTGGTAACATAAATTCCTGTATTTAATACAGACGCCTGTCAACTAAAAACTTTTTAAGGTCTCTTTTATATGACCTTTTGTAAGACAATTTTTTCAGCCTAATGAGAAGTTGTTCAAACCGTGCACCACTGTATTTAATAAACATGTAATCCTCTTTTAAAGGATTGTATAACAATTGAACAAGCTTATGAGAAAACGTCCGATGTCCAAAATATTTTTGTTGAGAAGACAAATATAAAGAAAATAAAAAATAAAAAAATAATAAAAATTTAAAAAAATTAAAGAAAACTGCCAAGACAAGGGAACTAGAAGCGGGAAGCCGAGAAACAAGTCTGATCAGGACTTATACAGACGCGGGCGTCTTCTCTAGAGTGATGTACGCTCACAAAGTCAAATATAAAAAAAATGGACGACGGACGTTTTCGCATGAGCCTGTTTAATTTTACTAGAATGGATGATATTTTTACAGCAAACAACAAAGCAACTTTTGTCGCTGAAAACTGGGAGGGAAAAATTTTAATTTGGTGCTTGCGAACAGGAAAAAAGAAAAAGATTATACTAGACGCTTAGCGCACCAGCCTCCTAATTACTTGTTATTTTTTATTTTTCAGTCTACTTTAATGGGCACAATGATGATGGACTGTAGCTCATCTGCCTCTCATTACTCAAATGGAAGAGGTAATTTACTGACGCATTCATTTTTCATCATCTGTTTATTTATCTAATTTATTCTCAGAAATTAAACCAGTAAAAACCTTTGTAATATCAGTCAGATAAGTTCTTGCCCTTGTTTTCCAAAGGGATCGGAAATTCCCAAGCCAAGCAGACCAGACTTGATTCAGAGTCGAAGGGATCTTATGGCTGCGGTGTGCACTATGCTTCGATATATGAAACACAAAGAGTATTAGTCCAATTATGAAATGTACGGGCGTGGCCTCTGCGTCTGCCAATATTACTTTTCTCAAATTTGTGCGTGAAAGGAAAGGAGGTTGGATCCAATGATATTCACCCTAAGTTCCAATGGCTCAGATGATTTCCAAACCAAGTTGGGTCTATCTGGCGCGGGGATTTCCTATTCGGTTGAAAAACGAGTGCAAGGACTTTGACGGCTGATAGTACAGTATGAGTCAGTTGTACGAGATAGATTTTCTACCATTCTTATTCATGAAATGATAGTATTAGCAAAGCTAAAAAAGTAATTTGTTATCGTTTGTCCCGGATCTAATAGATTCATAGTTGGAAAGAAAATTACAAACGATCAAAAATAAATTGTTTTTTTTTTGGAGTTGTGCCCGATGATGTTATAAGGCATACCATTTTTTGCAACTTTACGTTGGAGAAACTAAGTAGTGCATGGAGACGCAGATTGTATTTCTGTTCTCTGCTCAACTTGGGCTTTCATTTTTCCAGATAAAGAAATTCCATGCAACAGACCCATTATTACAGAAAAGATAGTACGATGACATTGCCAATGAATTGAGAAACACAATTAGAAAGAAAGGGAAAGTAAAAAAAAAAAATGGTGAATTATTGCCCTAATTATAAAATTGCCATCCCTTATTAAAGACAGAAACCATGTTTTCACTATACGCGTACAGTAATTGATAAAACATTTCAATTTCAAAATCAACAGAAACGGGTTTGAAAGAAAAAAAGAGAACGCCCTAAAAACAACTTTTGCAACAAAGAATCAGAAAAGCAACTAACCTGAAATGATCCAGTTTGAAACTGTCAAACAGATTGTGACCAATTGATGATAAAAAGTATCTATTACTATATATGTTCAAGAATCCACAAATAATTGATCTGCTACTTAACGTGATCATCTGTTATCCCATTCAAAATGCCCAAAAAATACAACATTTTACTGACTGTTGACTGTTGTGACTGTTGCTGCTATCTAGCTCATTGAAGGATCTCAATTTTTTTTTGCCTGGAATCACCCTAACAGCTATTTTCTTGGTTAGTAAGCAGTGCTGAACTTTTTTTTTGGGTTCCACCCTGCTTTTTGCAAATAAATTTACAAGACTTTCTTGCAATAAAATGGACTATAGTCAAACCCAAATTAACTGAAGCTTGACGCTCCTTGGCTGTCTTCCCCCACCACAACAGCCCGGGAGCACACTCGCCAGCCAACAGTAGCCGGTGTCGGGCCTTTCTCCTCTTTCATCGTCTCTTGGCGCTCTATTCAAAACCCTGTACCTGCGTGCGGAGCCTCAGGTAGAATGATGATCGGGGATGGTGTGCGACGCATTGTCCAGCAGGGTGCATAGTGGAGAGGGTAAAAATGAGCGTCAAGCTTCAGTTGATTTGGGTTTGACTATAATGTTATTGCAACTAACTTTACTGGAACTTAATTAAAACCTTATAAGATGTGATTAAATAAATATAAAATCATTTCAGATAATTGTGGATTTCAAGGTTCAACCATGTTCTCCAATCAAGGTCAACCTACATATCTCAATGAATCGGTTCGCAGTACAATGTTCAATGGTACAAAGAATCCCACAGTTTCGTCAACAACTGAAACTCCCCCAGATAACCAGAATTTTGGAACATTCCTTGCATCTAAACCTCCAACTGGTTAGTATCACTGATACAATATCAATATCAAAATTTGATACCTACACCAATTTTTTTTTCCTACTTTGCTCTCCTTTAGCAATGAATTTCATCACGCTAAAAGTTATTTATAACTTGTAGTTTTAACCATGGTGAGTATCTTCTAATATTTCATTTCGGATAATTCAGCGTGTTTTTTGTTTTTTTTTTTTGTTTTATTTTTGACATATTTGATATTGGCATTACTTTATCCTTGTTCTAAATTTTTATCCCGTGCATTGTAGAACAGCTATAGTGGGTGACAACTTTGCCTGGTAAAATTGGTCAAAATTATGTGACACATCATAAAGTTTCCTAGAGCTTCACCTGATTTGCAGTATCAGCTAATGCCCCCCCCCCCCCTCTCTAAATACACTGCCCCGCAAAAAAACCGGCGCACCTGGCGCGCTGGATCATTCCGCTCGAAAATGCGAAAAAATTACAAAATTTAAATTCGTCATAACTTTTGAACTAAGAAAGCTAAAAATATTTCAAGGCCAATGTCGGATCCCTCATACTCTCTAGTTTTTTATACATAAGCTTAAATTTCTTTTGGTCATTTTTCCGCCCGGATGAAGAGTTTTTCCAAACCCTCGCGAAAACTGTTTTTTTGGAGCACATCTGTAAAAAGTTACTCAAACTTCTCACATCGTTTTGGAATAAAGTAGCATAGATAGACAAAATCTGAGACATGCATCAGATTTTTCAGAGTCAGGGCTATCGACCTGGTTACCTCAATTTTGTCTACAAAATTTTTTTAAGGTCGGCAAATGCACTTTTCCGAGACCATGTAAAAACCGCTTCTAAACACACAGTTTACACATGCGAAAAGATGTTAAAAGTTCAAATCGTCATAACTTTTGAACTAAAAAAGCTAAGAATATTTCAAGGCCAGAGTCGGATTTCTCATACTCTCAATTTTTTTTTTGCATAAGCTTAAATTTTCTTTCCGTCATTTTTACCCCCGGATGAAGAGTTTTTCCAAACCCTCGCGAAAACTGTTTTTTTGGAGCACATCTCTAAAAAGTACTCAATTTTTCCACATCTCTTCTAGCAAAAGTAGCATAGATAGACAAAATCTGAGACATGCATCAGATTTTTCAGAGTCAGGGCTATCGACCTGGTTACCTCAATTTTGTCTACAACATTTTTTTAAGGTCGGAAAATGCACTTTTCCGAGACCATGTAAAAACCGCTTCTGAACACACAGTTTTCACATCCCGCTCAAACATGCGAAAATATGTTAAAAGTTCAAATCATCATAACTTTTGAACTAAGAAAGCTAAGAATATTTCAAGGCCAGGGTCGGATTCCTCGTACTCTCTGGTTTTTTAAACTTAAGCTAAAATTTTCTTTCGGTCATTTTTACGTCCATATGAACAATTTTTCCAAACCCTCGCGAAAACTGTTTTTTTGGAGAACATTTCTAAAAAGTTACTCAAACTTCTCACATCTCTTTGGGCAAAAATAGCATAGATAGACTAAATCTGAAACCTGCATCAGATTCCTCAGAGTCAGAGCTATCGACCTGGTTACCTCAATTTTGTCTTAAAAATTTTTTAACGGTCGAAAAATGCACTTTTCCAAGACCATGTAAAGACCGCTTCTAAACATTATTACAAATTTGGCGAGCGTTTAGAAAAACTCTTCGCACGGGCGTAAAAATGACCGAAAAAAAATTTGAGCTACTGAATAAAAAACCAGAGAGTATGAGAAATCCGACCTTGGCTCTGGAATATTATTAACTCTTTTAGTTCAAAAGTTATGACGATTTAAACTTTTATAATCTTTTCGCATGTTCGAGCGGATGTGTAAACTGTGTTTTCAGAAGCGGTCTGTAAGTGGTCTCGGAAAAGTGCATTTTCCGACCTTAAAAAAATGTTGTAGACAAAATTGAGGTAACCAGGTCGATAGCCCTGACTCTGAAAAATCTGATGCATGTCTAAGATTTTGTCTATCTATGCTACTTTTGCTAGAAGAGATGTGGAAAAATTGAGTACTTTTTAGAGATGTGCTCCAAAAAAACAGTTTTCGCCAGGGTTTGGAAAAACTCTTCATCCGGGCGTAAAAATGACGGAAAGAAAATTTAAGCTTATGCAAAAAAAAACTTGAGAGTATGAGAAATCCGACTCTGGCCTTGAAATATTCTTAGCTTTTTTAGTTCAAAAGTTATGACGATTTGAACTTTTAACATCTTTTCGCATGTGTAAACTGTGTGTTTAGAAGCGGTTTTTACATGGTCTCGGAAAAGTGCATTTGCCGACCTTAAAAAAATTTTGTAGACAAAATTGAGGTAACCAGGTCGATAGCCCTGACTCTGAAAAATCTGATGCATGTCTCAGATTTTGTCTATCTATGCTACTTTATTCCAAAACGATGTGAGAAGTTTGAGTAACTTTTTACAGATGTGCTCCAAAAAAACAGTTTTCGCGAGGGTTTGGAAAAACTCTTCATCCGGGCGGAAAAATGACCAAAAGAAAATTTAAGCTTATGTATAAAAAACTAGAGAGTATGAGGGATCCGACACTGGCCTTGAAATATTTTTAGCTCTCTTAGTTCAAAAGTTATGACGAATTTAAATTTTGTAATTTTTTCGCATTTTCGAGCGGAATGATCCAGCGCGCCAGGTGCGCCGGTTTTTTTGCGGGGCAGTGTAGTATAGTAGCAAGTAATGAGCTGGATTGAACATCAGATCAAACACGTTTCTACACTTTGTGCTTTGCACTTGGACTGCAGTCATACCCTACTGGACCTATGACAATGTCCATCTAACATTTGCCTGTAAAACCTTTGCAATCAGAGACATCTTTGTACATAATTTTCTGACTTATTTTCTGGGGGCTTTGCCGCATTTAGATAAAGTCAAAAACTGTAAAAGAAAAGGCTAACTTAATTTGGCGACAGTTTAAAAGGTGCATGGTCTTGTGACAGCTTTTAGCTCATTTTGTGATTTTGACCCTCATCGTCATTATTTCGATTTTCGCTCTTTTTTTCAGTTAATTCTCATCAAGCGCCATCTGTGGCGAATCAAGAAACTAACAACACTAGAAATTTGGACCGAACAACCACTCAAACAAGTAAAGATTTTTATTTGATCATAGTTTTGGTTGTAGTAATAAAGTCTTGAATGTATTTTGAGCTAAAATTAACTGAAGCTGTTTCTTTTTAATTTTAGAAAAACAAAGATGATGGAATACTAATTCAACCAATTTCTGGAAGAAATACTTAGAACACGCTCGTTGAGTGCCTCTCGAAAATTAATGAAGATAACAATCATATTTTACGCAAATGACAGAATAATGGGTATTTTTGTTGCAAGTTACCCCGTTGGGGTTTCTTTTTTTTTTTGTTGTCTTTTTCCCCTGAAGAAGATTGAAAATACCTCGTCAAAAGTTTTGACTTGAAATCAAGGATTCCTTAACTGTAATCAGGAAAAGCTCACCTGCTGTTTTTTTCTAAAAATTGGGTCAGCTAAAAAAAAGGAAGCGCTCAGCGAGTCACAATGGGAGGGTACCATCTAGTTTGTTTGTTTTTCTATGGTAAGCTCAACAAAATTTTATTGCATGCCAGTTGCTGCACAGAATCTGCGGTCTTTTGTTGGAACCGGGAATTCAAAGACTGGACTGGATTGGATTGGATTGTAACAGCAACCCTAGTCTTATAGGTCTTTTTCTTTCTGTATCCGTGCTATTTTTAATTCATTATTCTATTCCTTTGCTTCCAGATACAACAAGCGTTGGTAGAGGAGGCTCTATCTTTGCTCGTCCAGCTGTTCCGCTTCAGCCGAGGGCTCCGAACAAACCAGTAGAGAATATTCGCAAATCCATGGAAAAGAAATCGAGCCCTGCTGCCAAATCATCGCCTCTTAATGTTTCTGTAAAGAATTCTCCTTTAAGTAGAACAATTAATTCTACTGTGAACTCAACCTTGAACCGTACGAGTTCTCAATCCAGGCGCAATAGTATTTCTGAAGAGATAACGTTAAAAAACTGGACATTCGCTTTAAAGAAACCATTGAAATACAAAGATCCAACCCTGCATTTGAGAGGCATCATTTACAGGTGATGGTCTAGAATTATCTCTTTTAGTTTTGTTGAGCATGGTTTGATGATGCCTACCGTTCCTTATTCAAACTGGTTAATAGGGCTGTAAATTAAATTGGCTTTTGTAATGATTGAATTTTTCTTTCTCTCTTTTCAACCAGTCGAGCACATGTGTTAATAGTTTTCTGGTGTTTTCTAAGTTGTCAGTACATTTCATAAGCAGATATACCAGTGGCGTGGCGTGCAATTCGGCAATGTTGTATTTTATCTATTTGAACCCACGTAAAAGATCGCATCCGATGGTGTTCACCGAACACCCAATCGTTTGATATTTTTAAGGGGTTCAAATGGAGTAAGCACAACATTGTTAAACTGCACGCTATGCCACTGAGAAATACAAGAATTTGTGTTTCTCTCTTTCAGGCCATTTGAACACATGAGTTAGAAAAGGACAGCAGAGGGGGCCATCAAGTGACTTTAGCCTTATCTCCGGCCTTTTCTAATGCACGCATTGAAATGGGAAGAGAGAGAGACAGACAAATTCCTGTATCTACATGTGGCTATCTCAAAGTTAAGGTGATTCTTCAGTGTTTAGTGCCGATTTCTGCCACCAGAGCGCTACCGTTCGATTAAAGTCAAATTACAGGCCGAAAGTAATTTATTTTTAAGAAAACGGAAAGTCAGATACCAGATAATCGTCTGAAGAGTGTCTCTGCAAAAAATCTTGTCAATAACTTCAAAAATAAGGCTGAAAGTACCAAAAAATGTAATATCGCATTTCGATACAAGAATCGATTTGCGATATTTCATTTTTTGGTACTTTCAGCCTTGTCTTTGAAGTTATTGACAAGATTTTTTGCAGAGACACTCTTCAAACGATTATCTAGTATCTGACTTTCAGTTTTCTAAAAAATAAATTTCTTTCGGCCTGTAATTTGACTTTATTCGAACAGTAGCGCTCTGGTGACAGAAATCGGCACTAAACGCTGAAGGGTGGAATCTCTTAGTATAAATAATTTAAAACAAGTTTTGGTGAAGCTGAAAACTACTATAATTTTAAGTCCGAATTTATAATAATACCATTTTCGATGCTTTCAAAACTGACTTCAGTAAATTTATTGCCTAGAAGCTACATGACTCCTTTGCCTCCTGAGCCCTCCAGAGAGGATTTTTTATTTCTCTTCGAGGGAGACAAAGATGGGTTCAGTGTGGAAGAAGACACATAGTGTAAATCTTGGATTAGTGAGGGACTCAAGTCCTCAACATCCATAAGCAAAGGACTCCGCGCTATGCTTATGGGAACCGGTTCCCAGTCAAATTGTTTGAAATTGAAATATGTTGCGTAAAAGTGTCTCCTAAAAAAAGCTCTCATTAACAAAAAAAAATAATGTCAGGGTCTTTAGATATTTGCATCTAAAGTTGGGAACAATTTGCCTGGTGCCTTGTATTCTCGTATGTGTAAACGGTACTCGGCAGACCACTGGCGCAACCAGGATCTCTTCCATCTCTCTCATTTCCCATTTGAATGTATAAGTAGGAAAAGGACAGGAAGTTGTCCATCCTTGTCTAACATACGTTTTTTAATGGAGAAAAGAGAGAGATGAAGAAACTATCGGTGCGCCACTGCCGCAGACGGGTCTCGTTCTCAGCCAAGTCACTCAACTCAGTGCACATTGATAGAACTACTGCCCAGAGAGACAAAGCCTGGATGACGAAACAAAACAGAGGGTGGGGTAAACAAATGAGTAGTTGGGAGGGATTGCAAAAGGAAGTAGTTCTTTCAGTGCGCGCTGAGTCGAGTGACTCGGCTGAGAACGAGACCCCTTTGTAGAGTACCGGCTACATTTACAAGAATACAAAGCAGTGGGCAAATAGTTCTTAACTTTAGACGCAAATATCTCGAAATCCTGTCATTCTGTCCGAGAGCTTTTTCTCAGGAGACACTTTTATGTAACATATTTCAATTTCAAAAAATTTGACGAGGAGCCAGTTCCAAAAGCGTAGCACGGAGTCTGTTATTTGCGTTCTACTTTTTTCTGGTCGGTCTTTTTTTGTTTCATTGAATCAAATACAATAAAGTGTCACCACGTAATTAAAAATCTCCTTTGAGTTCACAAAACACATGGCAATTTTCTCTAATGCAGTAGGTATTAGACATTCCAACTTGGTTTTGTTCCCCCCTTCTCGGATCGAAAGCAATTAATTCTGAAGTGTCTTTTTTTTTTTTTTTCAACAGAAGGAATGGTTCAGGAAATTCGGGCGAAGAAATTGAAACGGCAGCAATTAAAACACGTTTGTCTGATTCTTGTGTCAGAACAGTAGATAGCAAAGTTTATCATCTTAATGGGCTCTTCCAAAATGCAGGAAATCGTGAGTCTTTTTGTCTATTCCGTTCACAATCTAGTCAGGCTTCATTAGCAGTCTCCAGGCCAGTAGGTTACGATGGTAGAATGCAATGTATTCTTACTATACTTTTACCCCTTGAGCAAAAGAAGCGTAGTTGATATACTTTATATAAATTTATACACAATTTTGGTGTCTATCAACTGGTAAAACCAGTAAGGAAAATGGTAATTTTGGTCGATAGGTGAGTCATTCCATGTCAAACTACCCCGTTAGGATTGAACATGTAACCCACTGCACTGTCTCAGATTCTCACCAAAATTAGTTTACCATTATTTCCATCATAAAAAATTAATGCACATCTGTACTTTGGTCCAAAGTTGCTCCCGTTTTTTTGTCAAGTGAAAGTTTGGTGCAACCATTCTAAATTAAAGAACATAGGTTACAGTTTGCGGAAAATAGCAATTTTGAGGGAAAAATACATAGATATGTTCATAATGAATGAAACAAGCTGCAAATTTGGTTGCCAGACCGATTAACTCCATGGATTCCAAGAAAAAAACCTTTCACTTACTTTGCTCAAGCCTATGGCGTAGGTACAAGAAAAATTGAATGAATGGTTTTGTCTGTGCCGTATTTACCAAGAGAAAGTATCCCTTTGTAATTACTTTCACCTCCTTCGGCAAAGGACTAAAGTGGAACCTTTCTTTCTTTTGTGTAAATGAAACTTTAAAGTATACTTTAAACTCCAGTGAAATAAAAATTGTGACCTCCAGGGTACCTCTGTTCAAAAACTTAGTCTTCGTAAAAAAAATTATGGTATTCACTCTGGTGGACATTGGTACTGTCGTCCGCGAGACAGTGACTCATGGCCTTTTATAAGGTATTTTCTGGACACTAGGGAAAATGAATGTCATGCAGTATGCAGCAGGTAGAGGAGCTGTAACGGATGCTGTTTGCTCTTCCTGATGCGCGCAATGATCGTACCCAGAACTAGTGACAGAAGCTCACGCGCTGCTTGTAAAGTGAAGTCCAGTTTTACAATGAAGACAATGTTTATCAATTTATTACTATTACATATTGATAACAGTGTTTGTAAAATTACGCAGTGATATTTTGACTTTTGAGATCGTTCACATTCTCACTATGCTAAGATTTCAAGTACTTCTATCGTATTTTCTTATTTTTTCAGGTGTTCCGAAGTACATCTGTAGTAGCTATATAACTAAAAGAACTTTTCCCGTAATGTGGAGAAAGATGATCACTACTTGGGCCGCCAGATTGAAAGGTCAAGCAAAAGGTCAGTCAACTCTTAAATCATAATTTTCAGATCGCCTCTTACCACCAGTCATTTTGACTATTGGCGGTGAATACTGTGTTGCGTGTGTTTGGTTATTTACGAGCTGATGCTGTAAGATAATTTAAATACTTTTTCTAGCCTATTTAACAGAGAATTCCAAATGATTGCTACAAGTTTTGAAAGCTCGGGGAATTGATATCAAAGAAAATAATTGCCAATTATTTAGAATTACAAGTTTGTGAGAAATTTTAAGAAATTTGTCAGTTTTTAGCCATTGACAAATCGGTACATTTTTTAATTTGAAATCCTCAAAAAAAATTCTGGCAGTGATGAAGGCTTTGACAGGGTGTCTAGCAACCGGGCATTGTCAGGGAAAACCGGGAAATGTCAGGGAATTTGGACGTAAAACTGGGAAATATTTTTTGTGCTCGGTAGTTTTAAATCTCTAAATTTCGAGGCACCGTTTAGTGGTCCCGAGGTGCTTGCTGTTTTTTGCGAATCGTATTTCAGAATAATTGTGTAAATTCGCCGCCCGCGCAGCCTGCCGTGCGGCGGCAGTGCTTCGCTGCTCATTCGCGGCGCGTCAGCAGATAGAGAGATACCCTGACTGAACTATGCGCTCCGCATTACTTTGGGCGGAATCGGAAGTGCCTGGTTTTTGTTTACCTTGGGTTGGTTGTACTTTCGCTGCTAGTACAGTAAAACCTCGATTTACCAGATCTCAGGGGACCTGCCAAAATGTTCGGTAAATCGAAAAGCGCTTATTTTTGCGACAAAATCTAGAAAAATGAAGCCTCGGCCGTGTTGCAGTGTTTTTAATGAGGTATGTGTTGATACATGAAACAAGTAGGGAAGAGCTTGATTCAAAATGGGGGTTTTTCGCGCCCCCACCAATTTTCTTGAAACTTTGTACTTTGATAGTACATGATATAAGTAGTTTTTTTTCAAATATAGTTTTTCTAAAATTAATTAGGGGGGGGAGTTAGAGGGGGGCAAAGTCCCACCTTTCAAAAATGCATAACTTTCGCGTAAATCATTCAATTGAAACGCGGTTTTCGCCAAAAGATGCAGATTGTAAAGTTCTTTCAAGTCATTTAAACAAAATTCAATTTCAATAATTTTTGACTTAGTTGTCGTCATTTTTGTGATTTTTAGACCACTCAAAAATTTACTTAAAGTGAAATAAAAAAAAATGATATTTTTTGATTTTGACCAGGTTGAAATATGTTATTCCTCTTTAAATTCTGCGGAAAATGAGCCCAAGCAGGATGTGGGGTGATTTTTTGTTCCGGAGTTATGCATTTTTTAGTAAGCGAAAAACGAGTTTTTTGAGGATACCCATGAGCGTTCGATATAGAGGCTCAAGTCAAATAAATGGAAACGATATTTTTTGATTTTGATCAGATTGAAATATGTTATTCCTATTGAAATTCTGCGTAAAATGAGCCCAAGCAGAATGTGGGGTGATGTTTTGTTGCGGAGCTATGCGCGTTTTAGTAAGCGAAAGTCGAGTGGTTGAGACTACCCGGGCTGCCCACGACTTTGAGCCTCTCCCTAGAACGCTTTGCAATCCTCATCTTTTGGCAAAAACAGCGTTTCAATCGAATGATTTACGTGAAAGTCATGCATTATTGAAAGGTGGGACTTTGCCCCCCTCTAACTCCCCCCCCTAATTAATTTTAGAAAAAAGACTACTTATGTCAAGTACTATCGAAGTAAAAAGTTTCAAAAAAATCGGTGGGGGCGCGAAAAACCCCCATTTTGAATCAAGCTCTTTAATTCTAAACCTGAAAGGGCTCCTGGTATTTTCGATTTGGACGACAAATAACCGAGATACAGCCGGCAATCCGACTGAACCTTAAGGGCCTCACTCGAATCGCTCCGCCGCATACAGTTGTTTACGCTTGCTGCTGTTTTTGGCGCAATCTGGGGGAGGGGAAGCCCGCGTGGCCCCTTGTCGGCTCAAGGCATTTTAGGCTGCATTTTCGTCATTTGTCTACCAAATTGAATACTAAGAGCCACTATTGTTTTAGTATTAAATTTCCTGCATTTTTTGTTTTATTTTTATTTTTTTCAAAAAAGTCACATCACATTCAAAAGTTATGAGCAAAATAAAGGGTAGTAACTACAAGGTTACAAGCCGGTAATAAGGGGTAGTATATTAAGAAAAGGCGACTGAACTCACTTCTGCTAGCACAGACAGATAGACAGGTTAAGTTAATAGATTCTTACGGGTACTTGCACTTTAGTGAGAGGTTCTTCTAATTACTTAAGGTGCAGAGGGGGACTCCCGCTCAGTCCCCCAAAGAGATAAATGTCTTCTTTAAGATTATGTTAGCTGTCATAAATTTTCCAACACACTTCACAGGAACTTAAGGTCCTTAAAACACCGTTTGGCGCACATTTCCCCCATAAGACTTAAAAGGCTGTTTGTCCTTCTTGTATTCTAACTTGTAACTCACAAAAAATGAGAATATTTTATCATTAAATTATGTAAACTAGAGTGACAAAATAGGCAGCAAACTGTGTAAAAATAAGTATCTACAAAAATTTATATTCTTAAAATGTACGTATCTAGTCCATTTTTAATTTCGACTAATGTCGGGGCCAAACTTTTGGCTTCATTGTTCGTTCCTCTGGAATAGGTCTAAAAATTTTATATCATTTTAATGGATTTTTAAGAAATTGTTTTTCTATTTCAAAAGAGTTGCTGATAAAATCATGAAAAACTAGGTGTAAGTCAGACAAAATTATACATGCAAGGGCATTATTAGTGTTTGGTTGTTACACTAACTACCAGCTATTCTTTACAGACGGAGAAACAGGCAGTTCTCTTATACAATGGTCTGTTCACTGTCTGTTGGGACTGTACTAACCGTTATGCATCATTTCAGCCGGATTAAGCCAATCAAAGCAGAATATTGAATGACTTTAGAGGAGTCACTTAGAGTCGACTAGAGATGGCTGTGGGTATAACCGTCATCGAACTAAATTCTGCTCTTACAACAAAAAGAACATCAAGATTTTTCTAAGAGGAGTCCTCGAATAATCTTTGCTATTTTTATTGCCTTCCCTAATTTTATATTTACCACACGCCTCTGGTACAACCTAAAAGTAGCAATGGTGCCACTTCAAAATCGGGACTTCCGTTGCTATTGTCAATCATCAGCACTCGTCCGCTCCCATTGGTCCTAATGTCAAAACTTGTACCCGCTAAATTTTCAGTGAGGTAAAATCTACCCTCTGTACAAGGTGGTAGCTATCCGAAAATCAGTCTTCATTTTGCAACATGCCGACTCACACCAAATGAGAATAGCCACCAGCCAAATGTAGAGAAGATGGACTTTAAAGTGGTCCTAAGAACCATAGCATGCCTTAAAGTAACAGGAAATTCTAATACTTTAATATTTAGAGGTATTGCAACCTTGTAGCCTTGCTTTTTTCTGGTAAGCTATTTAACGCCTCTCATACTGTTTTTTTCATTATAGATGTCACAGTCTCTGATAGTTCTGGATTGGAATCACCCGTGCGCTCTAGAACCAAACTGGTGAATAACAAAAGAAGGTCCAGTTATGACTCGCCAATACCAATAGTGAAAGGAAAATCTAAAGGACACCGAGGCCTTAATGACACCATGACCCAGATGCGGAAGAAAGGATTCTCACCGTTGAATACCAATCGGAATTCTCCAGTCAACTCAACATTGGTCAATGCCAAAGCAAAAGAGAAAGAAAGAGAGGCGATCAAAGCCAAGGAAAGAGAAATGAAAGCCAGAGAAAAAGAAAGAGAAAGAGAAAAACAGATGAGAGCAGAAGAAAGAGAAAATGAAAAGATCCGGAGAGAAAGAGAAAAAGAAAAGGAAAGACAGTTGAGAGCAGAAGAAAGAGAAAATGAGAAGATCCAAAAAGCTAAAGAAATGGAGCGTTTGAAAGCAAAGCAGAAAGAAGCCTTGAACAAGCCTGTAGCAAAACCTGTCGTAAAACCTGTGAGCAAGCCTGCTGTGAAACAGGGGATCAAGCCAGTTAGTAAACCAGTGAGTAAGCCTGTCGTGCGGAAGACTGCTGAAGGTAAGCGGAAATTAATTTTTTCGTCCTTTAGGGAGAAAGCAAAAAAGTTTATTTAGAAATTGAAGGTCTTGCAGTGAAGGCCAAATGAATGACATCTCTTGATTTTGAGACAATTGAGCCTTAAGTTTCAATTAGTCTTCATTGACAGTCATACTGTACATATATTAAGTATTTTATTCATAGGGTTTCTCTGCATTGAAGAAGTTTATGTTAGCATGGTATACTGATAGGTGAATTAATGGAGCATAGCATAACCTAGCACCTTCATCTAGATGACACTGGACAGATTTTTCGGACAAATGTCTCCATTTTTCCTTCATCTGCACGTCACGATGGCTCGATATTAGCAAAAATTCAATTTGAGCTGAGGAACAGGGTTTATTAGTAGGTTTTGTTGCAAGAAATAAGGTTCCGAAAATTTGAGCAAAATCTGAAAAATGGGTCTCTGTTGCAAACTTTTGCTACATCATTAAGGAGGACCGAGCTGTGTGTAAAATCGTGTGAAAATCACATTGAAGGCATCAAAATGTCCTAAAATCCCTTCTCCAACTCAATAATTGTGTCTAATGTTTAAAGATGGAGATCAAATGAGCTGGGGTCAAAATGGGACAGGAGTCCCGTCTAATTGCAGCTTTCTCCACAACGAATCACTTTCCTCAGCATAGAACGTTGCGGTCAGATGGAACTCTCCCATTGTGATCCACTCATTCCACCGCTATCATTGAATTTTGGTGAATAATTCATCCATATTGGGAGTAGATTTTAAGACTTTGATGCTTGCAATGTGATTTTCATGCAATTTTACACAGGAATGGAATGCAGTAGCTAAAGTTTGAAACAGACCCATTGCTCTGGGGCTGAAGAGCTTTCAAGTTTTTAAAGTCTTTTAAAACTCATAGGAAACAAAATCTGGTTTTGAGACGGTGATGAATTTTGTAACAAAATAGACAAAATGACCTCCTACCTTTGTTTTAAAAATCCGGTCCCGTAAAATTTTTGATCAAATTGTGACAAATAGACCCGTATTTTCATTCTGAGCAAAAGTTTTTAAGGGGCTACAAATTTTCGTCAAGTTGCTTAAAGGAGAGAGTAGTTGAGTGGAAACAAAGCAGAGGAAGACGCCTGTCTAGCAGTGGCGTAGCGTGAAATTTGGCAACGTTGTAATGTGTCCATTCAAACCGATTAAAAAGATTGAACTGTTTTCGCATTCAACCTTTTACACAGGTTTAAATGGACACATTACAACATTGCCAAATTGCACGCTACGCCACTGCTGTCTAGCCTTCTAACTTCAGGCGACAACTGGTGTAAGATCTTCATCAATTTTGCTTAAATTTTTTGGATCTAATTTTAAGGCCTGTAAAGTACTCTGTATGGAAGAAAATCGTTGGAAACTATTGGATTTTTTTCTTTTATTTTCATACAGCATAACCCACGTAAGTCGGCAGGAATTGGGACTGGAGTTTTGTGCCGACTTAAGCAGGGTTCTGACTCAACAAAATTTTGCCGTTTTTGCTCCAATTTTTCCAATTTTGCTAGAAGTGGTCTCTGACGGGATCTTCTTCTCGGGATACGTTGCTTTCACAATGTAAAGCTTACTTTACCTTTATTTTAACTGATACCCAATAGAGTTACCAAGTCAAGGAGCGGAAGATGAAGCATGAGAGATGAGTAGACGGAATCAAGTCTGAGATAAAGCCTGCACTAGTTTGAAGAAGAGGGGCGGAGCAAACCGGCAGTGCGTGGCATGCTTTGTGCAGCTAAAATTACCTCTTCATTGTTTTTTATTTTTTCCATTGCTATGCTAATCAAGTCATTCTCAGTTCAGTGCAATTCAGTGCATCTTATGATTCTTAATCTGGATTGCAATCGGGATTTGGCTGCTTGTCGTGTTGTTTAAATGCGCTTTCTGATGTTCCGACGCGTGCGATTTCGATCTCGCTCACGATTACGATTCAGAAGGTGCGAGAGCAAATATTATTGCACAATGTCAAAGAGTGAAAGAAGAAGAAACAAAAAAAAAAACAGGAAAAAAGATTAAAAACTACCGTGAAGCCAGCGACATGACAGAGTTAAACAAGGTTTGAAAGGTTTGGGACCAAAAAATCTTGTTTATTGAAGCGGTATTCTTATAATGCGGGTACGGACTTAAGTGTGATTTTTTAACATTGTGCTTATGGGCGAAAAATCGGGACTGGCCGATTTCGTCGAGTTAAGCAGGATTCTGGCTGACACCGGTCCCGATTTAAGAGGGTTTTACTGTTTATTGTTATGTTTATAAAGTGTTTAATTAGACAAAATGTATAATTATTGATTGTTTGTTGAAATCGCCTGAAAAGCGCAGTTTATTATTATTCAGTTTCAATATTATTTGTTTCCTCTTTTTTTGATCCGATGAAAAAATTGTAGGTCCTAGAAACTAGGATACCTCTTATGATAGTGTCAAATAGTGCTATTAACAATAGCTGAAATGTCTAATAACGATAGCATAAATGTCAAATAACGATAGCATAAATGATATGACTGGTTAAATTTCAGGTCGCAAAACTCATGAGAGTGCCAACTCCACTTATGAAAGTGCCAATTCTTCGGTTGATATTGTGCCTCAGAAGAGACCTCGCCAAGCTCCGATCAGATTTTGGAATGGTAAGTCAGGCCTCAAGAACTGTAGCAATCCTGCAATGGGTCTGTTGCAAACTTTTGCTACTGCATCATGGAGGGTTGATTCTCTTGTTAAATCGAGTGAAAATCACATGGAAACTATCGGAAAGTCTCAAAATTCACTCACAAATTCAATTAATGTGTTCAAGAATGTTCCAAGATGGCGATCAAATGAGCGGGCCATAATGGAGGAGTCCCATCTAATTGCAGCTTTCTCTATGAAGAATCACTTTTCTGAGCATCTATTTAGTTGTGTTTAGATGGGACCGGTGGTGGCTCGTGCAATTTGGCAACCATGCTTTTTTGCCATTAAAACCTATGCAAAAGTATCGATATCTTGGGGGTGCAATTGCACCTCCTGAAGATCGATTGTTTTACATAGGTTTAAATGGAGAGATTATGTTGTTGCCATATTGCACGAGCCGCCATTGGATGGGACTCCCTCATTGTTACCTGCTCGTTCGATCGCCATCATTGAATTTTGCTTACCACAGTTACTGAATTTTTGAGTGGATTTTGAGACTTTTCTGTGATTGTTATATAATTTTTAGGCGATTTTAAGGAGGAATGGACCTTCTACATATTTTGCTGCTGCAGCAGCACTCATTGCTGGTTTTTTGTTATTTGTTTTTTTTTTTTTGAAAATCAGGAGATGCAGTCCAGTTGTTCGCTGTGAAATATCAGCATAATGAACCAAGTGTTTGAGCGGCTGGACTTTACTACTACTACTACTACTTTTTTGTTTGAAAATCAGGAGAATAACTATTGCTTTTTACGGTTTTTTTTTTATCTTCCAATTTTCCCTTAACACTCGGTATAATAAACGAAACTTCATGAGAAGCAGACTTATTTGAAATCCTTTCTTGAAAACCTTAATTTACTAACAGCTCAAAATCTATCAAAGCATAATGAAAAACCATAAAACACTTGCCAAATCTTGTAATTACAGAAACACCAACAAGTAAAGCATTTAGATGAAAGCAAAATGCATGATCCAAAAATAGAAACATAGCAGCACTTAAAATGCCTAACTCAATGCCGGTGATTGCTTTAGGTATGTTTTACCTTGTAATACCGTGTTTAGTGGAGGTTTGTGCTTTTGGGTAAAGGTTTTATTTGTCTTTTGCACGTGTAAAAAACTAAAAAGTATCAATTTCTCAGGCATTCTGTGAATTCCCTGAAGATTGATAATTTTGCGTTGGTTTAAATGAAGAGAACCTCCTGTTACCCCATTGCACAAGCCGACATTGCAGTGTTTACTTGCTTCAATTAGCAGTGCCTGCTATTATTTTCTTCAAAAAGGTTGTGAATCTCTGGCTAAATATTATTTTCTTCAAAAAGGTTGTGAATCTCTGGCTAAATATTCAATTTTATAACGTAAGATTCAAACAGATAATAGTTGTAAGCAATGAATTTGCTCTAACAAAATGACATCGTTTAAATGTTGCTCTCTTTGTAATGGTTTTTGCCACCTAAACTTTATCAAGAGATTTTTGGCTGGTTTGTTAACAGAGATGACACAAATATCTCAAGTTTTAGTCAGTGCATCGTATAATTTTTCTTTTCCAGAGGCAGACATAAGTCTAACAGAAGATGAGAGGACCAAAGCATCTTTTACTGACAGTATTGATGCATCCTTTAAGGTAATTTTTACTTCTGCATTTTTCTATTCATTGCTCTGTCGAAGACAGAGAAGAGTGCTTGGTTTGATTTTTTGCTCTTCAACTGTTACGCTCAGCATATTTGTTGTAAGTAGTGAGTCTGTTGTAAACTTTAGCTGCAGCATTATGCATGGGCGATTCTAATGTAAAATTGCAAAAAATTACATTGAAATCATCAGAAAGTTTCAAAATCCACTCACAAACCCACAAAAGGCTTTTTAAAAAAAGCCTAAGATGGCGGTCGAATGGGCGAATGAACCCTGCATGCATGTGTTTTTACCTGATAATAGGTTTGTTGTAAACTTTTGCAGCAATGTTATGAAAAGTTGATCCCTACGTAAATCGCATGAGATTCAAGTTGAAAGCATTGGATACTCAAAATCCACTCATGTAGTTAACAAATGTATTCGATATTCAAATACGGTGGTCGAATCTGTATGAAATTGAAGTTATATTTCCTACTTAACGTTTCGATAAATCGCCGTTGTTTGGAAATGTTTGTTATTTTTACTATAGTCAATTTTTAAGGTGATACCATTATTTGATTTGACGTGTTTTAACAATTATTTTTTTCTCAGATTGTATCTCCTCTAAAAATGCTGAACAATATTAGGAAATTAAAGGACTCTAACATCATCAACAGTCAAGTAACGCCTCCGACTGCATATTTTACCAGTGTCATGACCAGTAGTGAAAAGAAGAATGAACAAACTATTGAAAAGACCAAAAAACCGCTCAAAAGGTACTGTCAATTTTGATCGTTTGATGTACTTATCACAAGTTTTTTGTGTTTAAAATTGTTCTCAAAGAGCCCCTTAATGTCCCAACATTTTGGGAGATAAATGCTGGATACTCTATGTTTTTTGATGAGGTGAAATAAACTGGTGATACGTTCATCAAAACTCTTTGATTTGAACTTTATATTCTATTTTGTTTTTTTGCTCTGAAATAACTATAGTCCATTACATTTAAATAGAAGCTTGAGCTCGACTCTTTCCCCTACGAGTTTTACCCTCACTCTCGTACCTGCGGTGACTCGAGACCTGTCCCATCGGTCGGGGATTCCGTCCGTCACAATGGACAGTCAGCTATCCAAAGGACAGTCCCTTGTGACGGAGCAGAATCAGCGACCAACGGGACGGGTCTCAAGTCATCGCAGGTACGAGAGTGAGGGTAAAACTCGTAGGGGAAAGAGTCCAGCTCAAGCTTCTATTTAAGTGAAATGGACTTTAGTGTGGTCTCTGTGGTCAATTGAAAACCACCCCTATAATGTCCAAAAAACCACCTCTGTCTCAGATGGGAGTGCACCATGCTCAAATATGAGCAATGAACTACCTAGCTTGTGTAGTCGGATTTAAACTTATTTACTTTTTAGTGGTAAGTAATTGAAAGCAAATTTTTGCATTGAATGCTGATGTGTGTGCATTGTACAAACGTCATACAGTGTTTTAAAACTCGTGTGCCAAATTACAGGAGTGTATTTTAGAGTTCAAAAGTAGAGATACTTCCTATAGATATGGATCTAAAAATTCCCTCGACAAGGTGGTGTATAAATGTTCAAAGTGCATTAATGGCAGGTTTTTTTTTTTTTTTTTTTTGGGTTCTTCGAAAGTTGTAAAAATTATTTTTGTCATTAACTGTAATAGATTTTCTTCCATAAACCCTGATCTAAAATCATGAATAAACTTGATAAATGGTTTGCAGGCTAGCTGATCGAGTCCTCAAGAAAGGCCGAACATCACAAAACATGTCATCCCAAGCCAAGAGTCAACTGAGTGGAAAAGATCCTAAAGAAATAAAGAAGTTCATACAGGAATCAGAGGTTCAGTTCAGAAAAGTCTCTGTCTCAAAATCCCAATTGGAAGACGAAATGTCAGAAATCTCTGATTTACTCTCGGATGATGATAACGATGAAAATGAAGAAACTTTTTAAATGTTGTTCTGATACACAGTGTACTACTTAAACAATCCGAGCGGTCGAAAATTTAAAGTTGGAATTGGAATGAGGTAATGTTAATAACACAAAGGGGAAATAATTATAAACAAATATGCTTTGTTTTGGTCGCCAATGCAGACCATTTTCAAGCAGCAAGCAAAATTAGAAATTTAAAAATTTTATTGGGTGACTTGCATTTTGTGTGGGCGTGTACTGCTGCCGTGTGATTAATCTCCGCTTTCACTTGGAACTTGAAAATGGACTGCGGTTGCGACCAAATTGTAGCATGTATTTTATGTAGTTTTTAGCCTTGTTCCAGTCTCTTTGTTTTATTTACTTATCTATCTGCTGAGGACAGGGGGGTGATCACGAAGGATCGGATTGTTTTGGTATCGTTATCGTTTGCATTAAATCAAATGGGCTTGCTTCTGCGCAACTCGATCGCGCAGGTGATCCCCTCCTCACCTCTTCCTACTTCAAACGATCGAGATTACGACAGCCTCTGACTCATCGCTTCCTTTCGTCCGTTTCAATTGTTACGAGGGGCTCAAAATGATTCGATCAGTTGAGCCACCCATAAGGTTACATGTAAACGATAACGATACCAAAACGATCCGATGCTCCGTGATCACCCCCCCCCCCCCCAGGTGTGTAACTGTTGGTGATACAACGCTGTAAAATGCCCAAGATGTCTAATAATATTAATTATAAAGGTTTTTTCTTCCATGAAAAAACAAATTTTTAATTTTTAAAACAATTATATTTTTACAAACTAGACAAAATAAAATAGAAGAAAAGTAATAAAAACTGCTCACAGCAAAAAAATATTAAAGCAGGGACTCAGTTTCGTCCTATAAGGGAAACAAAACAATTAATAATCTAGCCGTTCTCATTGCCAGTTTTCCTTTATCGGTCAAACTCACACGTGCACGAAGCAAGTAAAACATTGAGTTAACCATTTTCTGCCGCAATTTTTTATTCCAACCAGGTCAAGTCAGTAATTGTTCCATATTATTAGATACCTTAACTATCATCGGTTAGTATTACATAATCTTTCCTGCTTTAGGCTGACTTGAATTTCGGACTCTTAACCGTCCAGATTGGCCATATCGCATTATTGCATGCTGTGTGCGGGGAATTTTAATCTTTCACATATTTTTGTACTTTTTGTAATTAAAGACAATAATTTGTATTTTAATAAATACTATTTATTAAACTAATAAAGGCTTCAGAGAGTCAATGTGCCTACCAAAGGGAATAAGTTTTCTGATAAAGTTGAAAATAAATATCATGGAGGACGGAGGTAGTAGTTGGAGGAGCCATGGGTAAATTTTGTAAAATAGAAAAAAAGAGGTGAGTGCTATGGGCCCTATTTACACTTGAAAGCAACTGTTTCCTTTAAAATCCTGCTTTCTGAAAAATAGTGGAGAAGCTTGGTTCTGCAATAACATTCAAAAATAATTGTATGAAAATAAGCAAATCTTCATCTTTTCACATTTTTGATTTTTTCTTTTTCTATGTGACAAAGTGACAGTTTTAATGCGTTCTCCCCTAAAGAGCCCATGAAACCTTATTCCATCTACTGCCTCAATTTTTGATTCCTATGAAGTTTGTACAGTTTTTATTCTTATGTGTTATTTTCCTATTTTTTTTTTTCTTTTTTAAATTTCCACAAATTTGAGAGAGTTACACAATAAAAAAAAGGAACTTCTTGATAAATTTTTTGTTGAAAAAAATAAAATGACGTCTCTTTCTACCTAATTACAATCTTTTAGTCAACTTTTTTTTATTTGCTACTGTCTTACAAGTAACCCGACTTGGGCTCTCACTTTCACTGGACAAAAATTGAGGTAATAGTACCCCTAGGTAGAGGAGGAGTTAGTCGAAAATATTTTTGTGCACAAAGCGCCCGAAAATGTTAAAAACTGCAGACTTTATGGAATTTGAGTTTTCAAGAGAAATATTAGCAGTTTTTAGAAAAATTAATTTCAAGGTTTACAATACTTTGAAAATGTTCGGTGCAGTTCACCTCAAGATGACACTACACTACATCATGACTTGGGATCTTATTTTTACCAATCAAAAATTGAGATAAAGGTACCTGCGGGCCGATCCTTGAAATTCACGACTTTTGGGTAGACTGGATAAGAATGGAAAACGGTGATTGGTGGAGACGAGTCACGTGGTTGCCCAGTCTAATCAAAATACGGAATGGATTAGATAATTTATCGGGCAGTCTTGGAGTACCCGACTAACTGGAGTGGAGTGACTTATCTAATCCATTCCGTATTTTGATTAGACTGGGCAACCACGTGACTCGTCTCCACCAATCACCGTTTTCCATTCTTATCCAGTCTACCCAAAAGTCATGAATTTCAAGGATCGGCCCGCAGGAGGTAGATGAGTCAATCACTGTAGACTTTGAATGAATTTAAATTTTTAAGTGAAATATTAGTAGTATTCAGGAAGAGTGCTTTAAAGGTTTAGATTCCTGTTTGAACACTATATCCAATTCAAAATTTTGCTTGGAATCCAAATCTGGCTTCGGATTTAACCTTCGGTACTCTTTACAAACATATCTGTTGAACTGATTGCAAACAGTTCATTGTATCAACTTGAAAACTTATTAATTAATGTACCGGAATACAGTCATTGAAAATAAGATAAGTGGAATGAATTTCTTTTGTGAGGAAAATGAGGCTGTAGATAGTGTGAACAAATGAAATTTCTTTCTTGGGGTTTGAAATTAAAAAATTTCCAAAAGGAGAACCAAAACATCATAAAGGAAAGACTTTATTAACTGAAACTCAACAAAAAATAAAAAGAAGGAATAGGAAAGAAACCGTTCATTTGGAGTTTTTGCTACAAGATGTGAATCCAAATTCAACTCTAGAACTAAACACCGTTTACATCTTTGCTTCAATGACAAATTTACTAACACAGTTTGAAGAACATTAGCTGGGTTTGGTGTCTCAAATGTATTTGACGGACACTGACGGGTAATGACAAAAGCCTGGAAAATTTTGCGACCGCAAATGGTAAAATTTTTAAAATGGTCGTTTAACAGTCAACCCTTATAAGAATAACAAGTCATGACCCCCTGTTTCAAATTTGCAAAACGAAATGCCGAGAAATCCGACGTTTTCGGATTTTCAAGCAAGATCACTTTTATTGAGCAATGTAACCATGTAAATCCGAGGAAATCTACAAAAATCTATGAAAATTTGCAGAAACTCGGAAGAGTTCATGAAAATTGCCATGAAAGCAACCATACAGCAAAATTTGGTGAGGTAGCAAATACACATGAATTCTTCTCTTCAGAAGAAGCGGCTTTAAATGTACATATTTCATTCAATCAAAGTGCACATTCCTCTTGAAGGCGGATCCAGCGATTAGGCAATCTTGTATTCTACTCATTTGAACGTATGAGAAACAATTGATTCTTGAGGGGGCCATGGTCCTTTTACGAACTGATTGTTCCTCGTGCATTAAAATGGGAAGAATCAACATTAGCCAGATTGCTGGATCCGCCTTTGATTCCTCTAAAGCGTGTCTTTAAAAAAAAGAAAAATGCAATTCATCGCTGAGAAAAGAATCGTAAGCTGAAGTTTACCCGACAAATATAAATAGAATATCAAAAAATAACATGAAAATCAGCCTAAAATAACATTGAAATTAGTAAAAAAAAATAACATCAGAATTTTTCAAGCTCTGGCAATGACTCGTCAACCCAAGTCTAATAGGGCTCCAGCAATCAGCATTTATACAAGATTTCAACTTTGACTCTATCTGTATTCAAATCAAGATCAAGTCGAATCTGTGTTGTACGAGTACAATATTCAAACCCAATTTCAATTTTTACCACACATCGTATCACAATTTAAATGCTCACATAAACATGACAGTTGAAATTTGTCTTTGATAGACAAGACACGCATAAGGGAGACAAGAGGAGTCATGACCCATTTGCACTTGAAAAGAGCAAAGTCTTTTTAACAAAGGTTCAAAAGATCAACCCTATTTTCTCTTCTTTAGTTTAGATATGCCTCATGTCTTCTGACAGGGCTCATTTTAGCAATTCTGGATCAATTGGAGCTACGGGTGGCATTTTTATTCTGATATTTGGCAAAAACTGTGTGGAGAGAATAGAATCTATTTTACATTTTACTACACTTGAATTATTTGCTATTTGTTTTAAACACGTAACAGCTTCTTGTAATTGGATCTGAGACTGAAGTAGGTCCTGATTAGCTCCATTCAGCTTTTTCAACGCAGATCCAAAAGTTCCTGTAATGAAGTCGTTAGCGCTTCTAAAAAGACATTCGTTTTCACCCCCTGGAAGCAGAAATGAGAATCATTGATGTCCCTCATGGCTTAAGTTTGCTACAAATTGACTTTAAATAGATTAAAGAACAGGCAGCTTTGGGGGGGGGGGGGGGGGCTTAAAAGTGATGACTGGTTTTTTTTGTTGTTGTTGTCATCAATTCAAGTCAACCAAGGGCTCCAAACTCCATATGTCATACGTCCAATGATTTTTAAAATCCGTGTTTGTATCAGAAGTAAGGTGGTAGCAGAGACAAATAGAGACCCAGCACACCATATGCTTCCCGTGTTAGAAAAGTGAGGCAAGTTTAGCGGTCACAGTTTTGGTCGGGAGTCACCGGCCGCAACGATAAACATTGCCTACTGTTGAATGGTGAAGCTCAACAAAAGGTTGCGATTGGTTCGCCGTCCCGGAAACGGAAACAGGTTTTGATTTTCGAATGCAAAACACACGCTCATCAGTCAACAGTAGGCAATAGTTGGCTGTTGTTCCGATGAGTTCCGACCAAAATTGAGCCAGAAAAGTGGACACCTGTCGCAAGCTTTGAGCTGGGTCTCTATTTGTCTCTGGGTGGTAGGTTTACTTGCTTCTTGCTTAGTCTTGCTAAATGGAACAAAATAAATGTCAAGCTCCTTCCTCAGATTATTGGGGGAGCTGAAGTCTCCCCAAAAGCAGACTATGGATTCAGGTAGAATTTGTTTGTTTCAGCACGGAAAAAAAAGATTTGTGAAAATAACCATACGGATACCTGCTAGATGTTATGGTAAACTTGACCAGGAGCATGGTACATTTCCCGATACTTTGAGTAAATTTGACATGCAATCAGGTGACATCACCTAGTACCTAGTCAAAACATAGTATACTTCTGGTTAACATTATCATAACATCTAGCAGGTGCCAAAATCAGGCATCCGTATGGTTATTTTCACCGTAGTTTTTTTTCCATGAGAAGTGGAGGCTCATGCAATATAATATCTATGCAACCCATCCGATGTTATTCCCTTCATAAGTAATACAAGAAAATGTCTGATACAGATAATTTTGAAACTGAAGTATTTAAAACATTTTTGGAAGAAATTTTCGGACCAATTTCGTTCTAGCTTAATGTACCAATTATAAGTATTATTTATGTTTACTTGATGAATCTTCTAATTTCTTCCATAAATGCTAGTCAATATGAGCATCATAATTGGCGCCATGAGGGCCATCATGAAAGTTCTGTGACGTTTAAAATGTTGAGCGCAATGAGCCTGATTAAGTTCTTAAATAAAGTATAAAGCTGACAAATTTTTTGAAAATTGTAAAGCGAAAGTTTCAACTTTTGATTTTGCCAAGGTTATTCTGCTGCATATTTTTCACACCAAGAACGTACTTGCAGTGTCATCAAAAAATTTTATATCAGAGCCTTTTGTTTTCAACAAAAAAGTGCGCCTTTCCTTTCAAACTGTGAACATGCTAAACAATGCACATATTTTGCACGTGAAGATGAAATAGCTTGGAGATAAAACTTTTTTGTAATTTAAGGCCTCACTTATCAGAAAAAGTTAACATAAGTGTATTCTTCCAAAATGACCTTTTGCTTTAGGACAGTTGCGTTTTTCCCCCCATGAAATATACCTCACTAACCCTCAGGCTTTGAGAAGATGGAGTAAATAATCAACTTACTCAATTTTTTATGAAGAAATGAATCATATTTGTAAGAAATTGTTGACGATTGCTTCGATTCAATATGAGATGCAATGTTGATAGTTGGTAGACAAGACAATGAGTTTGGGTTTTGTTTAATGGCTAGAAAAGAAGCAATAGTGTAAAGAATAAGTTACATATATCCAGTATTGAAATGTTTTGTGGAAAGGCTCATGAGCAGTGGTATGGCACAGTGAGGTAGTGTTCCCGACCTTCTACCACCCCTCCTTATCTTCATTTCCCCTCTCTCAGCCCCCTCCATTTTTACTTAAGGTGATTCCAGGCGAAACTTTTCAAAATTTCAATCTGATGGATAGTGCCGCCACTAGTAGCTTTTTAGAAAAGTTGTGTTTTTAGCGTTTTAAACTGAAACCATAGATAAAACGGAAAATCCAATAACATCAGCACCAGCAAAAATTTTTTGATGGATTTTTTAAGCCCGAAACGTGCAAAATTGGTCTAGAATTAAAGCCTCAAATTATGTAATTCATTTTGCCGTAAGCTTAGTCAGAGCGAGTGGTAATATGTCTATCTGCTCGCACTCATTAAGGCTTATGGGAATTTTTGTAATTCATAAATTCCGGCTTTACTTTTGGGTGTTATAGCTTGAAATTTTCAGGGCATCTTCCTGAAGTATGCTGGCAGGTCCTGACGTCCCTCAAATTTGTGTTTTTAGCTTAAATTCGTCCATTTTAGCCAAAAACTGTAGACTTCTTGAGCAGCGCGACGTAGTGTCTATGGTTGGTACTAATTGAACCTGGAATCATCTAAAGTGCGTTGCTTTGCAAAATCAGGTAAAAACACCTTTGAACAGTTTTTAAAAACATTTTGGAAGGACTCGTTTTTCCCTTTTAACGCCACGCAAAAGCTTTCCAAAAAAACTTTTCCCAATGCTTTCCGTTTTTACCTTTTTTTTTGGTTCTCTTCTTCCATAATTTGCTTTTATTCTATCCATTTGACTCAATCATAAGACCTCCTTCATGATTCCTGTTTTGCTACCCCCTGGCTTTGCCTTGCCAAACACTGAATGGTAATCTTTGAGGCCGCTTTCAGGATTACAGAGGCCTGGGGCAGGTCTAAAAGTGGAGCCGCTACTGATTCTTTGAAGACACACTCAGCAACAAAGGGTTTAAGAAGCCCTCCCACAGGAAATTGTCAAATAAACTCTACATGTGAGTCTTCGCAATGTATTTTTCAGGTATTCCGACAGAAACCATCTTTAGAATTTACGGAGCAAAGTTACCAATTTTAAAGGGTGGGTGGGATGCAGTGTTAAAAATTGATTCAATTCCTCTCCCTCTTTCCTCTTGACCCTTCTAACTCCACTCTTCCCCCATTTGTTCGTTTTTTGTGTTTTGGTCAGATGAATTGCATCCAAAACCTTCTCTCCCAACTCTTTCCCCGAATGAAGAGAAAAAGTTATCAAAATGAAAAGGAAAGGAGAGGTGAGTGAATGGAGATAAGACAGTTACCTGATGAGTCACTTTCATCGTCAGATTCTGGAGCTTCACCAATGACTACGTTACTCTGGGGTCCGGTAATTTTTTCCTGAAAAAGAGCGATTGTTCTATGATCATAACTTTGCATAACCACCAAAATTCTTGCCCTGAATATAATGTTCTTTCTCATGTTCGTAAGTGACAGTTACATCAAAATTTATAAACTATGCGCGACCAATTTTCAAGAATACGATGTTAGAGGTTGTTTCAGAAGAATATAGGCGCACCTAGACCAATAATCTTTGGAATTTTTCATAATTATTTCTCACGTTATAAAATAAAAATTAATGAAAATGATCCTGATCGTTTGCTTTTCATTGAGGAACGTTTTAAAATCAAAAGTTTGTTTGCCAAAGGTTATGGTGTGAGTGCGCCTACACTTCTGGAACGAGCTCTACCAAGCAATTTCACGATTAAACGAGTGCTGACAATACCATTTTCGTCAGGTTGTGAGCAAATTTTCTAAATTGAGGAGATTCTATTTGCTGAACATCTCTTTTCCAATGTCGAACTGCTATTTTCAGCTTATAATAAAAAAAATTATGCTGCTTTCCTGAGATTATTTGCAAAATTCTTGTAGGACATGCAAAATGCAAAATTATGAAAGATTATACATTGAAATAAGCAGAGCCACTAAATTATACACCAGACAGCAACCCTGTTTCTGATTCGGAGATCTCTAAATTACGAGACTCTTTAAAGGTGACAGAGTAACACTAGACGTCTTTTTTTACGACCAAAATTGCTCACTGTGGACTGCTGCAGTCAACAGTGGCTGTTGTTTCATTTTTTTGACAACCACAAATGGGTTAAATTTCTCGAGCAAGAATCCTGCAGGGTTCACCTTTTCTCAGGCTAGTAGCACTGCTGCAAGCAATTGTGGACCACAATAATCCACATGATTTGGAGCTCCCAATCCATCGGCAACACTTCAGTTTCTGGAATGATTTCCAATGGTAGCCGAAATCCAGGTGACTTAGAAGGTGGAGTCCACAATACATTCGCAGTTCGCATTCGTAAAATCGTTGTGGTCATAAAAGAAGACAACTAATGATAACACAAGTATAATTATTTACTTACGGCATCAACTTTGTAATATCCTTCTTCGTCGTCAGACTCTGGAGCTTCGCCTATCACGAAATTTGTGACACAATCCATATTTGAAAAAAGAGAAATCACTGGTAATAAAGAGGATTATCTAGGTAGTGCCTACTCAGGATTCTGGTTTTTAGAGACTTGGAAATTAGTATGCAAATGACACGTTTATTCGATCAGATGATGAAACATGAATGGACGAATAAACTCATGGGATGATTAATAGGTTGAGAAAATAGTAATACCATGAAAATTGAAAATACTATGAAATACTCTGAACTTATTAGCTCTGGGACGAATATTTTAAACCACAGAATCTGTGTTTAGTGTTTTAAACCTTACATAACCTCAAACCTCACTACTTCTCTGTTGTTGTCAACAATCTACAGTATTTGTACATTTTTACCAAAGACAAAGAAGACTGGCCCCTAGCGGCGAGATTTGAAGCCGGTTACTGTCATAGGCAGGGCTTCCCCGCTCGGGGGTATGAACCAAATTAACATTGCGGCTTATGGAGCCGAGACATAAAACTGTTTCAAAAGAATGTTAATTACTGTTAGTTTTCAAAAATACGCAGATATGATATGCAGATTATACCAAAGTTGAGATTGACGAACTTAAACGAAAGTTTCGGTCAATTTATCCGCTAAATATTTACGATTGAAAGTACGGCAGAGAGGTTACGGGTGCAAAAGTAAACAATGACCGACCGATCGTAAACTTCGATTACTAAAGAACGGACGCTTTAAATTGATCCAAATTTTCGGTTAAAATGTACGTTATACTACTCTATATAACATATGTGAGACTCGACATTGTCATTCGCTGAAATAATTGACTAAAATAGGTTTGAAGAGCGAAGCTCCATAAGAGCTAATGTTAAATTGGTTCATACCCCCGCGCGGGGAAGTGCCCTGCCCATCAGCCCGTGCCAAGACCGGCTTCACTTTTCCTCCGTGCAAAGAGATAGCAGGGGCCAGTCTTCTTCTATAATGTCTTTGATTTTTACTGACGCGATATACAGGGTGTCCAAGAATTCAAGAAATGAGTTCACACTAATCACACTTTTTGTGTGAGGTCTTTGGGTCTTACGTGGGGGAAGGAAAAATCTGACAAATTCAGAAAAAATCTAAAGCTCTAATAGTGGGACTCAAGAAAAACTTCCAAAATCCCGCAAACCTCCAGGGGGGGGGGGCGGCTCCGCCCCTCAAAGTTCCAAAATTCCGATTTCTCGATTAATGAAAATAGCAAGGGGTATAATTAATATGACGTCATTCGAAAGACTTTAAAAAATGGAGCATTTTGGTTTTTTCAGATTTTCCGTGCGCTCCCCCTTAAACAAAATGCCGGCCTAAAAAACCCCTCATTCTCTAGAGTTTAGAGTCCCACAACTCGAGCTTCAATTCGAATTTCTTCAAAAACAAAAAAGATTCTGAAGAAGCAGAACGTCTTCTTTCCAACAATGTATCGCACTTATGACTTAATCATTTAACAAACAAAAACTGGGAGACCCTGCGGCCCCTCCCAATTTCTCTTTTGAGTTCAGGGGCCTGCAGCTGAAAAACCTTAAAAAAAGCAAGGGGATCGAGTAGCAGATCGAGAGGTATATAAAGGAAAGGAACATTTTGGCGCAAACCCGTGGTAGTCGATCAGCTGATGCGGCGCAATTCAAAAAAGCCGCCCTCTGATTGTGAGATGAAACCCATTTTTAGCGTTTTTCTGTCTGTCTTTCTTGCCCCCTCCCCACCCCCTCTTTTCGTCCTCTTTTCCCCCTTTTACGATCGAACAAGGGGAGGGGATTTAGCCCCCTTTACCCCCTCCTCCTTCGTATCCACTAATAAGCACATCGCTGCTTGTGCTTGAGTAGGTACCTTGAACATGGTGCGTGGATGTAAGTATGTACTACAGGATGCACCACGTTTTTGCAAATAAAATGTGCTAAAAGGTAAAGCATTTAATCCCTACAAAAATGAGACTTTTCATTGTGACAAACTCATGGTCATGGGGTCCGAGCCTCCTCCAACTGCCCATGCCCGGACTCTCAGTGAATTTTTTTTCTCAACTTCTCCCTCCCCCACCCCCTCCCATTTGTTTTATTTTTTTAATTTTTTGAGCTTCAATAGTTCAATGAAATGCAAATGGAAATATGAATACTTTCTTCACCACGAAAGTATAAAGCTCTAGTTTTTTCCGCACTATCTTCATTGGCTGATACAGGGGAGGGGAGCTCCCCCCCCCCACCCCCCCCCCAGGTCGGCCACAAAAGCTAGGGGTAAAAGAGGGGGAAGGAAGGGGGAAAGAAAGAAAGAAAAAAAGAAAAGGGGGTCTCCGGGGGGGAGGGCGAAAATCCCAAGTTCGCCCCCACCCCCCGTTTGTGCGCGCTGGAGCCTCCAACAACGGCGCAGAATCAAGGTGGATAAGCAAGCAAGCAAGGACGAAAATTAGAAAAAAAAAGTTTTTTTTTTTTTTTTTTTTTTAAATTATTAATACGTGTACTGTATTTTTTTTTCAACATCGAATTTTCTGGGGGTGGCCAGGCCCCCTTTGGCCCCATTGTAGCTACGCTCATGCGGTTCTCTGCGTTATTAAAATAGGGTTGAAACAGTCAGGAGCAATTTCTTTTAAAGAAACTAGCCATACCCCAATAACCGCTTTCTGTTTTTCTTTTGTTTGTTTGTTTTTTGTTGTTTTGTTTTAGTTGTTTGTTCGTTGCATTTGTTTTGATTTTTGTTTTGTTTTGTTTTTTTTTTGTTTTTTCAAATTCAAAATGGAAATAAATGTAAATAATCTTTGTCTTGAATCAAGTATTAAAAAGGGAGAAAAATGTGGAGTAAAAAACTTTAACCCATTCACTAGAGCATATGTAAAATTTTATTTAACATGAGATGCCATGAAGAAATAGGCATTTTGCCAAAAATTGCGTGTGATCCATCAAAATTCTCGGAAAACTGTTTTATTTTGAACGGTCTAAAAATTGTCTAATTGTAAGTAAAGAGAAAGTCTAATCCCAAGTCAATTATTCCCTCTGCCCCTCTCTCCCTCTTTTTCTTTCTTTTTCCATCTCTCACTTTCATTTTCGATCTTTTTCTTTCTCTTCCTATTCTTTCCTTTCCTTTTACAATAATCCTTTCTTTTCCACACGCGGGGGGGGGGGCGCAGAAGTCACCCCCTCCCCTCCCAAAGTGACTTGCGACCCCCCAGCACGGTCGGGTGACGTGCTGATGCTGATAGCATCCACATAATTTTATATTTATATTAACTCGGATTATGTACTCGTAACGTAATACAAATTATTATTTTAATAATAAGTACGACAGTCGACAATAGGGACTCTGCAGTTGCACCACGCCATCCCCGATCCCCGTAGAGCTGCGCCCGTTATTGTAGCTTTCATCCTGGATGATAAAAGCTGTTACGTTTAACGCGTTACGTTGTTACGTCACAATTGCTTTGTGTCGTGGAGGAAGGTTCATAAAAAGTTTATCAATAAATGCGACATTTTCATTATTTGATGTGCTCGTGAATGATTTCGAGCAGGTACGCAGAAAGTTTACCAATTTCAAAGTCGTCTTGTAGCTTATTATTTAATTACAGGCTTGATTTTTGATTTGGGTTCGCTTATACCAAGCTTTGACCAAGGGGTTTATCAGCTGTTTTTGTAGCGCGATCATGCAGTAATCCGAATCCCCGACCCCCAGCTGCCAGCAGCAGTCACAACTTATTACACGACCTTGCGCGCTTGCTCTAGCTCTAGCAGTTGGATCAAGTTGGATCGCCATTTCTCCCATGTAGCCATTCTTTGTTTATCGAAATCAGAGGATCCTTCTTCTCTTCACTCCGGGAACTGCGTTATACATCTTAATTTCTTTCCACTCACGGATTTTACCCCTCAAATTTCATGTTATCAGTTTCGTAATTAGATCCGTCGTTACTAGATTAGTTGATCTACATTTTTCAATTTTATCTCTGAGGTAAGCTGAAAATTTGTACTACGTTTTTGTTTCTAACCTTGTTCATCCTAAGTTTCTCCCCCTTTAATTGGGTATTTGTGCTTTTTTTCAATCCGTAAGTTCTCACAAGTTTATTCACGCTCCTGATTCAGCTCGTTGTGTTGGGCCACGTCTCGAGACAATTTTTGAGCACTCATGACTCAAATTTCATTGTAAACTGTTCAGTTCAACAAAGCCCATATCCTAACTAGTTCCTAGTGTATTATCAGTTTGTCAGGAAGTACATGTTCCTTGGAGTTTTTGCCCTATTTTTAACTTCCAAAGTGATTTCAAGTAATTTTCTATTCATCCCTGATTACCTTCCTAGTTTCCTCTCTCTGTTTGGGGTAGAAGTTTTCATTTTGCAAATTTGGACTCAATTTCTTTGTTCATGTCAACGAATTTTGCCAGCATCAAACAACCATGAACAATATGAACTTCCTTGGGAAATCAAATTTTTATGCTTTTAGTTTTCTCATTGTATTAAGTAGAATCTTGCTTGTTGAAAATATAACTGATAACTTCAGCTAGCCCCTGTGATTAATAGTCAATTACCACGGGTCTTTATCATATTTGGGCTATCACGGATGAATCATCGAATACATTTCTGATCTGATAAGTCCAAGGACCAGGTCAATAATTTGAAGTAGCATTTATTTCTGTGATTAGGATTCATTCAATTTTATTTTGGACTCGATCGCGCTTAGATTTTATCAGCATCATTGCAAAATTGGAATCCTGCTTGATCGTCTCTTATTTTCCTTCTCTTTCTAGCAATACCATCTAAGATGATCTTAGATGGTATTGTTTCTAGTGTTAGCTTTGAAGGATGCTTTGTTCTGAAAAAGTAGTTGGTGTTATACTATTTAGTTTTCTTTTTCCTTACTTTTGAAACTAAACGATGATTTGTCAGAATTATCAAGAGTTGTGGTTGTGAATGCCACATCGAATATTGGCCAGGTAATTGCCAAGTTTTTGGGAGTCTTTTCAACCAGGGTCAATCGAATGGGGTATTGCTGAATCTGTATTGAGTTGCCTCAACATCATTTGAAATTTTTCGGGTGTAATGATGCATAGTTATCCAGCACCTGGATTGTGGAAGAGCTATGCGAGGAGCACAGTGTAGATTACCGATCGCTTTCTTTGTGTTCCTCATTGCTCTTGTCAACCAAAGTTTGGATTCTTGGCAAGAAACAAGTTTAATTCAATATTTTCTTTCCAACATACTACAAAGAGAAAAACAAACAAGTCACCTACTTAACCCCTCTGTAGAGACCAACAGAGTAATCTTGGGTGCTGATACTTAGAACAGCTCTTTTTTGAGTACCAGGATTTGACAAGTAGTGGTGCCTTTGTTCGATAAGCATTTGAGAGTTATTGGACTGCAGGATAGCAACGAGTGTAAACTCTGCTAACCAAAGGCTTACGGTTAAGTTTAGATGTGCTTTCAGTAACTCTATGCTACTTGTCAGTTTCCAATACTCCAATAAATGAAAGATTGAATCAACTGTGTTCATTGTTGGTCAAACTTTCAAAATTCAAGTATAATAATATCATGTCACCTAAATCTGTGTTCGAAATGACATGAGCAGAATTGAGCACTGGTAAGGTTTTGCTGTTTGTTGGCAAATCAACTATAATTTTGACATAAAATGCTGGGAAAATAATGATGGACCATTTAATTAGTCTAACAATCCTTCCTCTCCGAGAAAACTCTGCTTAAAGTTCAGATGGACTTCCCATGCATGTATGCATGCATTTTAAAAACGTTTAGTATCCTAAACAATAGAACAGTATTTTGAATTAGTGGTGTCTCTCTTTCTTACTATGCCACCAAGATATTTTCTGTTGATGACACTGTGTTCCTCGCGGTGAATTCTGTAAAAATCATTTTTCAAATTTACTGTTCGAGAACCATCGTAGGTCCTGTTCTTTTGATGGGGGTGCGAAGCGTTCAAAGTGTATTCGTATATGGGTGGTCCATCTGATTTTTGTACCAAGTTTAGGGAAGAGAGAGTTTTAAACCTACTTTATGGTCTAATTGTTATTTTGGCAGCATTTTAAACCAAAATTGAAAGTCAATTTGCCTACTGCAAAACATTGCAAGAGCTTCATTTCATGAACTGAGATTGGTTAAGCCTGCGTTGCTGATTGCTGCATTTAAGTGGCTTTTTCTTTTACATTTTGTGAAATCAAGTGAAATGAACTAAAATATTGAAACTTCTTCATCATTAAATTTGAGAAGTAGACAGTATAGGCAAGCACTTAGTTACTTCCACTCTCTACACATGTATATTATTTATTTATTTATTTATTAAATTTGCAGGCATTAAGTAAATGCCTTAACAGACAGTAATACAAAGAATGTTACGCAGTTACAAACAACAAAGTAAACAAAACAAGAATATTTTGTATATTTTTGACTTCTTTCAATCCTTGAAGCATCTTCCTCCTTCATCAAAGAATTTAAACCTCGAATGATCTAGTTTTAAAAAGATTTTTACGCAAGTTATCCTTAACTCTCTTAAGTATGTCTTTGTGCTTAGTTAGAGATAAGTATTTTTCATTCAGAACAAGCAGGCTCACACTTATCTATCACTAGGGCTTCAGTTTAAAATTTTAAGCTGAGTAACAGGAGGATGGATAAATTCATATTAAAACTAAACTGAGTGAAATAAAGGAGGGGGGGGGGGGTAAGAGATTGGAGGACAAAAAACTAAAGCTTGCAAAAAATAAAATAAACATTGGTTGGTCTCTAATTCTGGTTTATCAGAACTTAGTAAAAGTATAGAACTAAAAACATGATTAAAACAACTAAAATATTTAAAATTGATAAAAAAAATCAATGAAAATAAACCTGGAAATTTACCATTACAGGGTTTGTGTTTCAGTCAACTTCAGAGTTGCTAAATTTTGCTTTGCCGCGGAGATGAGAATTTTTATTATTTTTTACGCAAATTTGTTTTGTCGTAAGCTGTGAAATATCAGCATAACGAACCACGTGTTTGGGCGGCTGGACTTTACTACTACTACTACTACTACTACTAAATTTGTTTTGTCGTAATTCTATTTTGTTTGCATGCTCAAAATTTGGACTACTGTAAGCTTTTTAGACTTTAAAACAGCAGTTTTTGGATTTCTTCGATGGCAAGTTTTTGCCTTTGATGGTCGTTGCGGTTGACCACCTTTTGAAGTATCCAACGGCAATGACTATCAAAAGCCAAAACTTGCCATAGAAGAAATTTGAAAATTGCTGTTTAAACAACTAAAAAGCTCATAGTGGTCCTAAAACAGAAGCAAAGTGAGCACATTTTGAGCGTGCAAACAGATTAAAAATACGGCGGAACATATTTACGTAAAAAAATAATCAAAATTGCCATCGCGATGGCAAAGCATAGTACAGCTCATTTCTATCCACGTTTCCACACCCTGTAACTGGGGGTTGGGGAGGTTTATATATCCCAACTAGGTGCATACCTCCTCTTTCATCTAAATGATCTGTCCTTGGACTACTATCGCTGGCTCCTTGAAATTGCCTCAAATTTTGCAAACTAAAGAGTATTTTCTAGAAAAGCACCCTAATTACCAAGATAATCTCATGTATAATTTTCATTTCAAATCAGTTGACAACTGTCAGTTCTCAAATGTTGATATGCATTTGATGTAATCTCGTATGCTTGCATTGAATCCGCCGTGCAGAGATCCTAAGTCCTCTGTGATTTAACAATGAACACTGAAAACTTTCTGACGCTAGCTAATTTGATATATCCTCTTTTCATGCACTATTTCTCTGAATTCATAAATTTTAGAATTCACTCACTTCTAGAGAGAAGGAAAGCTCAAAATTAAGGTAGTAAGTTGTTGGATTAATTACAGAAATGTGATCATATTATTGTTTCATCGTACAACTTGCTTTTATCCTCATATCCTCAAAGAGCCAGACTATCTGAAGCACTCCAAGATGTTTCTTTTTTGTCGCTCAAAATGGTGTTTTGAATGCTGATGAGTTGTCTTGCTAGAGTTCGGTTAGGAAGTGAAAGCGGAGCTGACGTATAATCTTTGACAAATTTTTTTTATTTTTTTTATTTTATTTATTTTTTTATTTTTTTAATTTTTTTTTTTTTTTTATTCCTTCGAACCAAAATAAAACTTGCTTCCGACCATGACTTTTTGATTTTAAAATGTTCTTAAATGACAATCCAAAGCTCAAATTCATTTTTATTCATTTCTATCATACGATAGGAGACATAACATTTGAAAAACTTCAAGATAGTCGTTGCAGTCTGCCGACACTTCTGGAAGGAACTCCAATCATCGTTCGCCATTTATAGGGTGCTCTACTTGACTGCATGGAGTGCACAAGCTTCCAGAAAAGTTTTTGGACTCAGTCGAGTTGCTGGTACAAATCTGTGTGCTCAAATTTAAATTGACAGCAAATATTGCAATAATTTTATTCCGACATTAATTTCTGTAATTTTTTCTTTAGTTTTGAGGTACATTGTTCATCAATCTGTTTATGTCTTTGAACTCATTTAATGTTTGACACAAATACCTCACTTTAATTTCACATTCTTTGAATGGATAAATGACACATAACTTGAATTTTTGAATTCACGGACTTTGACTGAATTACATAAGTTATATCACATAACGCTGGTGTGCTCCAAGGAGATCAGTTTGATTCCTAAGCTTCCTATCTTTCATCCTCTAACTCACCTTCCATAGAGCTGCCGTTTTTAAAGTTTCAGGATCCGATAGGCAGTGGTGCCTTTGTCCGAAATGTACTAAAATAAACCGGAGAGCGGCTCATAAGCAACAAGTTTAAATTCATTACTATTCAACTATTTTCTGATGCGTTTTGATGTGTCTGGGACGAAATCACTCCTGCAGGTTGCATCCAAATGCTCAAAACACGACAGCTCTAACCTTAATTTAGCTTCTGCATCAGCTTCATTTATTTCATGAATTTTACTTTTTCCAGAAAATATGGCAACCAGAAAGAAAATCCTTCTTAAAGTTATCATCCTTGGGGACTCGGGTGTTGGCAAAACAGCTTTAATGAATCAATATGTCAACAAGAAATTCTCTAATCAATACAAAGCCACCATCGGGGCCGATTTCCTAACAAAAGAAGTTATGATTGATAACCGAATTGTCACTCTCCAAGTAAGTGTTTCATCGTTTGATAACAATAAAATGATGAGTTCGTGTAAAGTGGGACTTTACTTGAACTAGCTTATAACCTCACTTTTATGAATGTTTGCTTCAAGCAACAAGCTTCACATAGATATTCAAAGGCAGTCCAGCAGTAATTGATGTAACTGGTTTTAAAGTTTTTTAGGTTAAGGATAAGGTGAATCCTGGCCAAGTCAAATTGTGAATTCGGGATAAGAAATGGCACTGACAAGTTGGTATCTCTGAAAAAACTTTCAACCAAGTTTATTGTGCGAAGTTTGCAAATTATGAAATAAAGGTACCCTCAATCTGTAGCTATTGTTATGTTTCATTTTATGAGCCAAAAACTATCAAAATCGACTCGACCCATTGACTTGCCACTTGTTTGAGACGCACAAATATCCCTAAATTCCCGGCAATCTTTCTAGAAAGTTATATAGTTCAGCAGAATTGGTCACCACAGAAGTCGTGATTCAATACCTGTAGTGCTATCTGTCAGCATCTAGCAGAACTATCGTGGAATAATCCATGACGCGCCAGCGCAATTCTGGCTATTTGAGTTTGTGGTGTGCCGGCGCGTCTTTGCAAGTCAATAGGTTAATGGTATTTGGCTCATGGAATCACAAAAAATTAGCTACGCAGTATAGATGCCTTTTTATCATAATTTGCAATCATTTGTGCGATTTACCCTCTCATGGCTTGTCTGTTTAGTTATGGACCTTTGGTGCCATCTCTAATCCCAAATCTTCAACTTGGCTTATCATGGATTCACATTAATGTATCAATTTTTTCTCTTGTACTTTTAGTCGAAAAGGTCCTTGCACTCGTTTTTCAACCGGATGGGAAAATTCGAAGCAAGGTGCACCCGGCTCGATTTAGAGCTGGGAGTTGGGTATGATAGAGATGCGCACTGAGCTGCGATTTTTTAAACTTAAAGAGATACAGGTGCAAGTTTGGAATATGCGGGCGTGACCTCAGTGTCTATCAGTATGTCTTTCATAAATGTTTGCTTGGAAGGTAAGAAGGTTGGGTCTAATGGAATTCCCCCAAAGTTTAGCTAATTTCGATTCTTGAAGCCCTCTCAGGAGTTTGCCCTTTTCTCTCTTTTTCTGTCTATTTGAAGGCATGCGGTAAAAAAGGACAAAATAGGAGCAGTCATATGACTTTTGCCCCTTTGACCCGTTTCTAATGTATGCGTTTAAATAGTCAAGAGAGAGATAAAATCAATTTCCTGGATCCACTAATGATGCAAAAGGAAAAGTGAGTAAAATTTATGAAAAGGGGGAGAGAAGGGATGGTATAAAGCAAATTATATAAACGTGCAACTGTGGGTAAAATAAAATTCATCAGACCCGCCTTCCGTCCTTTCAAGTAATATTTTGAGAAAATAATGTTGACTGATGCTGTTGTAACGCTGCCTTAATTCATATTATTGGACCTGTGTCTTGCTGTGTTAAACATCGTAGTGCAGTGCACACCCCTGCTATTTGATCTGCCTGGCTCTGAACCGAGTCGGGCCCATCTCTTTCAGGAATTTCCGATCCGCGGATACAAACTAGTGTAAGGACTTCTTTGACTGATCGCATGTTATTGAAAATGCTTGTTTGATGAACGATGTAAACATCCAAAACGCTTGGGTAGAGGTATGAAAAATTCTACCTTGACCCTAACCTAACAATCCTCATCATCAGTCATCAACATGACTGCGTTACCCACTAGGCTGTCGCTCCAGATAAATAGGTATATGCTTAACTCATTGATCTTTGAAGTCTGCGGCGTGTACAACCCTAATTTTGAATCATTTGAGGACTAAAATCTATTCTTTTTCAGATCTGGGACACTGCTGGTCAAGAAAGGTTTCAATCATTGGGAGTAGCATTTTACAGAGGAGCAGATGGATGCATTCTTGTGTTTGACACAACGTCAGCGAACAGTTTTGCGTCGCTAGATGGATGGCGGGATGAATTCCTCATCCAGTCGTCGCCGAAGAATCCCGAGACGTTCCCGTTTGTAGTGTTGGGAAACAAATTGGATCTAAAAGAAAACAGAACAGTAAGTCTCTTTTTGGTTTTTGACCCTTTTCATTACGCTATTGCATCACTGAGGGTCTCCCTTGTTTGTTTTGACTGGTTTTAGGTGGGTTGAAAGGAAAGATGTTTGATAGATAGCTCTATGAGTGTGACTCCAATTCAGGGGAAATTTCTTTTTCATCTTGCCTGTTGGTATAATTTGCGCGTTTCTGCAAGTAATGTGAATCTACACTCAGAGTATCATGACATTGTAGTCGAACTAACTCCAATCTAAATTGGGCATGGAATGTGCATGTCAGTACTTGATAGTGAGTGTTATATTTGATCAAAATGAAAGAAGCCTTTGAATCTTTTTGTAAGAGTCTAACGAGAGTCTGTCGACTCAAAAATAATGTGAAATGGTGTGTGTCCCATCTAGAGTTGGACAGATTTTAATGGATCTCCATTTTTTCAATGTCTTTTCTAAAGTAATTGAGGTGGATTTTAGTGGTAATCAGGCATACCAATTTCAATGAAAAAAATGTGTTAAGATGAAACAAATTGTTGTTCATCAAATACCATTAGGTTTATGAAAGTGGCATAGTTCATCTAGTTCATAAGACCAAATAATTATTCAAAGCTGTATCAAAAGCAACTTAAGTTGACCTTAATTATTGTCTCTTAAAATGAAAATTTTAGTCGCTCCAAACCTCATTATGATTTGAAATTAGTTGGCTATTAAACGCTGTCTGCAACTTGCATTCTACCTCCTAAGGCCCTAAATTTGAGAGCAAATCAGATGTTTCTAAATGAGGTGCATAAAACCCATCAAACGATTCATTATAATTTTGTTAAATGAAATTAGGCACGTCCCATGAAGGCGTGAAAATGCCCTGATGTTATCAAAGGATAACCTGTTGGATTCATCTTTTGATCATTTAAATGAGTGTGTCGAAAGGGTTCAAAAGAATATTTTAGAGAGGTCAAAATCCCAAAAATTTGATCAATGCTATTTTTAGTTAAATTGACACCCCACATCAACTTCAAAGTGAATCAAGAAGTATTAGATTTGTCTCTTTTTCCTGATAACAAAATTATTAACTGATCGATGAGATAAAAGGTTGTTTGGTGCATTGTTGCCAAATTGCCTCAAACTCTTGTAACAGTTATTCTATTCTGCCACCAGGGTTACCGCTGATCTTTACAATTTGAGGATTTGAGAAAAATTAAAGGGACCTGGCTTCTAAAAATTTGTTTAAAATTGAAAATGTGATACAGGCGTACAAGTCTTGACTTGTGTGTTTTGTTCTTGAAGTATAAAGTTTTACTGTCGCAGTCTTGCAACATCGTTCGTTGTTTTGAAACAGAAGCCGTTGATATAGTTGATGAAAAATTTGTTAGAAAAAACTAAATTTTCAACCGAAAAATTTCCTGTTAATCTGAAATGGTCGTTTTCATTCAATGTATTTCGGACTCTTTACAACATGTTTGTTTCGTTTTTAACAACTTCTAAAATCTGGTACCAATAATAATAGTAATAAGTACGGAAATTCTGGCAAGCTCTGAAGCACTGACATTCTAAAAAATACTGAAATACTGATGAATTCCAAAGAAAATACGGTACCAAGTGACAATGGCTGAGTGAATCATGACCAAAATATGTACTCACCCACTGCTTCGGTATTTGTATTTACCGCGCAACTTCTTTAAGGTTGTTCTAAAACATTTAATCATCAGTCAAACACTTGATGCTCTCAGTTTGTAAAAATGAGTACTCCAGCTATACATTCTGTTCCTACCCTGTGAATGGCACTCAATAGGTATTTTATACATGAAAACCACACAGAAAAAGCATGATTAGTCACTTGCCATGTTGCACTGATTTTGCAACTATTTTTTTATTATTCTTTTACAGAAAAACTGAACAAAATCGGAAGTTATCTCTGGAAAATTTCTTGATCCTATTAGAAATTTTGACTACACAATAATTTAAGGAAAAAACTTTCCAATCATTAGTTTTAAGGCAGAGTTGGGCAAAAAATTATTCGGAGATTATTCCGTGAGTCAGGCAAGGCCTAGGCAATCAAATTATTCTACGAATATTCTACAATTGACCTATACCTTTTGTGTGTTTCCCTTTCCTCAGCTCAGGTAGCAAACCCAGTTTTCAGTGTTGCCGGAGTCGTTTCATTATTTCTCATTAGTTGGTTGCCCAACTCTGTTTTAAGGTGATACTCCAGTGTTTAGTGCCGATTTCTGCCACCAGAGCGCTACCGTTCGATTAGTGTCAAAATGACAGGCCGAAAATAGTTTATCTTTAAGAAATCGTCGTGTCAGTCACTAGATAATCGTCTGAAGAACATCTCTGCAAAATATTTTGTCAATAACTTCAAAAATAAGACTGGAAGTACCAAAAAATTAAATATGGCATTTCGATACAAGAATCGATTTGCGATATTCCATTTTTTGGTACTTTCAGCCTTATTTTTGAAGTTATTGACTAGATATTTTGCAGAGATGTTTTTCAGATGATTATCTAGTAACTGACACTCTGTTTTCTTAAGTATAAAGTACTCTTGGCGTGTAATTTGACATTAATCGAACGGTAGCGCTCTAGTGACAGAAATTAGCACTAAACGCTGAAGAATCACCTTGAGCTGTGAAAAAGTTACAAAATTAGTGCAAAATGGCAAGTAACCTCTCATGTCCTTGCCGTGTAGTCTTCAAATGGTTAGGTAATGCAGCTATTCATTCTGTGTTTCACTCTAAATTAGGCGAGGCATTTTGTGAATTATACTTCCTGATGGAGGTTTAAATTATCTCTTGAGCTAGAAAAAGCGGGGATTTTGCAAGAAAAAGGGATGTAGATGAGAGAAAAGAAATGTAGTCGACGCATGGTTTTGAAAATGAAATTCGCAAAAATGGAGGTGCGGAATGTACACTGACATAAATATTGTGTAACAATCTTAAAAAGGAAAGACAAAAAATGAAACAAACTTACATTTTTTGTCTTTCCCAGCTCCAAGTAGAAAAAAGTGGACAAGTGGAACAAGAAGAAGCAACACCGTTGCCAAAAGAAGACTTTTTACAATTGAATATTGAGTGATGCATTGTGGGAGATAGACGCCGGGCTGGACTCAATGCTTGTCTTTCATTGGCTGTTGTTTGTCAGGTGTCTGGTTAAAGTCCCTAGAGTTGCCATTGGCTTCAAATAGCCAGCACGAAAAGTATAAGTTTGGGCGGGGGTTAAAAAAACTGTTGAAACTAATAATGGTAAGGGGATACGGGATTTTAAACCCGTTACAAGTTGTTCTGCTTCACTGTATTGGGTAAACATTTTTTTCTCTAGACTCTCTCTTATCTAATGTTTACTTTCAGGTATCCTCAAAGCGGGCCCAAAAATGGTGCCAGACCAAAAACAATATTCCTTATTATGAAACTAGTGCCAAGGAGGCTTTCAATGTTGAGCAAGCCTTTGAAACTATTGCGAAGAATGCCCTTGCTCAAGAAAGTGAAACAGAGCTTTATAATGACTTTCCCGAGGGAATCACACTATCTGGAGATAATAAATCGTCCGCTGGATACTCCTGTCCTTGTTAATACAGGTAAAATTTCCCTCAAGTAGTCTACTTTATTTTTATGTCAAAATGCTGAAATTTCAGCTAGAAATTATTATATTTTTAGGGAAATGAGTCTGTTGCAAACTTTTGCTATGATGTAATGGAGGGTAAATTCATCTCGAAAATTTCATATGGCAACACCTATCTTGTGATACTTTATTTGAAAAGGCGTAAAATTCTGCAACAACCAAACAAAAATCTGCACATGCAAAATACTCTACTTGATGAGTACTTTCAAGAAAAAAATACGAATTTAGAATCATTCAAACCGCAAGTCTACTTTTAGGCACCTTAAAAGTTTTGGCGCGAAAACTCCGATTCATCAAAATTTTCAAATGGCAACCCCTATCTTTGAACATCTCATTTGAAAAGTGTAGAAAGTTATGCATTTTGGCGCAATCCAAAGTGCAATATTGTTTTTCTTATTCGATATATCGAAAATCTAAGTTTGATTAGGACCATTTTTCGACCCTGTAAACAATGGATCCTATAGTGTGATACATCATTCGAAAGCGCCTAAAAAATCAAGCATTTTTGCGCAAACCAGAAGTCAATACCTTTTTTTAGCGGTCGAGATATCGCAAGTCAAAGTTTAGTTTCCGCTTAGGGCCTACCTTAAATTTTGACTTGCGATATCTCGACCACAAGAAAAGGTATCAACTTTTGGTTTGCGCAAAAATGCTTGATTTTTTAGGCGCTTTCGAGTGATGTATCACACGATAGGATCCATTGTTTACAGGGTCGAAAAATGGTCCTGATCGAACTTCGATTTTCAATATAACGAATAAGAAAAACGCTATTGAACTTTGGATTGCGCCAAAATAACTTTCTACGCCTTTTCGAATGAGATGTTCAAAGATAGGGATTGCCATTTGAAAATTTTGATGAATCGGGGTTTTTGCGCCAAAACTTTTAAGGTGCCTAAAAGTAGACTTGCGGTTTGATTGATTCTAAATTCGTATTTTTTTCTTGAAAGTACTCATCAAGTAGAGTATTTTGCATGTGCAGATTTTTGTTTTACGACTCTTTTTGTAGGAGTTACGGATTTTCCAAAATTGGTCCTATATCGAACTTTGACCTTCGATATCTCGAAAACGAAAAAAGATATCGACTTCCAGTTTAAGTCAAAAGGCTTAGAATTTCACCCTCTTTCATATGAGGTATCACAAGATAGGGGTTGCTATTTGAAAATCTCAAGATTAGGGGGATGCTCCCCCCTGAAAACCCCCCAATAACCAAATTTTGGGTTGTGGCAGTATTTTTAAATGAAACTTCAGGTCCGAGTTACCATAAAACCGATTTTTCCCGATTTTTTCATCGTCACCCATTCAAGAAAACCATAGTGAGCAGGTTACGTGAAACACCCTATATATCTTGACCATGTTTAGAGCAGAAGCATTTTGAATATCAGGTCCTGACAAGTAGTGGTACGAAGTTCAAGTCTGGAAGCAATATTTATTTTTTCTGCCAGGAGAGGTACAAATTTTGATTTTGATATTCAGGCTCTAAATCCCTGTGTAAGGGTTAAAATATTTGTAAATATTTAAAAACAAGAACTTTCACTGAAGAAAGAATAAAACCACTTAGCTATGTTTCTAGTTTCTACTCAGAATGACTGAACAAGACTCAAGGTAGAAAAAAAAAGAAAATCCCAAAAAGACCCCCTTTATCAAAAAATACGGTAACATTCAACAAGAGAGAGCCATTTCATAAGTATTTTCTGTCTATTTTTAATTAAGAAAATTTTTGGGATCTAGAGCCGACCCAATTGACATTGCTCCTTCTCGCTATCAACTCCAAGGCAGTCTAAGTATCTTTGTTTTAACTTCGTTTGGTTACTCCCGGTGTGAAATTAATGCATTGCTGGTTTTTTTTTCCCAGATTTGAAATGGCCGATAAAAGATTCTCTCAACAGCTGGTGAAAATCCTCCCGCTGGAATTATTTTTCATCGTCCTGGGAAACTAAACAACTCGATTTTAAATCACTCCCTCAGTTTTAAACGGTCCCTTTGTGATAACGACTTTTTACACACAGTTCTTTTATTTTTATACATTTATCTAAACAATTGAAGTGGTTTTTGGGAGGAGGGTCCGTTAAATGTTAGGTGCATTCTTTCTTCAAAATGAGCAAAAATAGGGAATCAAGATTTCCCTATCTAAAACACACCTAATATTTTACAAGCCTTTCTTGAATAAATGCCTTTTAATATTGTTTTTCTTTGGGCATTAGGGGAGAGGGAGTGAACGATCCAATAACTGATGCCGTGTTGTTCTTTTTGCGTCAAGTGCCCCTGCATTGCCAAATAATGAACAATCCTTACTTCTTTCATCATCTTATTTACTCATTTGCTTTTTTATGCCATTGATGAAACATTTTCATGAAAAAAAAAAAAAAAATATAAAAAATAATAAATATGTCCCTTTTGTTCGCTTGTTTGTGATAATAGGTATTGTAAAAAATCATTACAATTGGGTATCTGCGCAACTCTCTTTTCAAAGTCACTAATAGTGTCCTATATATTTTACATCAGTTTAAAACTTATTATAACAGTTCAGTGTCATGCCCCAGCTGAAAAAAACAAAAAACAAAAAAAAATCCATTTACTTTCGTGCTTTCTTGTCACTCAAAGGAAGGAATTCAGCTGATTGCTAAGAAATATCACACAGATGTCCTTTAACTAATAGTACAAAAAAATAAGGTATAAAAAGGACATTTTTAGAGGAATTAGAAAGTTACTGTTCCTGAGATAGAATAATTGTTGTTTGCAAACATAAGTTTGCCGCCATCTTTAGATTAATTCACTTACCAGTCTCATTCTTCCTCAAATCTTCTCTCAGAATACTTTATTTACGGTCCAGTTTTAGACGCAGTTTGGAGTAGTCGTTTGAAATGAAGCATAAGCTATTACTCCAGAGGGTAAACATATGATGAATCGTGGATGGTTTGTTTACCTCTATTTTAAACCTTTGAGTGTTTTAGAGTGGCTCTTTGGACACAGAATTTGAATACTACTATTCATATGAGACAATTTTGCTTGTATCAGTTATGTGTCAGTTTCTTTATTGTACAATCTTTGAAAACAAATATCAATTTCTGTGTCCAGATTCCCACTCCCAAGTATTTCAGACACCTTCACTTAAAACAATAGATTAGTCTCAATTTTTAATTTGAGGTTACATAATGAGAGGTAAACAAACCAGCCTGTGTCAAATGTCTGTTTGAGATCTCTTTCATGGCTGCCTCCAAGGTATCTACAACATTACGCTTCAGAAGGTTATAGCTCATTAGCACTACGCGCTTCAACAGCAATATAAACTAATTGAATGAAAAACTTGAAACAAGTTAAAGTATTAAAATTGGATAGCAATCATGCATAGCATATTTAGCGGTGATTGAAGTGCTTTTGGAAGAGAAGATAGTGGCATTCGATTAGTCCCATTGGTTTAATTGGCGCCATGTGACCATGTAAAGAAGATTTGGGATCATTTTCTCTGAAACAAATGACTTGAACGACTCCAAATAAGTCTTGCGACTTCGTTAAAACCAATGGGATGGATCGATTCCCGCTATCTACTCTTGTGTCTTTCAACAGAGCGTAATCAGTTTGCAGGAAAAATCAGGTGTGCTCTTTCTGAGGAACCCCAGTTTTACTACAATGCTGATTATTTTGGAAAATCTCACCTGTTGTTTTACAGGCTCTTGCTCCAGAGACAGCCTCAATTCAGGCAGAAATGAAAGTGATATTTTTTTAGAATTCAGAAGTTTCCTTCATAGGATTTTATTGCTTTTAATTCCTCTTTCATCCCTTTGATCCGATGAGTAAGAATTGTTTTTTTTCTTTCTTTCTTTTTCTCTTATTTTTGTTTGTTTATTTTGTTTTGTTTTGAAAAATCTAAGGTAATTTGATGAATCTTTGAGATGAAACTTGAAATTTTACTTCAGAAGAAAGCTATAAACCATCCAAACTGAGCGAGCTGTTATCTGGTTTTTCATAAGTTACAAACTTTAGAATTGTTAAGATCATTCAGACAAATGTAAGGAAAATTAATTGAATTGGAAAGTCATTCATGGCTGTCTAGTTTTTACTGTTAAACTTAGCTGCGCAACGAACAGGGAATGCCTCAAATAAACTGAGAGAAATTATTCAATGTATCTTCGTTTTATTTGCACTTTATTCCAATAAATTTAGCAAATTTAAGAAAAAATAAAAAAAAAAAAAATGAAAGATAAAAAGTAATGTTTTGTTCAAAATATTATCATTCTCTGTTTCCATGTTGGCTGTTTTATTTTTATTTTTTATTTTATCGTATTCGTACTCATGTGTATGAGCATATTCAATGACATCTTAATAGCATTCAGTTCATGCGGAAGAAAAAAGAATCTAAATGCATGTTATCGAAAGCTCTTAAAGAAGTCAGAGTGAGTGCTATTCTTCAATCTTACTCAATTGTCAAGGAAACCGCCGGGTAACTTTGAATTTACTTTTTTCAATTTCATTGCTATTCTTTACGACTGTAACTTATAGTTATTGTCATATTTTAGTTATCGGTGTATTATATAATGAAATAATATATATTGGTTATAATTGATTATTATAGATTTGTAATTAAATTTTAAGAAATAACTGATTATCTCTCCTTTGTACTTATTTTTATGAATCGTTGCCTCTCCCATTTTTCATGTGATTCTGATTAATCTTCTTATTAATAGTTCTGATTACATAATCAGAGCAATCGGTCCCTTAAAAAACCTGGAAAAACAGGAGATTGAAATTGGGGTCTGGAAAGCTGGAATGAAAGAGGTCCAAATTTCTTCCCATGTTAAAGTATTACTACTTATTTCGTAAGAAGACTGAAGGGCAAAGATGTGTGAAGCTTAGTAAAACTTTTGACTGAACTTTGAAAATGTTATAGCTTTGAATGTATACATTTTTGGTCACATAGGCCAACAAAATAGTTGTGCCAATGTTACCATGAAAAGCATATATTCTAAGTAACGAAATATTTGTTGGCTAATGTTACCGTAGTAAGCATACATTCTAAGTTATACCTCTTGCAAACGTAGGTCAAAAGTTTTACTCAGCTTTGCATATCTTTTCCCGTCTGTCTTTCTTTGGAATAGGTCATAATTAGAGCTTAGAATTTTTTTTTTTTCTCCAAACTTCAATGTTATTTTCTACTGATTTCAAGTTTAATGAGGGCTGATTTTGTTGTTATTTTTTGACAAGCTTTTTTCGTTTTTCAAGGTAAAGATCAATTTACTTTTTTTTTCACTGAGCTTCTTGGATATTTTTTCATTTCAAGGAACGTTTCAGTGAATTCTGGAGTTCAAATATAAGTGTACAAGAGTCCAAATCTCAGTTTGGGAGAAGTGAGCCTCAGAAATTTATAAAAAATTAAGTAAATGTTAATTGACATTGGTTACTTTTTCATGATTGAAATCACTTTCTAAGAGGGTAGTTTTGCCAAGGGGGGCTGAAGGGCTAAATTAAACAAATCTCCTATTTATGGGGAACGTTAACGTCAGTAAGGGATACTGACAGGACATTGTTTTCAACTGCACAAAACCTGCCTATTAAGCAGGTAGCATCCGTTGGGAGCAACAACATTGTTTAATTTTTGGGAATAGTTAAAGAGATCATATTGTTTTTAAAGGTTATGGAATAGAATTTTCCCTCGTCTTTAAAAAAAAATTCATATGGTAAAATCACTGGTTACCAACAGGACCTTCAACTTGGGGAATCTCTGATGTTTTAATTGGAAGAGACATAAATAAATACAAAAAATGGCATTTCCCCAGCATTGTAGTGAATTTTTAGAATTAAATATTGCTGTTTAAATTTCATAAGAGCAAAACTTCTGAAATTTCATCGAGGGGCAGGTTACCGTCAGGACATTCAGGTGTTGTTTTATTATGAAAATCGGCGTAACCCGTTTAAGTGCGTAAAAATAAGTATGGATCCTGGTTCATGGAAATCGACTCATAATTGTCTGTTTACACAAACATAAGCCAACCTTCTATAGAATAAAAAGAAGGGGCACGTTTCACCTCAGAATAAGATGCATTTGAAAAGTTGCAATTTTTTGGTGCTACAGCGCCAAATTTAGTCAAATTGTCATTATCGCAAAATTTGCTAATTTCTGAGTAATTTCGCTGTTATTTTGCTGGAAAACGCTAATTTTTGGTTTTATAAAAAGTAGGAAAAGCGCAATTTCATGTAGCTTTGCTGTGTATGTTTGAAACGTGGGGGTTGATCAGTACTCCTATGAGGATTAGAACACTATACAACCGTTCAAAAAAATTAGCGGCTGCAAAATTTTCCAAGCTTTATTCATATTGTTTTAAGATTGGAAAAATTCTGGGGTTCAAGATCTAAAAGAGCCATCAGGCTGATGCAATCGCTTACTCAAACTGGACTGGTACAAGCAGAGCCATTATTCCTGCGCCAACGATTTGACGCAACCCGCACAAGACGTACCCCGAATCTTTCTCGGCCTTGAGAGAACAAAAGAAAAGAAAAATAAGAGAGCAATCATTTTACATGTAGTGCGGGTTACTTTGAATCGTCGACGCAGGACTTATGTCTCTGCTTGTACTTGTCCAAAAGCTTATTTTATGTATTTTGACACTGACGAGTGGTTCAGATTTTCAGCTAGTTGACGTGTATGTTGCTGTTGACGCAGGCAATACCGTCTTCTTACCGGAAGAAGACGGTATTGACGCAGGTCGACATCGATGTTGAAATTCATTAACACATGATTTATGAAAGAATAAGCAATAATTTTTTTCAGAAAACATTTTAAATAATTGAGCACGAGCGTTACATTGTAAGCGGACCGAGATCTGTATCACGGCGGACTGACTGAGAAATCACACATAGACCAAGAATTGGTGAAAAAGGGAAAAGTGAGAATGTTTCAGAACTTACAATTAGAGAGAGAAACAATTGGAATTCTGGATTGCAAAAAGAGTATGAAGACGATCTCAGATCCGCTGTAGTCTAAACTAACCATCTAACTACGCATTTAAAAGGAAATGATTTTTCCTCCTCAGCAATATAGTACCCATTTCCACTCCCTACTAAATTTCTTTCAAAGAACACCTTTGAACCATAGATCTCTGCATACTCTCCTCAAACTTTGTGCAAGTCTGATAAGCTTCTAGTAAGAATATGAAATGATTATTTAAATGAGATTGATTGCAAAAATAACAATGGCACATTCAAAATCCAGTTTTCTTCTTCTTTTTTATGAAATCAAGTTTAAACACTCTTTTCTCAAACTGTTTATGTTCATGATGCAAAAAAAATTTTACCTCTGCAAGTTAATGCATTAACCCTGGGAGTCCTAATTAATTGTGGCCTGTGCACTACAAAGCTGCCAATGAGGAGGGTCAAGGATCACCCTCTTAAAATTGATTACCAGTTTTTGGGGGAAAGTATTTATGCTTGAAAGCTCATACCACTTGCACTCTTTCATGTAGAAATGTTAGCTTAACTTTAAAACAATGGCGTAACATGCAATTTGGCAATGTCGCTTATACTTTCCTTGTAAAAGGTCGAATTGGAAGGTGTTCACCAAACACCCAATAGTTCGATCATTTTCATGGATTTAAATGGACCAATTGCATGCTTCGCCACTGCATTGAAACAATAAATCAAAGAATAATTTGTTATGATTTGCGAGCTCCCCACTGTCGATAGTCGTAAACATCAAAGAAATCTACTTTCCAAAAATTATAAAAACTGCCATAAATTAGTCAAAAATTAATGGACTTTATTTATTCATACGCATGAATCATAAGAACCGGTTGGGGAATGCTCAAAGCATCTGACTATAGGGCAGCGCCAACTCAGAATAAAGAGGCTGCAACACTAGGAGCGATTGCCCCAGCATGCAGTTTCCTTGCAGCATATTATTGTGTCTTATTAAAATTATTTGTTCTGACTTGTGCAATCCCTATCGTCGATAATTTTAAGTATAAAAAAATTGAGTTTCTCTAAATCATAAAACAGACATGAATTGGTAAAACCTGTATGAGTTTCAATTTTCATACACCTGGATGCAAAGATCTTGATTGGATCTATTTTTTGATGCGAGGATTTTTTCAATATCTTTATTCAAAAAAGGTTTCATCTCAGAACCTCTCTCTCTTTCCGTTCGGCCAAAGTACAAAACTGGCCATTTTAATCAGAATTCTGCTCTATCCTCCCTAAACATATATCTCGCAAGTTCAACTTGTGCAAAATTCTGAGTTTCATCATTTTTTCTTAAATTTTCAGAGATTCTCAATTTTGCTGCAAATACCAAGGGGCGTTCTCATCTATTCCGAGGTCATTTAATTTACTTAAAGCCTGTCATTTTGACCTGTTTTGGAAAAACCTATAATTATTGGCTCAATTATTCATTGATAAGCATAAGTTTTTTGGTTTTGCCGCCGCATCCCCTCTCCACCACTCAAAACCGTCTGAACCCTGAACCTGATCGACCAATCAGAGAGCGTTTGTTAAATTTATTTTTTTATTTTCCCGCCACATTCCAGTTTTAAAGAGTGAGGTTATGTTCTGAAGCGACAGCAGAAAAGTAAAAATTGTGTTTTGTTTACATGAGTTTTTTCAAACACCAAGCTGGAAAACAAGTGTTTCTCTGAACGTGAACGTGCCTCAACTGCTCTCCAGCCTTTTTATGAACTATTAAAATCAGTATCTCTGCCACTGTATCCCGATTAAAATCAATTTAATCTGTTTCTCTTCTTTAGGAGTCCCATGTCTAAACTTTTGTGGTGTCCCTTCCACCTTAAGTTGCTTCTGATGTTATTTTGGTATGGCTTACCTCTCGTCTAGTGCTCTTAACATTTAGGTAGAGCCTGTGGTGGAGTATATTCTATTATGGTAAGCATAAATTGTTCAATATCCATTATTTTAAAACATTATCTCTATTTTCATCAGAACTACTGCCGGTGTTGCCTGTGAACCCAAAGTATATGTAACAGCTAGTGTGTACTCTAAGAGGGGTGTCTGTTATCGTTTCTTGAATTTGCCATTATCAGTACCTGTTTTGTACCTTCGGGTATTGATTGGAAAGTTGGGAAACTTAGAGGAAGCTCATGCTTACGTTAAACGTCTTGCTTCTCTTTACGAATTCCTTGAAATATTAGTTGACATTGATTATCTAAAAGTATACACTCTCAGCTTCCGTTCAAGTGACATGAATTTCTTCAAAGTGACTGAAACATTTTTACTGCGCCAAGGTATCACCTCTTTTCGTAAAATTAAAGAATATTAAATGTTTTACGTGAAATTATACCTACATTTGAGCAAATTGCAGTTGAGTTTTAGGATCTGACATAAAGTACGAAGGATAGAGAGGTAACTCAATGCATAAGCTTGAAACTGAGTTTGCTCTCCAGTGTCTAGAATGGGTCGATGACTGTCACTCTTACTAACCCAAGTACTTAGGTGCCCGATGAGGACTTAGGCTTGTAATTTCTGTAGCACGATTTAGTAAACAGTGGTGTGTGAGTACTTAGTATGAGGCTGTGTGAGAGAGTATGTTGCGTCTCTAGCAATTGTCATTTGCTGGCTGAGCCCAGAAATCACATTTGTCCAAGAACTGAACTGCCCACACTATCTATTCAGTGTCGCTGTAGCTATAAACACTGTTTCAAGGCTTCTGTAAGAGTTCCCACTCTATCCTTACTTACATCATAGGATCCGTCAAGTAGTATATCGACGAGGTGTGTTTTCCCACCCAGTCACATCACTGAGCGGCTGATCAGCAATGAGTAAATTTGTTGCAAATCAACTGGAATCACTTGGATTTTTGGCTGGTTAACGCTACTTGTCCGATACCAAAATTCAACTTGCGCCTGCTCTGACTGATTAGCAGTCCTGTCAGAACTGCCCTCTTTTCCTCTTTCTATTGTGCTCTTCCCTACCTTAAGTCAACTCTATCTAGATCTCATTTCATATGAGTTGGCTGATGACAGTTTTCGTTGTTTATGTACAGTGAATGGATTTCCAACTTTTGCAAACTGGAATCTATGTCTCAGCCAATTGGAAATGTTTCAGAGCTGACCTTGTGACAAACTTCATCAGCCAACTCATCAGTAATTTAGATTATTGCTATCTAGGGTTTTTGATTGTTTGAGTGAAAACTATTATTTAATCATGACTATTTATTATAATTTTTTTGCATTATTTATTTACTTCTTACTATCTTTTTATTTGTTTATATACATATCATTAAGTTTTTTTTTTCTTCTTCTCCCCCCCCCCCTTCTATTTTATTGATCCTTTTTTTTTTTTTTTCCAGCGGACAGACTCGTTTCACCCGCCACAAGACCTAGTCTTAGAGGGCGAAACAGTTCTTTCATCATCCTTTATTTTTCATATTTTATCTCTCACTCTTTGTAAAAAAAAACTAGTATATCGTCATTATCGTTTCTTTTCCAACTTTATGTATTTTTTATGTTCTGATGATGGGGAAAAAAAATGTCATTTTTCTTTATCTATTCCAGCGTCGCAGTTTGGCTCCAAGCAGACTGAAGCGTCTAAATGGTGAGGAGGAGGAAGAGATTGGAAAGCGTTCTAAACGAGGGCGAATTCTTTCTTCATCTCGAAGATCGCAACCAGTGAAAGAGGACGATAAACCACCCATTCCAATCACACCAGAAGCACTTTCCAATCATGTATGTATTTAAAAACCTTAAATTCATCCAGTGTCAAACAAATCTAACTGAATCATCTGTGATGCTTTTAGAAAACTGGAGAATTTTGAAAGTCTCTTTAAGCGTCTTTATGCAACATTATCTGGCAATTGCAATTTTGAATTCTTATTTACAAATTATTTACTGGTTAATCTCGGATACCTACTAAGTAATAGGAATCAACTCTGAGTTAACGCAAATTTTATAAATTCAAACTGACTAATTTTTGGGACTGCCAGTCTCCTTCTCAAGTAGCTTCCTGACAGTCACTGAATTATTCGGAAGCCACCAAAGGAGACAGTCAGTCTCCGAACCGCGCTTGGCGTTCCGAATAATAAGAGTCAGTTTAAGATTATAAAATTTGTCTTGATGCTCGGTTTTTACTCTAAATTATGTTAAGTCATTGTTTTTAACCTTATTTTTATTATAATACCTACTAGTGGCTTCAAAGTCATTAGGTATATCCAGGAGTGCATAGCATAATCCTCTTCAAGAAAAAATTTATGCTAGAACCTCAATTTTTTTTACTACACATTTCCCCCTTTTTTCTTTTTCAACAATTACCTCCAATTCATATTTTTAGATTAAAAATTTCCCAACAACGCAGTGGTGTAGCCAAGACATCAAATTTTTCCATTTAAAAGAAGATAATTTATTGCGTTCTCTTGAGAATTTTGACAAATATTGGACCTTAAGCTCCTTACCTTGTCTACTTTCAGACCCTGGATCCCCCCTCAAAAAATTTGTGGCTATGCCACTGCATCCATGTGAGTTCCTGCTCTGCTTGAAAGTCAAAGTAAAATCTTCCTGTTCACTTTATCGTCATTGGCATTTTGATTTATTCAAAACTAAGCATCTTGATTTTTTCTGTTCAAAGATAGCATCGGATTCAAACTGTTCACCTCATCACAGCGTAATATAATCAGAATGGAAACTCTCATAAGAGCAAATGGAAACATTTTTGCGGTCTATTTTGGTGACTTTTCAAGATGGCGGACTTGTCTCTTTCTTTCGCATTGCTTTGCATGAGGATTGTTCTGAACTTCTCAAGATGACTGACCAGAAAATAATGCTTCAAAATGAACCGAAGTTTCCATTCTGATTGTAGTATTCTGTGGCGTCATGATTTGGCTGTGTTATACTTCTCATGTCATGTATTCAAATAATATTCATATTTTTCTCTGATCCCGTGAACAGGAAGCCCTTATTCGACAGATTTTATCGAAACCTTTCAAAGTACCGATACTTAACTATACCGGAGGAATCGGTAACCGTGCATTAGGAGTCAGGCGCGATGGAGTTCGCAGACCTTTACACGATCCCTTTGCACCAAACGCTTTGGTTCTATTCACGCCGCCTCAGCTAAGTGCCCACGATCTCTTAAAAATTGACAAGTGAGAAATTATTTTTTATTTATTTTTTGTTGAGTCTTTTCATCATCTACCAAATCAGGATACTATAAAACCTGGCTAAGCTGGAAACCTGCCGAGACTAAAAAAATACTCCAGTCCAGATTTTTCACAGTAAGTACCTTGTACGTGATAGAAACTGCTCTTTGCAGAATCGGAAGTGATTTTTTCATCCTGAGAGGATACATAGCCTGGTTAAGACAGAAATATTGAAAAAAAATACGGATTTCTTTGGAAGATTTTTCAGTCAAAGTTTTTTTAGTTTTTTATGTTTTCGTCTGACTAGTTGAAACTAATTTTACACGAAAGAATGGATATAATATAATAATTTAATAGTTTAAAGGTAACTAAGGGTAACAAGGGTAATTTTTTCTTCCATTTATTTACATGTTTTAAACATGTTTAAATGAACAACTTAAGAGGTAAGTACATTCATTACAACTAATTTTATAAATTTTTCCACTTTTTTCTACGCTCTAAAACTGTTTATTTTCATATTTCAACTAAATATGCGCAAAACCTGCTATGATAGAAAAATTGACTTGTGCAATGCGTCTCTAGCTTAGCCAGCTTTTACTATTTACACTTTTGCTCGTGTTTTTGGCAACATACTCTTGTCTGTTTCTTTATTCCTTCAGCTAATAAGATTTTAACATAGTTCGGTCTTGAACCTAAAGCTGCTCTCAGGAATTCTACCTATTACAATTTTCAAACCAGGCTGCATTTGGGGGAAGGGTGAATGGAGGGGGAATTTTGAGCCAACATTAAAGAAAAGAAAGGGGCTAACCCCTGTTTGGGGAGGGGTCACCCAGAGACACCAGAAACCAAGTACTACCTATCTCACCTATTGTGGCAATTTTTTTTTTTGGGGTCGCAACAAAGCATCGTTCAATGGCTCCTGCGTGGACTGTTGAGCAAAGATGTTGAGGTCAGTAGCCAATCAGATCAAAGCATCAATGTTTTGTTTTGTTTGTTGGTCAACAATCCACATAGGAGTCACCATGTCCATTGTATGATTGGCTAGTGCCGGGACTTTATTGTCTCTGGGGTCACCATTGTTACTCATGGGTCTGTTGCAAACTTTTGCTACTGCGTTATGGAGGGTGGATATTTGAAAAAAATCAGTGGAAAAGTTTTGGAAAGCATTCACTAAAAAACTCTTACATTTTTTGGAAAGCACTACATGAATTACATGGACTAAAATGGACGAAAGAGCAAAGATGCACTGCGCAGGTCTCATAGCATCATAACGGTGGTATCACATGTACGAAATCTTGTACGCGTTTGTTCTGATATGGCACAGATGTAACTTTCTCATTATGCAGGATCTAAGAGTTTTTCAGTTGCTGTTTCAACCAGAGCCAACAGAGACCACGCACTAGCCGATCGCACGGCGAATGACTGTATTTTTGGGAACTTAATGAGATAACACAGGTACCAACATCCAACGTTGAATGTATACGTCTCCTATGTTGAATTTTGACCAACAATGAGAACTCTCCTGCTTTGTTCTGATTGCGTGCAGACATCCACTTGTTGACTAAAAAGTCATTATAGGAGCTGTTGGAGGCTGTTTTGTTGTGTCCTCGAAGAAATAAGTTTCCTCGTGATTTTAACATGGGCAAGATCGGCATGGTCTCTGTTGTCTCTGGTTTTAGAAACTGAACTTCATACCATAAATATAAACGAAATGGCCATTATTAACTTTCATTTCAGTCCTATACTTTACTCACAGTGTTTATTTCTCTTTTGACAGGGAAAAGGTTCAAGTTCATGTTGTTGTTGATCCGATTCTGTCAAATATTTTGCGGCCCCATCAAAGAGAGGTTTGTATCATTCATACCCTTCATACTTTTCACCTTTAAATTTTGAAGTCAAGAGTCTTGAAATTTGCCTCTTTTTTCAATTTAAATGTTTTTATCCTGAAACCCATATACAGGGTGGGGCGAAAGTCCTGGGATGGCTTCATAACTTTTGAACGGCTGCAGATACAAAAACCAAACTTGGGGGATATTTATAACTTAAAAGGAACTACTTTTTGGTGTACTCAAAATTTCCGGGGGGCGTCCGTAAGGGGGAGTTTTGCCTCCCAACTCAAAATTTTCAAATAGCAACCTCCATCTTGTAATAGGTACCTTGTTTGAAAGAGCATAAAATTCTAAGACGTTTAGCGTTAACCGCAGGTCAATATAGTTTTTAGTTTTCGATGTATGGAAAGTCAAAGTTCGATTTTGACCCATTCTCAAAAAATCATTACTACTTTTTGAAAAGTCGGAATTTAAAAAACTTGGAGTCAAAAATACTCTAAAAAGCGAGTACTTTTCAGGAAAAGTTACGGCTTGACACAACTGTAGTCGAAAATAGGTTTTAGAGCCCCCAAAAGTTTTTGACATTTTGACAAAACTTCCGTGTGGCGATCTCTACCAGGCAGTGGCGGCTCGTGGGCTTTGGTATTGGGGAGGCTGTGGGGTGGGGAACCTCCCCCCAGCAGGGGAGGTTCGGGGGGCCACCCGAAAACCGATAACACGTAGACAAAAACAAACAGGCGCGGCTGGTCCGGCGACTGGCATGACATGATATGACGGTTATCCGGCTGCTGGCTCGGCAACGCTGCGGGAGTCGTGGAGGATCGCAGCCTCCGATACCTTCGTTAGTGCTTGCACACTGTCCTTGCTTGGTTGTGTGTGTGTGTGCCGAACACCACTTGACTTGACTCGACCGACTCGGAGTCTCGGAGGCACAGACTCGGCGCTTCTGACTGCTGTCGTTTCGCGACTCCGAAATCTCGTTCCCCGCCCGCTTATAACTTCCTTTTCTTGCGCTCTCTCCTAGTGAAGATTGACTCAAGTTTTAGAGTCACGGACATTGTGATTGCCTAATTTTAATATGTTGTCTCTCGTTACTATCTTGTCGACGTTATTTTTTCTTACCTCTGAATGTCTGGGGAGGCACAGCCTCCCTTGCCTCCTTAGGCGAGCCGCCACTGCTACCAGGCGCTACATGGATCGAAAGGGTATAAAACACTGAGCATTTTGGCGCAAATTGGAGGTTGATATCGTTTTTCACATTCAGGATATCGAATGTCAAAGTTCTATTTACAAATTTCAATATCTCGAATGCAAAAATGATGCGACCTTCGATTTGCGCCAAAATGCTCAGTTCTTTATGCCTTTTCGATTGATGTATCATCCGGTAGGGATCGTCCCATGGAAGTTGTGAGATATCCACCCCTGAGGGGCCAAAATGTCAAAAACTTTTGGGGGCTCTAAAACCTCCTTTTGACTGCAGTTGTGTCCAAGCCATAACTTGTTCTGAAAAGTACTCGCTTTTCAGAGTATTTTGGACTCCTAGTTTTTTAAATTCCGACTTTTCAAAAAGTAGTAATGATTTTTTGAGAATGGGTCTAAATCGAACTTTGACTTTCGATACATCGAAAACTAAAAACTATATTGACCTGCGGTTAGCGCTAAACGTCTTAGAATATTATGCTCTTTTAAACAAGGTATCACAAGATGGAGGTTGCTATTTGAAAATTTTGAGTTGGGCGGCGCTATCCGGGCACCCCCTGGAAATTTTGTGTAAGCCATAAAGTAGTTCCTATTAAGTTATAAACTTCACCCAAGTTTGGTTTTTTCATCTGCAGCCGTTCCAAAGTTATGAAGTCGGCCCGGGACTTTTGGACCCACCCTGTATGCCCAGAATTATTTGAAATTTGTATGTGTTTTTTCTCCAAAAACACTATCCGATAACTATAAACACGAAAAAATGCAAAATTCAAAATTTTTTGGTGCAGCTAAATTTTACGAGAAATTACTCCTTACGTTGGTTTTTGAGTATTATCGGTTCAAATTTACTTGAAATTTGGTCCAAGAATAACACAAGTGGGTTGTTAACAACCCACTGGGCACACAGGGTGTTTCAGACCACCCTTCTATTATCTTTTTAGCGCAAACCGTGCAAGATAAGGAAATTCTGATAAAACTTTTCTGATAAACATCGACTCCAAAGAATTCAGGGTTAATCTTGCCGAATCCGAAAAACGGCCGCTAAGAGCCTATACATATAGGCTCCCCCAAGAGACCAAATTTCTGTTTCAAATGGCATGGATGTTTTTATTATCTGGGCTCTCAATTTCTTCTTGCAGTTATTAGAGTTGTGATAAGCCAAAAGAAAGCCCTTGATCCGCTGATTCAGAATATCTTTAGTTTTTTGAAATACGACAATTTTGAAGGTATCATTGAGCGATTCAAAGGGGCCTCTAATTTTTTTTCAAACGGTCCCTAACTTAAGAAGGGGCCATTTTTGGAACAATTTGCATTGAATATAAATGCTTATTTTTTTTGAACAATCCATCTCTGAACTAAAAAAACACCCTTGCCATTTGGGAAACAGAAATATGGTCCTTGGGGGGGCCGTTTTTTGGGGTTGGCAATATTTTCCCTAAATTCTTTGGGGTCAATATATATCAGAAAAGTTTGGTCAAAATATCCGTAACTCGTGCTAAAGAGATAGAGGACGAGTGGTCTGAAGCACTTTGTGTAAGGGTTAAATGTATCCTTATCAAAATATTGAAGAACAAATAAATATGAAAGGCATGCAGATTCTGTTTTATAATTTTATACTTCCAGCCATCTCAAAAGGCTATTCTAATAGTAATAATGGCATTAGTTGCCTTTCACACACTGTAACTGTATTTGTTGTTTTCCATTTGTAGATAAAATAATTAATCCAACTTGATGAGGTCTTTATGGATAATTTTAAAATGTAGCAATTGATTTGCAGGGTGTCAAATTCATGTATGAGTGTGTAACAGGAGTTCGTATTGAGGATGCTTTTGGATGCATCATGGCGGATGAAATGGGGCTGGGAAAAACACTTCAGTGTATAACATTAATGTGGACTCTTCTGAAGCAAGGACCTGATTGCAAACCGACAATTAAGAAAGTAGTCATTGTAACCCCGAGCTCTCTAGTCAAGGTAGGTTCTATAAACTTTTTTATGAAGTGTGATAGGTTTGTCGGTGTGTAACCCATCTTGCTTTTCCAATAAAATTGTATATTATTATCAGTTCTTTACTGTGTCATTCAGATATCAGGGGAATGGGTCTGTTGCAAACTTTGGCTACAACGATTAAGAGTGTTTCATCTAATGTAAAATCGCCTGAAAAGTCCAATGGTGGCATCAGAAAGTCATAAATGCAGTAATAAACTCACAAGAGACGTTTAATGAAATCCAAGATGGCAGAGAAATATCGAGCAATTTGTATGCATGCACTACGAACATCCAAGGATAGCCAACTTTGACAACCTCACTGGAGGTAGAGGTCATGTGTTTGTTTACGTTGTGATTGCTTGAGATCGATATTGTGAGGTTGGCTATCCTTGGATGTTCGTGGTGCATGCATACAAATTTGCTGGATATTTCTCCACCATCTTGGATTTCATTAAACGCCTCTCGTGAGTTTACTATTGCATTTTATGACTTTCTGATGCTACCAATGGACTTTTCAGGCGATTTTACATTGGATTAATTTCTCTTAATCGGTGTTGCAAAAGTTTGCAACAGACCCATTGGTGTTATGTGCTGGGAGGAGAAGTAAAAGTTAAAAACGGCCAATGCAAACGCTCTCTATTGTGTTGTGAATAAATTTATTGGACAGGCAGTAATTAAATGTTTGCAGGGTTATGAGAAATTTTCCCATTAGGATGAAAAAGGTCAGATACATAAATGCACAATTTAGCTATTCAATTTTACCCATCCTGATTGGTTTTGTAGTAATCTTTTGTTCAATTTTGTGATCGAATTTGTAATATCAAAAAATCAACTCATGGCCAATTTTTGATTTTGGAAAAACATCTTTGTCATGATTGATATGGTGCATTAAATTCTTAAGCTATAATCATTTCAGATTTCTACAAATCCATCTTCCAGCTGTTCTTCAGCTACTTCAGTTTATTGTTTGTTTTATTTGTATTCTAATGCGACGCGCAAGTTATGTATTAAATCTCAAAGTAAACAGCCTGCAGATTGATCTGTAGAAATCTGAAATGATCGTAGCCTAAGAATTTAATGCACCATATCAATCAGGTCAAAGAGCGGCGTACTGTTCATGTTTCCTAAGCAAAGTGCTGTTCATTGTTAATTATTGACTGAAAAAATTCAAGTTCACATTGGCCTCACGGAAGGAAGATAAAATTTGTAACAATATTAATGATTTTAGTTGCCTTTGGACATGAAAAAAAAAAATCTTGATTGTATTTTCCCCCAGCCCCCTATAGCTCATTGACAATTTTATATTTGCAATTCATCTTGGATCTCTTCTTTTAGTCGTAACAATAACTTGATTCTGATTTCATCATCAGTTTGCTGGGTTCGCCATTGAAGATCGCAATTAATGTATGGTTATTTATGTTTTGTTTATTAAATAATTTTTTGCTCAGAATTGGTGCAATGAAATTGTCAAATGGTTGGGAGGACGTGTTCATCCAATATCCATTGATGGTGGTGGCAAAGACCACATTGACAATCAGCTGACAAGTTTCATGCAAACATATACTCAGAGGGTCACTAATCCTATTCTAGTTATTTCTTATGAAACATTCAGAAGTCACGCACATGTTCTCAACAAGGGAGAAGTTGGTCTTGTTTTGTGCGATGAGGTGAGTCAGAAATTCTCATTCTTTTCGGATTCTAGAAAGAGTAGTCAAGTAGCAAAGACCGTGTCTCGGAAAATGGACAATTGAGCTCTTAGAAGTTTTGTCTGCAGACAAATGTACGATCATATCATGACAAAGTGAAACAAAAAAACAATAGTGGCAGTGGAAAATTCTGAAATCTACTCATTTATTCTAATGAAGCATTTAAAAATGCAACCGCCTTGAGTAGCGAGATACTGACTTACCATGTACTGACAGAGTTTCCCATTCACTTATCAATTCTTTGTTCCTTGGCATTTTTCTTGAATTTCACTACTCTTGGATAGTTTAAATAAAATGACAAAGGCATAATGCATGGACGCCTTCTAATTTGTTTACATATTTCGAGCCAGCAACAATTATAAATGGTTGAGAATTAAAGTCAAAATCCATTGAGGATTTCTACCATACAGTCAATGAACTATTGTAAGGATCAATAGGACTGATCGGATTACATTGCAAAATGCTGTTTCAGACTTAGAAGCAATGCTGAATCAGTTCTCTTTGAATCCAACAATTTTGTGGTTTCGCCTTCAGAAACTCCTCACGTGTGTATCTCCCTCTCTGCCCTATGTTCAACTATTATTTTCTTTGCTTTATTTCAACAGGGTCACAGGTTGAAAAACTGTGAAAATCAGACGTACCAAGCATTGGTAAAACTTCAATGTAAGCGAAGAGTTCTTCTCTCCGGTACTCCAATCCAGAATGACCTTTTAGAGTACTTCAGCCTAGTCCACTTTGTCAATCAAGGATTGTTGGGAACATCTCAGGTACTAATCTTTATTTTCATGAATATTACTATTTAACTTATTTCTTTCCAAAATATACTTTACCATGTACTTCTACTTATTTCAAAAGAACACAGTAACATATTTACAGAGAGTTAATGACGGGTTTACATTAACCCGCCATCAGTCGCGCGGGGTCGAAAACGACCCCAGGGGTCAGAAAAATGCGATTTTGTCCATGAAAATTTTAAAGTTTTATCTTGTCCGTTTCAGTACCTTCCTTCAAGGGTTTGGACTACCCACCCTGTTAGTATGAACTTAATTCAATCATTCGTTTTGAAGCACGGACGCGTCAAAGTTGCTTGGGGTCGTTTTCGACCCTGCGCGACTACTCACGTTCATAAAATGTGACCGAGTGAACATAACGTAGACGTTGATTCTGTGCGGTGTTTACACTTGCGGGATGTGATTGCCGTTGGTTTTTTACTTTTTTGTACTTACTACAGTACTTTCAGCAAATCTAATGTTGGCTCTCACTGTTTTTTTCTAAATTACTCGTTTATCCCAATTTCTTACGTATTAATTTTTACCTAAATCAGTGCGATGCCGCTTGCGATCTGGCAGCACTGCGTTTTGTCAATTTAAACCCGTGCAAAGTGTCGATTTGAGGGAATGCACTGCGCACCTCCATTAGTTTGACTTTTTTTATGCATTTGAATCCAGGAAATACGGCGTTGCCAGATTACAAGCGACGCCACTTATCATAAATGTTTTTGTTTTTTTCCGTGAAAGTATGATTTTATCACATGGGGCGGGGAGTGGGAAGGGTAAAAAGGGAATGAGAGGGGAAATGAAGGTGGATGGTGGGGGGAAAGCGGAAGGGAGGTGAAAAGGGGTATCTGGAATCATGTACGAAAAGCAAAAAGATCACAGCAAAAAAAAAATTCAAGGATCTCCACTTTGCTACCCTCCCCCCCCCACCCCCTTTTCCTCTCCAGCCCTCCCCTGAATCCTCCATTTCGATTCTGTTTTTTGGTGATAGAATCTTGCTTACCTTAATTGGCGTTTTTTCCATCTCATTTGGTAAAAAATAAAGTTTTTCAGATGGTTAGTTGTTTCATCTCCAAAATTTTAGGACTAAATATAGGAGGGGTGTTGAGGGGGGTATATCTCGAAAACTTGCCCCCATAACCCCATACTTTTTTTTCATGAAATTATCTTCTGTAGTGTCTAGAAGTAAAAAAACCTCGGTTTAGGAGTTCCAAAACTAGTTAAAGGCAGCTGACCGATAAAAATCTGGGAAATATCACATTTTTAGGGTTTTTCCGACACAGATTACAATATGCCAATTACTGAACGTAAAATTCTTTTTTCAAATCCAGTTTTCACGTGAAAAGCTTTACAAAGACATACTTATTACTATTCTGCATGGTTGAAATCAAAATTTTGAATGACAATGGTAAAATGGGACGAAAGAACTTTGGGGTCGAAAACGACCCCGCGCGACTACTCGCGGAAGTTTTTAGGGCGCGACTGACTGCGGGTTAAGTGGGAGGAACGAAAAATTACCTTATTAGTAATTATCCATCGACAATGGAGCTGTTGCAAACTTTTGCTGCAGGCTTATTAATAGTTGCTAATGGGGTAAAACCCAGTAAAAAGGACGATTAGCGCACTAAAAAATCACAAAATCCACTCCTAAACTCACAAAATGCTTTTAAACGCGAGACCGTAATGGCGGCGGGGACCGCGGTTTTCATTGGGTTCCCTATATTCAATCATCGCCATCTACACGAGGTGTTCTCGCAACACCACACAAGAAGAAGAAGAAGCATACAATTGCCATAAGAAAACCGTGGCCTCGGCTGCCATTACGGTCTCGCATTTAAAAGCATTTTGTGAGTTTAGGAGTGGATTTCGTGATTTTTTAGTGCGCTAATTGTTATTTTTACAGGGTAATACCCCATTAACAACTATTAATAAGCCTGTAGCAAAAGTTTGCAACAGCTCCATTGATGATTGAAAAACTCCTCTGAATTTCATTGAAGTAGGCAAACTGCAGTACTGCATGTAATGCCTACCTATCTTAACTTTTTGAGTGTCAGAAAAAAAATTGAGAAAAACGTCTTGGATAGTACTTAAACACTGTGTTCAGCAATGCTGCAGATTAGGGCATGTTTAGTTTTCCTGTTAGTGTTGTAACTTTCTCACTAAATATGAAAAAATAAATTTGCGTAAAAAATATTAAAATTCAGTTTGTACTCTTGATTCAATTTTAAGAGCAATAAACAAAGAGGCTCTAACCAAATTCATAGAAAACTTTACTATTTGACTTCTTATGTGTATTTTGTCTTACTCTGAATTTTTGTTTTCTCTTTGATCATAGGAATTCAGACGTCAGTACGAAAACCCAATTTTACGAGGTCAAGATGCATGTGCAACCGATGAAGAAAGGAAGAAAGCAGAAGAAAGGTTGAGTCAGCTTATAGCAATAGTTAACCGATGTATGATCCGTCGAACATCTGCACTTTTGTCGAAATATCTGCCTGACAAAACAGAACAAGTTGTGTGCATTAGTCTATCAGCCATACAAAAACAACTTTATCAGCATCTCATTAAATCTGATTCTGTTCGAAGGACTGTCAAAGGTAATTAATTTTTTGGACATTTTTTCTTGCAGTATTTTACGGGGGACAGAGACGCAGCGGAGATCTCTGCAGTCGTCCGTTGTATATTGAATAGGCAGACAAAACAAAATTTTAAATTTGAATACTTAGTGTTCATACACAAGTATGAAAACAGCAACAAAAAGACATTTTAAGTCACCTCAGGTGTTGTCAAAATTTGGCAACTAATTCTTCACTTTATTCTCCATGTGGCTCACTCTAGAAAAGAGATAAAAAGTGAACAAAATTTAGGATTTTTATCTTGCTTGACCACAAAAATTGATTTTTTTCCATTCTTCGTTTCTTTTTTTGAATGAATCGCAGAGAGAAGAAAAAGGGTCAGTTGTCAATTGCTATAGTGACTTAATATGTTCTTTCTATGTTGTGTACATATGCGAACGCATGAAACACAATATGAAAACAAATGTAAAATAACCAGATGTAAAAACCAGTCTCTGAATTGAACCAAAAATGTTAGATTTCTCTTTGCTAAGCATACAAATCAATATATTCTGTTAAAAAAAAACTTTGAGATAATTCAGTTTGCTTTTTATTCAATTCCTCGGTCGTGTTGATTTATGTTCAATTAAATTTGATAGGCCAAAACAATAAATTTAGCTACCTTTTTCAGTTAATATTTTGCACTGCTGTTTTCTTCTTTTTATTACAGTGTTGCTGTGTTTGGAGCTGTATGTCTGACATGCCGATCAATTTTTAATCTCATTCCTGTTTCCCATTCTGTTTTCAGACAGTGACAGTAAAGTTAGCTTGACAGCTCTTTCGTCCATAACTTCTCTCAAAAAACTTTGCAATCATCCTGATCTTGTTATGGAAAAAATACTCACTGGAGCTGATGGATTTGAAAATGCAATTTCGTTACTTTCCAAAGACTATATAGAAACCTTCAAAAGGTAAATCCCCTTTTAATATTATTTTTACCCAGTGCAGTAGGGGACCTTTTTATACAACCTGATTGAGAGGGAGTTGTTCTGCACAACTATATTCTCTCATAATCCAAAACTCACCCTCAAATTATTTACTTATTTATAATTAGTCAAAAACCATGTTATTTAATGGTAAAGTTATAAAGAAAACTTAGTACTCTCCCTTTTCATTTACCATTTTTAAATCAAGCAAATCACTCGCAACAATTACAGGCGGCAAATTAAATAATGTCAGTAACCCCCTTACATTTTGGTAGGATAGGCAATCTGCAATTCTTCAATTCAATGTGATAAATATTGCAAGTTGCCTACCTAGGCCAAAATCTGAAAAGTCAACTGTCATTATTTAATTCGTCGATTGTACAATTTTTGGTGAGGGATAATGCAGGAAAGGTGTGCAGGTCCAGAAAATGAGTCCTGATCCAAGTCAAACAGCTGTTTGGTTAAAGGGAGCTCGGACCAAAGAGTCCCTTCTGCTTAACATACTTTGTATGGATTCATTATTTTATCAGAAGGATTAATAATATGACCCATTGATTCTTAATATTTCTCACTTGTGACCTATCATCCAGTAGTTTCTGATTGTGTGCCCCTCGTGGATCTCTTGCTAACTTTTGCTCTGAACAATTGAATAGTTGATTCTTGAGTAAAATCCAGCAAAAATTACAATGAGCACATTAAACAATCACAAAATTCACTCACAGACTCTTGAAATGACCTTAAAGTTTAATGCATAATGGTGGAGATACACAGGTATCATGGGAGCTTCCTATCTTATTTGAGGTTTTTTGCTGTGTGTTTTCTTCAGAGAAAGAGACGAATTAGATTGGGATCTCCTATGATATTTATTCTCTAATTTCTATGAACTGTAAACTAACGTTTTTTTGTATCTCATCAGGCATTTGTTTTTCATTTCACAGGAAAAAGCTACAAGTGGAACTATCATCGAAGCTGATGGTGCTTGATTGCATGTTAGCTGTAATCAAAACAACAACCACTGATAAAATTGTTCTTGTTTCTAACTACACTCAAACATTGGACCTTTTTCAACGCCTTTGTAGTTTGAGGAATTATAATTATGTCCGACTTGACGGAACAATGACCATCAAAAAACGAGCAAAGGTAACCAACTTTTGCCATCACAAACATTTCTCGTCTTCGTTGGTTCATCCGGAAACTTTTTTTTAAATTATTTTCTTTCTACCCCACGTAATAAATGTTTCGCACAACCAATAAGGCATGTCCATTGCAATAGAGACTCAGAAAACCTATATATTGTATCGATTGACAACCAATGGTTTCAGATTCATTGTAATTTGCGCATACATAATTGCGTTTTCATTATGGAAATTTTGCTGTTTAACATTTAATAGAATAATTTTTGCATTCTCAGCATTTGGCTGTAATTTTTTCATTTCATTGAAGTACTCATTTTTGGCACCAAGAAGTACTAAGTATGTTAGCAAATTTAATGTGTAATAGGTTTTTTTATTTTACTCTCATGTTTTGTTTTGTTTTTTTTTCTTATTATTTCAGATTGTGGAAAAATTCAATGATCCTACCAGCAATGATTTTATATTCATGCTGAGCTCAAAAGCTGGTGGTTGCGGTTTAAATTTGATCGGTGCCAATCGGTTGGTCATGTTTGATCCAGACTGGAATCCTGCTAATGATGACCAGGCTATGGCTCGAGTTTGGCGTGACGGTCAAAAGAAATCTTGTTTCATCTACAGGTTCCTTTGCGTAAGTTTTTATTCAGTTTTCTGTTTATATCAATAATAATAAAACTTTGTTTCGTGATAATTGTTTGTTTGATAGAAATTTTATGTTAAAATGAGCCATCAAATACATCCAGGGCCTTATATCACTTCCAGAAGTGGGCAAATGGGTCTCGATCAGGGAGGTTGAACGGCCGATCATTTTTTATTATCAAATTGACTCCATTTACATTTAATCAGAATTCAGAAAGTTTTCAAACTGTTACGGAAATTTGATCTGAAACTAATTTTCAAAAATCGAGGGTAATATCATTTGATCACACCACAAATCAACTGAAAATAATATTTGATTTTTAAAAATAAGCGTTAAACTGGAGTTTTCAACTGTCCTATTTCCAATTACGAAATGTAATTGAAGAGAAGTGAGTCCCATTTGTCCCACTATGATTACTTCTTATCAGTAATTTACTTGTATTTGGTTGGTGCATTATTGTGTTTCAGGGAAAGTGGCACATTATAAAAACCATTGCGTAAATTCAGCTTATTTCCTCTTCATGTCTAATTTTGTTTGTTTTATGGTGATTAATTGCCTGTCAACGTTTTAAAACCCTCAACAAATTTGAGCAATTTTCACACTGAAAAAGCTCTAATCTTTTTATGAGAAGATTCACAGAAGACTAACCACTCAGCAGACAATTTAACTAGATTATTTAAATTTAATTTTTCATTGGGAAGTACCTCTACACTTTGGTGTGTGCCAATTAAACGAGTAAAAAAAAAACAAAACAAAAAAAAAATTTCAGTTCTGAGGAGGGCACATCTCCAGAATTTTGTTGATGAATGATTAACTCTAGTATCAATTTCTCAGCTAAAAATCTCTTATTTTCATTATGTTTTGATAGGATCACTGTTTTTTACTTCCTGTCAAATTGAAAGTAAAAAGAACTGAGTTGTGACTTTCTTGGAATAGATTCAATTAATTTAAATTTTTTTGTAACCTTATGCCTGCATACTCGTAGGTTATGTAGAGAAAAACTCCGACTCTTTTTGCTTCATCTTTATTTACTAAAAGTTTTACTTTTTCAAAAATTGCCTTTAGACTGGAACAATAGAAGAGAAAATGATGCAGAGGCAAGCTCATAAGAAAGCGTTAAGTTCAAGTGTAGTCGATTGCGAAGAAGATGTTGCAAGACATTTCAGTATCTCAGAATTAAAATCATTGTTCCAATTAGAAGAAAACACTATAAGTGATACTCACGACAAGTATGTTTTTATTCTATTTTTTCTCTTTCTCTCTTTGACTTTTTACAAAAAATTCATACATTCCAAAGAAAATTAAAGCTGTGCGTGTCAACTTGATCCATCAGTCCTTCTAGATCGCCGGATATGGCGCTGTTGCACACTTTTGCTCTAAGCGATTTAAAGGTCGATGCAGGGGTAAGAATCTTGAATAGTAAGTTTGCAGCACTGAAAACTCACAAAAACCAGTCCTAAACTCATAAAATGCCTTTGAAGCGCGAGCATAATGTCAGCGTTGGGCACTAATAATGGGAGATTCCTATCTTAATTTTGCTACTCTTTCTATGCTGACAAGGTAGATTTACAGAGTAATTTCCGAAGTTTTGATCCACATCCGATTAATGGTACAGTGACACCTGGTGACACCGGTGTCAAAGGAAAGTCATTATTAACCCATTAACCCATTATTAACCCCCAATGCCACCCATTACGCTCGCGCACCTAAAACTATTTCATGAGTTTAAGAATGGATTTTGTGAGTTTTTAGTGCTACCATCGTTATTTTTGCAAGTTTTTACAATCGACCTTTAATTGCTTCCAGCAAAAGTGTGCAAGAGCCCAATCAAAAAATGAAACCTCTTCCTTATTATTATTTAACAATTTTTTCGTCATCATACCTTGAATCATTTAAGTTCGATTATTCTTGTAATTAGTTCTTTGATTTCCCTGAAGAAGAAGGCTTCTTGATAGTAGATTCCCTATATACTACGATAGTTGCGCCATGCCATATTCTTCATCTTCAAAATTGAAGAAGCAACGGAGCATGGAGCGCTGAAGAGGCAAAATGCAAATGGCGGATGGCCCTCTTTCAAATGGGTTAGTTTCCAATTCAACTGTAGTTATTGTAAGAGATACTGTTCTCCGGAATAACTTCCTAGCAGAAGGAAGATGAGCATATTTTAGCTTTTTCTTTGCAGAAAAAAGATTAATTTTGGATACTAACCTAATTTGTTTACTCCCTGTTCAAAGGATTAAGTGTAATCGGTGCGTGAATGGTATCCAAACGAAGCCTCCACCTGCAGACAGCGATTGTACGTGTGATCTCAGCTGTTGGTATCACTGTGCAGACAAACGGTGGCTGGTTGATCCAATTCTCAAAGGTTGTTGGCCAGCTGGTATTTCATTTGTCTTTTACCAACATTCGCAAAAAGTGGTAAGTCAGTCATTGTTAAATTTTTAATATTCCTCTCAATTTTTTTTTCTTCTTTTTGCCTTGGATGAACCATACTTTTTTCATCATTACTTCAAGAGCACACTCCTTGTGGCTGGTGGCCCTAGCTCAAGTTGATTTTTTTACATAGACCAATTCAGCGGACCACTTTGCAAATGATGCTTTTATGGTGTCAAATAAAATTATTAGGATTATTTTTAGTTGACAGTAAAGTTCAATTTATAGTGATGTTTTATAAAGAAGAAAAATGATTTAAATTTCCTTCCCTCTTTATTTTTCAGTCTATCAGATAGGGGAAGTTGACTCACCACTATGCAGCACAAACTACAAAATTATGGCAAGAATCAACCCTTTGATGACCTTGCCCGAGTTATCTCGAGTTGAGATTGTTCTGCTAAATAACCACGTCCGAGATTACTTGTTTTCATATTTTTGCTTTCCTGAGCTGGTCATAGGGTGTCTGCTGTCCCATTCCTAACCTGGCCCTTAAAGGATAAAGTGCTGAATGGGTCTCTTGCGTACTGTTGCTACAGCAATATAGCTTATTGATTCTACTGTAGAATTTTCAAAGTCAGCAACAACTCCATCGGTTGAAAAAAGATTATAGATGCAAGTATTTTCTTGCATTGCAGTCATACACTGAACTGAGCTGTATAATCTTTTGGTCAACCGATGGAATTATCGGTTAAAATATTAATCACAGGTTAACACAGGATTTTTCCATTAATCGGAATTAAAAAACGTCATTAAATACACACAAAACAGCAGCTCTGCTCATGGCAATTATTTAGTGTATTTCTGTTGTTTGGTTACATTGAGTGGAATGTATATAAAGGATTATTTTGTTTAATTACAGAAGATAGAAGAGAAACCTTGCAATAAAACAACAGAAGAAGAAGAAGAAGAAGAAGTGTCAAAGGAGGAAGAAATTGAAGATGAAGAAAACGCAGCAGAAAGCGATGATGATAGTTCCAGTGATTTTGAAAAAGAAAATGAAGCTTCAAATGATTGAGAGTAAGAGTGTTTTTGAGACTTTTGCGATAAAGTAACCTGTGATTTTTCCTAGACTTTTTCTGCACAGTCGCAAAAATTTTAGTGGTCGAAATTTTTAGAAATTTAAATACACTCGGGCTGTCACCATAGAATTTGTTTAAAATAAGTGTGAATTCAGTCTGAGCTATGTTTCATCAAAAGTAGACTTCTTCAGAATACCTCTGCAATTTTGAGGTAAACTAAAACCTATTTCCAGCTGGATTCAAGGAGTTTTCTCGCCTTCCAACCTTCCTGTCAGCCATTCAGCTATTTTTACATTCTTCTTTTTTCTTGGATGATGGATTAAGTGCTCACACAAGGTAAGGAGTCAGACTTTATGATAACCAAAATTTTCTGTCACCTGATGGGAATTTCTAGCTTTCAAAAATTTGATTCTTCTTTTCTTGCTTGAGAAAAAATTAAGTCATAGTGCCAAATTTTCCAAGAGACTTCTGTCTAAAAACTTGAAACTAGTCTCATTATTGAGCGGTTGTTTGGTCAAAGAGTGGTGCAATTCCTAAACAGCTAGACTGTAGTTTTGATACATTCATTAAACACCAATTGAGGCGGTGACTGCAAAAACAGCACTTACGGAAATACCTGATTTTGAGAAAATGCATTTAAAGTTTTCATTTGCTGATACCGCATTGATATGATTTGGAAATGATTATATTTTTTTGTGGTTTTATGCTTTGAACCCTCTTTGAAGAGAATCCAAGGATAAATTTTCAAAAAAAAATTGGTTTGGGTTAGTTTGCGGTCATTTTAAAAAAGTGACCCATGTGCGGTTTTTGCACCCAACAATTAAATCAACGCAAATTTAATAGGATTTGACAGTTAAATGAATGAGTAATAATTTTTTCTCAACAATTTATTGAAATGTAAAAAATTTAAAGTAAAATAACTACTCAAAATGAGACAAAAAAGTAAAAACTAAAGAATAAATCAGGTATCTTTGGCTCAATTAAATTTAAAGTGAAATTACTTCTCAAAAATGAAGTAAAAAGTATAAACCAAACAATGAATTGGGTCTCTTTGGTTCCTTTGGCTCAGTTAGTAGTAATATGTTGATTTAGGGGCCAGGTAAACATTCATAGGCTTTCCTTGTTGCCACTATAGGAACACACGGATACACATTACGCATATGTGCTGTTTTTGCTCCCATCGACCCAATTTTGCTGCGTAGAATCATCGTAACATCGCACTATTTGTAGGGGTGATACTTCTTGAGTGTAATTTTCAATGGGTCTGTTGCGTACTTTTGCTACATCAATATAACTCATTGTTTCTAACGTAAAATTCTGCGAAAATAACGATGTGCTTATTAAAAACTTTCAAAATCCGCGCATTAACTCGGAAAATACCCTCCAGTTCAAACAACCCGCGTTACACTAGACACTATATCACCGACTTATAACTACATAGATGGAACCATCTCGTTTATGTAAACATGAACAGAACTTACAAACATTGGAATGTTTCGTTTAGATGCGTACATTTCTTATATAATTTTGTAATCTTTGATGAACCGAAAAGACCAGACAGCAAATGCACCTTATATTTCACGTATTTAAAAAGAAATTCCATCATTTTGTAGTTACGATGTTGTTTACTTATGCACGGTGGTTCCATCTATGAAGTAGTATACCGGTGCAAATAGTGTCTAGTGTAGCGCGGGCTGTTTGAAATTGAAGTGATTTGCTGAGTTAATGAGTGGATTTTGAACTTTTTCAATGTGCGCATCGTTATTTTCGCCGAATTTTACATAAGAATCAAGGTTCTACATTGTCGTAGCAAAAGTATGCAACAGACCCTGTTGGGCGCAAAAACAGCGCATACGCTCATGGGCTGTTCATGCAGGGACCGCCTCAATTGCTGAACTCAAAATACTTTATAATAAAAAATTATTCCTTGTTGTGTAGGAAAGGGTGTCATTAATGCACTGTGTATGTTTTAATGTTTAAGTGAAAAATTTGTATTCTGTAATTAATGAAACGGTGAATTCTGCAAATCTTTCTACGATACCTGCAAATTTAGTAATGATGATTCCAATTTCACTTTTTTACAATCTGCTCTTTAAAGAAGCCCTTTTTGGATATGCTGTGGAATAATTTTTATCCTGAAATTAATGGAATATTTGAGAAACTTTTGTTCGTCTAATGTATTGAAACTACTCTCCAAATATTCACCCTAATCACTCAGTGGAGGTTAAAACTGCTTAACTATACGGGAAACAGTTTTGATAATACTAGTGGCAGCTCATGAAATTTGGCAAAAGAGCCCCTCCCCCCCCATTAAAACTAATATACAATAAGTTATTCTCAGGAGGCTGGCAGCCAATGTTGCCTGATTTTTTTTTTTTTATAAGTTACCAAATTTTACATTAAGTCAAATGGGAAAAATTGGATGGTTGTCCATAAAATGACAACACCTCCTCAAGAATTGATTGCTTTAGAGCAGGATCATTTTGAGGATCGGGTTCTGACAAGTAGCATTGTTTGAACTGTATAAAAAAGGCATCGGTGAGCGAGCGGTTGGTTACCGCAAAGTTTCAATTCGTTGCTAGTCAACCGCTCACCAATGCGCTTTTATGCAGTTCGAAAGCAGGCACCGCTACTTGTCAGAGCCTGATACTCAAAATGATCCTGCTCTACCCAAGTTTAAATGGAAAAATTGGGTGGTTGCTGAATCGCATGAGCCACCACTGGAACATACTCTGATGCTACAGTCCATAAAATGTAAAAAAAAAAGAAGGAACTTCAAGGGACCATCAGGGGACTGATTCTGATCTTTTGGGCGAGGTGAGACAAGATAGTGGGAATCGACCAATCCTATTGGTTTAAACAGCGTCATGTGACAGATTTCAAGTCATTTGATGGACGGAGGAGTCATTTTTCTGAAATGGTCGACTCAAGCAACGTTGATTTTATCGCGTGACGCTGTTTAAATCAATGGGAATGGTTGATTCCTGCTATCTCGCCTCGCCTCGTCCGAAAGAGCAGAATCAACCCCAGCCCTTGAAGACCTTGGGAAAAATTTATCTTGCCCTTGGGTCCCTTGAGGAGTAATTAAAGCCTTAGTCCCTTCCTGTTATAGTGAAACTGGTAATTATTTAGAAATTTTAGTCCAAGTGCTTCCATATCCAAATTTCGTACTCATATTTTGATGTTGGTTTATCAATAAGTAACCAGTCCTCCGATAATGTAAGCAAAGTCTGTGATCAAAATGAATTTGGAAATGTCTACCTTGATCTTTAGTTCGTTTCGCTCTTTAACTTTAACCTTTTAAGCTCTATTCTTTGGGTTTTTTTTATCTCTCCTCAAGACAGTGAGGTAGTGCTTAAATTCTCAACTGAAAGGAAACTTTTTTTTCCTCTTTGTAACTATCTCAAGTTGTACAATTTTGTAACCTAAGTGAATAAAAATTTTATAGTTCTGTTTCCCAATTCATTTTAAGTCACAAAAGTTTCTTTTGAATGCTCCATTTTTAATTTTTTATCAGCTTGTTGCTCTGTGCTGCAATTGCAAGCTCTACACTGTAATGTATCAGTCACCCGTATTTAGGTTCAAAAGGTTTGAAGCAGTACGTTTGCTGCTTGTGTGCCTAAAGATACTAGTCAAAAAAATTGATTTAGAGCTTAAAGGATCTGGGCTCAAAAAATGTTTGGTGGAGTGGTTCTTGTTTTCTACCCAAGTTGCGAATCCTTTCATCTGATTAGTTGAGACCCCGCCTACGTTAAAGAACAAGGACCGTCAATTCCGAAAAATTTTTGGGCCCTGGTTTAGAAATGCAATTATTGATGTGAGGTTTCAATATATTTTTTCTCAACTCGGTGCTATTACACTTAACCAAAACTTGTGGCTTCTTTGAGCTAGCGGCAAAGTCATGAGTTCTTGTAGGTAGAAAAAATACTGCTGCCGCATTTTTGAATCCAAACATTTTTCTGGATCTACAATCTATGGCTGTAATAAGTTATGCAAGGCTTAGGATTTTAGGGGGGCTCAAGCCCCCCCCCCCCCCCAATAACCCTAGGAAGTGGCTTGACATTTTTTGTCTAAGCAAAAAATCAATGTACCTATATTACCGTACTTCTGACACCAATACTAATTTAAACACGCGTACGCATGTGAATAAGCCCTCAATCCACTGAAAATAATAATTTATTGAAAAAAAAAAGAAAAACGAGTCATCACTTTCAAGCCCCCCCCCCCCAGCAACCCTCCAAAAACCGCCCATGGATCTCTGAAAAAGGAGCCCATGATGCACAAGGTAATCTGAAATCTGAAGTTTATTTGTTTGTTGATTTCTATGAAATATTAAACCACCTCTTGTTTCATAGGCTCTTTTATCGGAGCCGCTGCAATTCTTATATTGATCATGAGTTTATCATCAAAGCCTTTCTTGTCCGATTTTTGAAGGCATCCTGATTTTTCACTTTTAACTCAATGTGAGCAGTGGCGGACTGGGAAAAAAAGGCCCGGGCTGCTAGTTCAGTTCGAGGCCCGCATTGGGTCTTGGCGGCGCCCCTACCCAGGAGGGAGCCCCCCCCCAGGAAATTTTTTGAAAAATTCATCCCCCGAAAATGTTATTTTTGAGTATCAAAACATACTTTTCAATACACTTCTCGGCTGGCAAATAAAATTTAATTAAATGCGAAATTAAAGATTTCTAGAATACGTTACTATAAGTCCTTGCCGACCGCAGACTATAGCCATTCGTGTATCAATGAACGCATTCCGGCAAGAAACAGAAATATAATATAAGGCTATTAGATTCCTCTATCCTCTACGATAAAAAAAAAAAATATTGTCATAGAGAAAACAAGGTAGTTTTTATCTATTGAAGGTAGGTTTATTTAAAATTAATTTTTGAGTATAAAAAGTTTTTATGAGTTGAGACTAATTCATTTTTCTCAAATTACATCTGATATCGGTGATAGTCCAAGGGAAAAGGTTATCTTCCATTTTTTTCAAAATTGAGATAGTGCTACTTTACTAAAAGGTAAAGAATATGCCGGTTAAAATGAGGTCCTAGGGAGCCCAAGAGACTAAACTCTAACCAAAATTATGGTTCGGTTTTTGTTTCAAAGCTTTTCAAATCGGTTCAGCGATTCAAACTGGTTTAAATTGGCATTGCCGACACTGCGGGCCCTGGTACTGCGCTTTGGAGTCTATGAGCCTGCAATTAAAAGCTAGTTTATTTATCAAACATTTTTCAATGTTGAATGGTCTGGACACTGAGCATCGGCTTTTAGAGGGCCCAGGCCATAGAACCGCGGGCTCACGGCCTTAGTTGTGAGATACCGGTACTGCGGTTCCACAGCCCATTTTTGGAGGCACTGGGGCCCTGGGCCCTTCAAAATAAAATTGGTCCCCAGAAACTTTAAATCCAACTTTTTCTATTGGAGGAAAGAGGCCCTCAACAGCCTTGACGGCCTCGTTCCAAGTCGCTGGGCACGCTTGGTTCTGGTAAGGACCTGCCTTGTAAAGTTTTCAGGCCCTGGCGGCTTGAAAATTGAAGCTCCTCGTTTTTTGGTCACATTAGAAGTCTGGGCCCTCAGACGAGCAAGCGCTTTTCAATAATGGCCCTCTGATCTTGGCTCCTAAGGCCCAAGTGGCTCTAAACTTCTATTTCACCAACTCAAGTCCAGGGCCTCGACCAAAAAAAAAAAAAAAAGAAACCCAAAAGGCCCGGGGTGCTACAGCACCCCGGCACCCCGGCCCAGTCCGCCACTGAATGTGAGTGAACTGATGGTAATTTCCGAGTGAACTGATGGTAATTTCCGGAAAATCTGGCAACACTGCATCCATGGTGTAGGTATTGTAGGAATCCCCCCCCCCGGAACTTCATTAAATCCTATAGACGCCGAAACCGATTGAAAAATACTCTGAAGTCTGTTTAAATGAAGTGAAATGCTTATGGCTATGAAGTATAGGAAAATTTCAATTAGGTACTGTCCCTCCTGTAAATTTGTTCTTTTATGCTTATGACGTCTAAGGTGGCCAGAGTTGCTTGGGGTGCAGCCTGCTGTTGTGGGAATCATGGGATGAATTTGTTTTTTATTTATTTTGTACAAGTCGTTGTCGCGTCGTCGTCAAGCAGTTATAGCGTTTGTTTATCTGCTCAGTTTGCTCCAATTCAGTCAGTAGAGAAACTTGAGATCCAAAGGTCATGCCCACATTTTTAGTCCTTGAAATCATTGGAACATTGACTCCCTCCCGTGAATGAATTTTCGATCCTTACTAATCACTGCCATTCATTGTACTGATCATACCATTTCAAAAAAGAAATATGAGCTTAATTTACGAATGTGTACTTTCACTCGAGTACATATATCCGATGCAATAAAATAACGACGAATTTTCAATCAGAAACCCTTTGATCGGTCGGCTCTTTTTCTAGCGAGCAAACGGCAAACTATATGAAATCTCGGTGGCAGGCTAAACGGAGAATTTCATAAATGACGCCAATATCTAGCCAAGCTAGCCGTTGTACGGTGCTGCTACCGATCGGTAGCGAACGAAGCTGGAACTACGGTGCTTCCGATTTCCCCTTTCTCGAAGCGACGAAGGCGAAGGCGGCCATTCCGTAGGAATGTCGATGTTGCAGTCTCCCCTCCATCCAGTGTTATAACTCGTTAGCACATGTCCCAAATACCGTTCAGATTGAGTGACGCTGTGCACCGTTGAAAAAGCGTAGTCTTGAAAAATCTTTGTACCACTCTGCAGCAACCAAAATTTTGCAAATCACGTATGATTTACCCCGATGCCATGCACACGAAGTCAGGCACCGAATATAACATGATAATTAAGTGTCTTACATTTAGTGTTTTACTGTATTTGTAATTAGGTTCCCAGGGCTTCCGTGGACATGGCCCTAAAAAGTGAAAACCATCATACGCCTAATGGCGGATCAAATTCAGTCGAACCAGAAAGGTGGAGTAAATCAATACTACTTGCTCATTGATAATAAATTCCTTGGTTAGGTCTTAAATCCAGTATGTTTTATCATAAGTATTAATTTAAGTACGCATTACTTTAACTAGCTGATCGCAGAAGTGTTTAGAAACCTCGGTACTATTGGTGACTTAGCTGTGGACTTCCTAAATCTACTCATAATTTTCGTAGAATTTTACTGAATCATTCGCGTCTACCGAATCGAATTCGTTCCTCTGCTCTCAGAAACTCCAAATGCTTTTCCTCCTTCCCAAATGCATGACAAATTGATTTCATAATTGCAGAGCGGGATTAAAAAACACTGCGAAATCCATCAAGTGTTTTTGTTATCAGTACTGAGGTCGCAGTAAAATTATTCGCGTCCCACTTTTTTCCCTCTTTCATCGGCAACCCAACGTTTCCGAAATTACTTTGTCGTCTGTTTTTCCTATAAATTTTCGTGCATGCGTTTTTCGTCTAAGTGTCCTTTCTCCGCATTTCATTCGTCGCCCCTCCTGAAGCCTTTTACGGGAATTATCACCTACAAAATCCTTTTTTTCTATAAGTAGTTGGGCGGCCATATTGAATTCTATTTTTGTCCGTCTTCGATTCGTTCCAACTTGTTTGTTGAGTCCGACTCCCCGCCCCGCCCTCTTTCCAGCGGGATTTTACGTCGTTGCCGGAACGAGCATTGCAACACTTGCCTCCCACCATGGAAAAAAAATCGAAACTCCCATTTCAGAGTGTGTGAGAGAGGGAAGTAATCGGATTCATTGAAGAATCGGCTCATTTCCAAGTCCCAACTCCTTCGGATCGATGCGTCATTCATGATCGGAAAGCCTGAAGAATATTATTCTGATCAGGCAACGTCTGTTCTGCCCCGTCCTTTCGTGTGCGTCTTTTCCGATTCCATACGTAGCTCATTGCATTGAAAAGAGGAGAAATCAAAGACAAACTGAAATCACGAACCACTGCGCCCCGAGATATCGTCCGCGAAGCACTCGTCCTTTCAAGTTGCGGTTTTCGAGAGCGGAATGAAGTAAAATCAAAATGGCCCTTCAGTTGGCCTCGGTTCAAAATTTTATCATTCGCCCCGGAATTTTCAGCTGTAGCCCTGTCGTAAATAACTGGTCAGTAATCGTAATGGCTGCTTGTGTGATAAATCAATAACTCTAGCTTATCGAAGTAAGAAGTGCTCTCTAAGCTTAAGCGATTGTATTCAACTCGCGTTACGCCCAGCTATGAGTACCGATGTTCACCGAGTTTTTGAAACACTTAAAAATGTACCTGAGGAATCTGTGGTTTTCAGAGATTCGAAACCACTGAACATTATGAAAGGAGATGGGCGGAAAAGGAATTTTCGGTTGACCGAAACCTTTTGGACTGCAAAGTCTGAAATTCCATCTCAAAAAAAAAAAAAAAAAAAAAAAAGAAGAAGAAAAAACATCAGCTCAATTTTTTTTTTTCTCTTTCGGTTATGGTCTACATTCATCTTTCACTTTATTCATGATAATTCTTTCCTTCTTTATTTTTTTCTTTCACTCTTTTTTTCTCTCATCTCGTTGTCACTCTTCTGGTGTTCTTTCATGTTTCTTGTGTGTAACAAAAATACTTATCCGTTTTTCGAGTTAGGTATTTCCAAAATGCCTGCATCTGATTTTGGTCATTAATAGCTATATTTCTATTACCTATCATGGTCAATTATTTATATATTTTAAGCACTCTCATCAGCGGTTTCTTTCAGTCCATCGCTGGAAACACCCCCCCCCCCCCCCCGCGCGCTCGAAACTTTCGTTCGAAACTAGAAAGTGTAATTTTCAAACTCGATTTTGCGTGACATTTCGAGCATGTCCTTCACAAAATAAACTTGAAAATAAATAAGTAAATAATTATAAAAAACGGGAGGGGGCAGTATTTAAATTATAGGAAAAGGGACTCAGAAAAGAAAATTTTCTCAACTTATGATAGAATGTTGTTTGATTGTTGAAGTGAAGCACATCAGTTGCTTTTTGATCAACTTCACCTCGACACGAAAACAAGAAACTATTTGATCAAATGCACTATTTTAATAAGCAAGGGAACCGCCGAATTTCTGTAGAGAGCGAGGAAAAATATGAGTGTTGCAAAAATTGCAAGCTGAAAATCCGTTATTTTGAACCATCAGCAATCTTTCAGTTATTGCTGTTTGGTGACAAAAATCTGTTTTCAGTCATTCAGTGGAGGACTTTGACCCGATTCGACGCCCATTGCGAGCCCCGGGACAATGATTCAACAAAGAGAATATAATGCAATGACGTTGCTGTCAGATTGGGCTATTGCGTAATACCGTATCAAATGTATTCTTCTTCTACACCTTACGCGGTCTTCTGTTTCCACCAGCTGCAAGCATTAGTATGAACTAACACTTTTCGGAATTGGCAAAAATTTCAAGAACATTTTCATTGTTGGTCCGAGTGGAATATTCCCGAATCCCGATATGAAAAATGGAAAGGGATTTTAGTCAAGCCCCTCATCTATTTATTTGGATGCAACATTGTCTGGAAGACACTGATAACGATTCTCAAGTACCTTATGTATCACTGCGCATTGATGTGCCCTATTTTTATCGAAATTAAAGACGGTACTTTAATCCAAGTGCAGAGGAGACATTCATTTGCATGGTCATTGCAGAACGATGTTTAGGGTGTAGGTAGAACAACCTTGGCCCATTTGCATTTACCTAACCAGCAAGCTATTTATTGACATGGGGTCGGATGGACGCTTCGCTTTGTCACTTATGCATACTTGCAAAAATCACTAAAGATTGAAATGTGTGCAAGGAAACCTTTGTTTACAGAGGCGCAGAGCTGTTTCATTTCAGTTTCTGACTGTGCAGATTCCGACCTTCATCTGATCCCGTGCCTTTATTGCTCGTTATCGTGGAACTTGTATGCAACCGGGCCCCGGAAAATCTTTCGCGGGCCGGATAATTTAAAATATTATTAAAATAATTGGGGGAAATAGGCAAATCTCAGGAAAATTTTATTTTTTTGGTTCCTTTTCGCGACCTTTCACAAAAGTTGATCATCACTCTACACCTACGGTAGGTAGTAATTTATGGGGGGAAAAAAATCGGAAAAATTTGATCGTTCGAAACTTGCAGAAAACCTTGGAAACCAGGCAGAAAACCTGTGCACGTTTCAAGACCTGAAAATATTTAATGAATCAATTTTTGGAAATCAGTGCTCCACACCCATTGATATTTTAATGGGATGTAATTTCTCTCGGATTTTTTTTTTTTATTTTTTTTATTTTTATTTATTTTATTTTTTTTTTTTGGACGAAAGAAAAATGCATCATCGGGCTAAGAATACAGAGCTCTTTTTTAGTCTCAGAACCTGCTTGTTTTGGTTGTATGACCTTGAAATGTCCGCTCCGTAAGAAACCTGAAATCAAACCGTCAATGATTGGTTTGTAATTCTGCATCGGTGTCGTACCAAAAGTAGATATTTAATTTTTAAGAGTCACGGGGGAAACAATCTTAAATATTGCTGATAAGCTAAGCTTATCAAGCACTGTCGCGAGCATTGTCCCTGGGCGGCTGTTTCGGTATCCTTTTTTTTCATATTACCTGATGTAACGTACTATTGTCGAATTTTTTCAATTTTTCGCCTCTCATAGATTAGTGGGAAAAAATTATCCCTGGTTTGGTTTTTTTTTTTTTTTTTTTTTTTTTTTTTTTTTTTTTTTTTTTTAGTTGGATTTTTCCCCAACTTTTAAGAATTGGCATTTTTGTTTCTAATGTGGAGCGGCAAAGGATGTCTTCGAACCGGAAGTAGGTCTTTAAGTAAAGGCTTCGTTTTTTGCTGCCCCTTATCAGAACTTTTGATTTTCTAAACTAACTTGCTAAGTAATTAACTCGTTTCAGCAATCCCTGAAAGCCAGTCCCCTGTTGCTGTTGATATCACACGTGGGGCTATTAGTTTTATTTTTTTGCCAGTCGACTGCGCGTCATTCCAGTTTGGTCGCCCATCTTTTTCAGTGTCTAATTATCCAACGAATTTTCTTTTCTTGGCTGCAGTGTAAGTGTGTAAGTTTGCAAATAGTATCGGTCGGTCCGATTCATGCAAAACCTTTACCAATCTTACCATCGAATTGATAATAAACGGCGTGTGGCTTCCTTTGCACCCGACCAAGTTTCATTTGTGACGCTTTTTAATTTGTCCAAAAAAGGCCTGCATGAGAAGCAAATCTCACATAGGCTAAGTACACCTTCACCAATTGGGTCGATAGTGCGATTTTTTAAGAATTGAACTGATAATGTTTAAAAATCTACACTTACACTGCAGCCAAGAAAAGAAAATTCTGCGGAGATCCCCCCCCCCCCCCCCCCCGACCGTAAGGGCGCTAAGGCCATGGTCCTGGCTGCCCGTGGGTAATTACGGTGCTATACCAAGGAATGTAGCCGATTTTAGACCCAAATAAAGCTATAACCGGTCGCGGTGGCGAGAGAATTGAAACTGAACGCTAACGAATCACTTTATCTTTTTTTAAGTTTTTCTTGATCAACGTTGAGTTTTGCGGAGGCAAGGAAAGAAGGCGTCACTGTTGTGAATGTGAATTAATCAATCACTTTACACAGCAGTTTCCCTTTCAATCTCTTGAAAACGCCAAATGCGAGCTCCTGACAATAAAATTGCGTGTGAAGGTGTACTAAACCCCATTCAAAAAGCCAGACATGCAACTTGTGAAGTGGCGGCGCGGACTAGTTGAACGGTCCGATTGTTGCTATGACAGTTCCAACTTTGTTCCAACTCCGAAACCTCAAGTGTTTTCCATAAGATACCAAGATGTATGGAAACAGGTGTGGCTACGATCTCCCCAATCAATCACAGGCCAAGTGTCATTTAGCGTTTACGGGTCTGTGTAATTGGTTTCGATTGTGGAGAATCGATTTTTTTGTGCTTTTTGAAGGGAGTACTACCCGGGCGTCTTGTGACGAAAGTAGAAGCAAAGCAACCGACTGTGGACAGCTTGACACTGAACTTCCGCGATCCTAGATTTCCTGTTAGTACCCACGCTGCGCCGGTTGTCAGTGGTGAATTTGGGGGGGGGGGCAAGAAGCACCAAATTCCGCCTTTTTTCAACAGAGATTAGCCCACAATGGGGCTATTGCACACTTTTGCTATAAGCTATTTAATAGTCGATTGAGGCGTAAAAACCTCAAAAAATAACGATGGCGGCACTAAAAACTTCCAAAATCCACTCCTAAACTCAATAAACGCAGTTATTTGCGCGAGCGTAATGGTGGCCGAAGGCACTAACAATGGTAGATTCCTATCTTAATTTCGTCACTCTTTCTATGTTGACAAGGATGATTCACAGAGTAATTAGTCATCAGAGTGATGATCCACATCCGATGAATGGTGCCGCAACATCTAGTGACACCGGTGTCAAATGAAAGTAGTCTCTTATTGGTCACTTCTTAATGGAGTTTCAGAATTGTTAGATGGGAATCTCCCATTGTTAGTGCCTTCGGCCACCATTACGCTCGCGCAAATAACTGCGTTTATTGAGTTTAGGATTGGATTTTGGAAGTTTTTAGTGCCGCCATCGTTATTTTTTGAGGTTTTTACGCCATAATCGACTATTAAATCGCTTATACAAAAAGTGTGCGATAGCCCCATTGCTTCCTGTGATGCTTCGGATTATAAATTTTATAGGGGTGCTCCCTAGGAAAAACTTTCTGGGTCCGCCACTGTCAGTTTCCATACTTCTTGATAATGTCCGGAGGCACAAGGCGCAGTGTCCGGTGAGCCGAATTTGCGTTTCCCGCTCAGTGGCTCTATAGAAATCCGAAATCCTTTTAACGAATGGCTAACTTGGCTCCTCGCCAAACCCATTTTCAATAACGTGATTTTGATAGGATGTAGTAAAAGTTTTAAAGTGGAACGGCTGGCAGCCCGCCGCGCTGTTAAGTGGGTCGACTTTAGTGTTGGAGCATGCTCTCTGGCAACATCGTATTTTTTCCATTTACACTGAAGGAAAACGTCGAATTAAGGCTGCTCACTGCACATCCATTGATTCGATATTTTTCATTGGTTTAATTGGACAAACTGCGACGTCACCAGATTGCTGTTTTAGCCACTGTTTGACTCTGTCAGACCCACCAGGCCTCAGACTGGGAAGACAAAGAAGCCTACTCGTAAAATCGTCCCATTTTTTGTTGGGCTCCCTTCGAGGTTTCGGAAACTCTTTATTTTAGTACAAAATATCAGTGACTTCGTCGGGCATTTTATGTGCATCCTGTACTTGCTTCTCACGACAATATTCCACCCCTGAAGAAAGTTGTACTACTTTTTCGTTGTGCGCTCGTCAAGATGAAGAATAACAAATATTTAAAAAAAAAAAAAAAAAAAAAAAAAAAAAAAAAAAAAAAAAAAACCTAGCATTAAAACAAAAATGAAACAAAAAACATGTACGATGTACAGGATTTCAAAGAAAACAAGTTTCGCTAAATTTTTTGAAAAACGCTAATACAAGGGTTTAATTAGTTTAAGGATGACACATTTCACCCACCTATAAAAAATTGAAGATGCCCAGGTATGAAGCAAGACTTTGGCATCATTTTAAAAATAGCTGTGCAATCTTGCCAAAATCTTGCTAGAAAATACCCGAAAAAATTGTTTTGAGGAAATTTTAAAATTTTTTGAAAATAATTGTTTAAAAAGGTTAAAAACTAGATTTTTAGAAAATATTTCAGAAACATTCCTGTAGATTTTTAAAAGTAAAGTTTTTAAAATTGTCAGTCAAATTCCAAAAATATTATTTCGGCAAACGTTTATCATGAGCATTCGCATATTTCAAAAATATTTTTGAAAGATTTTCGGCAATACTCAGACGGGATTTTTAATATATTTTTACAAATTGTCTCTCATATCAAAGCGTGTTTTAGCATTTTCGAAATTCGAAATTGTTTTCGTGATAATTTTGTTAGTGGGTACTTGTTTCTTTAAATACCCTTCATTTATATTTATAAGGAAAATATTAATCATTCGATAGCTTCGTCGGCCGATAGATTTACAGCTGACGATGACCGCAGGCAGTGGTGTACGGAGGATTTTTCTTGGGAGGGGTTCGCACTGAGCGTTTGACTGAAAATTCCCCTCCATTGGAGCGTTCCCCTCCACCCCCAAAAATCGGAGGTCTAGGGGGAGGGCTTTGCCCCCCCCCCCCCCCCCCCCCCCCCCCCCCGCGTACGCCACCGACCGCAGGTATCAGGATTTTCGATCGCTCAATATCGATTTCTACTACCGCGTTTTTCATCGGACAGTGAGAAGTATTTAGGGAGATTTACCCAATACATTTCCCGCAAATTTATCAAAGAGGAGAAAGGAAGGGGGACAGAAAGCTTGTCACCAGCTCATTACTGAACACTATACACTTTTCGTTTCATAGCCCGCGCAAACTGCATGCAAACTCATGTAACGCCCACTGGCAGCGCCCCATAGAGGTTGGCAAAAATACTATCGATACTTTTTATTATCTTAATGTGGCAACTAATACTTGAATACTTCCGAAACCTCTTTTAAACTTTATCTTATTTTCTTTAAGACTGCGTGAACTTGCTTTGTTTCTCTAAAACATTTACACTGTCCAAATTTAAGTGCAGGAAAGCTCATAAATGTTAAAATCGATCGATGTTTTCGACAGTCGATGGTTTATGAGCTCAGCGCCAGGGCTGGTCCCCCGGGGGGGGGGGGGGGCGGCTCGGCGACCGCCTGAGGGTGCGCAACGTTCTGAGGGGCCCGGGCGCCTGAGAAATAAATGTATTGATTTCAATGGAGATTTCCAAGCGCAATGATTCTACACATGATTCAAATCCTTACTTGTGAAAGTCAAACAGCAAGGACAGCTGTACCTGCGTTTGTGAATTTACGCAAGAATTTTCAATGTTTTTTTTTTTTTTTTCTGTTTGAAAGGAAAATTGGGAAAAATCGATACATTTTTACGATCACATTTTTTGGAAAACACCCCTTATAACAGCTTAAAATGCGATTACGGCAAATAAAAATTTTCAAGGGGAAGATCCCCGGACCCCCTATATTCGGGGTGGGGTTCCCATTGGGGCATACGTTATTAGGGGCGCCGTCCAGAAATTTGCCTGAAGGCGTCAGATAGGCTCGAGCCGGCGCGGCGCTGTATCTAACGGAGGTTCCTCAATAAAGTCGGATTTATTCTTAAACTTAACGGAATGGAAAAAGTCAATCCTTCCGTTCAAAAAAAAAAAAAAAAAAAAAAAAAAAAAACACTTATTGGTGTGACCGCAAAAAGAGAATAACCGATAGGAGACGACGGGTAGAAAGCATTATAACTCACGTCGTCGGTGAGAACGTTTCGGTTCAAATCGTAGCCATTATCACTTCAAAATAAATTTATTAAAATGGAAACCAAAATAAATATATTAAATTGGAAACAATGGAAAATAAATGTCAACCGTGGAGGGATCCGCTCTTCTTTACAAACGAGTGTAAACCAAGATTGATATTTGTTTTGATTGTATAGGTTTTGCCAATTTTGACATTGCGAAAGAATATTGATAGTTTTATCGTCCCAAACAGCCCCACTCTACTGCACAGCGGAAACAATAGCCAGACATTTCAAGGGAAGGTTTTTTTTTTCTTTTTTTTTGGATAATTATCGGTACCTATTCTTTTCAATTTTCCCGGTATTATTATTATTTTTTTTTTTTTTTTTTTTTTGTCATGAAGGTCAGTTTTGTGATAGTAAAGGCTCGGTAGAGGGGGCGGGGGTGGTGGCATGGATTTTTAAGGAAAAGGGGGATTCTCCCATGTGCTGTTTCCTTAAAATCTCTATCCGCCAATTCTCAGGTTCTTGTAGAACGAAGAGGTCGAAAATCGCAGAATAGGGACGGATGAAAGTTGTTAGAAAGGAGTGATGTCGCAAACACGCAGGTTTTTCCATAAACGGACATTTGGAACACTGGTTACCCCGTATTGGACCATCCCAACAGTATCAACCACTCTATTGCAAGAAGCTGTTCGGATTTATTTTTAGGTATTTTTCTGAACAGAATTTGACGCATATTTTTTGTTTTTGACAGTTGATTTATTGAGCGTTCTCTGTTCTCTGCATCAGGTTCTTTGTTTTGGTATCAATGATGCACGATGCACGTGTCATCACATTTTTGCTTGTGGTTACCGCTGAATCGCTTGAATCTGTTGTGCTTTAGATTTTACTCTTTCGGATTTTGTTTTTCCGAAGATTCACATAGTTTCGAGTTATTTGTTCTATTCATACCTAAACGCTTATTTTCAGATTTTTCTTATGTTTTCCGAAATTAATCTGATGCTTGTTTTTGGTATCGAAATCTGGATCTATAATCAAGTTAACATCTTATCTAGTTGTAACTTACCGGAAAGTAGTACAAATTGTTCGCAAAGGGTATATTGCAATCTTTTGCTACAGTCAAGGCTGGCCGAGCCTACCTTGCGCCCTCAAGCGAGTTTCTGGACAGCGCCCCTAATAATTCGTACGCCCCAAGGGGGGGGGGGGGGGGGTCTGGTCCGGAGGGACACCCCCTAGAATACAGTAGAGTCCCTATATACTATGAGAGTTGCGGCAATGTTGAATCCATTTCTGATTGGCTCTCAGATTTAGGCTGTCAAGAAAGCTCCAAGAGGCAAATGCAAATGGCGGAGGGTTTGTTTACTTTTCGCGTACTAGCTTTCATTACACATTTGAAGTAACAGTGACCGCAGTGATTATTGTTAATTTTTCTTCTACTTGAATGTTATTCTTAAAGAACATTATCTCTTTCAATAACGACCGTTATTGTCGAGAATCTGAACCTAACCTATAAGAGATCGAAAAAGCGGCAACAGCGCAGAGGCAAATGTCCATCCGCCATTTGCAATTTGCTTCTCGGAGGCTACATTGATCCGCTTCTTCTTCTTCATTTTAAGAGACTTGACGCGCGCAACTCTCACAGTATATAGGGATGACTCTAGAATACAGAGGGTCCGGAGGTCTTCCCCCGGAAAATGTTGAGAATTTTAATTTGCCGTGATCGAATTTTAACCCTCTAAGGGGCAGGTTATTTCAAAAGGACGCCACTCTTCCGTTTATAAAGGGAAGGTAGTTAACTGTTCGTACTCGGGGGAGTTGAAATTGTCTATACGATATATTGAAGGCGCCCGAAGACATCCTATATTGTACATGTTTTCATCAATAATCGCGTTTATCCGGAATGAAGACTGGAACAATGTGAAGTAGACAAGAGAAGAAAAACGAGTATACTCGGGCTTGGCCCTTAAAGGGTTAAGAGGTGCTTTCTAAAAACTTTGTTCGTAAAAATGTATCAATTTTTCTTTTCCTTTCATAAAGAACAAAATATTGACAATTCTTGCTTAAAAACACAGACGTAGCTGTCCTTTCTGTTTGACTTTCACAAGTAAGGATTTGAATCATGTGTAGCCCATGTTTGTGCTTGAAAATATTCAATATTGTAAAAACATTTATTTCTCAGGCGCTCCTCAGAACGTTGCGCCCTCAGGAGGTCGCCTAGTCTCGCCACCCCCTTGAGCTTGGGCCAGCCCCGGCTATCCTGTAATAAAGAGAGTCGAGCCCCTTGTAAAATCGCGTTGAAATCTCATTGAAAGCATCGAAAAGTTTGGAAACCCTAACCAACGCAATAAATGTGTTAAACGAAATTCAAAGATGGCGGTCGAATGAGCGGGTCACAATGGGGGAGTCCCACCTAACTCCAGCTTTCTCTATGATGAATCACTTTTCTCAGCTCAGATAGCTGCGAACAGGTGGAACTCGCCCATTGTTACCCGCTCATTCGACCGCCATCTTTGAATTTTGTTTAACGCATTTATTGAGCATGTGAGTGGATTTTGAGACTTTTGGATGCTTTCAATCTGATTTGTACACGATTTTACAAAAAAAAAATTGAACCACCATAACGTTGTAGCAAAACTTTGCAACAAACATCATGGGCATCAGAAGTGTCAAAACAATAGAGGGTTTTAGTAATAGCGGCAGCCGGTGATGAGCATTCCAAACAAACACAGTTTGTCTCTCTCGCTCTCAAGTAACCCCCATGGACTGCCATCTCACTTAAACTTCAAAAATCGTGTATTGAGACATCTTTCGTGAAATTTTTTGGCTGAAACGAATTCCTCGAGGTATTTTAACATGACTCCAATCATAATATATCGTAAAACAATTTCGAGACTAGAAAGAGATGGGTATACATGGGGGTCACGAGAGAGTGAGTGAGATAGTTTGGAACGCTACACGAGTTTTATTTTAACCGATTGCGTCCGATGAGTGCATTGTTGTGGTTGTTGGCTCACCGTTGACTCCGCACTAAAACCGTCTATGCACGTTTGACGGTCAAAGATTGTGGAAATGGGGCTCTTGCAAACTTTTGCTGTGAGCAAATGAATAGTCCATTCTGATGTAAAAACCAGCAAAAATCACGAAAAGCACACTGAGAAAGTTTAAAATTCAGTAATTAACCTACATAACTATATAAATGGCAAGATCGTAATGGCGGTTCGACGCAGGTATCATGGGAGATTCCTATCTAATATGCCACCTTCTCTTTGGAAACACAGAGGTATGTCTCAATTTAGATAGGAATCTCCCATGATACCTGCATCGAACCGCCATTAAGCTCGATTCTGAGAGTGAGTTTCGTGATTTTTTAGTGTACTCATCGTCATTTTTGCAGGTTTTTATGCAAGAATCAACTCTTCAATCCCGTGTAGCAAAAGTTCGAAAGAGCCCCATTGGGAACCGGAGTCACCGGCCCACATTGTGGTCAACGGTCAATGAGAGTTGGGCAAATGGGACTCGAGAATCAAGGTTGAACAGTCGATTTAATTTTGAAATCGAACTGACATGACTCTCCGATTACATTTTGTAATTGGATACGAAAAGTTTTCAATTGGTAACCCGTTATTAAAATGTGATCCGGAACTATTTTTCAAAAATCAAGGGTAATTTCATCGTTCGGTGACACTACAAATTAAACGAAAATGATATTTGACTTTTGAAAATAAGTGTGCACTACACTTATATTGGAGTTTCAAAACTTTCGTACTTCCGGTCACAAAATGATATCGGATAGAAAGATCGATTACAAAATGCAATCGGAGAGTCAGTTCGATTACCTACAAAAAGTAATCGGCAGTCAACTTTTCCATTCGAGTTCCATCTGCCCAAATTTTCTTCTAGTTTTTAACGTGTGCTCTGTCGATACTCGGTTTGCGGTTTATGATCGAATGAAAAATTTCGAAGTCTTTGATCGTACCTACATTATACTTACAAGCCTAGGACCAGGGAGGTTGGACACGTTTCCGTCATTTTAACCCGTGTGTAGAAAAAGCTCCAACTCATTTCCGCCGTAGTGTTATCGCCTCGGCATAGTGATGATCGAGGAAGTAGCGATCGTGCTCCGGATTCCGTAACTTTTCTACATTGTTTCTTGTTGAGCGTTTTTGTCCAATAAGGACACACTCGGTGTTGCTCACGTCCGTGAAGTTGGCCCCCCAACATTAAAATTTTTCAATTTTTTTTTGCTCAAAAATTTGCTATCGATTTGCTATTCTTTGCTATACCTTTCAAAATTTTGCTATCCTCACCCAAATTTTGCTACAGTCAATTTTTGTTTGGGGGGGCCAGCATCACGCCAGCCCCCCAACCTCGAGCTACGGACTTCCGGAATGACTCAAAAAATTCCTCTCACTTGCTATTTTTTGGCGTCTTTTTCAGAATTTTTGCTATCCCCCTCATTTTTTTTATAAATGGCCTCCAAAGTTGGGGGGGCCAACTTCACGCTAGCCCCCACTTCGAGCTACGGACTTCCGGAATGGCTCAAAAAGTTCCTCTCACTTGCTATTTTTTGGCGTCTTTTTCAGAATTTTTGCTATCCCCCTCAATTTCCCATAAATGGCCTCCAAAGTTGGGAGGGGGGCAACTTCACGCTAGCCCCCACTTCGAGCTACGGACTTCCGGAATGGCTCAAAAAGTTCCTCTCACTTGCTTTTTTTGGCGTCTTTTTCAGAATTTTTGCTACCCCCCTCAATTTTATATAAATGGACTCCATAGGTAGGGAGGCCAACATCACATCAGCCCCCACCTCGAGCTAGGCCATTTATGGGAAATTGAGGGGGATAGCAAAAATTCTGAAAAAGACGCCAAAAAATAGCAAGTGAGAGGAACTTTTTGAGCCATTCCGGAAGTCCGTAGCTCGAAGTGGGGGCTAGCGTGAAGTTGGCCCCCCCAACTTTGGAGGCCATTTATAAAAAAATGAGGGGGATAGCAAAAATTCTGAAAAAGACGCCAAAAAATAGCAAGTGAGAGGAATTTTTTGAGTCATTCCGGAAGTCCGTAGCTCGAGGTTGGGGGGCTGGCGTGATGCTGGCCCCCCCAAACAAAAATTGACTGTAGCAAAATTTGGGTGAGGATAGCAAAATTTTGAAAGGTATAGCAAAGAATAGCAAATCGATAGCAAATTTTTGAGCAAAAAAAAATTGAAAAATTTTAATGTTGGGGGGCCAACTTCACGGACGTGTCTTGCTCATCTGGGGAGTACTTTCAGAAATTCAGACTCATGTATACGGAACAGAAAGTATTCTTTTGATTTCTAGATTCTCTAGAATGCGTCCATAATTTATTTTACACATATCTATATATGTCTTGAATCACCCTGTAAATTCAAAAATCGAAAAACGCACAAATAGACAGGCACGAGTTATTCGGTGAATGATCATCGCGAACGAGGTGAGAGAGGGGCAGGGGGTGGCGAACTTGGGATATTCGCCCCCGGTGACTCCTTTTTCTATTTCCTCTCTTTTCCTTTTCTTCCCCCTCTTTCCCCCTTTTGACCTTAAGGAGGGGGGGGGGTCGGGGTCGCCCCCTGTATTCTAATGGATCATAGTGTTCGTGGCTGTTGGGGGCTTTGGACTTAGCCTGATAGCCTATTTTTGCATTTTCCCAGTAGCATCGACAGCGACCATAAACGACTTTTGATGACATTAGAGAAATACGAAAACTTGGTTTTATGGCTGTAGAAACCATCATATCGCCTCAGAATCATCGATCGGAAAAGCATAATTTTCAACGCACTGTAAACATAGGTATTAAAGAAAAATCGATATTGAATCTAAATGGCAGTAAATTTTACACGAAAAGCCTAGTCGGGGACGAGATTGAAGAAAGATATACCGTTTTAGTGGCTACCGCCACTTATAATATCGGCAGTGATATCGGCTCTAGCACCTCTGGCGCCCATGGGCAAGACACCCCCCCCCCCCCCCCCCCAAAGCCGGCACTGGATATCGGCATCATCAGTGATGCCTTAACAAATGAAGTACCCACGACCTAGGTTTGTGTTCGCTAAATTGAAATACATCGTTTGATTTTGATGTTTGAGCGTAAAATTAGATCTAAATTTCCTCTGAAATCCTGAAAATTCCTGCGTTCCTGCGTCATCCTCAGTGGCGCGCAGTTCAAAATCACTACAGCCAAGATGGCCGACAAAAGAAGAAAACTTATAGACTCTTTCCAGAAAATATCGGGCTGTTTCCTGCTTTTCTGGAGAGGAAAGCCCGATGTTTTCTGGAAAGAGTATAAGTTGTCTTATTTTGTCGGTCATCTTGGCTGTAGTGATTTTGAGCTGCGCGCCACTGAGGATGACGCGGGAAGCGAGTCGAGCATACCTGTTGAATACAAGAACCTTGGCGTCAACCCATGTCTTTGGTCAACCCTGTGTTTTTCGAGGTTATATTTACATAACCTCGAAAAACACACATCAAAATGTTGAGAAATGAGTAGGCAAGATTGCCAGTTGGTGCTGGTAATTCCAAATCTTGTTTCCACTGGCTCTTGTGATGGGAGTTTCCGCTATGATAAGTGATAATAATATTCAGTGATTCAGTGATTTTAGTGTTGATTTTTTCACGCAGAAACCATGTTAATTTGCTCATTTGAAGCGCTAGAATGAATAATTTCACACGAGTCTAGGTTGTACCGCAATAAACAGTTCATAATCTTGATTTTTATCGGTAAAAATTATGCCCGGGAAATTAAAATTTTGATTTTCTGTGCGTCACCCGTCACGTCGAGGAGCCTGTATAAACATGAGTGTGACCAAAACTGCGCACGAACATATAGATATAAGTTTTCCGAATACTTTTCATCTACCACGAGGTCGTCTGTCACTCCACGAGATGATTCGAGGAATTCGAGGTTTAGAATCCAAATTTTCAGGATTTCAGAGGAAATTTAGATCTAATTTTACGCTCAAACATCAAAATCAAAGGATGTATATCGATACAAACAGTAAGTATGCTAAAATGTTACGAAATAAGCAGAAACAATTAATTTCGGAAACCCCCCTAATGGCGTCCAATATAGAATTGGACGCCATTAGGGGGTATCCGAAATTCAATAGTTTCTCGCTTATTTCGTAACATTTTAGCATACTGTTTGCAAGGCGGATCCTCAGCGTTTAGTTCCATATTCTGCCACCAGAAAAAAATACATTCTTTAAATGGAAAAAAATAATGGCAAACGCAAATAAATGAAAAAAAAGGCTTCGATAGAGCCTCGGAAGCAATCTAAGGAACATTTTAGTGCAAACAGTATGCTAAAATGTTACGAAATAAGCGAGAAACTATTGAATTTCGGATACCCCCTAATGGCGTCCAATTCTATATTGGACGCCATTAGGGGGGTTTCCGAAATTAATTGTTTCTGCTTATTTCGTAACATTTTAGCATACTTACTGTTTGTACTATAATGTTCCTTAGATTGCTTCCGAGGCTCTATCGAAGCCTTTTTTTTTCATTTATTTGCGTTTGCCATTATTTTTTTCCATTTAAAGAACGTATTTTTTTCTGGTGGCAGAATATGGAACTAAACGCTGAGGATCCGACTTGACAGGTATCCTCGGCTCGCTTCCTGCGTCATCCTCAGTGGCGCGCAGTTCAAAATCACTACAGCCAAGATGGCTGACAAAAGAAGAAAACTTATAGACTCTTTAATTCCAGAAAATATCGGGCTGTTTCCTGCTTTTCTGGAGAGGGAAGCCCGATGTTTTCTGGAAAGAGTTCTGTAATCTGTGCTAAAATATTTTAAAGCAAAAAAGAACGACTATTTATGTCCGGAAAAGTTCATGTTTTGATCCAGTGTGCCATCGCCGCAAGTTTCCAAGCTACGAAAATTGTATTTTGCGTCGGCAAACTTGTAAAGTTTGTTTGCTTCGGATTTTTTTCATTTTTTTTTTTTTTTTTCCCCTTTTCTTCTTCTTCTTCTTCTTCTTCTTCTTCTTCTTCTTCTTCTTCAAATGATAAAAATTTGACGGCAAGATTAATTTAAACATTTAGAGACCATACTATGCTACATCCCCGATAAAAAAAAAGACTCGACTAGTAAGTAAAAGCTTTAAGATAATGCCCGAAAAACTAGGAGGCTGATTATTAAATTTAACTGTCATTTACCGTATTTTTCCGAATGTTCTGATCCACCGATTTCGAGTTTTATTACTCGACCTGACGGTTTTCAGGACTCATACTTGTTTCCAACCAATCAATTCATCGGACCAAGAATGCACGCTGGATTATTCGCGAAAATAGGTTTATGATCTTTGATTCAATTTGGCACCGGTATCCTTATTGCTGATGTTTTTTTTTTTTTTTTTTTTTTTTTTTTTAAGTGTGCTTAATTTAATCTATTCTGGATCCGACTGATCTTCGCATTTAACTTACACGCAAGCTAAGCGCGTAAAAAGACTTCATTTTCACCTTAAGCTTTCGACGGGGAATTGGATTTAATCTAACGTCATCAAAGTGCGTGGTTTTTGCGAATCGTGGTTATTTGTTTGTCAATTTGTCGTCCGTTTCGATTTGCGATTAACGTCATCAACGAGCGGAGCTCATGATTACATATTCGTGTATGATTAATTGCTGAGTTATATACGGAAAACCATGTTAATTTTTGCCGTCTATTTATTTATTTACTCTTTTTTACGTTGTGCCGGAAGATTTTTTTTTAATTTTTTGCATTTACCACGCCACGCGTCCTCGTCCTCTTTTGGTGTATTTATACCCCGTCTCTCCCCCTTCTCTCTGTCTCTAAATTACTGTGGGAAAGTTAACATTCTCTTACAAGCAGGATGCGGTGATGTCTCGAACAATCTGGCAAAGCTACATTTATCTATTTGAACCTACATGGAATATTGCTTTCAGGGAGTGCGCACTGTGCACCCTTAATTAACGGTTCAACATTTTGTATGCGTTTAAATGGACCTAATACAGCGTTGCCAGATTGCACGCGACGTCACTAGCAGAATCGGTTGCCCTCGAGTCCCTGGGTCTCTCGATGTAGTCTCAAAGACTTGGCTCTATCGGTCAGATCAGTATCAGCTACAGCTAGCTGATATTGGTCAGACTGGGTGCCCCGCTGGGACGAAGAAAATGTAAATTAAATTGGGGGAGCGCGATTAAGCAGCTTTTAGTTTTTAACTGTATGAAATGGAAATATTGCGGCGCTATTGTACTGATCTGTTATTGTATGCACCTCGGTCGACCTCATAAAGTGTTAGTAAAATAGTAATCGATGTCACGAAAGTTTTTTCATTCTTGTTTATTCAACGCATTATGCATACTTATTTACATTCATTCTGCCGCCCCGTTAATGGTCTCTAGTTACTTACACGAGTCTGCAATTAATTTACTCACATCCGAAAATCAACGTCAGTCTGTCGCCCCATTAAATATTCAGGTGGTACCTAGTTAAAGTACCTGTAGTCTTAGATCACTAAGGTGAGGGTAAAGTCCATGTATCGGTGTTTTCCATGAATATCCTGGGCCAGAATATTTAATACGGTACGGACGGCCCTCGGATCAACGTAAAGTCTGGCACGAGTTGTGTCTCCACCAATCAACAACGAGGATACCCAACTTAAAATGGCGTCGAGGACCGTTCCACTTTGGTCCGGTGGGGTTCGTCCTACGGAATTTTTGAGGTACTTAGCCCCCTCTCACCGGAGGAGCCAAACCGTTACTAAATTGTGGGGGTTCAGAAACCGAACTTTGACCAAGTTTGTGTCAAATCCGTATCTAACATATGTGTAAGATGAAAATGACTTGCTTCTCACAGTATTTTAGACTCCTAGTTTTTTAAATGTCAACTTTGATATTTCAGAATGATATCTACCCTCGGGTAGATATGTTTTATAATTAACTGTATGCCCTTTTAAACGATGTATTTTAAGGTAGGGGTTGCCGTTTGAAATTTGCAAGATAGCCCCCTCCCTTGGCAGAGGATGGGGGGGGGGGGGGGTTCGGACCCTCTGGAAAAAACCAAACAAAAACAAAAAAAACTTTCATCCAAAATAATGAAGTTTGGTCCAAACCGCAACTTTTTATCTCAACTCATTCTAAAGTTGGAGGGAGGGGGAAAATAAACTTTTGTTACACCCTGAATAGTGTATATTGTCTCAGGCGCCAGCAAATTAACACCTAATTAGGCACCTTTCTAAATAAAAAATCGATAAATGGTAACGTGGCGGAGTTCGGTTCGAGCCGTTCGAGGGAAATGTCGACCAAGGTAACAACGTTCGCTGGTTCGAGCGACATGATCTCCGATCAGGATTAGATCGAGCTAATCAGTCGGCGTACCGACTGTTGTCACCGTCTTACCTGTTACCGGAGTAATGGCTCCTTCTTTATTTTCCACCTGTGTCTCCTGAAGGCTTTTTCCTTACATTTTATTTTTTTGTATTATTGTTTTTAATAACAATTTTTGCTGAGCAAAGTGTATCCATGCAGATGCGCTTTCAGCGTGAAATTCTGATGAATTTTAAGTTCTCAAAAACATGCGGATAGTTTCTCATTAATTTTTTCGGGCCACGATTTCTTGAGAATGGCATGCTAAGAGTGAATATGCATAAACTCTGCAGGCCAGGGGCGGCTCACGCAATTTGGCAACAATGTCATCCCTCCATTTAATTGTATGTAAAATAATCGATTCGAAAGTGAAGCAGCGCTTCACCAACAATCGATTGTCAAACATAGATTCAAATGGAGCGAAGACATTGTTGCCAAATAGCACAAGCCGCCACTGCTGCAGGCTCTGCTAAAAAAAAAAAAAAAAAAAAAAAAAAAAAAAAACGCCCTTGTGTGTTGTGCGTACGAAACGTTTTTAAAAGGCACTCAGGAGAAGTAGGTGGAAAAGTTTGAAGTTTAATCATTCAATTGAGAATTACTAATACCGATCTCTTGATAGTGACCATTTTATTACCGGGTGGATACTCCGGGTGAAAAAATTGAACACTTGGCTTGCGAATGGCCAAAAAAGAGCCTGTATCGAATGTGGAATGTTTTGACTTTGCCTGTCGCGTCGCAGATGTTTCCTGGAAATATTCTTACGCAATCACAGGGAATTTGAGAATCGAAAATATGTCAGGTGCGACTCGTGGTGTAATGTAATGTTCAGGTGAGAGCACTTATAAATCTGCGCAGCCATGTCGGCACGCAGCCGCAGGCCGTGACGTCAACTGGTAACACCAAAAAACGCGTGCAGTTAATTTATTCCAAAAGTATTCGGCGGTGGGCTTTGAAACTGCACCGAATCCAAATTTCGAGGAAAATCTACCTGGTTTTTCAGTTTTATACGAGGGGCAAAGGGCAGTCGCATCGCGTGAAATCTGACAACGCCGTATTTTATCCATTTAAACGCACGGCAAAGGTCAAACAAAACAAAAAACGTGTGCAGTGTCCTTCTTTTATTCCAAAAGTATCCTGCGGCGGGCTTTGAAAACTGCACCTGACCGAGTCTGAATTTCGAGAAAAATCTACCTGGTTTTTCAGTTTTATTCGAGAAGCCAAGGGCAGTCGCGTCGCGCGTAAGCTGACAACGCCGTATTTTTTCCATAAAAACGCACGTGAAAGGTCGAACTATTGGAGGTGCACAGTTTATTCCCTCACAATCCTCGCATCGATGCTTATTATTAGTTTGGATTTAACTCGACGAATTGCAGCGTTGCCCGATTGTACGCGACGCGCCGCTACTGGCGAAGGGTATCTAGGATATTTTTCTCAGAGGGAGACCACCCCCCCCCCCCCATTGCTCTCGCAGAATTTTCGATATCTTACTGCCAGTCGAATCGGTCAGGCTCAGGTTGATGGCTTCTGTTCAAACCTCTCTCTGACCTTCTGTCGTGAATATTATTTTATTATCATTTTCAAATTGCCCCCTCCTCCTCCCTCCTCCTCCCTCATCAACCTTCCTGCTTTCCTGTCACCAGCACCCGCGCCGACCGCGTCGCTGCACCTTCGCCGTCTTCTGTCGCCGCGTCGATACCTCCTCCGTCTCTCCCACCAGAGATATTTTTTTATCCCCCTTCCTTTTTCATCTCCTTTCATTCCCCTCTGCTCATTTCCCCTAATCCGTCTAGAATGCATTGTGCGCGCCACAGTACCACCCCCTCTTTTCTTTGTATCTTTTTTTGTTTTGTTTTTGTTTTTTCTTTTCTTCATAACTGGAAGTCACAGGCACATCACTCGCGTGGACTTTGAAAGTTTGAAATTGAAAAGTTTAGTATGCCGTCGTTGTCAAGTATGAACAAGCCAAGACGCCTCATCCTCATTCTCTCCCTTTCTTCCCGAAAATAATGCCTACATTTTGTCTCCAACCATTATTGATTCGTTTAGGGTCAATTGGTCAAGCGTCGTGCTAATATTATGCAACCGTTTTAAGAACCTATAAAGCTCCATCTGTGCAATGTCAATGACCTGTTGAGCTTGATTTTTATTATTTTTCCAAGTCTTGCATTTTCTACTTCCAAATTTCGATGGTTCACTTTCAGGCCGGATCGCAAGGGCTTAATTTTGACACTTTTTTCTGGGGCGAAAAATATCTCTTAAATTTTGTCTGCGCCCATTCGATTTGGCAACATCAATTACCATTTATAAGCACTAGATATCGGTTAAATCTGATCATCTTGTTGAAAATTTTGAAAAGTTTTGTGCGTGATTCATAAGGGGGAAAAGAACCTGCTGTGACATTTTTACCGTCTAAACGGATGTATAAAAACCTCATTTTAAATACGATTCGCATCTTGGAGCCGCATAACTTTTAAATAAAATGCACTCTCCGACTTGCTCTGTTTAAACGATTTTCGTTTTGATCACGTACCACACGTATTATTTAAACTTGAAAAACCAGCTTTCCTACGTTCAAAAAATTGGTAAAATTGCTATTCACTGGTCAAGAATTTCTTAAAAATATATCAAATATATACGCTAGTGAAGAGCTCTCTTCGTTATCTGTGTTTTTCTGAAAAGTTTAAATCATTTTATAATTTTCTTTAAAAGTGACAAAGCATTTACTTAAAATTTTCGAGTTTGTCTGATTCTGAGTCTCGGGCACTCAATGGACACTCGTCAGTTTAAATGTTGCTAATTTCCAAAAGTCCTACATGCACAAAATTTCTTCATTTCCAAAGGAGCTGTGAAATCTCGTAAGCCCACTTCTTAAGAACCCTATAATAGGGCAGTTGCAAGGGTCTGAGATTCTGTGTTTTTTATAAAAAAAAAAATGTGTGTACTTGATGAGCTGAGAACAATGGTGCCTTTGGTTTTTTCCTGAGTGTCTCGGTTTTGGAGATACACACGTGTAAAGTTGCAAAAAATTGTGCGCGTAGTGACGTCACTGCGCGGAGTTCCCATTTAAAACAATGTATTTTGGGCCAAAATCTCATCTCCGGAACAATGGGACTTTATCAGAAACCAAAGGCATCCTCGTTCTCAGCTCATCAAGTGCTAGGTATCACTTTCTTCATGAAAAACACGGAATTTCAGACCCTTGCAACTGCCCCATTATGGGTGTTAGATTTACCTCTTTTGTGTGATTCGTGGTAGTGTTGTGCCGAAGAAATCAATACCTACTGTCTGTAAATATTACCCACGAGGTTACACCGAGGAAATTTCAGTCACACTTTCAGTTCTTTTAGGTAAACACATTTGTTTCGAGCTGTGACGGCAGTTACAGTTTGCCACTTTTCCTCGTTTGCTACTTACCAACAATTTCGTGCCAGATCTCAAACGATCATTCATGATTGTGGGAAAGGAGAGCAAAAGGGGGCGGGGGTCTAACGGACATCTGTCCTTCTACTCAACGTTGCCACGTCTGACGAAAGGAAATTCTGCCCAGTTTTTGACAAATTACTGGAAATCTCTAAACGAAGTCCCCGAAAAAGTAAAAAGTTCCTGGTATTTAATTTTTGAAAACCTGAATTGAACCATTTTCCATCCGGTGCGCATGACGTCATTCCATTTCAAGAGGCGATTAGGTTAGGTTAGCTTAGGTCAAGAGTGTGGAATTTTGATTCTCAATGTTCGATATAAGTATCTCAAACTTGAAAAACTAAATCAACCTCCACTTTGCGACAAAATGCTCAGTTTCGTATGCCCTTTCGATCGATGTGTCCCTCAATAGGGGTCGTTCTTCGGAAATTTTGAGATAACACCCCAGAGTGACAACAACGTTAAAAATGCTTGGAGCCGTGAACTCAATTTGTGACTAAATTTCTGTGAAAGCAGTATTTTTTTCCCATATAGTACTTGGTTTTTGCGTAGTTTACACCTCTAGTTTTTCTTATTAAAAATTCTGACTCTTCAGATAGGAGTCTGAATTTTACTGTCGTGAAAATGTGACTGAATCTAAATTTGACGTTCGATACATCGAAAACGAAAAACAATTTTGACCTTTGGTTTACGCTGGAAGTCTTAGAACCCTTCAAAGATTTCGAGTTAGGGATAGTATCGCCCCCCCGCAAATTTGAGTGGTTAGTTAGAGGAGGTGGGTGGCCGCGGGGCGGAGAGTTTTTGAACGCACCCTGTCCTAAATGTCATTATTCTTGGATGTTTTGAATAAAATAAAATGGTTACTGTGCATCGGCACCTTCGTAATTTTCTTGCAGATTTTTTGAGCCATCAACCATTGAAATCGGTTTCAAATTAAAGTCGTAATCCATCCAGGCAGGTTCGGTCATATCCTCTACGAGTGCGAGTGAGATAGAGGACACGGGATGACGGGACCCGGTACTCTAGCTCACTCGCACTCATTGAGCAAATGGCTGGAACTGCCTGGATGGATTGCGACTTTTTCGCAACCGATTTCAATGGTTGATGGCTCAAAATATCCGTAAGCAAATGGCTCTCATCTACCTTGTTGGTTTTGGGGAAACACGCGTTATGAACATCGAAGTGTTTCCTTGAAAAAATGTGTTCCTATTGATCATGTTAGTATAAGGGGAACACCGAAACAATTAATTGTCATCTCTACTTACCTAATATTAATCGAATCAAGTGTAATAGGCTGTCTGCTGAACGCAACACTCAGTAAAATCAAGTCAATCCGAACGGACAGCAAGAATAGTTATAATAGTTATAGTGTTCATTAAAATCTCCTCGCCTGCCCCCTCGCCGTTTCACGCTGTCATCAAAGGTGTACCTATACAGTATACAGGGTGTTTTTTTGTTGTTTTTTTATCTCCCCCCCCCCCTTGTTTTTTGTCTTGCTAATTGAGGCAAAACGTTGCGGTTTGGACCATTCTTCATCATTTTGGCTGAATTTTCTTTTTTTTTTGGGGTCAAACTCCCCGCCCCCTGGGGGTCCCAGGGGGGCTATCTCAAAAATTTAAAATGGCAACCTCTAAATTGTGTTACATCGTTTGAAAGGGCGTAAAATTCTAAGAGTTTTGGAGCAAACTGGAAGTTGATATCGTTTTTCGTTTTCGATTTATCGAATTTCAAAGTTCGATTTGGACCCATTTTCAAAAAATCATTACTCCACATTGGAAAGTCAGAATTAAAAAAACTGTGGGTCCAAAATACGCTAAAAAGCAAGTACTTTTCAGGTAACGAAATGGTTTGGACATAAAATTAGTCCAAACTTGATACTAGAGTCCCCAATTTTTTTTAAAAATTTTGCTCCTGAAAGGGGCTATCTCGAAAATTCCCTTCCACGACTCTTATTGAATGATATGTTGATCAAGAGAACATAAAAAACTGAGCATTTTGGCGCAATCTGGATATCAATATCGTTTTTCGTATTCGAGATATCGAATTTTGAAGAAAGGCGAAAATTGAACTTTTAATATTCGATATCTCGAATGCAAAAAACGATATCGATATCCGGATTGCGCCAAAATGCTCAGTTTTTTATGTTCTTTTGATCGACATATAATTCAATAAGAGTCGCGGAAGGGAATTTTCGAGATAGCCCCTTTTAGGGGCAAAATTTTTAAAAAAAAATTTGGGGCTCTAAAATAAAATTTGGACTAATTTTATGTCCAAACCATTTCGTTATCTAAAAAGTACTTGCTTTTTAGAGTATTTTGGACCCATAGTTTTTTTAATTCTGACTTTCCAATGTGGAGTAATGATTTTTGAAAATGGGTCCAAATCAAACTTTAAAATTCGATTTATTGAAAACATAAAACGATATCAACTTCCGGTTTAAGCCAAAAGTCTTAGAATTTTACGCCCTTTTAAACGATGTATCACAAGATAGGGGTTGCCATTTTAAATTTATGAGATAGCCCCCTGGGGACCCCCTAGGGGGGGGGGGGGGGTTGACCCCCCAAAAATGAAAATTCAGCCAAAATGATGAAGAATGGTCCAAACCGCAACTTTTTATCTCAATTAGCAAGAAAAAAAAACCAGGGGGGAGAGATATAAAGACACCCTGTATATGGACACTACCACGGACGATGCGTAATAACCCGGAGTGCAGACCGGATGCTCGCTGTCCTTTGTTTACTTACCTGTCGACAGTGTCGACCGACCATTTTTTTTCATTTTCCTTTTCTCCGAGACCGTCGACCACCATTGCAAAATTTTCGATTTTTCGGTCATGCGTTTCTATTCGAACATAACACTAATGATGAGGTAATCACTCTGAGTTGATTTTCATGACTAATTTTACTCACTCATCTCAATATTTTGGATTTTGTTAAAATCTAAAATTACGCTTCGTTTAAGGTAGGGTAGAAATCTTTGGGTAGAAAGAGCTTAGGGCCTCCCTGATCTGACCTAGGCGACTTTCGTGAGAAATTAAAAAATTGGAATTGAATTGAATCGCGAGAAATGAGGCACTCAACCTAATTTGACTAAGGGCCTATACAGTTTTTACAACAAATCAGCCTCTTTGTCACTTCTTAATAACTTACTTTTCTCAATTCATGTCATGATTTCAATTATTTTGTAGGTTTAAACTGACATTTTTTTGTTTTTTATCATTGCAGCCATTTCGATGAAGACTTAGAGGATGGCGAAATTATAGAAGATGATTTTGAAGATGAACCTGCTCCGAAGGAAGAGCCGCATCCCATAAATCGAAATTTTGAAAAAGAACAAAGGAAGTCAGATCCCAAAGCCGTCAACAATTACAATGACCTTCCGCTTCAAGCTAAAAAGCCAAAAAATAATTTTAAGAAATCGCATGACAATTGGCATGATAGACCGTTTAACAAAGAATTCAACAAAGAAAAGCCCAAAAAGTCTTTTGACAAATCTTTTGACAATGCCAGGGAGGAAGAATTCCGTTTCAAGAAAAAGCGAAAGAAACCGCGCAAAGAGGACGAGCCAATGAAACCTGCTAAGGTAACTCTTCTGAACTCTCTTTTAAGTTTTAACAAGGTGGTTGGATGGTTTACCCTGTTTGGGTCATTTTACTTTTTTTTTGAACTTCCAGCCATATCTAATTTAATTTTAGGGAGAACTATAAGTGAAAAAAATTAGGTCGTGCTCATAAGAAGCTAAAAATTGCCCCAACAATTTTTTTTGGTTAAAATACTAAAAATACAAAAAAATTACCAAATATTGGATCAACCAATCAAAGCTCCAAACTTGATCTGGCTGTCAGTAAAAATGTAGCATGACACCAGATCATCAAGGGCTAATTGTGTTATCAAGCACTGCTCATTACTAGATGGGAAAGGGATAAGCAAGTTTCGTTTGTTGAAACTTTTTGTGTAAAAATCTTTGTCGGAACCAAAAACTTTGTGAAACAGGTATCTTAACTGTATTTTTTGGTCTAAAATGCTACGCAACAACTCCGATCAATTACACAAGCAGAACTTTGAGATTCTAAAAGAAAATGGTAAAATTCTCAATCTTCCTAATAATGTTAAAACATGCTACTTTTGTGCCTCATCCTTGAAGTATAGCCATGCATGCCGTATCCAGTTGGGGCTGCGAGATCAGCTGGTATCCTGCTCCTGCAGCCCTGCCTTTCTTACTTGTTTGTATCCAGTGTTGCCAGATCGAGAGTAAAAAGCCATATCGTCCCCATTTAAATCAATGTAAAGCGTACGGCTTTTTCACCCCAATCTGGCAACGCTGTTTGTATCAACAAGGTTTGATCTGCAGCCTCATCTGGTCGATTCTTCTATATCTGTGCACTTTCTTTGGATTATACTTTATGATGGTTTGGTGCTAGTGGGGACAAAGATACCTGGCCAGGCGGACATGCAATACACAACACACCTAAAGGGTGAAATATTAAATAATTTTGAGGCAGTAAAGTTTCACTCATGAATATTTTAAGGAAAGGTGGGCAGGTAAAGCACATCTCAGGAAATCTCTGGGTAGGTAAGTTTATCTACCTTTGTAAGTTGAATGAAACATTGTCTGCTCCAAAAAAGTTTTGCGCCTGAAATTGAAATAGAGGAAATTTTAATTTTGCAGAAACCCCGTAATGAAAAGAATGAAGGGAATTCAGAGAGCGGAGAGTTTGATGAAGATGAGGATATGATGCTGTTTGTCCGAGGAGCATCTCCATCCGGTGATCATAGTCATAGGAATAATACAACAAATTCAAGTAGTAATTTTGATGAGGCTGAATCCGAAGGTAAGTCTCCCCTATAGTTCAATTCAATCTCAATCGTACTCTCAGATCAATGGCAAAGCGTGTTCTGAGGTAACGCTGACATTTTTTTGTTTAAATCCGTACCGAAGATCGGATTTGAGGGTGTTACCTTGTTCGATTAGTTTCATAGGCTCTTCTGGACAAAATTAAATGTTGCCAGATTAAATGCTACAATGCTGACTCAAACACTTTATTGTTCAATTAAAAATATCCTTCATAAGCGCATCGACCACGTACTTTCAAGAGTAACCACACTCTTTTCATGAAGTATTTTTCAAGTCAAAGTCTGCAACACTGTGAGCAATTAGTAGGAGCCAGAGCTGTGGCAAGTGGTAAACATAAAGGAGTCTTTGCAAAATTATGGATTTAGCCAATGAATTACATTCTTTGTGGTTGGAACATGATTTTAAATTTAAGGGGCCTGATTACGAGCAAAAGTTGGAGATTTTTCACTCTGCTTGATGGCGCCATCAGTCACTCTGAAATGTTGTCTTTTTTTGGTTGTTTGAAAGGGATAACTGATGATTATGCTACTTAATGGAACGTCACAGTGTCCTTCAATTTTAATGGATTTTTTAAGCCACCGATCATCAAAATTGGTTGAGAAATGCAGTCGGATTTTGGATATCTAATTAGTATTATTATCTGTTATCCCATTATTACTACCCCAAAAAGACTGAATTTCCGAAGTAATATGTGGTGCCATCTTGCGGTTTGAAAGATTCTCAACTTTTGCGTGGGATCTCCCAAAGAAAGGGGTTCATTCAAAATCGGCATTTTTCGCCCACTGCTTGTTTTTGACGAAACTTTGGGAATCGATTGAGGTTACTAATAGTAGTAAATCCTGAAATTTTCGCGACCTAAAACCAATTTTTAGAGGGGGGGCGGGGCGGGGGGTCAAAATTGAAACCTTCAAACTCAAATATCTCGCTAACGAATAAAGCTTTTGCAATGTGGTTTGCGCGAAAAAACGCGAAATAAAATTTCCTTTCTTTTGACTACCCACATGTTCGACAAAATTTTGAACAAACACTCGCGATTTGCAATTTTTTGATTTTCAGGCTCAAAATTTTTTACAAATTTTGAAATTCTGAAAAAACGCATTCTTCGATTTTGATCTTTATGAGATATGTTATTCTCTAAAAAATTTGCTACAATTTAGTCCAAACCGCATGTTGGGGAAACTTTTTATTTTTGAGTTATGAATTTTTAAAGTTTCAAAAATCGCAATTTTAGCGTTCTCAGTGACAGTGACGAAACCTAAAAAAAGAATTTCTCCACTTCTAATCAACAAAACTTGATGAAAATTGGGATTTGGGGGTTTTGAAGGTCGTAAAATTCAATTCTGCTATCAGATTTGAAGAATTTTGAAATCCAAGATGGCTACCAAGCAGATGGGTTTGCAGCCATTTTGGATTTCAAAATTCTTCAAATCTGATAGCAGAATTGAATTTTGCGACCTTCAAAACCCCCAAATCCCGATTTTCATCAAGTTTTGTTGATTAGAAGTGGAGAAATTCTTTTTTTAGGTTTCGTCGCTGTCACTGAGAACGCTAAAATTGCGATTTTTGAAACTTTAACAATTCATAACTCAGAAACGAAAAGTTTCCCCAACATGCGGTTTAGACTAAATTGTAGCAAATTTTCTAGAGAATAACATATCTCATAGAGATCAAAATCGAAGAATGCGTTTTTTCAGAATTTCAAAATTTGTAAAAAATTTTGAGCCTGAAAATCAAAAAATTGCAAATTGCGAGTGTTTGTTCAAAATTTTGTGGAACATGTGGGTAGTCAAAAGAAAGGAAATTTTATTTCGCGTTTTTTCGCGCAAACCACATTGCAAAAGCTTCATTCGTTAGCGAGATATTTGAGTTTGAAGGTTTCAACTTTGACCCCTCGTCCCCCCTCTAAAAATTGGTTTTAGGTCGCGAAAATTTCAGGATTTACTACTAATAGTAACCTCAATCGATTCCCAAAGTTTCGTCAAAAACAAGCAGTGGGCGAAAAATGCCGATTTTGAATGAACCCCTTTTCTGCATCCTGAAAAATATTCAGATCCATTCAGATTTATTTAGAAGAAACCGTTTGTTGCGGTCATCGTCTATTAATGTCGCCTCACTCTCTCCTAAAACTTACTCTTAAATGTGATTTGTATTTTTGAATTGTTTGAGGAGTGAAAGAGCAGTATTATACTTTTTCAACTCTTAGTTTACTATCGTAAACATTCCATAAAATTTTAACTCCAGAAAAATGCCTTATTTTGTAGTTGAGCTCTTAAAATGTTAGCTATTTTGCAGGTCTCATTGGAAGATCCATTCTTTCATGTCCTATTCAGCTGACATATTTCTAACTCTAAATTATTTTTCCAGAAGAAGAAGATTTCATTGAAAGTTCAAATAATCGAGGAGGAGGTGGAGGAGGAGGTGGTGGAGGTGGAGGAGGAGGAAGAGGTTCCTTTGGAAACCGGCGGTCGAGAGGTGCCGATAGGCGATCGAGACCTCCCATGCGAGGCAGAGCCGGGAAAGGAGGACGAGGTAGAGGAGGAGGAGGAGGTATGATGAACCGTAAAGGGAAGCACAAAGAAGAAAATCAGCAAGACAACATTTGTATATTTTACTTGCAAGGAAAATGCCATCGGGTAAGTAAGATCAGATCACAATTGAGTTAAATTATGTTTCTATTTTGAAAAAAAAAATTCGTTGTTTCAGAAATTCCAATGTTTAAGAATGGTGACAGCAAAATAGTCAAAATGGTGTAAGTTGAAACAAAATGGGATGCTAAATTGACAAAAAATTATTGTTAGACTGACAAAATAGAATGTTAAATCAACAAGGTAGGTGAAAGTTCACCAAAATTTCACCAAATTTCGCTACAGTTTTGTCGATTTTACAGTTCGTGTTCTTAGTTTAACAGTGATGGTGTTAATTTTACTTCCCGATGGTTAGTTGAATAAACCTTAACCTTTCTGCGGTCGCCACTTTCTCACGCTATTTTTTGTTTTAAAGAGAAAAAAAAAAAAGAAAAGAGAGGCATTGAGAGAGAGAAAAGATCGTAAAGAGACACACAGATTGCCCAAAAAAATTCCAAGAGCATACGAGTCCTAGTGTTCTCTTGAGATGTCTCCTTTCCTCAGGGTGTCACGCATGTTGCGGTATCCCTCTTGGCCTCTTTCCTCACAGTGAGGTACCTTGGTAGGTATCTCCCTTCCTTCCTATTCCCTTTTTGTATTCTCAGTCCAGTCGTTCGCTTTGAAATACAAGCATAACGAACATAATAAGGTTTGGGCGGCTGGACTTTACTACTACTACTACTAAAAGAAGTTGCTGTTGAGGTACCTTCTGAAACAAAGGCTCAAATACACAACATCGGTGAGTGAATTAAAACTTTTAAGTTTTTTCTAGAGTTCTTACTGATAGCACTTTACTAAATATTTAAATTATAAAAAGTTTCCAGATGGTTCGAAGTTGCCTCAGAAAGCAATGAAGGGAACTTTGAATGTATGTACTTTTTTGTTGTTGTTGATTGTTCATCTAAAACCTCTGTGTCATTAATTTTTAATTTTAATTATGTTGATGTTATCATTCTGTTTCAGGGAGATGACTGCCCTTACTCGCATAGTTGTAATCTTCCAAAGAAAATGGAGCTGTGTAAATTCTATTTAATGGGATGTTGCGCCAAAAAAGACAAATGTTTATACATGCATAATGACTTCCCTTGTAAATATTATCATACGAATCAAAAATGTCCGGCTGGTAGTAAAAATTGTCAATTTAGTCATGGTAAACTTAATGATCAACTTCGCTCGGTTCTAATTAAGGTAAATTATTGCCCTTATCATTTTTTTTGTATCTGCTGAGCAATTTTGGCTGTGTTTGTTTCTTAATAAAAGCCATTCTTTGAAAAAATGGAATTATAATTTTTGAGGAAAGCTCTTTTGAAATTTCTCAAGGGATTTTGGAACTAAATGAGTGTCGTTTAAAATTTTAGGTGATGAATCAGCCATTAAAGGTCAAATAGCAAGGGTCAAAAATCAAAATATATCAAAGTATCAAAAGGTCAAAAAGCACAATTAACCAAAGAAGGTTAACAAAAATCTATAAGGACTTCATTGATAAATTACAGCATGTATGAAAACAGTGAGCTACTTGTCTACAATGTTATCAGTTGCATTAATGCAGATAAATATAACAAGTTGTCGGCCATCTTGCAGCAAATTTCGGAATGGTTGCGGCGGGTTTTCTGATTTATTTCTTCTCAGAGCATATAAAAATAGTGCAGTTTGCGCATCACAAAAAATACAGATTACGCAATGTGTATCCTAATTCTGAAGAATGGCTTAATTTTTAGTTTATCCTTAGCGTACAATTTATCAACTGTCCTTCTATTCAGTTAGAATCATGTGAGATATCTCTGCTCAGACTGCAGGGATTCAAAAATTTCTTCTTCAAAACATTCTTAGTTGGTATCACACGTCTTTGAACTCAATGACCTCTGCCAAAAATGCTTGAGTTTAGATGGGTCAGATGGAGTCTAATGCAGATTCGATGCAAAAACTTGCTTGTTTGATTAATTTGTAACAGTTAACTGTGGTATCGTTTGAGGCCAGTTTTTTTAGTCAGAACACAAGGGAATACTTAATTCTTTTATAGTGCTGTTATTTGAGTGTTCCAATGAAGTGGAACGGAGCACACTAACCACTCTGACAAGTCAGTTCACTGATCATTGTTGCTTGTGTTCCACTAATGTAAGTTATAACCTTAAACCTGACAATTCCGCTCGAATCTTGAGTTCCTTGACATGCTGACTTATTTATGGCTAAAGTTCCATTTTAGAAAACAAATTATGAAAGCCTCTTCATAAAAAATGACACAGAAAATATAAGAATAGTGCAATTTAAAAAGGTAAACATAAATGGAATGCAAAACTTTGGATACAGTCCGTTTCTTCACATTAGAACGCTAGACAAACCACACTCAACCAAGAGTATAGCTTGTCCCAGAAAAGATTGGATTTGACATCATCATGAAAACATCAGCTTCTTCTAACCTCAGATAGAGCAACCTGACTGGCAAGGAGCAGTGAAGAAGCTGATGTTTTCACTCAAATCTACAGTTGTCAAGTCCAATCATTCTTAGGACAGGCTATAACTTGTGCCTTTGTGTTTCATGCCTAAAAAAAACTAGCCCATAACCATTCCTCAAAATCTTGAAATTGTTTTCTTTGCCAAAAAATTATCTTACAATTATTTTTTTTAAATTCAATTAATTTTGAATTTGTATCTCTGAACTTTTTGTTTATTAACCTGGCCTTGATTATGTTTTCCTCTTCAGCACATCGAAACTGCTCCTAAAGAGATTTTGGGAGATTTTGCGCGGATCGGTCGTGAAGGTGCAATAGCTTTCTTAAAAAGTGGCGGAGTTAGAAACCCCGCTTTAGACTGTGAAGAATTTAGATCATCGCCTGATGAACGTAAGTTTTATTTTTTCAAAAGTAAAAATTTTTCAACTGATATCATTTAATTTTTCCTTGCAAATAATTAGTGATCGAGCAGAAACTACTTTGAGGATCCAGACCTACATGTCTTGTTTCCATTGATTGGTAGAATGTCAGTTTTGATTTTTTCTCATCACAATGTGAACAGAGAAAAAGGACTGTTAACCCATTGCCATGCCTTGACGAAACGTTTGGTCAAGCACGCCCCGGGCAACGGCAGCGTTGACGAGCGGGCTCGTCGGCGCAGTCACTGTACTGTTCTACTGTGTTTCCGCTAATTCCCGATAGGTAGCGCCATGTGTATTGGATGAGAATGTCCTTGGCAACTGACGCTACCAACCTATGAATAATTTTACAGGTTGCATGAAGTTTTTACGGTAATTTTTGAAAAAGTGGCATGGCAATGGGTTAATGTAACTAGTGAAGAAAATGAGAAGTTCATTCCTGAGTAATTGTTGTATATCAGGTAGAGTGCCTATTTAATAAGAAAGTTGCGCCGTTGCTGAATCCATTCTTGATTAACTCTTAGGTTAAGGTTCTCACGGAGGCCCCATGCTCAAAAGGCAAAATGTAAATTGCAAACAATGCTTCGTAGCAGAAACAACTTATTTCGAAGAAGGCAAAAATGTTTTTAGAGTAAGATTGTTATTTGTTTGTCTCTACTCTGTTTTTTTTTTTTAGTCCTGACGGTTGAACCTTAGAACTCCCCTTGTGTGGATAGACTGGATAAAAATGGAAAACTGTGATTGGTTGAGATGAATCACAAAGGTTATAAGTCTAATGAAAAAATGGAATTTATCTAATTGGTTATCAGATGCTCAAGGTTGTCCAATAACTAATTAGATCAATTTTGTATTTTAAATAGACTGGACAACCAGGTGACTTCATCTCCACCAATCACTGTTTCCCATTCTTATCCACAGGCGCGTCATTTGGGGGGGGGGCATCCCCCCCCCCCAAGGATTTGAAGTCAGGCTCAAAAACAGAAACGAAGTATATTAATGAGCAAAAAAAGGCTCTAACATTATATTGATGAGCAAAAAAAAAAAAAAAAAAAGTCACCAGATTTTTGCCCCCCCCCAGCCGGCTCTATGGCTCTAAAACTATATTGATGAGCAAAAAAAAAAAAAAAAGTCATCAGACCCCCCCCCCCCAAGCTGAACGCAAAATGACGCCCCTCGCCCCTGCTTATCCAGTCTTTTCAAAGATCAGAAATTTCAAAGATTGACCTCCTTGACTGAGCTGAGTTTTTCTTCGATCTAATTCACAAGTGATTCTATTCCAGTATTTCTAAACTTATCTGTATTTCTCTTTTTTTTCCAGAAATGAGTCATACTCCAGTTCCTTCTCCCTCTTCTGCAGCTCTGCAGGATGGTGATATGTCTAATTATAGCAAGTAAGTATTATGATTCGTAATCCTGAAAAATTCCTGCTAACCCAGTCTCTCAATCTAATCCTTGGCTCCAAAATTTCCCTCGGTTCCCCAAGCACATTCAGGTACCTATCCAGTTTTCCTTAGCTGCTTCATATTTTTTTTTTTTTTTTATTTTAGTTGTTTCATCTATTTTTTCTTAGCATTATCAATTCCAATTATCATTCCAATTAGTCTTCTCTTTGTCCCATCATCACGTACAGGCAAGTAGAGAAAAATTAGATCAAGTTGAGTCAATCGCTATCAATGCTAGCGTTATGGCCGTATCATTCAAAATAAAATAAATTGTGGCTAAGTAATCTTACTGAAAATAATATCTTGTGGAATTTTTGTCGGTTCAATATCAGAGAGATCAAAGAATTTGTTTTTGAAAATTGAAGCACACCAAGATGAAATCATTTTCAAGGCTGTAGTGATTTTGATCATTGACTTGATTCTGATCAGCGTACTAGTATTCCCGAAAGGTACATCGTAAAAAGACTGTTTCTACTATTCTATTGACTTCTCAGAAAACCAGAAAAAAGTTTTTATATCTGAGTTTCATGCATAATCTCAATTTAAGACAATACACTCTATCAAGTGAAATGTTAGGCCACTTGAGTGCGCCAATTTATTGAGGGCAGCTTGAATGTGATAGTCTCACTCTGAAAAGTCACTTATTATCAAAATCTACCTGGTGTAAAAATTTTCTAATTAACCCATGATGCATATTATTGTGTACTCAGTAAACATGTTGGCCTTGTTTTCCTTTTATTGATGATTTTAATAAATTCTTTGTTTCTTTTTTTTCCAGTGAAAATTATATCGATAGGTTTGGTCCTTGTAATTTTAGTGATGATAAATTTAATAGCAAAAACCATTCAAAGAATAAAAAAGATAAGAAATGGAAAAATGGCAAAAGGGAAGAAAAACATCATAGGAAAGAAGAACGGAAGAGTGAGAAAGACAGACAGAAAAAGGACAAATCAAAAGGGAAGGAGAGAGACAAAGACAGGCATCGAGAGAAGGATGAAAAGCACAGACACAGCAAGCACAGTCCTTATCATGATAACGACCCTTATCATAATCAGCCCCCTGAGAATCTCTACCAGCAGCCTCAGGATTATCAGCCGTACGAACATTATTCCGAGCGCTTCCATGAACCATCCCAGGATAATCCTCAAGAAGGCAACATGGCGTACTATCCCAATGCTCCAAGTCTGCCTGAAGAAGAGATTCCTCTACCAGCAGAAGTTGAATCTTTTAATGAAAGTAAGTTAGCCTGTCCCAAAGCCAGTAATTTAAGGGGTTGCTTAGGTCCGCTACTCTTCAGAATCAATGAAGATGATTTAAAAAACTTTGTTTTTTAATGGATTAGTGTATTTTCTGAGTGCAGCTCAACGAAAAGGTTTTTTGGTATTCTGCAAAAAAAAAAAAAAAAAAAAAAAAAAAACTTTCAAATTTATTTTTGAAAACTTTTAAAAATTCACATAATTTTTGTGCAGAATTTCTCAAAAATCTAATGTTTAATTGTTGTGTCACTTTTTCTAATCAAGTATTTTGTGTGAATTATAGGCTGTAATTCTCAAATTCATATAATTTTGGGTTGGGCCAGATTAGAATTCAGTCCTTCGTGAGTAGAATGTTATTCAATGGTTAATCAGTCTAAAAATGGATATATTTTGCTTTTACAATGATTATTCTACTTGTATAAGAACTTAACCTCCTTAGATTGTTTGGTTCATGACAGTAATACCTTGTCTCTGGCTATCTATCTCTTTTATCCTAATTTAAAACAAACTGGTAGTTTTTTTGCATTATTCCCTCTTGATGATGAATTTTACAAGCTTTATTCCGTCCTTTTCATGAAAAATTAGATTCACTTGTAAAAGTGATGAGTGAGGTAAGACTAGGCTGTTACTAAGGAGTGAGAGTGATGAACATTGTTTCTTATGAATTGAACCTAACCACAAAAAAAAAAACTGCCGTGATGTCAACTTGAAAATGATTTGAACTTTGAAAATTTGTCAGTCTTACACTTCTTTAAATCATCCCTTTTGACTTTCTAGGATTCTTTTTTTGTGCCTCCTCTAATGTGTTTTTTATCCTTTTTACAGGACCTGAAATAAAGGAGGAAAATGACTTGAAGGATAGAACAGAGGAAAAGGAAGAAAATGATTCAAATGATATAAAAGATACAAAAGATAAAATAAGTGAAAGGGACGAAATTCTTAATAATATGCCAAAAAAACAAAGAGAATTATTCCTTCGAATTCAGCAACATCAGCGAGATGCTGTTCTTGAGGTATGTTGAGCTTTGTATAATGTTTATATAAACACGTACGCTTGGTTTCACTACTATCTCACCATCCATAGGGATAGAGATCAGTGGGGAAGCGTGCAAGTTGGCAACGTTGCAGTTTGTCCTTTTAAACCCATGAAAAAGATCGAACTGTTGGGTGTTTGGTGAACTCTTTTGCATTCGACCTTTCACATAGGTTTAAATGCAGACAATAAATTGTTGCCATATAGCACGCTACGCCACTGATAGAGATACGTAGGTATTGTAAACGTGATGATATTTTTCATGTGTGTCTCTCTTGCTTCAGTGAAACAAAATATTACATTTTCAATCACCTATGGTCAAACCCAAACCTATCTGTGCATATACTGAATTATAAAATTGCATTACCTCTAATCTCTTCATTGGTTTTAATGGTCAAATGATGTGAAATTTTTGAATGTCAGTTTGTTTCTGAAGGATCTTATCCTCAAAACTATTGATCTGACCATATCAGATTTGATTGATGGGATTATCATAAATGATAGAAGGGTACTCCTTTTATGTGCTTCAGGGTTTTGTTACTGGTTCTGGAAGACTCCTACAGGTCATCTCAATCTCAGCGTAAAATACCATTTGGATTGAAGATGTTGTGTGGATTTTGGGTTTGATAGTCTTAAAAAATGTCTAATTGACAAAGAATATCAACCAAAAATATTTCGAAAAGTATGGAAATGTCCAAAATGTCCTCTTTAGGGAGCTGATTTTGGGAGCTGATCTGGCTTGGTGCTTTGATTGCATAATCAAAACTGTAACCAATAAAATCACTTCCTGACGGTGCAAGAGCACTTGAAATCAGTTTGAAATGATAAATAACTGATTCCAAGATATTTTTATGATTTTCTGCCGAGAGGGGTGCAAAGTTTGATTTTGTGCGTGGCCCGACTCTGAGTCTCTAACTGCAAGGATGCTCTGCAGGATCGAAGGTATAAATATTTCTTATTATTTTTTGTCTCATCAAAAATTTTTCTTTTAACCAGTCCTTGTATTTGTGTGATTGTGATGGAACAAAAGAAAAATGTGAGAAAGCTTTTTTCAGTGAGTTATATTTTTTTCATTTTTTAGACGGAGGAACCTGAACCTGAAGAAGAGCCGCAAGTCGAAGAGAATTGGTACTCAAGTGATGAGGAAGAGAGTGAAAAGAAGCCCAGTCCATTATCGGCCATCCTACAAACTTTGAACTTTCAGCCATCCTCAACGCCTCCTCAGAATTCAAACTTGTCTTGTTTATCTCCGAAAGAGGAATCACAGCAATATAGTCATCAGCAATCAATGCCCGAGAATCAACCTCCTCCAGTGAGCATTTCATTTATCTTATCCATTTATTTATCTTTCACATCCCTCTCCATGTGTGCTCTTGTTATTTCTCATAGGTGGACCCAGTGGCATTCGGAGGATTTTTGTTGGTAGGGGCTTGCACTGATGAGCGTTTGACTGAAAATTAATTTCCTCTTCCCCTCTACCTCTAAAAACTGGAGGTCTGGGGGAAGGAGGTTAGCCTCCTAAGCCCCCCCGCCCTTTGGGTGGGGGTATCAGCGGGCTGATCCCGCTCTATCGGACGACAAGAGACGAGATAGCGGGAATCGATCAATCTCATTGGTTTAAAGAGCGTCATGTGACAGATTTGAAGTCGGTTGAGTTGTTCCAGCATGACTCAAGAGTCAGTCAAATGACTCGAACGACTTCAAATCTGTCATGTGACACTATTTAAACCAATGGGATTGATGATTCCCGCTATTTCGTCTTGTATTGTTGAAAAGAAAAGAATCAGCTTGCTGGTACTTTGATGTATTCCCCTCTTTACCCTTTTGTGAAAGAACCTTGGCTGCGGTTTTGCAGTATTGATATTGGTATTTTTACAATATTTAGCAGTGTCCTTAATTACAGGTTCAGAAAAAGTGAAACTGATTAACCAGTTAGAGAGACAAAGAAAGATCCAGCTCATGCTATGCTTTCCTTATTAAAAAAGTGAAGCAAGTTAGATGCTGAATTTCTTGTGGGATTCACTGGCCTCAACAACAAACAGTCGCCTGTTGTTGAATGGTGAGCAGCACGATAGGTTGTGATTGATTGGTGGTCCTTGAAACGAAAACAGGTTTTTGGTTTTGTTTTTGCTTGGCAAATTCAAATCGTGCGCTCCGTACATCTGTGGACTACTCAGAGCTTCCTTTTTGCTCATTAGTCAACTGTAGGCGACTTGTTGTTGAGGCTGGTGATTCCCAAACAAATCTGATCCAGCAATAGTGCCACCTGTTGAAAGTTTTGCACTGGGTCTCTGTTTCTGAACTGTCATAAATCACAGAAGCCAGAAATCAACTAAATACTACAAGAGTATCTTGAGACTTTAATGAATTTATTTGCATGACAAGTACCATATGATTGGATTGCATTGCATTGGATTAACTCATCCTTATCTTAGGCATTCTTTCTTTAATTTCCCTTCTTTTTCTTCTGAAATATTTGATTGCATCTTTTTCCATTTTTCTTTTCAGCTTGTCATTCCATCTCAGTTTGCAAATATCAACATCAGTGATGAAGTATCAAAACTTCTATCAACGATACGATCTCAAACAGAGCATAAGAACGAAGATCCGCAAAATCCTCAGGCTCAATCGCAGTCCCAGCCGCACCCTGTGTCTCAGTTGCCATCTTACCCATTGCAGTCTCAAGCACCCAAGTAAGCATATAAAATTGATTTACTTATCTATCTATCCATTCATGCCAACAGCCATATCATATCTAGAGCACTGGTTTTATTTTTATCATCAAAGTTAAGTAGTGTCAGACGTAGTTAGTTTTTTGATGGGAGACCGCTTGGATACGCTGAGTGCTGTCGGTTTTAAATTGGGAGTCTCGCCTCGAAACAAAGTCCTGGCTCACTCCTTTACCATAAGCCCCCCTTAAGTCGAGTCAGAACAGGACTGCAAAATGCTCTAAGGCTCTCACATTTTTGCACCACTGCCAAGTTGGAGCCTTCCACTTTTTCATGCTTTCCTCTAAAACTGATGACTTTCTTGTTTGCTTTTTTGAAGTAGCCAGGAAAAATTTGGCGCAAAACAGTGTGCCGATTTAAAATACTCCTAGAAGTAGCGCTCTGACTCAAATTTCTACTTAAAACAGCTCATTAGCTTCCTTCCAGCTTATGGAACAGCTGTTAGTCTTTAAAGAAACGACAGTTTTAAGATAACAAAGCAGTTACTCCCACTTTTTTTTTCCAGGAGAAAATTCATTATTATCAATCTAAGATTAATTTGAAGAGGAAAATCTTAAATTTTCATAAAATGGAAAGCCAGAAAAGCATGAAAAATCATTAAATTATCGCAAGCAAAATTTAGGTTTTGCTTATTTCTTACTCAAGGCCCATGTTTTTAAAGTAGGTTGATCAAAGAGCTATAGATTACAGACAGACTCCTCTAACTTTCATGAAATGAGCTGAAACTGTTGAGGAAACAAAGAGGAATCGTCATCAGCTGTTTGGTGGAAGCATCTGATAAACTTTATTAATAACCTACTGGGCCTGAGTGCCAGGTTGTCTGGAAAACCCCTCAAATTTTATATTACTTTTAAAGAGTCCTGAAGATTTTTCTGCACTTTTTGGCAACAATGCTTGTGTTTCTAAGTTTCCATGTTTCAAGTTAAACAGTCATTACATTGCTTCCTGATTCCCTTCGTTGTACCTAACTTGGATTTTTTTCCAATCCAACGTTTTTCAAAAGTTTCTCCATCTTGTCTAACCTATTGTCCTCACTCTTTCTCTGTTTAATGCTCTCTGTTCTCTCATCAAAATTTTCATCGAGAACTCTTCTTCCCTCTCTAGCGTAACAAATTATTTTGGCGACAGCTTTGCATCTCATTCCTTGTTGAAATCTTAGTTGTTAGTTGAATCTCATCTGAGGTTCTCTAATATCTGATGATTTAGTCATCATGAATGGGTGAATGGGACTGATCAAATACCAAAAAGTATTGTGTTGTCATCAACAAGCTATTATCATAGAGGAGCCTTCTGGGAAGTAATTTTGAAGACACCTCAAACGCAGCCATGATGGCGATCTCTTACAAACATTTTTATACTTGCTCGGTTTCTTTGCCTCTTATTTTTCAAAAGTAACTCTAAAGTTATGACAAGTTTGTTTGAAATTGATTTAGAATGAAGGTGCTTGTAATCATGTATCTTAAAGTGGATCTGTGAACACAAAAATTGATATTACTTTTTCTTTTAGAAGGATTTCTGGATAAAGAAACTGACACATAACAGGTGCAAGCTAAAGTTTCTTACCTGTGTAGTCGGATTAAAATTCTGTGTCTAGATTGCCACTCTAAATAATTTTGCTTTTTCATCCAAATGGACAGTTTTGATTGAATTAATTACAGTTTTTTATTTAAGGTTGAAAATTAAGAGGCAAACAAGTCCTCTGTCCATCTTCCTGACTTTCAGATAGGAGTAATAACATGGTGTCACCCCTCTATTAGCTTGTTCGTTGTCATCGACAATTATAGTTTTTTGTGCTGTGAGGTTCTCTCTCTTTTTTTTTCTTGATCTGTAACTCAACCCAGTCTAGTATATTTTTCTGGTCTCTTGGGGATGCGGAGCACAAATAAGTAGGGGAGACCGGGGCACCATGGGTCCCGGGGCACCATGGGTTTTTGCTGGTTCAGTGACTTTCAATATAGTTAGGTTGGCACTACCGCTGTCAAGTGATCATTATAAGAGGTTATGTCCACCCATCCTGTTTGTTATGATTAAACTTCATATCAAAGGTGCAAAAACGGGATTGAAAATTTCAGAAGGAAAAAATCTACTTATTTTGATGCGACAATTTTTTTTTTCAAGTGTCGGACTACTCTTCAGGCAACTTCAGTCAAACATTTTTTTCATCCTTACACTCGTAAGGAATTTCCCTCAAAAGAGGGAACAGTTATCTCAATTATTTATAGGTTAGATTTTGCCTTTATCTTGTGAACCCCTATCGGGGCACCATGAGTCCTTTCAATCGGGGGTACCATGGGTCTTCAAATACTCCAATACTTTAATGATAACAAACTTAGTTATCAATTTTCTCTTTCTGTTTGTTTTAGGTATGGTTCGTAACTATAAAAGAAAGTCCCAAAAGGGGCTTTATGACCCTGAATAATTAAAAAAAAAAAAAATTTTGACTGATTCTTTAACAATTTTTTTTTGCGAACCAATTTTAGTGCAATTTTGTTCCAAAATTATTTAGCTATTTTTTTTTTTTTTTTAAGTTAAATACTTTAAGATTAACTTCTTTTTAGAAAATACAACTTTGGTCGTTTTTTTGGTGAAATTCTTGTTGTTTTTTAATCGATACCAGTATTCCTTTTCTGGACCCATGGTGCCCCAAGTCCGAACCCATGGTGCCCCGGCCCGGGGCACCATGGGTTTTTTTTTTTTTTTTTATTTTTTTTTTTTTGAGCAGACATGTTAAAATTTTTCAAAAACCATCATAGATTATGAAAGTATACAGGGTAGTCTCTTTGTAAAAAAAAAATGGTTGATGGCATGCAATGCTTTCTATGCTTTTTTTAGCTTCAAATAAAAAGGGCCCATGGTGCCCCGGTCTCCCCTACATACATGGTCTATAATCAGTTTCATAAATTTGAGCTTTTGATAGAATTTCTCCCTGCTGAAATTTTTCTCGGTTCGCAAAATGTTTTTCTGTTCTAATAGGACATAATGGGTCTGTTAAAAACTTTTGCTACAGCATTATGGAGGGTCGATTCATATGTTAAATTGCGTGAAAGCATTGAATAGTCTCAAACTTCTCTCACAAACTCAATAAATGCATTTATCAAAATTCAAAGATGGTGATCGAATGAGTGGGTCACTATGAAGGAGTCCCATCTATTTGCAGCTTTCTCTGTGATGAATCCATTTCTCTTCCAAAAACATTACGATTAGATGTCACTCCCCTATCGTCACCCACTCATTCGACCGCCATCTTTTAATTTTGTTAAATGCATTTACTGTGTTTGTGAGTGGATTTTGGGACTTTTTGATGCTGAAAAGGTAATTTTCACATGATATCATGTCAGAATTGACTCTCTCTAGAGCTTTAGCAAAAGTAATGGAAAGAATTTTGAATGAATTTTATCAGTCGAACTATAGTTCGTCGGGGAAGAGCTGAAAGAAAAGCATCTGAGATCTCTGTATTTGTATGAACGTTTTGAGTTCTTGAATTTGTTATTGAAAAGGTCTAGGAAAATAAAAATCGATGGCAATGCTTCTGTCTAGCAGCAAGTGGTAAGTGCAGTGGCAAATCATATGAAGATGAACCTTTCGTTTTCTGTTCGTAAAATTAAGTTCTGTGATTTATGTCTCATTTATCACTGCCACCTTTTGTCTCTTGGTTAGTTCTTACACTACAGTAACATATGTATGCACTCTTTTCCCTCCTCCCCATATCACTCATTATTTATGACTATAAGCTAATTTTTTTTAATCAAAACACAACAAACTACAACAGGACCCTCCTGTTTTTTAACAGCGGTTAGTCATTGCGCTTTGAGTGTACCATCGAAGTGAAGTACACTCTAATCACTCTAATGAGCCGATCCACCAATCGTGGTTACTCTTGTTCCACCGAGAAATAATCTTAAACCTGTCAATTTTGCTCAAATCTTGAGTTCTTTGATCTATTGAATTGTTTACGGCAGAATTTTCACCGCAAAAAACGAATTTAAAAAGCTTCTCCGTTGAAGATGGCTCGGAAAATAAATAAATAGTGCAGTCCAAAAAGGTAAACAAAGACCGAATGTATGAATTTGTATAAAGCCTGTTTTTTTTTTTAAATCAGAATGCTAGATAAACCACGCTCAACCAAGAGTAACCTGTCCTGTTGTGTTCCATCATGTTTCATGCATTTAAAAATTAGCTTACTATCACCACTATCATCATCTGTAGTTCATACTATCATAGAAACAAGGAAACAAAAATTTATGAATGATGTTTAAAAAATATGTTAAAAGTATGCATTTAGTTACGTTTACGTAAAGTCCATGACACCATAAGGAATAAGCAATCGCTGTTCATAAAATTTGTATTGTCACACTTGTAAAATGTAAAAAAAAAAAAAAAAAAAAAACCCTACCTTATTCTTTTGCCTTATTGGCAATTTCGGTCTACATTGGAAGAACAATGCAATAGTATGTATCCAACTTGCCAGTAAAACCCATGTAATGTGGAGAGAATAATAATATACTCACATACTTTTGAAATTATCCGCTTGTTTCATGAAAAGCCGTGATCAAGATATTAAGTTGTCTCCTTCATTTTTGTTTCAGGGTTCGAGATCCACGATTGAGGGTGGATCCTGGATTCTTGCCATCGCAGCCGACGATCAAAAAGGAAGTTCACACTCCAATTAATATCCCTTTGAAAAGACAGTCAGCTGACAGTGATTCTAGCCCAGTAGTGAGTTTGATGGATATCGATCTCCGATTGCCAAATCCGGAACTCGCCGAACCACCAGTCCCTGTAAGCAGTGGTGGTGATGTTGATCTGCGCCATTTGCCTTTCAAACCTGCTCCGATTCATCAGGCAGCGACTGAAATTGATGCTTCCATCAGCTCTCATCCTCCTATTCTGTACAGATTAATTCCGATACACGTGCCAAAAATTGATTATAGCAATGTTATGTCTTCAACGAAGGTACGTCAAAGTCCCTTTTGACCTCGTTCTCTTTCTCTTTATCATAATTTTTGAGTGATCAAACATATTTATTAAAGTTCTTTTAAATTTTAATTTATGACCCAACCAAAGGCAGGAGTGAACAGAGACATTCTGCTGTGGTCAGCGAAAGGGTCAAGAGAAAGGAAAGCAGGGAAAAAATTCCCCAAACGACCGGGTCCATTTTAGTGGGACCTCTTTTGGTGCTTTCAGCTGCTATTCTATTGCTTTCAATTTTAACTCTCCCCTTTTTTATAATGAGATAACGGTACAGCAAAATTTGTTGGTCCCGGAATACTTTTTCCTAGAATTTTCCCCTCTTTCCAAAAATCTAATTTTTTAAAAATTCTACTGTGGGCCATAATAGCATCCTCAAGGACTAGTGTCTTTCATCAGTCTGTCAAACAAAATAGGAGATATTTTTATTATTTCCACTTAAATGCTTTTCCATACTTACCTGCTATCACTCCTTAGAATAATTTTGTTAATCTACATACATGCTTCCAAAACCTGCAAATGTACCAAGTATTCAAGGTCCATTAGAAGAACTTTTTTAAGTAGCGATCAATTTTTTGCAACTTCAAGCACTCTGTTTTTGTATTTTACTGTTAAGTTTTTCCGCCTTATTCTTTTTCCTCTTTATTCTTTTACTTTAGTTCTGTGACTTCTATTCTTCCTAACTAGAGGGGTTGATTGCAAATGACTGCATCTTAGGCGTATCAAGCCTAAAACCTAACCTTTTATATGAGTCTTTCTAATTCGATTGAGGTCAAGTGAATGCAATAAAAATTAATGAATTCAGCTGAGGAACTATCTTTCAAAGATTGGAGGGTTTCAACTGTGACCCCATCCTATCAAAATGACATCATCCTTAAGATTGTAATGGCTCCAATCATTGACTCCGTCCTGATTAAGGTGATTCTGTGGCAAACTCCCGGAGATTTTAATCTGATAGATGGCATTACTTATCGCTGGCTCCGAAAATAGCCGGTTTTTGACAGTTTTCGGCTGTTTTCTCTGAAAAGACGAATAAAAGACAACAAATCGGATTGTCAGCACCTGCGTAAGTTTTTGCTTGACTTTATGAGCCATAAACGGGTCACATTGGTTCAGAAATAAAGACGTATTTATGGGAGGAAAAAATCATTTGTAATTTGGAGTTGTATCAGTGAAGATTACAGGTTTCAGTTTCACCTGTAATCTTTACTGATACAACTCCAAATTACTTATGATTTTTTCCGTCCATAAATACGTCTTTATTTCTGAACCAATTTGGCCCGTTTATTTCTCAAAAAATCAAGCAAAATATTACGCAGGTGCTGACAATCCGATTTTCCGTCTATTATTCGTCTGTTTAGAGAAAACAGCCGAAAACCGTCAAAAAACGGCTATTTTCAGAGCCAGCGACAAATAATGCCATCTTTCGAATTAAAACCTCCAGGAGTTTGTCATAGAATCACCTAAGATGTGGTGGTTGCAATTGTCTTGTAGCTTTATAACTTTGCATTTACAATAATCCTTTTTTTTTTAAATGTTTCAGGGAGGATTGAAAGATCCTAGACTGTGCCGGGATAAACTAGCTGCTGTTACGCCGCCAAGTGTTGGCGAGGATGTCTCTGTGCCAACAACATCGCATCATAATCAACATCCTCAACACTCTCCACACCCCGGTCTTCCAATGCAAGGAGGGCAGCCCCCTCACCAGCCTCCAGGAGTAGGAGGTGTACGAGATCCGCGAAAATTGACTGATCCTCGGGGTCCACAAGCCGACCCAAGGCTATCAAATTCTGAACGGCCGGATCTACGGATGGATCCTCGCCACAGATCAGGAATGATGGGAGGTCCTCAAGATCCACGCTCTCGCATGCATCCACAAAATATGCCACCCATGATGGGACCGCCTGGTACTCCAATGTATGATGAAGACTCTCGAAATGCCTTTAATCCCGGTTTTAATCCCATGATGCCAAATCCTTTTAATATGGACAGTGATTTACGTCAAATGATGAATCCGATGTCTGGTATGCCTGGTCAACCTGGAATGCGGCCGTTTGATGCACCTGGTCAAGAACAGTTTCCAGGACCAGGAGGACCTTCTGGAATGCATGATCCACGAATGAGACCAGATCCCCGGAAGGCAAAGGAAGATGTACGAGCACCCTTTGGACTCCCATCGAATCAATCATTTGACGGTGATGTTGATTTAAGAATGAATCAAATGCCACCACGGTACAACTACTCAAAGTGAATGATTGAAAATTCACTGGTAAATGATGTTCCATACTTAGTGTTTCCTTTCTTCACAGGGCTTTACTCTTTAACTTGATCTTAATTGTAAAATTTTTCTCTTTCCGATTGTAAAAATGTTCATATCTTCTGGCAAGAATGCTTGAACCACTCTTGCCGTTTGTATCATAGATGTGTATTGATGTATCATAAAAAAAGTTTATGGATGATGTATCATAAAAAAGTCTATGGTTTTGTACAGTAATTTTTTTCTTTATTTTTTATAAGCTGTTTTGGGTCCTACTTTTAGCCGTGATTAAAGTGAATTTGTAACTTATTTTTCATTAAGAAATGTTGCCTAATTTATTGTAAAATTTTCTTCTTTTCTTCTCTTTTTTTACCCTATTTCAGCTCAAGTTAACCTATATTCATGGAAGAAATTTATAAAAAAATTGAAAAAATTTAATTTAATAAATTTTTCTTAATTTTTATCCAGTTTATTATCTCTTATTGACCTCTATTTATTCTTAATCTTTATCGATTCAGTACTTGGAACTCTAAAATTCTGTGAGTGAAAGGTGCTCTAATCAAAGAAGTTGGCTACACCCTCTCAACAAGATTCCAGGCAGTACTCTCAGAGATTTAGAGATTTCACCCCCATAGATACTGCCTATTGTCATTCTTCAAAATGTTGTCTTTTTGGATAATTTTGATTGAAACAAGAACCACTTTATACACTAGATCATCAGGACCTCCCTTTCATGGATTTTTTTAACTATTAAAGAAGAAGAAAAATCAATAAAAAAAACTAGGTAGATTTTGATGATCCTTTTAATTGGGTAGTTCTTTGATAAGCCGGAAGACAATTTCACTACCACGATTCCTTGAAACTTTATTTGACAACGTTGACAGCATCATGCATTGTTATTGTGTGTGAATCTGGGAGAGATGATAATGACTTATGCAGTCAATGAAAGAAGGAAGAGACTAAACTCTAATTTTGAGAGACGCATCCCTGTGTTACTCAAGGTGAAAGATGAGGGATAGTTGACGGCTACTCCGCAGATAAAGGGCCCGTGAGCCAGCTTACTGTTTTCCATATAACTTAAAAGAAGATTTAAGTAACTTACAGCATAGGAGAAAATACAAAACGTATGTGCCATAACCAATCAATCACAAGCTAGAGCATCTGATGGAGAAGAGATTCAAGTGTACAAATTAAGAAATTTGTTAAATGTTATACCGTTGGCAAGCTAATTACGGAATCTGTTTATGAGCAGGGCAGATGCAAACAGTTAGCTGGTGCAAAAAGAAGGTTAAACGGGTGTCAGGGGGAAAAGCGAGTGAAATAACATAAAATGTATTGGAAGATTTACTTTACAGGTTTTGGAAAATCAATCATATGGTGTGTCGTCCGTAATTGATGGCCTTTCCCTGTAGTTAAAGAGCCCGTGAGCCAACTAGATATTTTGCATAAAACGTGAGAGAGGTTTTAATTTACAACTGCTGAGACACTACAAAGCATCTGTGCAAAAACTATCAAGAGGAAGTTTGAGTAACTTAGGAAAAAAAGTTACATGAGAAAGTTCCGAAAGATCAGGAAATTTGCCAAATCTTGTAACATTCGGAAGGAAATCACAAAATCAGTTTATCGGCCCTTTTTCTGGAGATCTTTTATAACGCCTTCTAGGGTGTTCTGATCGTCATGGAACTCTTAGGACTGAAGTTCAGACGCCTAGAAGTCCAAAAATTAAGTCTCTTGAAGAAAGGAGCCTTTGAAGCTATGAGCCCCTCTTCTGGCACAAACGATTGAAGTACCTACTTAGCAGTTGGTTATTTGCATTTGTGATGCTGTGATTGTAGAGGTATCATTTGTTTTGATACTATGACTTTGATTATTTTCAAAATGCTGATGGAATGGGTGGGGGAGGGGGTTCCAAAAAACTGTGAGGTTTAGTTAAACGCAAGTTGCGTCTCAACTGATCAGAATGCCATAATCACAACTTTAAGTTGGTCCTTTGGACTGTCCATCCCATACCTTCACGTTTTGGGCCACGAATTTGCCCATGAAGTAAAAGGCTGTTTATTGAGTAAGTAATTTATTTTAACACCTTATTATAAATACATAATTATATTTTTTTAAAATCCCCACACTCACGCAAAATCATAAGTATGGTGGTAGCTGCCCAGGCCTAAGGTGCGACAAGGTTTGGAATCACCTTAGGTACTTTACTTAATTTGCATGAACATCTCAGCTAGACTATTTTAGATTTTAAGAGGTGAACTGTCAGTATTGAAAGAGGATCAATTCTTCATCCTATAACTTTTTCAATGATCACTGTCACGCCAGTAAATTCAAATGATTAAGTGTAGAATTGGCAGCAGTGTATGCTACTTGACAACACCTTTTGAGCATTGACCTTGAGGTAATCACATTATATTTATTGATGGTTGCGTTGATGTTATTGATAGTCTGATAACGGATAGCCGCACCGCTCCGGCTTCGTTAGTTTTATCATCCTTTGGTTGAATAATATAATTAATTATATTTTATACATTTATTATTAAACTTCGATTTTGTCTCACCCTAGTTTTTTTCTGCCAAATATTTCTCTTGTGTCAGGTGATTTAATTATTGTTTCTATAACCTCCACATTCACAACGTCTTGACACCATGAATTCTGAATTGGATGCTTATTTTGATTTAGCCGTGAAATTAACCAAAACCGGTGGTCAGGTATTTAAACATTTTATCTATCAGACTTGTAAATAATGCCTCCTTGGTGGCTCTTCTAGAATATTTCTATCCGTAGCATATTGGAGCTCACTGTTTGATTCCTTGAAGAACCACCGAACGCTCCATCCACTTGTAGACATTGTTGGACATGAAGTTGTAAGTGAATCTTGCGCCGACTTTGTCTCTAATTCAGAGGTGAGCCACATGCAATTTGGCCAAATGATTGTGCGCACTCTCATGCCCTAGGTAGAATTATGATGTAATTTATCAAGTTTTACACGTCATATGACAACAACAGGTGTCGAAACTTTCCGCTCAATGATAGAAGAGCTCCATGATGGAAGTGCAAAGATGGAGGCATCGGTACCCGTTTTACGTCACAACACTACGAAGATGTACCCAAGAGTCACGTGATTGGTGAGCGCGGTACTCTCAATACCCACCAGCGAACATCCCGCTCAGACCCCGCTTGCCAGATCCGTCGCGTTGTGACTTAGGTCGGGTACCAATGCCTCCTTGTTTATACTTCCATCATGGAAGAGCTCTAATTTTGAAGTATTTTTCAGTGTTTGTTTACATGATAGCGTTCTTTAAACAAATCCTCTCTATCCTTTAGAGATTCGAGTCAGAAGCGAAGCACGCAGTGGTTTGTTGAATCTCAAAAATAATGGAAGCTGTGAGGTAAAATTCTATTTGGGGGTCTGGGACCCCACCCTTACCATTGTTTGAAAATTAACCTAGTGAACGACAAAATTTGGAGCTATTGTGTCTTCAGCATTCCTTCAATCCTTGCCCGACTACGGCCCCTTTGAAGGTAATAGACTGCCTTCGTGACTATAGCTCACATAATTTAAGCATCGGGTTCTAACAGGTAGCAGTACTAGCGCAGAGTTTTGATGTGTTGCTATAACCAACTGCTCACCAATGCATTTTGATGCATCTCAAAAGCAGGCACCGTTACTTATCAAACACGATCCTCAAAATACGGGAGCTCTATCTTATGGAACGATATTTATATCTGGTTCACAAGATGTTAAATGACTGCGTGTTTATTTTGATTTTTTTGGTTAATTACTAGGGGGAATCTGTTATCCCACACTCTTGTGTGACCTCTCTTCAGCGCTGCATCCTCTCTGAAACCTAAATTTGTGTTCTAAGATTGTTGGAAGCTCCCAATTTCTTCCACCAGATTTCCACTTACAGACCTGCGGTGTTCTTTTTAGAAGAGGAATCCAGTTTTAAATGCCTTATCTTTGGATCTATAAGGTCTTTTGGGGTTTTTCAGGCACAAGTAAAGCTGGAATTACTTACTAGATTTTCTGTACCTATATTGAAGAGTCTCGCCATAAGCGGTATAATTTCTGATTGGCTGCTGGATTTTAGGCTGTCATGGAGCTCCAGGAGGCGTTCTCTGTGCTGCTCTTCCCTAAGATGACCCATGGAATGCTTCCTTCCCTCAGGAGAGTTATTTTGCAATTAAAATGTACGGGCTCTTAAGACTTTATGTCGGTTTACAAACGTCTTTTGTACTGCTTTAATCTTCCTTCCTTACCTAAACTTTTGGGGGAAATAATGAACGCCTCCTTGCCATAAGCCCGGTGTATAAGGACACCTCCTCATTGAACCAAACCAATCAGAGTGGACGCCTCCTTTGCCTCCATAGACCTCTTCTTCTTCTTCATTCTTTGTATGGCGACACTCTTTTAAATACTGGGACTCTAGGAGTTAATGGCTAATGAGCAGAGGCAAAGCTGCAATTTGGCAACAGCTGTGCTCCTTCACTAACGTGAAATGCCCTCTTCTGTGTCTACAAGAGATCAGAGTTGTTCATTGTAATTCTGTGTTGCCTTCAAGCAGGAAAAACTCACTCCCCTTAAGTAATGCTTCTTTATTTTTTTACAGTTGATACGAGATAGAATATGGAAAACAAAGAGTGTGAAAACTAAAGCCAGTGAGTCAGATTTGGTCACAGAAACAGATCATGAAATAGAAGCTTTATTCATCAATGAAATTACAAAATCTTATCCGAATCACAAGTAAGTCATTTATCATTATTTTACAGTATACCTTGTTAAAATTATCCTACTGGCAGCTGTCATTCTTTCCTTGTGTGCCTTAATTTTGGGCTTTTGTACTCGTTAAGAGTGATTAAATAAAAATTGACAAATAATTAAGAATATACTTAGATAAATAAATAAATGGCTAAATAAATTCAATAACTCGCAAAAATAAAGGGAAAATGTGGTAAAATTATAGTGGAGTCAACGGGTTATAATCATAAGGGGGGGGGGTGCCGTCAAATCAGAGTTCTGTTGACTGTTGCTTTGTTGAATCAGCAAGATTAAAGCGTGCCGCCAAGCAGTGGCGGCTCGTCCGGTGTAGTTAGTGTAGTGGCACTACACCTACTTTTTCAATGTTTTTTTTTTTATTTTTTTTCTTTTCAAATTTTCAAAGCTAATGGTCACTCTTGATTAAAAATGATTGGGATTTCGGAGAAATTAAAGGGGGAAAAGAGAAGAAGGAGTTGTAAAGAGCACCGAATATATTGTCGCAGGAGAACTTTCGTGTCACGAAATAGTTAAAACTAGCTTAAAATTAAATCTGAGGCAAGTCACATTTTAGAAAACTTTCCATGGGAGGACCCCCAAACCCCCCTCCTACTGGGAGCGTCCTCCCAGGCCCCCCACAACTACACCTAATTTTTCAGTCACGAGCCGCCACTGCCGCCAAGCATTCCAATATATTTATGCCTAGTAATGCAACCTCTTTATTTGTCTCTGCATTCATACTTACGCCAACTGTTTGTGTTCCGTAAGAAAGTTCTGCTGTTCAATTGTAATATTTTCTATTTTATTTTCTCTGATAGATTTATTGGTGAAGAGACAACAGCTAGCGGTAAACAAGTTCAGGTGACAAACGATCCAACATGGATCATAGACCCAGTAGATGGAACCTTGAATTTTGTACACGGCTATCCAAATGCTTGCATATCAGTAGCCCTAATGGTAAACAAAGAATTAGAGATTGGCATTATTTTCAACCCCGTTACAGAAATGTTTTTCACCGCTCGGAAAGGACGAGGAGCTTTTCTCAACGGAGCACCCATAAAAGCCTCCGCAACAACAGGTACAGTCTTTATTTATTCACGCAACAAGCGGGCAAACTGCTCAAATAAAATACAAACAAGAAGAAACAGAAAAGATGACCAACTTAAACACAAGCGGAACAAAAACAGTAAATAGAACCGATAAAACTTATAAAACTTAAGATTATGTAATTTGGCATTTAACTTAAAATGAGACAAAACATCAAAATTATGGATGGAAGAGGCCAAGGCATTCCAGGACCTCATAAATTTAACCAACAGGAAAAAAAAGCGGTTAGAATTCCCCAGGATTAGGAATTTCATGATTAATTCTACAAAAGTTATGTTTATATTTAAGGTGGGATCCAAGGATGTACTCAGAGAGAGAAAGGAAGGGTACTTGCTTCCTTCTAGTCCCTGAAATACTCCAAACTAAGAGGGGAAAAGGCGATAAATTGTCTGAAAATGTAAAAAATTCTGCAGATGCAGCGTTATATGTCTGATATTGGATGGAAACATGCTGTTTTTTTAAGTAGAAAAAACAGATTAAATGACCTTATCCCACTGGCAAAAATTTAAATATTCCAGAATATAAAAAATTACTAAAATCAATCGCTGATGTATTTACAGGTTTTTTACTTTCTCACTCTCATGAAATTAGAAAAATTATGGCTCAAAAAAGCAAGCTAAAAAGTACGCAGGTGCTGACAATCCGATTTTTTGTCTGTTATTTGTCTCATCAGAGAAAATTGTCGAAAACTGCCAAAAAATTGCTATTTTCGGAGCTAGCGACAAGTACACCATTTATCGGATTAAAATCTCCGAGAGTTTGCCATAGAATCACTTTAAAATGCAAGATAGACCTCTTGATGTTTAGACCTAAAGCTATTTCAGAAACTGTTGAGACATTAAAGGTTATATGGAAACTGAATGAGCAAATCACTTTTATTGCCAAAATTTCTTTCCCAATACCATTGATCTCCTTCTTATTTTTATGAACTTTTTTTTTGCTAATCCATTGAATTTCCTGCTCCTCTTAGAACTATCAAAAGCTTTGATCACAATTGAATTCGGTACAAAGAAAAACAAAGAAGAATCGGACGTTGTGATGCAGAATATCCATATTTTACGACCTATGGTGCGCGGGTGAGAAAATTTCAGCACTCCAGTTTCTGTTTATTTATTAAGGTATTTCAATTTACAGTGTTGAAGTTGCTATGGATTCTTTCGGAAGCATCCAGTCTATCTAAAAATATTTTACCGTTAAGAAGGCCCTAAAAATACTAAATGATTCCAAAGACTCATTTTTAGTCATATCCAAATCCATAAACCTCTAGACTGAATTCCGGCTGTAAACTTCCCATTCGTAAGCATATTCCTTCCATGAATCAAACTTGGAAACTTGAAAAGTTCCAATAATTTAATATCTCCTCAGAACAGAAAATCTAATTCTATCTGTTGACTGTTAGGAATGGCCGTCTTAATATTGTTAAGTTGTTTATCGTAATGGGTCTGTTGCAAACTTTTGTTACATCGTTATGTTGAGTAGCCACTCAAGTAGTATCACTTGAAAATAACGTTGAGAGCATCAGAAATGTCCAAAATCCACTCAAAAACTCAACTAATGCGTTTAACAAAATTACAAGTTGGCAGTCGAATGAGAGTGTGACAAGGGGGAGCCCTGTCTAGTTGCAGCTTTCTATGCTGAGAAAAGTGATTCATCATAGAGAGAGCTGCAATTAGATGAGACTTTCCCATTGTGACCCACTCATTCGACTGCCGTCTCGTAATTTTGTCTAATGCATTGAATGAGTGTGTGAGTGTGTGAATGGACTTTGGAACTTTCTGATGCTCTGAACGTTATTTTTTAGTGATTTTTAAAACGAATCAACACTCTGTAATGCTGTAGCAAAAGTTTGGAACAGACCCATTTGTAATTTAGTTCAACTATCTTGGTTTTCTGTAAGAAGAAAAATTTGAATAAATTTGAGCAAGCAGTGATTACAAGATTATACTGTTAGAAACTCTGTTGCACTGTAATTTTTGCATTGGACCAAAACACAACGGCCCTCAGAATGTAAACTAATGTGCAAAATTGTATCTAATGGCAGCGCCCCTGGTTTCCCTTGTCTTAACTCTCTACATGTAGGGACCCAACTTATGAGTAATGTAGTGAGTAAGGTTAAGAGATTCAATCATGGAGTGACTGAAAGAGAGTTGAGACCTACCGTGGGAAAAAAAAAATCTAGAGTATTCTTCCTCTTTGTGTGCCTCCAGATACTTCCCATACCTGAAGGTGTCTGGCTGAGCGCCGTATCCCTCCTCATCCTATCCTTTTGTGAGAGTACCTTGGTACATCCTATACCACTCCTTTGTTTTACTCAGTCCAATCGTTTGCTGTGATTTGTCAGCTTAACGAACCACCGTGTTTGGACGGCTGGACTTTACTACTACTTTTTTGAATTGACTGTTTTTAATGCTTTATTCTTTTTTTTGATCCATCCCTAACAGCATCCGATGTATTGGTTCAGCAGCCTTGAACATGGCGATGGTTGCACTTGGTGGTTCTGATGCATACTTTGAATATGGAATCCATGCATGGGATTATGCTGCAGGTGCCTTATTAATCCAGGAGGCTGGAGGTGTAGTTATTGATCCGGCCGGTAATTATGATACTGTAGTAATAATTTTTGTAAAGAAATGAAGCTCTGGATCAAGGAAATTTAAACATCACCCACAGATTTTTCAACTGGCCCGAAGGCCCCTTCAAGGGAAGGGCCTTTTGCGGAAATAAAATTAAGTCCATTGAATGAAAACTACACGGAAAGAATTTCATGCCTTGTCAAAATTTTGCAACTGGCTCTCCATTCTTTTTCTTTATCTGGCTCACTCAAAGAAAGAGATTGAAAGTAAGGAACATTAGGGGTTTTGGTCTTGCTGGTCTACAAAAATCCCTAATTTTTCCCCTTCTTAACCCTTTAGGGCCTGGCGTCTGAAAACTAGCGTAACTCAGGTTTAAATAGGTGATGTTGAACTCGGTCACCGTGTCCACGCTTGTGTATGATGGATCTGTTACTCGAGAATGGCTAATGCTAGGGACTTGAATTATGAAACATGATAATTTTCAGAAAAATGAGCTTTGTTCATGTGCCAAATTTCATAATTTGCAGACACGCCATTTATAATAATTTCCTGCAAGGGTTAATTTCTTTTTTTAAGTGAGCCACATAAGTAAAAAAAGGTGGCAGGGTCAGTCGCCAAATTCAGACAACAGCTGAAGTGTCATAGCGTGTACTTTCTGTGTAATCTTCAAGTTAAATTGATTTTTCCGTTGGAAAAAAAAATTTATTTTGAGCTGTCAAAATTATTTTTGGTTCACCATTTTGTACTTCTTTTTGCTCTTGACTTTCCAACTTTATTTAAGATGAGTTACTAACCCTGACGTAGTGGGCCTGATGCAATTTTCTAAAATGAATAAGAAAAACAGTTAATCTTCTAATGGACTCAGCGTTTAAAAACAACAGGTGGTTTAAAAAGTTTCAAAATCAACTCCTTAACTTGTGTTTCTAATTCTCTCTGTATTTGAATAAATGCAACTCATCTGCTCTAAAATTTTTCCAAACCGGTAAGCAGAAGCAATGGAACAGAAACCTGACTAATAAATTTCTGAACGGTTCCCGAACTCATCCTAACTGCTAAGCAATACAGGTTGAATGACAAGTTGGGTCAAGCCGACACCTTTCAACTTCGTGAAAATCTACCTGGCTCTTCTAAGGAGTGCAGAATGTTCACGAGCATGCAATCCTAAGATCAAGTGTAAATTGTTGAGGCTCACAATCATTGAAATTTGAAGAGGCTTGACCAAAATTTTTTTTTCTTAAAAAAAAACCCCTTATTGTTGTGCTCCAGCCTTTCTATTTTTGATAGATTGTGGAAGCATTCCTGCAAAAAGCTCAGGAATTTTGGTGGTACTTCGTCTAAAAGTTCATTAATTGTGGGAGGGTTTCCTCAAAAAGGTTGGTCAGTTGTGAAAGAGCGTCCTCAAATTGGTCGTCGATTGTAGAGGTACTTCTGCAAAAACGTCTTCATTAGTAGAGGCTTGAGGGGGTTAGGATTCTAGAAGCAATGAGTCTGTTGCAAACTTTTGTTGCATAATTATGGAAGGTTGATGCACCTGTAAATTTGCGTTGAAATCTCATTCGAAGCATCAAAAAGTCTCAAAATCTTCTCATAAACCCTCAAAAGGCACTTTTAGGGAAACCTAAGATGACGGTCAAATTGGCACCAACTACAGAAGAATCTGTCATGTATACAGGGTGTTGAAAAACTGTTCCCGAATATTTCAGGGGCGGATTTCACAGGTCAAAATAAGACTTTTTTTCCCTATAAACATGGGTCCGAAATTGCAGTCTTTTCGAGTTACAGTGTTGCAAAGTTTCCGGAAAACAAATTGAAAAATTGTCATAACTCCCTCGTGAATTTTTCTTAATGCTCGTAAATAGGTACTCTGGTCTAGTTGCAAGCGTTCTTGCCGATTTTGGCCGTGAAAACGTTGTATGCAAAAATTTGAGGAGGGTTATGGGGGTTTTTCTTGATTTTTCTCACTTATTTTGGCCAAATTATGTGAAAACATGCTTTCAAATTCATTGAACCCAAAAACGATTAGCATTACTCAAAAGTTCGTAAAAAAGTATGCATTTTTAGTCCTTACAAGTTTTTCCAATTCGTAAACCATTTCCGAGAAAATCGTCCCTGAATTTGCAGAGGTCGGCCAGTAATTGACAGAATCAAAGAAAATGCGATTATTGGCCGACCTCTGCAAATTCAGGGACGATTTTCTCGGAAATGGTTTACGAATTGGAAAAACTTGTAAGGACTAAAAATGCATACTTTTTTACGAACTTTTGAGTAATGCTAATCGTTTTTGGGTTCAATGAATTTGAAAGCATGTTTTCACATAATTTGGCCAAAATAAGTGAGAAAAATCAAGAAAAACCCCCATAACCCCCCTCAAATTTTTGCATTCAGCATTTTCATGGCCAAAATCGACAAGAACGCTTGCAACTAGACCAGAGTACCTATTTACGAGCATTAAGAAAAATTCGCGAGGGAGTTTTGACAATTTTTCAATTTGTTTTCCGGAAACTTTGCAACACTGTAACTCAAAAAGACTGCAATTTCGGACCCATGTTTGTAGGGAAAAAAGTCTTATTTTGACCTGTAAAATCCACCCCTGAAATATTCGGGAACAGTTTTTCAACACCCTGTATATAAAGCTGACGGCCCTCCAAAATGTTTTTCTATTTCCCGAAAATTGGCCGAAGCGATTTCCCTCAAATTTGGCGCGATGGTTCCCTAGGTTATTTCGAGATCTGTGGAATATTTTTTTTCAAAAAAGCCGTCTGGGAGCACCACAAATTGAATTTTAAAATTAGAGGGGGGAACTGATTCTGTTGCTTGCCTTCCCTCCTCTGAGCCAAGTTGCCAGCTGGACTCTCTTATTTGTCGCTTCCCCTGCCTGCTCTACGCTTGGCTGAATTTCATAGAGCAATGCAGTGTGAGTGGTGGAGGGAGGAGTTGGTTTTCTCGCGAATTTCTTGAGCGCTTGGTCTTACAAATTTTCAATTCCCGTTGCCCGTCTTAACCCTTTCAATCCTGAAAACACTTTTTGTTCAGGGACGGAGTTTTGGCTATCATAGCTTATCTGGGCACAATTTCTCATAAAAAAAAAAAAAAAAAAAAAATGCATATCATGTTTTCATTTTCTTCATAAGGTTCTATGTTATTCAGATGTAGATTGAAATGTACACCAGGGATGAAAGGGTTGAGACTGTCGCAACTCCCTCGGTCCTCCTCATCGCTTAAACCTGAGCGCTCCTATACTTTTGATCCGTCATTTTTTGTCAGTAATTTTAACGTACTTCTTCAATCGTTCGTTTAACAACCATGTATGATTCTTTAAATAAAAAAACACACTTGCATGTATTTGCAAAGTGCCAACTAGCCCGTACCCCTAGAATGCTGGCCGTAGAGGGCACCAGTAGGGTGTCTTGAACGGCTAGTAATATTATAAAGTTAGTCAAATTAATGCTTCAAACTCTAACTTTTCTTCCCCTTCTTTTTACAGGTGGTCCTCTTGATTTGTTTAGCTGTCGAATGTTATGTGCCAGTACGCAATCTCTTGCTGAGGAAATAAGCAAGATAATCAAACAATGTTATCCTACTCGAGATTTTTAAGTTCTGTATCTCTTTTACCTGTTTGGAAGATATCGTGGAACTGTAAAATTCTGTAGTTTTTTTGCCAGGATGATTCTTTACAATTGGCCAAGAAAATGAAGAAATTAGTCCAAACCAAAGAGTAAAGTACTGGAGAAGCAAGAATGAAAAAAACAGTGAGAACATTCTTCAATTTATGTCACTCTGGGATTTATGTTGCATTTATGTGTCTGGACGGTAATAACTGATTTTGTAATTTATTTGTTCCAAAGAAAAAGAAAGTGATATTGTTGATTAAAACTAAGTTATTATTGATCAATTATTGACTTTTCATTGCTGAGTAGTACTCAGTTTACACCTTTCTAATGATTGAAAATGCCCAAAAATGCAATGATTAGAGTTTGACAACGCCAATTTACAAGCTTTGAAAATCTTTGGGTCTACTTGAAAAGCAATTCAAGCTGAAAACGACAGATACATGCCACTATTGTGGAGAGATGGACTTAGTGGAACTCACTTTTTTTCAAGCCGGGGCCCAATTTCATAAGCACATCTTACTATGCCCTTTGTTTTGCGGTAATGTAATTTTATTTGCACAGTCAAAATTTACTCATTTTGATTCTGTTTTTGCACTTGTATGAACTTCATGGTCAACGTTTAAGTGCCAATTTATGAGTTTTTCCCATGGCAAGTTTCAGCGTTGGATGGTCATTACCGTTGACCATCCACTGAAATTCTCAACGGCAATAACCATCAAACGTCAAAACTTGCCAGTTGCCATAGAAGAAATTCAAAGACTGCCACTTAAATAACCATAAAGGTCATACTTATTCAAGTACAGAAGCAAAATGAGTGAATTTTGACTTTGCAAACAAAATTGAGGAACGACAAAACAAATTTTTCGCAAAAAATAATCAAATTCCTCATCCCGATGGTGAAGCAAAATAAATATGGTTCGGATTGAGCTGGTTGGGAATAGGAAGGGTATTTCAAATCCCAATTAAAAAGAAGATTCAATGAAAATACACTCACAATCATATAAAAAACATAAAAAACTCGTATTTTTATTACATTTTTTTTTTTTTTAAATCTTTAACAAAAGACAATGAGTTTGAAGACAGTTAGATTTTAGTTTTTTCTTTCTGCTGAATGTACGGATAATGTTGAACGGAGGATGTAAAATCAGTGTCAGTTGATTTCAAACAGATATAATGTATCATACTAATTTTTCCATAGGTTGCTCACACTGTATCAAAATAAAGTCGGTGCGCTTGTAAACTCATTACCCACAATGCATCTGCCCCTCTAAAACCACCCTGTTGTATCTATCATCTCTTTCAATTTATCCACACAAATCAAACCACAATTCCACTAACCACCAAATTCATTGCCATAAACCCAACAACAGGGAGCTCTCAGGCCCTCAGGGTCATCGAACACACGATTCACCTTCTAGAATTTGCATGTATTTTTTTGAAGGTTGAACTGGATTAGTACATGACACAGATCTTCGTTCATATGCTTCACTGTTCCAAAGAATTCAAAATTTTTTAAAAAAAAAAATGCTCGAAGCAGTTAAAATCAAATAGCTGTCATGAAATGACAATGTTTAGAGGTCTCAATTTTTTGTTGAGAGTGAAAACGTACTTCAGAGTCGCCTTTAAGTCATAACTACACACTTTCTGGTCTAAGTACCTACATCTATTATTTTAAGACCTGTCTCAGACACTTTGCATTTTGTAGTATCCTGTGTGCCAATTTCTTAAAAAAAACAAACAAATAAATTAATAAATGGAGACTTGCAGTTAATGAGCATGCACAAGAAAATAGCACAAAATGACCATACTGAACGTAGTTTTTACAGGATTACCATTTAAGTTTGGCCGTGAAATCCGATTCAACATGATTAAAAATCTAAAAATATCACATTTTTTTCCAAAATATCCAAAACTTAATGTAGGCGCTAAATTTCCTCGAATATCCTCAAAATAAGTGAGAAACCGCAAAATTCTTCAGCTGAAGCACAAAGTAAGACCAACGACTAAAATTAATGTTGATTTTATGTGACAAGGAAAGGCGTTCATTCATGGTCAGTGTTACCCCTTTTATTTGGCAGGGAAATTGTTGGAAATCAGATTTTAGACGACTAAAAATCCGAAACTATCAGATTTTTTTTAAACAGAAATTAACCGATAATATCAAATACATTTTGTTGAGACTGCAGCAATTTTCAAAAGAAAAACTTCTGTTGACCCAAAAATATTCAATAATCATCATAACTCCAAAAACTCCAAATTTTTCCAGCCATTCGAAGTTATCCAGAAGTATTCAATAATTTTCTAAATATCCGAACTTCGGATAACTATTCAAAAAATGGTAACACTGAGTTTTTATCTCTCAAAAAAAGATCAGGACCACAAAAAAGTGAAAAATTGAATTTCGAGCACAGAAATATCAATTAACCTAACCTGAACAAAAATGACACTCAATCAAAAATCGAACTTAAAAATCAAAAATATAAAAGTCTGAAATTCCAATGGGTGGAATCAACCGTTCTACATTAGCCTTTCCACTGCCAATGACTAGCGTATTTCTAGAGCAAATTTTGCACCCAGTATCAATACCTTGTACAGGATGGCACTTAAGTCTGGGTACCCCTAAATAACTTTTGAACGACTGCAGATAAAAAACGAAACTCTGGGGATGTTTATAACTTAATGAAACCAACGTTTTGGCGTACCCGAAATTTCCAAGGGGCATCTTTAAAGGGGTTTGCCCCTTAACTCAAAATTTTCAAATGACAACCCCCATCTTGTGATACATTGTTCGAAAAAACACACAAAACCGAGTTTCGTTTTTTTATCTGCAACCATTCAAAAGTTATTTAGGGGTATCCAGACTTTTGCGCCACCTTGTATACACAAAGTTCACACCAGGGCAGCCTCTATTTCGACAGCATTTACAGGTTTCACTGACGACAGACAGGAAACCCCTTTTTTTTTTCTTTTTTCATTTCGAAGCAACTTGGCATCAAGGCTGATCCTTAAAATTGAGAGATTTTGAAAAGACTAGATTGGTAAGAAGGACAGCAACTAGTGGAGGCAAGTCACATGGTTGTCAAGTTTATTCAAAATTCAGTATGAATCCAATTGGCTGTCAGTAGTTATAGACTCTCCGAGAGCTAATTGAATACATTCGGAATTTTGAATGAGTAATAAATCAATTTTTCAGTCTCAATAAGACAAGTTGGAATTGTGCTGTCCAGCGAGTCTCAACATATGATATACATGTTTGATCAGCATTTCACCATTAGAGTGAAGAGATCAGATGTATGAAACCATGGAATACTTACATGATTCTGAGCTGGTTGGTGCGCACAAGTAATTGAGAAATTTTTCAATAGGAAATTGACTTTTTAAAGGTCAGTACCAAAGAATTCAAAGGGTTTCTGTGTTTCTACTCCAAATTTCAGTAACGTAAAATGAACCCAGCGTAATAGGTAATATAGTGTAGTTTTCTGAAGTTAATGAGACAATTAATGTTTGGAAATTGATTTTTCAAAGCTTTGTTTTCAGGAATTCAAAGAATTTCTGACTTCCAACTCCACGTTTTAATACCGTAACATGAACACTTTTAAATAATGGGAATTAATGTGGTGCGGTTTTCCAGGTTAGTTTGAAAATTTACTTTTCAAAGCTCGGTTTCAAAAAATTTTAAAGATTTCTGTATTTCAACTCCAAATTTCAGTATCATAACACGAACATTGCTTCATAGATAAGATAGTTCGGTATTCGGAAGTAAATGAGACAATTTTCGTTTGGAAATTGACTTTTTAAAGCTTGGTTTAAAAAAATTCAAAGGATTTCTGAATTGCTAGTCCAAAGGACATGGCACAATCCTTATGGGAACTGGCTTACCGCTAAATGTTTTTTAAGTATTATAAATCGACAGATTATCACTTGAAAAGAAAAAGTTCTCACGGCACCAAAGTGATCCCATGTCCAGTTTTTTAGCTATTAAAGCTCAAAGACGGGAACTACTTCTCTCGTGCGTCGGCGCGCAATGATGAAGTAGTGCCGGCCACCTCACAACTCGGCTCAACGTAGAGTGTGGTCGGCCCATTTCGATCATTCATTCACCCGCTCGACTACCTGCCGAAGTCTCTCTTTCTATTCCACTGCTCATCTCTCTCTCCCTCTCCCTCAATGCGATCGGAAAAGTGTTTCTGTTTACATTCCGTAATCGGTATCCTCAAGGGAGAGGGGAGGTTGAAGCTGGAGTATCAACAACTTCGGTATCTTAAAGCGTCCGAGGCGCCACGCGCGACTACTCATTACGAGAGATATGACAATAAACTAAATGTGACCGAAAGAATTCGGAAGGAGCAAGAAAAGCCGAGAAATGTATAAACACGGAAACGGCCGAATTTTTTTTGCTCGTCTCTTGGAACTCAAACATGCTCGGGTGGGGAAAGAATAGCGTTCGGGGTGCGGGTGAGGGAGAGGGAGAGAGAGACGAGCAGTGGAATAGAAAGAGAGACTTCGGCAGGTAGTCGAGCGGGTGAATGAATGATCGAAATGGGCCGACCACACTCTACGTTGAGCCGAGTTGTGAGGTGGCCGGCACTACTTCATCATTGCGCGCCGACGCACGAGAGAAGTAGTTCCCGTCTTTGAGCTTTAATAGCTAAAAAACTGGACATGGGATCACTTTGGTGCCGTGAGAACTTTTTCTTTTCAAGTGATAATCTGTCGATTTATAATACTTAAAAAACATTTAGCGGTAAGCCAGTTCCCATAAGGATTGTGCCATGTCCTTTCAGTACTGTAACGTAAAATTAAATTCAAAGGATTTTTGAGTTTTAACACCAAGTTTCAGTCCTATAGGCTACAACATGAACACCGCTTAGTAGATAATTTGGTGCGATTTTTCCAAGTTTTTGAGAAAATTTACTTTTAAAAATTGAATTTTTAAAGCTCTGTTTCCAGACATTCAAAAGGTTTCTACCGTTTTCTGAGGTTAATGAGAAAATGTATTCAAGATTGTTGAGCGGTGCATTAATCTGCATGAGATAGCTTGTGCCACCTTGGCGAGGCCGCCACAGACTATTGCCAATGTTATTTTTCATTCCTACCTTCTTACTCTTTGCCCAAGGAATAGTTCTTTATATCAGTCATCTATCGCTAACAAAAACGAGAATATAAACACTTATGTGTGCCAATCTTCATTTATGTTAAATAAATAAAATCTTCTTAGCTCTAGCTTGTTGGATTGCTCAAGCTCAATATAATGAGTTCTCATTTCCGAAACTTAAAATGTTCCTCAAAAATAGACTTGTCCACCACGTAATTTGCCTCCACTCACCTTTGTTCTTTTTTCAAATCTAAAAATCCCTGAATTCAAAGGATTGGTCTATAGGGATGATTAGACCAAAAGAGAACTTACAAGTGGAAAGGTTAAAAATAGATTTTGATTCTCATGCAGTGTCTTTCATTAATATAAATGAACAAATAGTTGAGAAAAGATTTGGAAAAAACAAACTTGCCCCATACTTCACAATAGTCCAATGGTATAGGAGCGACCATTTGGATTATGAATAGGAAGGGGCACTGGTTTCGATATGGTCCACTCAAACCAGACATTCTTTTTATTGATGAGCCTCCAAAAATGGACGACTAATTCTTCAGAGGGCCTTAATTGAATAGGTTCCTTAAACAGAAATAAGAAAATTGTAATACTCAAGAAAATCAAGAAGTTGCGAAATTAGGTGCATCAATATTTTGAGTTTGGGGTAGATTTAAGCCCGTGCCACACCAAAACAAACACAAACTCGTCCCTTTAGAGTAGCCACCTTTGCAACGCTACATATACTGCAAAACTTCAACGGCTATAACTTGGTTACTTCTGAACAGATTGCAACAGAATTACACTCATCAAGATTTTCTCCGCAAATAACAAATTAGTTAACCTTCAAAAGTCAAAAAGGAAGCTCAAGGTGATTCCATGTCACGTGACCAAGGTGATAGATTAGTCGATCGATTTACGGTCATTTACTGGATTTTATGGAGTTTTTATGTAAGATGATCATTAGCACCATAGGGAGATCTAACAAAGATATCTGTCAAGTTTGGATGCTCGAATTTGCAAAATAAGGATGTAATAATGGGACTTTGCACAATTGCTACTCGATCTCTCGTATCGCACTGCGATAGTACGAATTCCCATAATTACATCCTTATTTTGCGGATTCAAGCATCCAAACTTTGCAGATATCTTCGTTAGATCTACCTACAGGTGCTGACAATCCTCATTTTACAAAAAGACTCAATAACATCCGGTAAATGACCATTAATCAATCCCCTTGGTCACGTGCCATGGAATATCACATAAAATATAGCTGAGAAATTTCTAGATATCTCTGATAAGATACTTACAATTATTGGGAAGAAGATAGGAAACCAACTAATCATGCCGGTAGAATAGGTTTCAGGAACTATACTTAAGAGAACATCTTTGTATAAAACGGCTTCAAAAAATCCAGCTAGGCCATGTAGAACACAGTTTTGAGTAACTTCAAATTTCAGAATTCCATACCTAGAGTTATCTGGCTTCTCCTCTGCAAGTATAAAAATTACCACAAATGATAGATAGAAATTGTACGCAGTGGATTAACTACTTCTTTGTTTACTCTGAAGAGTGAAGAAGTTTCCTCCTTTGCCATGCCAAAAAAATTCAGGTAATTTAACATTTGATCAATAATTGAAAAACTGCATTTAAGAGGCAGCCATGAAAGATCGAAGGCATATTTTTTCATTTATAGTAGGATTCTTTTATTTTAAGAGAATTTTTGGATCCATAAAATGCTTTGACACCAGTACCTGCAGAGTGACACCCGAGATAAATGCTGATCAGTACTGCAAATTAGGGGTCCACGATGGTACGTCCAACAACAGATTGTCCCTCTTCTTTTTTTGCCCAACTTTTTTCAAGTCCAAAAATTTTAATGACCAAAAACTTTTTGGTCCACAATCTTAAAGTTTAAAGACATGTGAAAGTCAATACTATTTTCTAGTATACTTTGTCCAATAATTTTCAAGTCAACGGTCAAAAAGTGGAAACAATGGTCGGAAACTATTAACATTACAAAGACACAAACCAAGTTAGTTGCTATTTGCATCCAACCTTTCAATTCAAAAGTACTTTTGAATTACTTAATGAGCTGGTCTTTTGAATGAGTCCATGCCTAATAGCTTTGATTGGAAATTGGAGGACCAGTTAGGGTACTTCTGAAACACTCTTGGAAGCATCCTTTTCTGGTCCCTCTCTCTATCAAATAGCAAACTAAGATGTTTCCCCCCTCAATTTTTTTCCCAAAAATGATTCCCTTTAGGCTTCCTTACAATCAACTCAACAAACAACAACAAATGAAAAGCATTGAAACGTTTAAAAAGTCAAAGTTTTGACAAGAACTTCGGTAAGAGGAAACAATGAGAAATAAAATATTTAAGCCGTCTTTTTTTATGTTCACAGTCGTTCACCGTTCACAAAACGCGGTCATGAAATTATCTGTTCTTATGAAAGAATCTCATTGCATCTAGTCTAATTTGAATCTTGAAGCCTTCCCGCATCGATTCCTTTGTGGTCCACAAACATTCACAAGCTCAAAAGTATGTGAACGCTTGTGGACCGCGGAACTATTTTCATCCGTCCGTCCACAGTGGAACACAGTGGACGATTGTGAACACATAAGAAGATGGCTTTATACTCACCTCTGTGTGGATGGTGGAATGTGAAGAGGGGTTGTGAGCCTGAGATAGTGTATTTATTTCTTTGATGAACAACATAGGGTGTTTCAAAATGGCTAATGGGTAACTTTCCAACTTCTTTACTTAACCTAACTTCATTATACAATTTTGATGATTGTACTGGTGCTATGTAAGATGTGTAACTTGAAGGGATACTAATTCCACCATCTGAAAAAATACAGAATTGATTAAGGTTTTCACCAGAAAAATGTGGTCAAGAGAGAAATTAAAAATTATTTCATGATTAGACAGTGTTTTTACCGCTGTTCCTTTTGAAAGGAACAGTCCCAGAACCTGATAACTCAGCCAATCACATTCGAACGCCATTCTCAACTTCAAGGCTTCTACAGACGATCAAATTAGGTCCTTAAAGTAGCTCCCAAGTAGACATTTGGTACAAGGTAGATGGAGAAACAGGTATGGACAGGAGGCGAAGCTTAAGGGAATTAAAGCGACAGTGTTCTTGGCGATGACACAGCCGTTGCCTAAGCTCACACAGTACTCACTTCTAGGCATGCTCAAATATTAGTTCCGCCTCCTGACCATACCTGTCCCTCCATATACCTTGCATTTGGTGATTGATGCTCACGATTCACCATCCCGAAAACCTCAATCATCAATGTAGTTGGGGATCATCATTATTGATCACTACTCTCTATCTCATTTCCCATCAAGGGCAAAGATTCGGCAAGGTTGCCGAAGTTTCGGTACTGTCCGTAAATTTGTGAATATTTGAAAATGATATACACTGTGCACCAATCACTAAAAGCCAACATGTGAGCTACTTCAAGGATCCAATTTTATTGTCTGAAAAAGTGTTTAGTCACACAGAAAATTTTATATCAGTACAACAGCTAACAAAAAGACATTGAAAAAAGAGCAAATTCGGTTTACTCATATTCCCTGCGTGAAAAAGAACATATTTGTAAAAACCAGACTTTCGCAAGTCCATGCTTCTACGAACTATAAAAGAATAGAAAATACCTTTTAACAATCTTTCAGCACCATCTAGGCATTCTGGTGAAAGCTCATTATCTCCAAAAGATCCAAGAAGTTCTGATACAATGATATCCGCCATTTCCGGAGGATTCCAGTCACGCATATCGCTAGATATAACTGTCACGGTATCTCCCCAGGTTTCTTCACAGTGAGCCTCAAGTCTAAGGAAAATTTTTGAAACTTTAATGGTGCCAAATAAGCAGTAGCAGCAGCGATAAAGTCCAGCCGCCCTAACACCTGATTTTTCATGCTGGTGTTTCACAGCAAGCGACTGGACTGGATATAATAAAAACTAAGCGGCAGAAACAGGAGGAAAGAACCAAGGTACTCACAGAAGGATAGGAAAAGGAGAGATACAGCAACCTGCTGGACAGCCTTAGATAAGAGAGATATCTTGAGCAAAAGGAAATGATAAAAAGAAGTGAACAAAATAGTGTGTTTAAGAAGGAAAAAAAGGAAGATTTTTCATTTTAGATTTACGTTTGGATTACAAACAGGAATTTACTTCTTAGGGCACATCTAATCACCGCCAAAGAGCGTTGTTTTTTAATTGCTTGTCAGATAAGCTCATGAACGACTCAAATCCTCAAATTCTGGAGGAAATCCAATTTATCTCAAAAGAAGAAAAAAATGTGCTAAAATTAAAAATATCATTGCTAGAGCAAACACATTTTGAGTATCGGGTTCTGACAAGTAGCAGTGCATGCTATCAAACCCCATCAAAGCGCATCGGTGAGCGGTTGATTAGCAACAAGTCGAAATTCTGCGCAAACCAACCGCTCACCGATACATTTTGATGCAGTTCCGTAGCAGGCACCGCTACTTGTCAGAACCCGATATTCCAAATGCGTCCGCTCTAGCATATCATTAGCATCGCTAAAATTAAAAATAAAAAATGAGCTCTTGGTCACTCTCAAAGCTCTAGTACTGACTTTCTTTCCGAAAAATAGTGCATGCATTGAACAGTTGAAAATAATGAATAACATCCCTATTGTTACTCCTTTGATTACAATGGGTCTGTTGCGTATTTTTGCGACATCAATATAACTCATTGTTTCTTCATTAAAATTCGGCGAAAATAACGATGCGCAAATTAAAAACTTTCAATATCCACTCATTAACTCATAAAATACCTTCCATTTCAAACAACCCGCGCTACACTAGACACTATATCACCGACTTATAACTAAATAAATGAAACCATCTTGTTTACGTAAAACATGAACAGAACTTACAAACATTTGAAAGTTTTGATTAGATGCGCACATTTCTTATATTATTTTGTAAACTTTGATAAACCGAAAAGACCAGACAGCAAATGCAGCCAATAGTTCATGTATTTAGAAGGGAATTCCATCATTTTTTAGTTACGATGTTGTTCACTTATGCACGGTGGTTCCGTCTATGTAGTAGTATACCGATGCAAATAGTGTCTAGTGTAGCGCGGGCTGTTTGAAATTGAAGTGATTTTCTGAGTTAATGAGTGGATTATGAACGTTTCTAATGAGCGCATCGTTATTCTCGCCGAATTTTACATAAGAATCCAGGTTCTATATTGTTGTAGCAAAAGTATGCAACAGACCCATTCTCAATATAGTTTCCATTGATTATTGCTAAAATAACCCCAAAACAGTTAAAACAATTTTTTTTTATTGGTCTGTGGAAAGTTTTTTTGGCATGAAATGAAGAGTAAAAAGTCATAAGTTAAGACAGATTAATGGAGAGCCAGTTTCTATGAGGTCTGTGTGAAATCTTTAACAGACGAGTGAGCAGACACACTTGGAAATTTGAAAACTGAAAAATGTGCTCAAACAAGCTTAGCACCGGTTGCTTTGAATAAAAGGAAAGCGCAATTTCCCCTGATACAGCCAAAGGAATATAAAATTAGAAAAAAACCTGTGGATTGTGAGAAATTATGAAATCCTTACGTGACAATAGCATTGGGGTTCTTCTCGACAGCATAAACTTTGATTTTTCTATTGGCTAAACTTGCAGCATTCAAAGAAGCTCGTACTAATGGACCTCTACCAGCGCCAAGTACCATGACCACTCTAAAAAATGGACAAAGCGCACAAATGAAAACAAAATTTAGATGAATAGTAGGATGTAGGTCTACTGCCCCGGCAACTGGTATAGCTCTTAACACAAATAAAAATGAAACTTGACACAAAATTCCAAGGAATAATAATCACAAATAGAATTTTGGGACTTTATCTACCAAAGAATGGTTGTTTTTTTAGTCTTTTTTTTAACTCTAAATCTTGGCTCAAGTGTTCCTTCTGCAGGCTGATCTTTGACTGTATTGGATTTAAGACTGGTAGCAGGGTTTGCTGAAACTCGAGTTTTTTTTAGACCCACTTGGTTTTATTGGCTTTTAATGGGTTTTATGGGCTTTTTTGGATTTGTTTGGGCACTGTTTTAGTCGATGATTTTTTTTTCGATTATTGGTTTTGTTTTTTTTCCCTCCTGTTTTATATTAATTTTCTTGCCTATTTCATAAGTGTTTATCATGATGATCCCTTCTGAAATCCAAGGGGAGTACGGCCTGTGGGCCTTGATCATTTACAATGATCTTTTAGAAGTGTTTGACCCTACCCAACAAAATCCACGGCTACATTGGACATCTACCCACATTAGCAAGAGGAATGTCAGCCTGATGGCAAGGTCAACGATGCTCGTGAGCCTAGAGCCGCCCATGAGGCAAAAATTTGGCAACCGCTGACAAAGGGCCTCATGGAGTGAGGGGGAGTTCAAAGAATTTTCATCTTCTGAATTTAAAATAACTCACTTTTTACTTGGAATAATAAAAAAAAAATCCAAAAAGAAATTCAACATTTTTCGGTTGAAATACAAATGGAGGTAAATGAGGCGGGACTGTAAATGAGCCAAAGGCTTGGTTTGGGGGGTGATGGCAGGTGAAGGAACGCGAATGGGCGGGAAAGGAGGACCGGAAGGGACCTTCAGCAGTAACGTAAACTTGATCTTGGGGGGGGGGGGGGGGGGGAGTGGAAGATGAACTCTGAAAATGATGCCGAAAATGGAGAGAAAAGTGAGAATTACAGACTTACGTAACAATGGAATTTTTATCCTCTTCACTAACTCGATCCAGTAGGGCTCGATAAACAGCTTTTTGGTATTCCCTATACTTGATTGGATCTTTTTCGAAAACTTCATATGTTTGAGATTCTAAATTGTCGCTCAACGGTTGGAGTGGACATTGTAGATAATCTTCGTAGCCAGTTGCAAAGACAGTCACTGGGTCATTTTGAATCGCAGACTAGAAAAGGAATGAAAAAAATTTATTTATTCAATTTTGTTGTAACCTCATTGAATACAGGTTTTGGAAAATAACAAAAATCACTTTAAAATACAAAGAGTAGAACAAACAACTAGTACTTATACTTTTTCCGCATTGGATTCTAGCTACAATATAAAATTGACTTAACATCATAGTAACTGATAATTAAATTGTAGCAGAAAAGTGACGTTATGCAGGGTGTTTTAACCCATTGACACGTAAAGACGAGTCAGACTCGTCATGACTAAGAAAAAATTTGCTGTACTGATCCGGCGATCTCACTGCAACTGAACGACAAGTTCAAGGGCTTGCGGCGTCTACTGATAGATAGCGCCACTTGCTTCACTCTACTTTCATAGCTTCACCATTTGGTTTGCCGTAAGCATAGAATGAACAAATAAGCATTGTTGCCTTACAACTTCTGTCAAATTAAATCACATGTCAATGGGTTAAACCACTCACACTCTATTTTTCAACCAAGAGCAGCTTCAAAGAGGCAAATTTTGACGCAAGTTCTTTCATAAAATCAACCTCAAGGGTGCCTTTTTCACAAGTGGCATAGGAAACCAAACTATCCGAAAATTTCAATTGGTCTTAACTTTTGATTGAATAGTATAATTTTGGTTCTGAAAAGAGATTACCGCAGCGATACGGATAATTTTAGAGGCACTTAAATAGAGGGTTTTCAGTTAAAGTGTAAAGTTATTTAAAAATTGGAAGTCTGTACTCTGCCGATTGTGTTGCTTCGAGTTAATAATCCAAAATCAATGTGAAAACCCATCACCGGAAGATTACAATACTTCAAAAAAGAAGCTGATGAAAGAATGAAATCTTTTGCAGCACACCAATCTATCGATCCCTTCTTAAAAGATTTGGATCCATATGTTCTGCTGTCCTTTGAATCTTTATGACTAAAACTTACAGTGATCAAAGTCTTAACATCAAAATTTTTTCTACTATGGTGGATACTCCATCCGATTACTTGTAAGAATATTTTCTGCCAAAAATACAAAAATCTATTTTTTGGCCCTTAGATCCCTTCTTGTTTTTACTCTTCACCTGTAAAATTAGATTTCATTGTTGAAAACTTTCACAAACCTGGTACAAATAGTTCAAGTACTGTTGATAGTGTTTGCTGGCAACATGATGGTTGTTTCCGCTGATGATAATTTGAATATCCAAACTAAAAAATGCTTTGACAAGATTCTGATGAGATTTAGATAAAACTGGGTAACCTCTTTTGTTCGTCAGAAAAACATTAGTAGGAAGAACTAAAGCTTTCACAGGTTCACCTAACCATCGATTTACTTCTTCGCCGGCGGGGATCTCATCAGAGACTTCCAGAACCAATCCTAATTTCTTCTCCGAATTGCACAGACCCCTGAAATTATTCCACCTGTAACAAAAAAAAACCAAAAAAATTGCCTAGAAACACAGCACTTTACAAGCTTCTAAATCATGGTTCAAATCAACAAATCATTTATTCAGCCATCTCTGATATTCAAGACATAGAAATTGAATTTAAATTCATTGAAACAAAGAAAACAGAATGGGGCTGTTGCACACTTTTGCTGTAAGCAATTTAAAAGACAGTTCTGGTGTAAAAACCTCTAAACATGACAACGGCAGCACTAAAAACTTCCGAAATCCACTCCTGAAGTCAATAAATGCTTTCATTTGAGCAAGTGTAATAGCTGCATAGGGCAGTAATAATGGGAGATTCCCATCTAATGATACTGTAACTCCATCAAGAGGTGACGATAAGATATGACTCGCTCCTCTGACATCAGAGTCACAGGACCATTAATCGGATAAGGATCATGACTCGGGCGTCTAATTATTCTCTGAATCTTGCTACTCTGAATAGAGAGAGTGATGAAATTAAGATAGGAATCCCCCAAAATGACTGCCTTATGCCACCACTACGCTCACGCAAGTAAAAGCATTTAAAGAGTTTAGGGGTAGATTTCAGAATTTTTTAGAGCTGCCATTGTTACATATGGAGGTTTTTACACCAGAATCGACTATTAAGTACTTATGGCAAAATTTTGCAACATCCCCATTGTAAAAGTTGAACTTGAGTCTAGCTATTCAGCAGTCCAGTAGAGAGCATTTATTCAATTAATGAGTGGATTTCGGAATTTTTTAGAGCCACCATAAATTGCCTCTCATTTACCCCAGATAGTGTATTTAATTCATCAGCGGAAAAAGCTTGCAAGAGTCCCATTTGTGCCACAAATTAGACGATTATAGAACGGTTACCATGGATTTGGTGTCATCTAATGCATGAAATTGCTTTGCAGAGGGAGGGCATCTCTCAATACTCTAAATAAGGAGTTTCAAGTTTAAAGATGATGAAACTTACCAATGCCACGTGTCATGGACAACTGCTAGTTCTTCGGAAGAAGATCTGTACTTGTTTGCAGCAACGGCAGGACTCACAAAAGGGACTTGAACCCAGATCTGCAATAAAGAGTAAATAAATTCTGAGCATAATGTTTTAAAATTCCTGCAAACTTATTCTTTAAGAAAATTCCTGAGTTGGAATTTAGTCTCTTAAAAGGGTATTAAATAAAACCTACTTTCAATTTTTTTCTTAAAATCTAATTAACTGATGTTTTCAACAGCTTGTTACCGTAGAGTTTTTGAGATCAATCACTAAATTGAATTGTTTAAAAAGGAGAACAGATTTGGTCTTGAGTCGTTTGCTCCTGCCCCCAAATGCTGCGCACACCTGCTCTATTAAACTGGAAGTCAATACGATTTTGGTCCGGTTTTTCTCTCATTTGAGACACAAGCCTCTCATTAGGCCAAAATAATAGGCAAAAATCTGTCAAATTTTGCGTTTTTGAGCTAAAATTCAGGCATGAAGGAAAATAGCTTGGGGCTCCAAAATTTTTTTTCTGAAGTCCTATACCAAGAGACCTCACCAAAAAATTTTGGGCCCCTAACCTCTCTCCGATTTTTTTGGAAGGACCCTCAAAACTGAAATTTTGAAAAAATGGCCTAATTCAAGGGCCCATAACTTTTTTCCGTGTAAATTAAAAAATACGAAATTCTCAAGAATTTTACTCTTTTAATAGGGCATTCGATTGGCGTAAAGTTTTTTTTCGGGTGAGGCTTCGTTAATTTTAAATGATCGATTCAAAACGGCCAAAATTGCGATTTCTGGTGAAAATCGCGGAAAATCGCGTAACTCTCTATATCGAAAAGTATCGATGAAATCGAAAAAACTGGACATGTTTTCCATTGCGGAGATAATTTTGAAGAAGAGAGGTTCTTCACGGTTTTACTCTCCGACAACTCCTAAGTCCTCAAAAATGCGATTTAAGTTTACCGAGATTTTCGGAGAAATTAAGACTCGCCTGACAATGCAATGTTATTTCGATCATCCTGCCGGAGCATCATCATGACACTCGAGTCTCAATTTCTCTGAAAATCTCGGTAAACCTGAATCGAACTTTGACCCTCCAAATCTCAAACACAATAAAAGATATCAACTTCTGGTTTAAGCCAATATGCTAAGAATTTTATGCCCTTTTAAATGAGGTATCACAAGATAGGGGTTGCAGTTTGAAAATTTTGAGATCTGAGGGGTGACCCCCTGGAAACCCCCCAAACCCTGAATTTTGGGTTTCAACAGTATTTTAAAATGAAAGTTCAGGTTTTAGTTACTGCAGAATCCAATTTTCAGATTTTTTTAAGGTCATTCCTTCCAGAAAAATATAGTGAGCAGGTTACGTGAAACACCCTGTTCCTGTATGTTTTTTTCGGCAGGGTAAATTTTGTTTTCCATTTGTTAAAATATTCTTTGAATAGATAATTATCTATCTATCTATCTATCTATACTTTAGAATATTAATTGAAAGCAACTTACTTCCTCTAAATAGTCACACAGAGTAAAAATATTCTCAACCGGCAATATTCCTGACTATTAAAACACTATGCGTACCTGATAAAAACAGCCTGGTATCATTCTTGAAAAAATAAAGCGAGCTAGATTCGCATTATCCGGTTTTGTGAGGTGGAGCATAATGGCAGGTAGTCCTAAATGGGCAGCATATGACAGCTCCTGTGTTAGCATTTCTTGACTTAATTTCCTTACTTTTGAATGAATTGAATCTAGCGATATGTGAGGAGAAAGCTTTCCAACAACCATAGACGTCCAATCTGGAATAAAATTCCATTCATTATCACAACCAACTTTACAAATATGAAAATTGGTCTGTAGCAAACTTTTGCTACAGCATTATGGAGGGTTGAATAATCTGTGAAATCACACAGAGACAATATATAATAGAGACCACACACTAGCCGTGCGCGCGGTGGCTGACTTATTTTTTGGAACACAGGGAGCATGAGGGAGCACCATCCAACAAAGACCAAACGTTGAATGATGCAATTTCGGTGCTTCGGTTTCACTAGGCAAAAATCTCAACGAGTTTTCTTATCAGTCAACGTATGGTCCAAGTTTGCGGTGTTCTGTTGAGACCCCGAAAAAAAAAACGTTGCCACCGAGCGCCTACATGGGCAAGATAGATAGTGTGTAGCCTCTAATATGTATTGTCTCTGAAATCACAATGGAAGCATGAAAAAGTCTCAAAATCTACTCACAAACTCAGTCAATATGTTTGATGATTTTCAAAATGGCAGTCAAACGAGCAGGTCACGATCGGAGAATCCCATCTAATTGCAACTTTCTACGCTGAGAAAAGTGATTCACCGTGCTCAGTAGCGCACCGAGAGTTTCTTCATCTCTCTTTGTTCTCCATTAAACAACGTATGTTAGACAAGGATGGACAACGGGATAAAACCCCCTCTTTCTGTCCTTTTCCTATTTATACATTCAAATGCGAAATGAGAGAGATGGAAGGGATCCTGGTTGCGCCAGTGACTGTGCTGACACTTTAACAAAATGGTTTTTAGTTATCCTAACTAAACGTCTCGATAATGAGACGAAATGCTTTTTTGCGTTTGTTTTTTCAACCCAGCAAAACAATTTAAAGTTGAAGCAACAATCTGTTTTCCTAGAGCAGCAGTGTCAACTGTTCCAAAACACTGGAGGTTTCATGCGAAATTTCAAAACGATTTTTCTATAATTTATAAGGTCTGAAGAACAAATAAACACCTCATGTTCCCTTCAGAGGCTTCATCATTTTCAATTTTTCTTAACACAATACAAGAAAGAGTAAAAACTTCAACAAACCTGAGCTAGTCAAGACCATATCAGGCCTGGTAAATGGACCTTTTCTATTCATGCTTTTGCCATGGATAAATTCTCGTTTGAACCTCGGATGGCACAAAGGTATGCTAGCAAAATCATACCTGAAATGAATACGATAAAATAGCAGCAGTAAGTAATATGAGACATTGTAATGAAAGGGTTTAATAAAATACAAGGTGTAGCATTTTTCCCATTTAGAAAGTTCTATGCATTTTGGTCCAAAGTTGCAGCTTCAGAAGCATTAGTTTTCAGCACACCAAGTACTTTCATTACTTAGTTCACTAAAAAAACACTAATATTCAGACCCTTGCATTTGTTCCATTGGTAGGAAATCAATAGAATGCTTGGAAATTTTGGAACTTTCGGACAAACTGCTTGTTTCTTCATTTGCCATTTCAATGATCACTGAGTACGTCACACATTTTTTTAAATGATTTTGGCAGATATTTATGGTGATTCCAGGGTCGATTAGTTCCAACTGTGGACACCGCATCGCGCTGCTCAAAAAGTTAACAGTTTTTGGCAAAATTTGACGAATTCACGCTAAAAACACAAATTTGCAACGTCAGCACCTGCGAGCAGTCTTCAGGAAGATACCCTGAAAGTTTCAGGCTGAAACACTCAAAAATAAAGCCGGAAATTATGAAATACGAAACTTCCCGTACGCCGCAATAAGTGCGAGTGAGGCAGATAGACGTATCATCACTCGCGCTCACTCTCACTCACTAAGCTTATGGCGAAACGAATTTCATCATTTACGGCTTTAATTTTAAACCAATTTTGCTCATTTTGGGCTCAAAAAATCCATAAAAAATTTTGCAGGTGCTGACGTTATAGGATTTTGCATTTTACCTATGGTTTCAGTTTAAAACACCAAAAACACGACTTTTCCAAAAAGCGACTAGAGGCTCTATCCATCGGATTGAAATCTAGAAAAGTTTCGCCTGGAATCACCTGAAGGTGAATCCTCAGTGACCTGTAGCGCGATTCAAATCTGCTAGATTGCGCCACTTTCACACGCTCTCTGAAACCAAGGGTTTGTCACCTTTGACTGCCATTTTTGGGAGCTAGAGTAAATTTTTCAAAAATGTTTGAACGTTGCATTCATGATCAAATCATGAGGAACATTTCAACACCATTTTGAGCTTTCTATGACCAATTTTTGGGGTCGAAAGTATTGGTAATTGCTAGTTTATAGATTCCATACAAATTCAATAAACACCTTCAAACTCACCGTTTTATGCCATCACTTTCAACCCAAATAATTGGTCGCAGAAAGCTCAAAACTGTGTCAAAATGTTCCTTAAGATTTGATCTTGAATGCAACGTAAAACATTTTTGAAACATTGACTCTAGCTTCCGCAAATGACGGTCAAAGGCAGAAACCTTTGGTTACAGAGAGCGCACAACAGTGGCGCGATCTAGCAGATTTGAATCTCACTACAGGTGACTTGAGGATTTACCTCACAGATTATTTTACTCTCCTCTTTCAGTATTCCATCTTTTTTCTTCCCTTCTTTTTGTCCTTCCATCTCCTTTTCAGCAAGAACTAAGTAGAGGTAGAAACAAGTAAACGACAATCTAGCGGAAGTAAAGAAATTGAAAAGTTAATACCCTTCATCATGTATGTGCGTCAAAGTCTCCCGTACATCGCACCAAGGCAGACAGTCACGACCACACGATAATCGCTTATTACTTGACATCTCCACCTGAAAAGCAAATCAAAAGGATAAAACTCATAACACTTCACAAAACTACAGGCTGTTTTGGAAAAGATTTGGCTTGATAGCTCTACAGCTTTCATGAAAACATCAGCTTCATACCGTTCAACGGCAGAACTCCGTCAATTACAGTCGAACTCAGATCGCCTTTTCGCCTCACTTGCCTTTGCTCGAGTCCGCTTTGGGGGGGGATGCTGCCAAACAGCAACAAGCACGAATATGCGGTTTTACTATGGGAGCATTACAAAGCCAATGTTTTCATGGAAGCCATAAACTGTCAAGCCTGATCTTCTCTGGAACAGCTCGCGAGTTCAGACTCCTACGTCTACTGTCAAGCTCAATCTTCTTTGGATCAGCACAAAGTTCAGACTAATACAACAAACTATTGCAGAAATAGTCAGAAGCAAGTTTAGTAAATGATGAGTTCAACCACAAACTTTGAATCTATACAGAAGAATAAAGTCCGACAATCAAACAAGCAATAAAATCCCGATTCCGATAGACCAAGTCTGACAAGATTAGGCTTGAAGAGATGCTCAGGGTATCATGAGAGAGACAAGCGCTCTCTGTGTACACTGTACAAGGGAATCAGAGCTAAGAATATTTTTGCTTTACAAATTTAATTTCTCTTCGAAACATTAGGCAAAAAAGAGCATACATGAACAGAAAACGGTGAGTCAGTTCTCAGTTGATAAGTGTAGTTTCCTAAACTGGGGAGTACGGACCATTCAACGTGAAAAGAAAATGAAACAGCACGGTGAGAGGTACTGTATGAGAAAACAAAAAAGAACTCTTACCAAGAAATTATCACAAATTCTAAAACAAAGCTTTTATCGCGAGAATTTCACGAAAGTCGTGCCGGTTTCCGAAGAAATCAACAAGAGGCAAGACGAGAGGGGAAAAAATCTTGTCAGGGTGCCATCATGAACGATTTCAAAACTCCCTAGTGTATCAGGGACTAAAATTGTATTCATCTCTCTTCTGACGTTTAGGCATCTCTAAAGTTGCTCTAAAGAGCTACTAACGTTTGAGTAGATTTTAAAAGACTATTCTTGGATTTTTGCGAAATTTTTTACAGCTTAGAGTACGTAAACGAACAAAAAGGGATAGATCTAAAAAATCAATTGAAAATTCGCATGCCAGTAGAGAAAATTCCTATGTGTTAGCCCAAAGACTTCTAATACTATCTAGACTGGACATAAGGCCGATTTTAGGGCGGGAAAAGTGAATACCTGGGGTGGGACAAAAATCGCATGTTGCGCCTGGCTACGCCGCATCCACGATTACAGTATGTGCTAAGATTTTCAGAAATACATTGATTTAAATGGGAAAATGACTTTTTTGAAAAATTAATTAAAAATACTAAAAAAAATATTTTTCCATAAAACTTGGTACCGTTTGAAAGCTCACGATATGCAGATTTCGGTTCGGGCCGGTTTTATATGTGATTTTTGAACGAGAAACATTCTACAGGGGCTTAAAGTTGGGTACCGATTTTCTACAGGGTGTTTCAAAAAATTGTTTTCTTTGTACTTTTTTTGAATGGTTACAGCTCAAAAAAATAAAATTTATGCGATAAATTATTGAGATACACAAAACAAATAACTTTAATCATAACATAGATTACGTAAAATTGAGTATATACAGCTATGTAGGTTGTCTCAGCGGGGTACCGAAACTGTGGAACACCCCGTAGAATCAAGGAAAATTGACCTAACTTTGAGCCTCTGTAGAATGTTTACGATTGAAAAAATGGTATAAAAACCGGCCCGAACCGAAATCTGCATATCATGAGCTTTCAAACGGTACCAAGTTTTATGGAAAAATATTTTTTTTAGTATTTTTAATTAATTTTTCAAAAACGTCATTTTCCCATTTAAATCAATGTATTTCCGAAAATCTTAGCACATACTGTAATCGTGGTTGCATACCGATCGGTTTCAATGGGCAGGCGTTATGTCCAGTCTAGATAGTATTAGAAGTCTTTGTGTTAGCCTGTCAGCTGTAGTTCCAAAGACTTCTAATACTATCTAGACTGGACATAACGCCTGCCCATTGAAACCGATCGGTATGCAACCACGATTACAGTATGTGCTAAGATTTTCGGAAATACATTGATTTAAATGGGAAAATGACTTTTTTAAAAAATTAATTAAAAATACTAAAACAAATATTTTTCCATAAAACTTGGTACCGTTTGAAAGCTCATGATATGCAGATTTCGGTTCGGGCCGGTTTTTATACCGTTTTTTCAATCGTTAACATTCTACAGAGGCTCAAAGTTGGGTGTACTTTCCTCGATTCTACGGGGTGTTCCACCGTTTCGGTACCCCGCTGAGACAACCTACATAGCTGTATATACTCAATTTTACGTAATCTATGTTATGGTCAAAGTTATTTGTTTTGTGTATCTCAATAATTTATCGCATAAATTTTATTTTTTTGAGCTGTAACAATTCCAAAACGGTACGAAGAAAACAATTTTATGAAACACCCTGTAGAAAATCGGTACTCAACTTTAAGCCCTTGTAGAATGTTCCTCGTTCAAAAATCACGTATAAAACCGGCCCGAACCGAAATTTGCATATCATGACCTTTCAAACGGTACCAAGTTTTATGGAAAAATATTTTTTTTTGTATTTTTAATTAATTTTTCAAAAAAGTCATTTTCCCATTTAAATCAATGTATTTCTGAAAATCTTAGCACATACTGTAATCGTGGATGCGGCGTAGCCAGGCGCAACATGCGATTTTTGTCCCACCCCAGGTATTCACTTTCCCCGCCCTAAAATCGGCCTTATGTCCAGTCTAGATAGTATTAGAAGTCTTTGTGTAGTTCATTTGTAAGAAGAAGAAGAAATAAAAACATAAACAGCTGACTCTGACAGAAAAAAGTGTGAGAATGTGGTTTCATGGGTTTTTCGTTATAGGGTTTTCTAAAAGGGTGTTATCGTGCGCAGGAATTTGTAAATATTATTCAATTTAGAGGAAATTGATAATTTACTTCCTACACTAGTAACACAGTTTTCTGCAAAGTCAGTTGAATCCGAGTGTTCATGTGTGTCTTTTAAAAGTGTCCTATCCTTATCTTTCTTGGTCCATTAGACACCAGAGTAAGTGTCATGTTCTTCCTGGAGTAGAGCTCCAAAGTAAGTGTCATGTTCTTCCTGGAACCGTGGGAAGAGGTTTGTAACAGTTTGAGAATGGGCCTGAGAAATCTAATCCATCAAAGGAACATTTCCTGAAATAATGGTTGAAAAGTTATTCGCACCTTGCCCTGGCCAATACTGCGGTCGCATCGCGCTTTCCAATGGAACATACAGCAGCTGCGGTCCATGCCCTCGAGGTTTTCGTGCGAATTCCTCTTCCTTGTGCGAGCCGTGTCAGAGTAGTCCAGCATTTTATGACTGGTTGTACCTTGGCTTCATGGTCCTAGTACCATTGATATTTCATTGGTTCTGCATTGGGAACAAAGGCCATTTCCGAGGAAGGTAAGGCGCATTACTTTCAATATCTATTTTACACACTTTTGACAGTATTTAAGTGAACGTAGTACTAGTTACCCATCGCTTAAGTTTTTGGTATTTAGGGAATTCTAGTTGGTTTGGGACAGTTCTGTGTTGTAGCCTATTAAAACCTAGAGCTGAAAAATCTATTATAAAACCAAGGTTTTAGTGAACTCTACCTCGAGTGCTTGACTGTTGGTTTCCACTTGTGAAATGCTTTTCGGAAAGGCATACTCTGACTCTGTAGGTTAGAAAGCCTTACGAAAGAAATTGAGTGGCTTGTACCATACAGGTGCATACCAGATTTTCACTAAATAGTAAAATTTGATTAAAGTCTCAGCAAAGTTTGTCTTACGTTTGTGAAGTTATTAAATCCTTAGTTCTAGCCTCAGATTGTAAAATCCTTCATAAAACTGCTGATTTCCTGAGGCCAATGGAACCACTAATTGGTCTATAAGTGGATTTATTATTATGAATTTGCTCTCGCTGTGTTTTATTTGGTAATCAGGAATAGCCGCAGAACAGCAGAGTGGAGCAAATGGGGGTGGTAACGGGTTACATGATTTCCGGGTAATCGTAATTATCGTGTTTTTTCGGAATGCGATTTTACTGTAATCAGGGCTGATTTTTCACAAGCCTTCAATTATATTAGTTGCAGGAAAATTAAATTTAATTGAAAAGACCCTAAAGTTTACTATTTATCTGAAAAAATTGATTTAATTACCACCCAAGGGTTTGACGATTACCGATTACCCAGTAAGTAATCGTGTAATCAATTACACTATTTGCCCAACTCTGCAGAACAGTGGATGCACTTATGGCTATGGCTTTTTCAACTATCGTTGCTCATCTAATTCCCATTTGAAACTCTTTCTATCCCCTATTATTATTATGATAATGATAATAGGATCTGTTCGGACAATACTCTATAGATCCTTAAGTTAATAATGGCTATTTGAGATTGTTTCTGTCAGTAAATTAATGCTATGAAAGACTTCAATACCACTGTTCTAAAATGCAACTCAGCAAAGAATACAGGAAAATGACCAACATACCTAGAGTTTGAAATGGCCTCAAGTTTAAGGTCTTACTTCCAATACCCCTGTAACGCGTGTCCTAATAAGCCAAGGAAGGTGATACAAAAGCTCATTTTTTATGAGTTGTATTTTGTCAAACTGAAGTAATAATGAAACACTTCAAAACTGATGTCATAGAGAATTGGGCTTTAACACTGTTGAACCACTCCTAAAAACTCATCTAGTTATGTGTTTTCTTTGCAGTTTCAGCAAAGGTGCTCTTTGGTTACACTTCATCGCATTTGTTGAAGTGGCAGTTTCTGCTGCTGTTACTTTATTCATTGTGGAACCATTTGGATCTTTTACTATTCGCTCCTGTCCAATCACTATGTTTGCTGATTGGTACACTTTATTCTACAATCCAAATCCAAATTATGAATTTATTCTTCATTGCACACAAGAAGCAGTTTACCCTCTGTAAGTATTCAATCTCGAGTTCAAAATCTGTAAAATTTTAAAGACATACTATCAACGGAGTAAATTCAGCTCCTTTTTTTAGAAGCACGTCCGTAAAAATAAAAATCAATCTTTTAGAGGTAATAAACTGGTAATAGAACTATGTGTTAGATGTCAGAATTTTTATAAATTTTTTCAATGGAAAGGGGGGGGGGAGAGAAGCAGGTCAAAGTGAAAGCTGTCACTGTTCAATACCTTTTGATGGAAACTAGTACCGATTTGAACTTTGCACCAAAAGACACATCTTACAAAGATCTTTCAATTTATGCGTTAAAAGGTCTCTTCTGATCTTTAAACCAATCTATAGCAATTTTAATTGCAAAGAACATTCCACGGATCTTATGGGCGACGGGCTCTCAGTTAAATTTGTTGAAATTTTAGTATGTTATTCTTTAGATTACGCTGAACAAAAGTCCTCATGGCCGCACCATTGCTTCATGCGCTCATTTTTGAGATATTTAAGCTCTAAGTTGCGAGTTGATTTAGTACTTGATTTGACTCTAGCATTGTAAGTGAACATCGGAGTTCATATGCAAGGAAGCGAGACGAACGACACTGGGTATTCGGAATTTGAATGTTTACCTCTACTTCCTCTCCTCACAAACGCGTGAGCAAACCTTTTTCTCCTCTCCCTCCCCTATACGTTCACATTCTTTCTCTCTTTAGGTCACATTCTTTCTCTATTTATGAAACAATAATAAGTAATAATAACTATTAAATGAATAAGCAAGAGTGGAATGATGAATGGTTGCAGCTTGTACTCACGAGAAGAGGCAACAAGACTCGAAAACAGAGGTATGTGAGTCATGAGTGAGTTTGTGTGAGAGAGAAAGAGAGAGTGCCTGTGTGTGACAGAGTGAAATAAATAGAAAAAGTTTTGCTCACGCGTTTGTGAGGAAAGGAAGTAGGGTATACATTCGAATTCCGTTCCCCAGATACCTAATGTCGTTCGTCTCGCTTCTTTGTGTATGAACTCCAATGTCCAGTTTACAATGCTAGAGTCAAATCAAGTACTGAATCAACTCGCAACTTTGAACTAAAATATCTTGGAAATGAGCACATGAAGCGATGATGCGGCCGTGAGGACTATTGTTCAGCGTAATCTGAAGATTAACATTCTACAATTTTATCAAATTTCACCTGGAGCCAGTCGCCCATAGAATCTGTGCGGTGATCTTTTATTTTTTTTAGTTCTTTTTAATTCGATGAGTTTTTTTCATTTTAGAAGTAGCACAATGTAAGGAGGAAAACAGAAAACTATTATAATTATAGTTCAAACTACGTTCTTTTGAATGGCTAAAATTTGCGATTCTAGGAATCTTTTATTTAGGAGTTGTGACAGCCTAAAGTTTCAAATTGAGCCAACAGCAATCTTCCATCTAAGTACTAACTTACGTTTAACGTTGCGTAGGTACCTACAAAATCAGCAGCCAAAAAGTTGATGCGCCGAGATCTCCAGACTCCGCATCAATCAATGACTGTTTATTTTCAGTTTAAAGTACTTTTCTCTAATGTGCCTCTTTGAAGTGACCATCTGAGTTTGTTTAAACATTCAGAATTTATTCGGAACCAAGCTATCAGTCAATTGATACAACCATCAAAATGACGGCATGGTCTGTGATTATTTAAAAGTCCAAAAAGCTCATAAAGAGTTGGAGCTTGACTGATGCCTCTGTGAAGAGAAAAAAAAAAAGTGATCTGAGATCTCCCACACTGCACTCTGGTGCTTGGATGAAGTTTATACATTTTTCTCAGTTCTCTTCATCTTGTGATTTTTCTGCTAATGTCTACTTTCCACTGTTATTTTAGGTATACAATGGTTTTCATATTCTATTTACTGGGAATAACAATGCTTCTCCTTGTTCGACCACTGCTTGTCAGTTTAGTTCTTAACAATTATGGTAAATCAAGCATTTATGCGGGCCTATATTTCTATCCATTTCTAGGATTATTACACGCTGTTTACGGCGGAATCATTTGTAAGTGTACTTTATTTAATAGTCAATCACACTATTACTGACAATTTTAATAGATTTTAAATTAAAACTCTTTTGTTTGGTCGAAACTTAACCCAAAATTTCAGGAACAAGCAATGCTGCGAAACTACTTTTGTCATGCATAGGCTAGAAGAAACTGGCAAGAGAAGGCGGTTGCTCGTCATGAGACTTGAAAAAAATGTAATTTACAAGACAGTTCCTCAAAAAATAAGCTAAAGACGTGTTAAAATTGGACAAATTTAACCGGGAGCAATTCCTCTCAAACATTGTGCTGCCTCCTTCATTCATGGTGTACCCAAAAATTGTCTAAAACATCACAAAGAATTCGCAGCTGGGCCACCCCCATTATTATTCAAATTTTGTGTGAGGATCTAGATGTCCTGACTGTCCATCTCAACTGGAAGGCCTCAAAAATTGAAATTGTAAAACTGTAACATACAAAGGGTGTCCCAAAAGTACTGCCCCTTTTTTTATTCCGGGCGAATGGTTGCAGATACCAAAATGCGGCTTGTGTAGGGTTAAAGTGCTAGTAAATACCAATAAAACAAGACCAGTCTGAGCTCCCTAAATAAAAAATTGACCGAGTTACAGTGTTTTGAAAATGACGTGTCGAGCTGACCCCTCCAGGATTTTTAGCAATTTTTTTTTGGAGAAAAAAAAAAAATCAAATCCAAGTCGTTTTATTAGAAATAAATTAATTTCACAGAATCTCACCAAGATTGATACCGTTTATTCTTCTTCACTGGATGACTCCACATTTGTTTCCTTTTCGAAGTACCGCCTTTCGCTTTGGACACAGCGTTGCAACTGTTCTGCCCACTTCTGCAAAATTGTTTTCTCGAAATCTTCTTTCTCGAGGTTGTTGAGAAAACTTTCAACAGCTCTTTTGATCTCGTCGATTGAGTTGAACCTCTTGCCTCGAAGGCCCTTCTTCAACGCAGGGAACAACCAAAAGTCGCAGGGTGCGAGATCGGGGCTGTAGGGGGGATGTGGAAGACAGACAATCCCGCATTTATCCATGAACTCCTTAGTGAACTGGGCTGTATGGAGGCGTGCGTTGTCCTGGTGCAGGAGCCACGTCTCCTTCAACTCTGGCCGCTTCTTGGCAATGTGCTCTCGTAGTTTCAACAGTACAGAGCAGTCGTATTCCTTACTGATTGTCACCCCAGGAGAGACAAAATATTGGTACACCATCCCTTGACAATCAAAGAATGCAATAAGCATATTTTTTTTCTCCAAAAAGAAATTGCTAAAAATCCTGGAGGGGTCAGCTCGACACGTCATTTTCAAAACACTGTAACTCGGTCAATTTTTTATTTGGGAAGCTCAGACTGGTCTTGTTTTATTGGTATTTACTAGCTTTTTAACCCTACACAAGCCGCATTTTGATAGCTGCTACCGTTCGCCCGGAATAAAAATAGGGGCAGTACTTTTGGGACACCCTATGTATTTAAAATATAAAATCCTTTGCGAAAACTAAATGAATCTTTTGTTTGGCTTCATCTTCAATCAATTGGGTAGGAACAACAAAAATAACAAGCCTAAAAATCAAAAAATTTATTTCACAAATTTGTGTTTATGCCACATTTACTTCTTCCTGGGACAATACTTTCTTTTATGAATTAGAATAGAACTATTTTAAGCGTATTTCTTACAAATAAATTATTTTATTATGTTTAGAAGAAGTTGTTTTAATATGAACTCCTTTTTGTGTTTTTTAGATTATACCTTTCCGTACATTCTGATTATTCTGTCTGTGATCTCAAATGCTATCCATTTTGCATTTAAACTTGATCAGGTATGTACATACTTGATGCATTGGTTGGAAGTAAAATGCCATAAGCGCTCTGTCTCTTGGCTCATTTTTTAATCAACTTGGAAGGAAAATCATACACAATGAAAATGTTGTCACTCTGATCTTTTTTTAATGAATCCCTGTACATACAATTATCTGTTAAGCTGCATATTTAAAAATTTAAAAGGGGAGAGTGCTCATTAAACACTGAGCACACTTTTATCCAAACAACGAAATTTCTGAACAAGACAGATTTACATTTTTAAACAAATTTTTCTATGAAAGTGCATTTAGGTTACTTACAAGGGTGTATTTTATTACTTTGAGGTGCAGTATTTTCATGATAATCTGTAGATAATTTACCCCAGTTTTGCTTGCCTTTGTTCCCATTATTTCTTCTTTTACAAATTCTTTGAAGCTTTATGAATGGACAATTGAATAATTTTTATCAAAAATTGTTGTTGAGTAAAAAGTCAATGGTGCAATATTTAAGATTTCTTAAGTGGACCTCTGACGCACAGTGGAGTGCAACGTGGAATCTCCTAGACATAATTTTATGACTAAAAATCAATATTATGAACAGTAAATAGCTTGTTATCTTAAAAATTTGAAAAATTATTCATTACAGAGCTTAAACTGAGTCAAAGAACATGGTTTCCGCAAGAAAATATCAACTCTTACATGTTTTGAAAGCAAAAAAATGATGACTTTTTATGTCTAGAAAAAGCTGCATTTCGATCCAGTGTTTGACAGTTCTCTTTTTCTGGAGTAACTTGATCATAACTTCCATAAATGCAATGTTTCTTTTGCCCATTCTAATGAAAGCAACTTAAGGTGATTCTATGGCAAACTCCCGAAAATTTTAATCCGATAGATGGCATTACTTGTCGCTGGCTCCGAAAATAGCCGTTTTTTGACGGTTTTCGGCTGATTTCTCTGAACAGACGAATAAGAGACGAAAAATCGGAATGTCAGCACCTGCTTAATTTTTTGCTTGATTTTTTGAGCCATAAACGGGCCAAATTGGTTCTAAAATAAAGGCGAAAGTATGCAAAGAAAAAATCACGTGTAATTTGGAGTTGTATCAGTAAAGATTACAGGTTTCTGTTTCACCTGTAATCTTTACTGATACAACTCCAAATTACACAGGCTTTTTTCTTTGCATACTTTCACCTTTATTTTAGAACCAATTTGGCCCATTTATGGCTCAAAAAATCAAGCAAAAAATTAAGCAGGTGCTGACATTCCAATTTTTCGTCTCTTATTCGTGTGTTCAGAGAAAACAGCCGAAAACCGTCAAAAAACGGCTCTTTTCGGAGCCAGCGACAAGTGACGCCATCTATCGGATTAAAATTTTCGGGAGTTTGCCATAGAATCACCTTAATTTATTTAAACATAATTGTTGTTTTCTCTTTGTTTTTATCCAGTCGATGAAAGAGCTAGTCATGTCAACCATAACCGATGTCCGAAATTTAGTCATTCTTCTGTGTCATTGGATGCTGCACGCTTACGGTTTAATCAGCATTACAGAGATGACAAATCCTGTTTATCACTCGGCTTTACTTGCTTTAGTACCATTTCCAGCTCTTTTTTATATTCTTACTTCTAAATTTTCGGACCCATCAAAACTGTGAAAGGAACTGTCAGCAAGAGTAGGTAAGATGATATTGTTACATTCTTCACTTGTATTACAGAGCACTTCAATCTCAAAATTATCATCCAAGTATCTAAAACGTGTGTGTGAGGCAGGCACACTATTTTACCGAGGACGAAAAAGAGATACAAATTCTAAGGTGAGAATGTAAAATTGGATGCGATATATCTCTTAAAATGGTAACTTTTTAGCCATTTTCAAGTAATTTCTTTTATGGTTCCAAGTAGAGATTGTTTCAGAAGTGTAAGCACACTGATACTAATAATCTTTGGTATTTGCTAACGTTATTTCTCATATTACAAAATAAAAATTAATGGAAATGAATTTGAACAAAGGATTTTTACTACGGAATGCTTTAAAATCAAAAGGTCACAGCCACAGTTAAGATTTGTTTTGATTTCAACTGATGAAAATTGAAAAATTGCAAAATATTATGTATAAGATTACCGATACATCAATATCGATTGTTGATAAGCTGCGCCTACACTCCTGAAACGAACTCTAACATGCAATTCCTCACTTTCATTCATCTCTGTTAGAAAGTATTTCATTAATGAAACACAGTCTGCCAACTAAAAACAAGCCAATTTGTTGGAAAGGGAACTGGAGTTATATTTGAGAACTCTTGGAGTGTGGCCAGATCACACAACTTTCTTCATTAGAATAGATTGGCTTAGTGCATAGAAAAAAAAACAGTATGGGTGACATACAATTTTACAATATTATTGTAAAAATAACTTTGAGCTGACTTAGAAATTTTTCTCTCTGATTTTTGACATTTTTTCCTCAGCATAAAATGACAGTTTTAAGTGAATCAGAGTGTATTTAGCTTCGTTACTATTAACATTCTCAGAGTTTGATCAAACGATGTACATACTGCTAGACCACTTTTATCAGGGCTCCAACTGAAACTAGAGATGGGTTGTGATGAAATTTCAACGTTTCTTAATAAGCTTAAAGATCCAGTCACTCCTTCTTTGTCTCCATCGGAATCCTCCTTGAACCGTTTTCCCGGATAGTTGCTGGAAGGATAAAATTTAATATTGGATTGAGAAAGATTCAGATCAAATCAAATCAAACAGCTGGACTCACTTACTGTGATTCCAGGGTTATTTAGTTCCGAAAATTGCCGCAACGTTGTGCTCCTTAAAGACTGTAAAGTTTTGGTTGAAAGAAAAAAATTCTAACCAAAACTTGAACGTATAGACTGTCTTTGTCATGCTTTTAACAATATTTTGGAACATCAATCGTAAAAATTACGTAAGAAATAATGGTCGAGCATAAAAATTAGGTACCTAAGAAATAACGGTCAATCATAAGAATTGGGTAAGAAACAACGGTATGGATACTTTAGGAGGTTTAGACCAACTACTGTAATGAGTGAGAGTGAGACGCACTATCTCACTCTCAATTCTACTTCATTTGCACCTGCACATTGATGGTCATTACTTTCAAGAATATTCATCTCGTTATTTCTCAACCCATATTGATGGGTGGTGGCTAAAAAAAATCAATGAAAAGGATACGGAAACCCTGAAGGTCTGATTTTTTTCCCATTAGCTGTCATTTTTAGAAAATACCGGGGAAATCTTGGTATTCAAGGGAAATGTCTGGTTGCACCGCATAGAGAATTAAAATCATGTAAGGCTTGCCATGAAATCACAATGCTAATAGACTTATTCATACGTCTGTATCAGTCGGAGATGAAAAAGTTTCAGACGACTCCTTATATTTGGGTCTGGGTAGGTCACATGCAATGCTTTAATTCATTGAGATACGTTCTGCAGGTAGCTTTCCTTCAGGAGTTGACATTCTTTTAGTTTGTGACTGAAATAAATTGGTCACACTCCTGTTGTACTGTTCTTTTGTCTTCTTCCTTGTTATGGATATACTCTCCTATGCGTTCTTTCTCTTTCTCACTCTCATACTCCTCTCTTCCTCCGCTTACTTTAGCTGCCCTCCCTACATGCACACTCTTTCTCTCATTGGCTCTGTGTGTGTCTACACCTTTCATTGTCTTTGTACTAAGTCCGGCTAAAGAATCTTTCACATTGTGGGGAGGGGGGAAATATTTTGACCTTCTCCAATGCAAGAAAGACGTTAGAGGTGATAAGCTAATTGGCCCTTGGCTTGTATAGAGATAACAACACCTGTGTAGTACTCGCTACACACTCACATCTAGCACCGACTCGATGTCTCCGCCTGGGCCCTCCTCTTGGTCGTTCGGCAGTGCGACGATATCTCTCACAGCTGGAGCAGTAGAGTGGGGGTAAGAAAATTTCCCCTCTCGCTGTGATGAGGAAAATTCTTTTGCTGGCCTTAATACCTTTGCCTTGCTCCCTTTCCAACATTGACTGTTTAGAGTAGAGGCAAATTGTATTCTTGCATACTGGAAACCAAGATATATATTAATACCAGATTGATATGGTAGCAAGTGGGTGAAGTGAATGCATTCTGCTCCACGCATTTCCCTATACTGGTCATCCTTTTGCTCCTGAGCATGAGCATGAGCTCCCCTGGCCTGTTGTTCTCACAGCAGAAACAGCAGTTGTTAAGCAGCAGAGTCTGGCTAATGACAATCGATTACTCGTTTTCCAATTACTTTTCCTAAAAAATCAACGTGGATTTTAGTGGTAATTAGGCATACCAATTTCAATGAAACCCACGCTTAGTGATAAACTAAATTGTTCATCAAATAACATCAGATCCATTGGAATCGGCACTCCTGATATAATCCACCTCTATTACTTTTGAAAGTTAAATGACTGTGTAACGGATAAAGATGATATGCTTAACTCTGTTACGTAGAATAGAATGGTAAAGGACCACCGTAACGCAACGGCGTGACAAGAACCGGATTGACCTAGTAATAATAGATCTTGCTCGAAACAAAGAAAACTACCAAACAGAGTGTGACCAGTTGTGGTGCATTTTTTATAAACCAGAACTTGCATCGGTGCAACAAGCTGCAACATAGCTGTTGAGTTGGTCAAAGATCTTCAAAAGATACTTACTACTTCCATAGGCAAAGAGAGCCAGAGCCGCCTGCGGTTATAAAAATATCCCTGTTCTGTGGTAAATGTCTGCAAAGCCATATTGTTGAGCTGTGTGCCTGAAAAACATAATTTCAGCTATCTTCAAAATCTTTGTCTGATACAGTTGAGGTGAATTTGCACCCAGCAATCTTTTTACTTCAAGTAACATCTGCGCAGTAAAGCTACCCGAAATTCTACATCCTTTGAAATTTGTTTGATCTTATTAGAAATTTATTTCTCATTTACTTTTATCGTCTAATATGAGAAATAATCTTGGAAAATTCCAAAGATTATCGGTCTAGGTGTGCCTAACACTTCTGAAACGACCTCTATGACCTCCACTCTTCTAGTGCATGTGTGTGTTGATCAGTGTTGCCAGATTGAGGGTAAAAAGCCGTATCGTCTTCATATAAATCAATAGACAAAATGAGGATTAAAATGGGAACTAGGCCAACTACTGTTGGCCTAGTTCCCATTTTAATCCTAATTTTGTCTATGATGTTTTTTTGGCCATTTAGTTTGTAATTGTTTTAATATAAATCAATGTAAAACATACAGCTTTTTCACACCAATCTGGCAACACTGGTGTTGATATATATGCAATTTTTACAACTAAACTTTACTCTATTTTGGATTTTCTTCAGGTTCCAAACAGAGGCACAAACTTTCATATCTATGATCAAAGTTGTTTTGGCCGACTGCAAGGATGCATCACTATGAAGGTCTGCGTACTTTAAATTGTTAACCTGACTGTACCTCGGGGAAAAAGAAACTTTTTTAATACTCGTCTCAACAATCATCCAAAAGATAAAATAGTTTTGCTTCCCAAAAAAAATGTTATCTACTTACCATTAAAAATGATCAAAATGTAAATATAATTTTAAGCTGTTTGTAGGGATTTAGATATGAATAAGTTAGATTTTTTTATTAATTTTTTTGAGAATCTTTAATAAAAGTTTGTTTTCCTTTTTTTCAAAATGTTGTCAATTTTTTCGCCTTGGTTGCTCTTTGATTCTATTGATAGAACGCATAGTTAATTGATTTCTGTGACAAAACAAAATTGAAAGTCCAATATTTGGGGAGTAGAACTGAGTGAAAGGTAAGTTTTGACAATGAGTAGCTCTCATCCAAATTTTCGTTGTTAAATTTGACCTTCAGTTTGAGCATCTACATCCTCCAAGAAGGTACTTATTTTTCTTACTGTCTTATTTAGTAACTTTTACCGTCATATCTTTGATAATTATTTAGATTATCTGGGTAATAAATTCAAAAATTTCTATCAAAAAGAGAACACCTTAAGGTGATTCCAGTTCCAACTGTGGACACCTCGTCGCGCTGCTCAAAAAGTCAACAGTTTTTTGCTTAATTTGACGAATTCACGCTAAAAACACAAATTTGAGGAATGTTAGCACCTGCGAGCATACTTCAGGAAGATACCCTGAAAGTTTCAGGCTGAAACACTCAAAAATAAAGCCGGAAATTATGAAATACGCACCTTCCCGTAAGCCGCAATGAGTGCGAGTGAGGCAGATAGACGTCTCATCACTCGCGCTCACTCTCACTCACTAAGCGTATGGCGAAACGAATTACATCATTTACGGCTTTAATTTTAAACCAATTTTGCTCATTTTGGGCTCAAAAAATCCATAAAAAATTTTGCAGGTGCTGACATTATTGGATTTTGCATTTTACCTATGGTTTCAGTTTAAAACACCAAAAACACGACTTTTCCAAAAAGCGACTAGTGGCGCATCCATCGGATTGAAATCTGGAAAAGTTTCACCTGGAATCACCTTAATGTATAAAGTCTTTGAACTGAAGATAGATTCAACATTTTTGCACACTGACTTGAGTTCAAAGTAACTTTTGAGTGCTCTCGCTCAGCATTAATGAGGTTTCTTGCTTGCAGGATTTCAATAACTATCCATTCCAAGCAGTTTACCTTTTCTGAAATTCTGGCAAATCCCTTTTTGGGATGCTGAACGGACATTTCATAGACGAAAAATTTTGATTCCAAAGTTGTTGCCACCAATTTGTTCATCTTGATGTCTTTTCTATCAAATTCCACGCAGCACACCTAGAAAAAAAAGACAGCTCGTCAATCTCACAACCATTTTATAGAAACCAGATCTCTCTGAAAACTCATAAATTTGTTTCTTTTGGGGAGTTCCAATTTTGGGGAAACTTAGTGCCAATTTAAACTGATCTGAGTTAATTACATCTTTAACTGAAATTTTATAATGGCGCTGGCATCTATTGAAAACAAACTGTTTTGGTTTAAAGTTTGAGAGTCCTATTAGAGGTCAATTCAGAAGTGTATACGCACTTAGACCAATAGTCTTTGAAATTTTCCAACGTTATTTCTCATTACCTAATAAAAATGAATGAAAATGAATTTCAGCGTTGGATTTTTAATTAAGAATGCATTAACACCAAAATTACTAAGTCAAAAATTTGTACTAATTACCAAAGATTATTGGTCTAGGTGCGCCTACACTTACACCGCATAAAGCTTTGATCAAAAGCTCCAACAGACCAGTTTCAGTTGATTGTATTGTATTTGGATTGAGTCAATGGCCCAAACCATCTAAATCTTAAGAGTAACATCATATCAGTAAACTAAAATTTGGAAAATATATTTCCAATCTTTTAAAATTACTTAAGCTGATGAGTTTGAGTATTCCCCCATTTTAATCAGAACCGCATAGCCCATACATATTGGAATGATAAATCACTAGGTTTTTGGCACTCAGTTATTCTGATTGGGATAGGACTTAACTTACTTTCTTCTGCACACGGCTTCCTGCCAGATTTTGAGCAGCTGAATCGACAATATGTATCAACAAAAGAGTTCGGATAACCCGAGGTTTACTGTACTTACTTCTGGTTAAAATTGAAGAATAGGGTTTTGAGGAATCTCATTTAATACTTACCTACACTGAAAAACATGAAAATTCCCAATAACTTCTAAGTAAAAATTGAGGGAAAAAAACCAATAACACTTACACTGGTAAAAAGTGCTTAGTAATAGGATTCTTCCGGGAAAAAGTTTATTCTTATACCAGTCTTCCTGATCAAGATATTGATACTTGAAGATTTAGCAGTTCGGACTGGAGCTTTAATAGCCCCATAAGCATTCCCTAACTACTATTTTGGTTTGATTTGGGAGAAAAGGGCGCCTTGTGATATACTAACAAGGGGAAGGCAAAGGTCCGCTCCAAATGGAACGGAACTTGCACAAAAACATAGTCCTTGGGGTCCTAATGATGGGGCTTGCAGCACTTTTTGTGAATGGGCCCCTGAATTTGCAAAATTTTGATTTTAAAATGAGCCCCCGGGATGGCGGATCGTTATGCAGCCGAGAATCAATGCCCTTCCTACAAGCGGAGTCGTGGTGTAGCGGCAGTGCAGCAGTCTCCGGATTGTAACGTCCCGAGTTCGATCCCTGCTACCGGCGCATATTTTTTAATGATATTTTTGCTCATCTTCCTTTACCGTGTTTTTTTTTTCTCGTTTGATTTTTGTTTTTGTTTAATTTTTTAACCGTTTGAATCGAATTATTCCG